>CM075007.1:19188341-19205489 GCA_037576675.1 Pangasius sanitwongsei | reverse complement strand
CTCACCTCTTGCATTGTCAGTACAAGATCTTGACCAAAAATTGATGCACCTCTTGATGGAAATAACATCACAACATCAGTTTTTGGTCAAGATCTTGTATTGACAATGCAAGAGATGAGCACTTTTTAAACATATAAACATATAATATGCTAGAAACATTATAATCACTCTATTAATAATCCATTCATAGACTCTTATGTATATAGAACAATGTTCTATAAATTCTAATGCTCTATAAATAAAGTTTGACTTGGCTAATGTGTAGGCCTTCCCCAAACTGTTGCCACAAAGTTGGAGTCACACAATTGTATAGAATGTCTTTTTATGCTGTAGCTTTACAATCCCCCTTCACTGGAACCAAGGGGCCCAAATCTGTTTCATCATGACAATGCCCCTGTGCACAAAGTGAGGTCCCTGAAGACACAGTGTGACAAGGTTGGTGTGGAAGAACTCGAGTGTCCTGCACAGAGCCCTGACCTCAACCCCACTGAACTGGAACGCTGACTGCACCCCAGACCTCCTCGCCTGACATCAGTTTCTGACCTCACTAATTCTCTTGTGGCTGAATGATCACCAATCCCCACAGCCATGCTCCAAAATCTAGCAAAAAGGGGAATAAATCTGGAATGGGATGTTCAAAAAGTATATATGAGTGTGATGGTCAGGTGTCCACAAATGCCATATAATGTATTTCAAAGGTGGAAGCATTTTATGGCCTATCAAAAATACGCTACCTATAGTTTCATGCTGGTGGCATTTTCTGATGAGCTCACAGTAAAGGTAGACAAAATAACACAAAACATGTGTGGTGGGTTTTTTTTTGTTTGTTTCTTTGTTTTTACAGAGACTTACGATAGGACACTTTGATAAGGACCAATTTTTAGAACACTGGTATGTGACATGATGGTCCCCTCCAAATGTGATAACTTACAGTCAAGTCACACAAGCGGCTCCTGTTCACTTGATTTTCTGCCTTCAAGGGGAAATAACCTCCTCATCACTATCATCCAATCAATCTTTATTTCTACTAGTTATAAATCTAGATAGCAAGCTAGTTAGGTTATACTGGCTAGGACTGGTGTGAGCCTCCAGTTACCTGTTTTTTTTTTTTTTCTCATATCAACACAAAGGCATTTTTTTAAAAGAAAAATAAAACATTAAGTATAAAAGCACCCTAAGCCTACACACCTCATTTCACCTGTATATATTCTTCAGTCCACACTACCCAGTCTGGTCTGGTCCAACACAATTGTATCCAGTCTAATCTCTTGATTTCCTCCCAGGCTTATGTCCCTGAGCAAAGAACAGAAAAGACAAACAACTGTACAGAAAGTCGGCCCTACAGCAGAGGTAAGAACAACACCTGGCAAACACAACAAATGCCTTTCTCTGGATTCCTGTCTTTTCCTGATGATCTTAGTCTTATATCAAGTTCAAGATCAAGCCTTGTCAGCTTTTAGTATTGGCAAGTAATGGCAAGTAATCACACCACACTAACTCAGTCTAGCATTGGAGATTTTGGGATGACTGATCCAGTGGTTCAGTTCTGAGCTTGGTTTACTGCCTGTTTGGAGTTTCACTCTCCATGTCGTGTCGGTTTTCTCTGGGTTCTCTGATTTCGTCCTATCTCCCAAAAAAATATGCCAGTAGAAGGATTGGCAGCTCAAAATTGCCCCTAGGTGTGCATGAGTGTGTGAATGTGTGTGTGTCATGTGAGGCATGGTGCCCTGCAATGGACTGGTGTCCCACCTAGAGAGTATTCCTTCCTCACAGCCATTGTTCCCAGGATAGATCCACCGCAACCCTGACTGAAGACAAATTAATGAATAATATTTAAAGAATATATATTGTATATGAGAAGATACTGTGGTGTCAAACAGGGAATTCAGATTTTTTCTATAATAAATAATGTATCCATTGGGATTGTTTAGACAGCACTGTATTGTGTTTAACAAGAGTTTATCTTGATCTTATTTTATCTTTTTTATCAGTGTTTTTATTGTTATTATTATCTGTTTATTGTATGTATGCAGCAACATGTAGTCCACAACAATTTTCCTCTCGAGGACAATAAAGTATACTACTACTACTACTACTACTACTACAGAAACACCAAGTCAGTTTGCCAGTGATAGGAGCAAGGAGTTTAAAGTCTCTAAAAGCTACCTCACAATAAATATCAAAGTCAGAGACTTATAAGAATTCTGTGATTATGTTTAGCTTACAGTGCATTGTCTGTTTAAATTAGTATCCTCTGGTTACAGTGCTAACAAGAAAAATGGTATGGTCTGTTAGAGGGGTGTTAAATGACATGACTATTAAAAGACTTTTAAAAGCAGGTGTATTTCACACTCTACTTGTAGCCTGTATCTAGAGCCAGTCAAGACTGCTAACACGAGCGGTAGCCTACATTGACTATTTTCAAAATATTCCAGAGTTGGAGCAGTTCTAACTTGAATATAGAGATATAGAATTGCAAAAATGTTTTTTGTTGTCTTGACTGGCAATTCACAATGTTAAGACTTGTTTGCCCTGATGACACTTTCAGATTTTTAGGCCCTACAGTCTTTTTTCTGTCTGCCTAAAATTAATCAGAGGAAATGACCAAGAGTGGGACAGGAGACAGAGGGACCTAATGGATGGATAAAAAAAAAAAGGACTAATGGGAGATAATTTTGATGTCTATCAGTCTGTGACACATCTGAGTTGTAAATCTTTTGAAATATCCTACCATCATAGCTTTCATAGGTTAATTTGTGGACGTGTTATGTGATATGCTGAATTCCTCTTAGAGTTCTTAATCAGTAAATCTAAAAGACGCCACATACTGTAGTACCTTATCTCGGGTTAGTGGAGACATTTAATACACATGGGCCATTTCCAGCATGCTCACGTGACAAAAAGATTTGTGTTTTTTTCCTTAGGGGAAGATATCACGCAACAGACAGGAGGAAGGGCACAGAGGCCACAGCCTAAGGCAAGAGGGAGACCTGGGTCACCACCTAAACCTGTGTCTGCTAGCAGCACTCAAAACACAGATCTTTCCACCCCCACAGCTGTGGATGAACATATTGATAGAACAAAGCCCCAAAGTCAGACAGAGTCATTTAAAAATACTGTGTGAGTAACACTTTTGTTCATTTTAGACCATGGTATAGTGCAGATCATCGCTTGATCTGAGCTTGGGTTACTGTCTGTGCAGCATTTCATATGTTCTCCCTGTGTCTATGAGAGTTTCCTAACGGTTCTCTGGTCTCCTGCCACCTCTCAAAAACTTCCTGATAGGTGAATTGGCTATTCCAAGTTGTCCCAGGTGTGAATAATATTTTTGTTAAAATAGAGTATGTTTATTTTGCCATGTCATTCTTTTTAATGTAGTAAATATTAACCTTACTCTTAGAATTCAAACAACCTCTACTGAATTATCTAGCTGCTACTTGTTGGCTGGACATCAAAAAAAAAACTTCATTTTTCTGTTTTAATCTAATAATCTTTAATATGTTCTGCCTTAGTACACTCTTGGAAAATAGGTGTACTCTGGGGAGCCCTTAGCGATTCTAGGTAGAACCCTAGAATAGTTTTTCCCTATCAGAATAATTCCAGGTAAAAACTCTTTTGGGAGGTAAGAACCCTTAATCATTCAAAGATAGTTTTCACTTTTTTTTAGTATTTCACTTTTTTGCTTTACAGCACTACATTAATGAACAGTTTCCTTTCCTGCCTGTGACACAGCTATGTTTTGGGTGTACACACTGCAGGTCAAAACATAAGGCCAAGGGTCAGAGTGAAATCAAGCAACATGGCATTGTGGGGTTTGGAGTCATTAATATCCTGTCTAATTACTGTTTGCATTTCGCTCTCACCTGTTTCACTTCAGCATCCGCCTCGGGTTTCCATCACTCTTTGACTGCGTGTCGAGTTTCACCCACGGCTTCCTGGCCTCCTGTGAGAAAGCAGGGATTAGAGCACCTCTCTCCATCTGCCTCCCTTCCTTTCTCAGTGCTATATTTTATCCCCAACACCCCAATGATCCTTCATTACTGTCCACCAGGTGACACCAGCTAAGTGTTTTATGCTTTTCTTCCTTATTTTGACAGCAAGTCCAGAAAATCAGGTAAATTAGACAACGCAGACGACCCCCACATAAGGAATGTGAAGAAGCAAAAGTTTGATCAGCATGCCAACAGAGTCACAGATATTAATTATACAGAGAAGACGACTGTAGAAACAAACGTGGACAATGTGGACACAGAGTCACAAGACACCAGTTTTAGTGAAGAAACAGCTTCTGGTCCAATACAAGTGAGTCCTAGTGTTGATTACTGTATCAACAGTGAATAACGATGAATCCGTTTCATTTTTCATTCTTGCCTATTCTTTGCAGAAGAAAAGCAAAAAGGCAGGTGGTGAGAAAGCAAAGTCCACAAAATCACAAAACACAGTGGAAAAAGTAAAAAAGAAGTCCAAAGGTCAAGCAGCATTTGTTGTGGGTAAGTTTTGCTATTACTCAAGAGTGCTAATTGTAATTCCATTATCTAGAGCAATGCCAGAATATGTCAAATCATGTCTAATTTTCATGTGTCTCAGGTAAGCCGAGGCAGTCGCATGAAGTACTGCAAATTGAAAAGAGGAAATATAGTTCAGGGAAACATGAGAAGACAGTATCCAACACAGTGGTGAATGAGTCAGAGGACAAATCAGCAGAAGATTATTCCTGTGGTTCTTCTGAATATACTATGGATGACATGGAAAGCAGCCAGGCCTCAACTGTCCAAAAGAACCATGAAGCTGGACACAGTCTGGATATTGATCAGGATTACATCCATCATGAGAAGTGTGTAGCAGGACACAGACTGGAGAGTGATCAGGTTGTTGAAGATGGTGGAACTGGAGACATTGATCAGGTCTCTGATCTCCAAGAGAGCGATGTATCTGCAGTTCCCTCCAGATCACACAGCTCTGCCAAGTCATCCTCTACAAGCACCTGGAGCATTCGGAGAACCAGTGCATCATCAAATACTAGCATATGTAGCCCAGTACAACTTCCTCATCTCTTCCCACGCTGCAGTGTCCCAACACACCATCCTGCATCCAACCCTGCCAAGTCTGAATCAGCTGCTGATGTGAGTCTCGTAATATAATGCCAAAAAAACAACAACAAAAAAAAAAACCTGAGAGTTCACATTTTCAATATATGAATTATTATGGTCAATGTCTTCAAAAAACATTAATAATATTTAGAGCCCCTTCCAGCTTGATTAATTAGAAAAATAACCTGTTCTGATCAAGATAAAACTATAGACACTTTAAATTAAAATTTCTCTCTTTACATAAACTATTAAAAATAAATGTGCCATAGAAGAACCATTTTTTGGTTGCTTTAAGAGCCACTTTTAACTGTCTGAAGAACTGGTGCATGATTATTTCCCTTATTTTGTTGTTGCCATGATAAGCAGCATAATAATTTTTCCCACCTTTGTGGTGGGATTTTTGGGTCATTGTGGTGTCAATCAAATGGTTGTTTAAGAAACCACAAGCCACTCCCCAGTTTTCTATAAGAGCATGTCCTAAAGTGTTATACCACAGCCATTTAGTAATGTTTACAATTCTTTTATTTATTAAAGAATGAAGTTTCAAACTTTTTATAGATTTAGAGGTGCATTTGTAGGTATGTTTAATGTTGTGGAACATCCATGAGATAGGTTAGTTCCTGTTATTATTTAGAACAGCTATAAACAGTCATTCCCTCAAAAGCTTCTCCTTTTTTTCCGCCTCTCTAACTTAATAAGACAAAAATGCAGCTTGTCATGTTACCAGGAAACAGCAAAATGAAGCCCTCAGTCCTGAAGAATTTTCTGTGGTGGAAAAATTAAAGGAACAGCTTTACTTCTCTGACAAACTGCTGACACCCTCGACTCCTTCTATAAATGTTAAATAAACATTCACCAGATCAATGATTATACATTTTTAAATGACAGCACACTAACAGCACAGTACAGCATTATTACTGTCAGAGCTGCTGTTACAGAAAACCTTCTGACCAATCACAATTGAGAATTCAACAGCGCTGTGGTATAATTATGATTAAATATGGTCATTAGTGGATATGTATGGCTCAGATCATCTATATCTCCTCAGGCTAAGAGCAGTGAAGAAGTCATCAACCTGAGGGAAAGCAGAGTGGCAGCAGCACTGGCCGCAAAGGCCGAACGTCGCCAGCTGGAGGTGGAGAGGAAGAGGAAGGAGAAAGAAGAGGAGAAAGAAGAGGAGAGAAAGAGACAGGAGGATAAAAAGCAGACAGAAGAGAGAATGAGGCTGGAGCTGGAGGAGGAGCAGAGACAGAGGGCACAGCAGGCCAGGTTCACCTCACACTCCATTACAGGTTCCTATCATAACCGAAGTCAGCAAAAACTCATAATAAATAAAACTTTTGTCATGTAATGGCGCATTTTCCAGGTCGAGAAAGCTTAAAGAAGAAGAGGAGAGACAGAGACAGGCTGAGAGAGAGAAGGAAGGACAGAGGAGTGAGCAGGCTGAGATGGAGAGGGAGAGGAGGAGGCAAGAAGAAACAAGGAACAAGAAGAGATATCTAGAACGACTTCAGAAAGAGAGGCATGAAGAGGAGATGAGAAGAGCAGGTACACTTTCATGCGCTTACTGCTGTTTATAAAGATTAGTCACTTTATAGTCTCACAGAGAGAGAGAGAGACTCACACAGCCACACAAAACACAGACATCTGCAAGTTTGGCCACAAAGTATCAGTGAACAAATTGCAGAAAAGACCATTTTACATTTGTATACAAAGTTTGCAAACCCTTAGGACAAAACAGACAGAATTTTAATTCACAGAAACAAGGTTAGGTTAGGTTTCTCTGACGCCCCTTTATTTTTACAAGTAACAAAAATGTTCAGTCAGTGTGTATGTGGTATGTTTTCTTTACGAGCTTGTATGCCCAGACTTTATCTATATTATAACAGCTTCTTCTTTTGCATCCTCTGATTTCTTCTTGTTATATCTCTGCCAGATGTCATACACAGTCACTGTATTCTTCTGTTGGTCTTACTTTAGGTTTTGGATTGTTGCCTTGTTGCAGGACCCATATTTCATTTTTAACTTTTTGGAGCGTTTTTTAAATAAACATTAAATAAATAGTAAAATAGAGGTAAATTTTTTTTGTAACAGAAATATTGAGGGATGCAAACTTTCACACACTGTTATTATGAGATCTATATGAGATATTTAATGATAATGAGTACAGTTGTGTGGGGTGTGTAGCTGAGTTAAAGCGTCAGCGTGAAGAGGAGGAGGCTCGTAAGGAGGAGGAGTATAGGAGATTGCAGGAGATGGACGAAAGCGAAAGAGTGGAGTACTTACGCAGATGGCGGGAGGAAGAAGAGGAGAGGAGGAAGGCAGTGGAAGAGAGAAGACGAGCAGAGGAGGAAGCAGCCATGTGGGATGAAGAGTTTAATAGGTATTTCAGTTAAAGGAAAACCATCTCAACAATTATTCTTCAATTAAAAGTGAGACCTGATTAAATACATTGCACTATTCTGATTTACAGGCAGAGGGCAGCACTGGAGCAAACTCTCCAGTTCCACAGAGGACTTTTTGTTGAGACAGAGGGTCTGAAACAGAAGCAGAACATCTCTCGGCCCTGGGTCTTCTCCTACTTCAGTCGGCTGAGCTTAGCAGACTGTAACACGTCTGAGGAGTAAAATAAAGTTCATCACATCCATCTATTTTGCTGAAATTTAAAACTCCTCATTCTTATATCACTCTTGGAATTGCACTCGACCCGAGAGATGTTCCATGCGACCAAACTGACCTTCTAGCTATTTTTGTGTTCCAGCCCAAAAATGGAAACTATACTGAATGAAGGACTGTAATCAACTATAGTTTCCAGGAATGTAATACCTTTTTTACACTTCATGTTTTGAGTGTTTTAAAAAATGTAACTAGTCACTAGTTGGAGTGTTATCAGATTAAATAATCTGGTTATGTTAGCTTATCTTTGGGCTGTTTCATTTGAATAATAGAATAGGTCAGGATAATAGTATTGATAGCGTGCCCTTAGACCCTTGGTTCTCAGGACCTTTTACACCAGGATCCCCAGAGGTCCATAAAGCCTAGCCAGGGGGTCATCGAGTTTCTAATTTGGCTACAGTGGTGGAAATCACAACCCACCATTAATATAAATACAAATAATGTCAGGTGGAATTTAATTTAAAAAAAATGGATTCTGTGAGTGGAGAAGTTACATACCTCTGGCTCCTATAAATAGCCAAAATATTACTGCATTATATATTATTTATTACCTCTAAATAATGTGCAAATTTTTTTAAATGGTTTGTTGATTTAAAAAAAAAAAATCTGTCTTGAGTGGACATGATATTTTTTTTTTTATGTGTTTATGTAGTTAATGTGGTCCCTGATTGTAAACTGTTTGAGAACCCCTGCCATAGACAGCTTGGATAATTTATAAAATGCAACAATTTGTATGGAAACTTTTCCTGTTCCTATTTAGTTGCTGTATGTTACAGAATTCTTTTTCTTTCTTTCTTTCTTTGAAGACATTTATTAAAGAAATAAACAGCATGATAAACATACAGCACCAGTTCAGGTACATCTAAAAAGCTTTACCTTTCCTACTTTCCACATTTTACAATGTGGCAAAATGTCATCTACAGTTAACCAAGTTCTCTTACACGCAAAAAATATGACCATTTTCACAGTTCTGTGATCAAAAAAGTCATCTCTATTAAAGGAAAACCTCAAGACATGTTAATATGTCATTTAAAAAAAAAATGTCTTACCTTTGCTCTGAAAGAACCTTTTTTTTTTTTTTTTTGAAGCTGTCCTCATCTTAATCTTTAATAATTAAAAGGAAATGCATCAACAGAAGGCCTTGCATGGTTCTTTAGTTATGGAAAACCAATTGGTCATGGAATGCCAATCTAATCTTGAACATTTACTACAAGCACACCAGAGCAAGCTTAAATACAATGCCTCCCCAAAACATGCTAGGAGTTAGACTGGCTATTCTAAATTGCCCGTAGGTGTGAATGGAGGGCACCTTTCACCCACAATGGACCCATCATTGTGAATTCCTGTTTTACTGCCAGTGTTCTAGAGATAGGCTCTGGTTCCACCGCAACCCTGAGCAGGATAAAGAGGTTACTGAAAGTGAGTATTCATTTAAACATGACTAATTCTACAATGCTGTGGAGAACTATTCACGTCACTGTATATGAAATAGGATTCATGATTGAACTAAACAAATTTGTATATGGTTTGCTCATCATTCCATTATAGTTCAGTCACACTGCAGCAGAAACACTTTGTGCACTGGATCTTCTCTTCTATGTTTCCAAACATGACTACTGACTCCTGAAAACCTGGTTCTGTAAAATGAATACTATAAGGTTTTAGAGAGATCTTTCCCATGTTGTATTGGTCCACATTCTGCACTGATATTGTCCATCTTCCAGTAAGATGTGTGAGAGCTCCCTCAGTTCCTCTGGCCTCCACATTGGAAATGCTAATGACCTGAGCCATGCTATGTGGAGGGTGCAGACAGGGGCTCCAGGTTCCACACTGGGGCTCAAGAACGCATTGTGTGGTGGTAACCACAAGCTCAAGGACTCAAGCTCAACGACTGCTGTGCGAGTGTGCCCTCTGCTGGACATGGACATGTGCTGCAACTAGACAGGGAAATCCATAATATACACCACAACCATCTAGTTCTGAATACATGCAATAAATAGTTACAGTTATTCTTAATACTTTAAGTTTTTTTTAGTGCCACTTTAAATGCAATTTAAAACCAAATTTGCAGTGAGACACTTTTTAATAAGCCAGACATGAGTAAAAGTGTCTTAATATTTATTATGCAAGATGAATACAGAACTGTAACATGTTTCAAAGATGTCACACAATCAAAGTGTACTAAAAAGAAAATTATTACAACAGAGTCTGCAGTGATAGCTAACATTAGCCGCAGTTTACTGTGTGTCATATTTTATTTATACTTTTTTATAATTTCCTTTTAATCAAATCTGCTTTGAAAACAACACTACATTAACAATAACCTAGAGAGTATAATCTAAGCAAAACCCAAAGACCATAATTGGAATTTAAGGCTATTTAATACTAGATTTTTATCATTTCAGGCAAGTTACAACTTTTAAGGACTTGCTCATATAAGGGTCCTGAGAATGCTCTAGGTTATTAAGAAAGTTCAGGGAAGCACCAAACCTGGACATGAACAAGACAATACAAAGCCGTCTAGACTATTTAAATTCTGATTCATATCTGAGACTGAGCTTCATGTCATGTCTGAAGTCAGTATTCAACTAAATTGCTCACCCTTAAGCTATTACATAAGCTAGTGCAGAGTGTTTCTAACAAATGTCTCCAGGAAAAAGAGAACCTCAGCACTACACATGATTACTGCAGCTCAGCAGCTTGGTATGATCCTAGACACATGTAACATCTCTCTCTCTCTCTCTCTCTCTCTCTCTCTCTCTCTTTCTCTCTCTCTCTTCCCCCCTCCCCCCCCCTCTCTCTCTCTCCCCCTCTCCCTCTCCCTCTCCCTCTAAGAGAAAGTATTCAGCATGGTCTTATCTGCAACTGTGAAAAGATCTTGGGATGCAGGAAGCTCAGAGAGCTGAAGAGCTGAACAGCCTCTGCTGAGAGAGTGTCACTTCTAGTGTTCTAAGAGCTCTTTCTTCTGGGAGTTGAAAGTTAACTTATCTTAAAGCTTTTTAAACATAATCAAAAGCCCTTAACACATGTTCCAGACTATTGTCCTAAATCAGCATACCCTGTCATGATTTATCCCTTACTTATCAGTATTATATTAGAATCCTGAACAACACTGAGTATCCTGCAAATTCCTCTTTAGGTTGAAGAAGGCTTTCTTCTGCTCTTGCCACACAACCTTCTTGTCCACTTTGGGGAACTCTATACAGGAAACTTGCACACAGTGCATCTACACAGTAAGTGAGAGCAATACAATACTCAGTGAATATCATTCATGAGAGGCTATATAATCAGCTGAAAGAAACACACTCATCTCACAGGGGAATAGCATTATAAGGCACTGAAACAGCCACTTAAGGCAGATGGCAGGTTTGGCTGGTGAGAGCGATTGGCGGGTGCCAAGCACGCAGTGAGTCAGCTGCATATGCAGGAACAACTCGGCCTCCAGCTCTGCCTCTGTATTACAGTAACCATGGTAGGAGTTGCCAGTCTTCTGCTCCACATCAAACACATCTCCTAAGCCAAGTTAGCTTGAAATGAAGGATCACTCAATATATTTAAATTTACTGGAATCATTTTTAAAAATGCTGCAGCTACAATGTCTTCACATCCTGACAACTGTCACTAAAATAGATACTCTGGGGAAAAAAAGTCTCCATGACTGTGCATGTTCTGGCTATATGAACCAATCAGCAAGGAGGAGGCCCTCTGCCTGTTAATTATACATACTGTACATCGGTAGTGTATGTGGCTCAGTGCTTAATACTTTAGACTACTGGAAGGTTGTGAGTTCATGTCCCAGAAGCAAGCTACTACAGTTGGGTTTGTAAGCAAGGCCCTAAATCTTCTCTGCTCAATTGTAAGTTGCTTATAAAAGCTTCAGCCTCTATTACTAATGAGAAGTTATTCAACACAACCACTTAGGAATATGAAGAATGCAGTGGAAAAGAACGTGTCCAGAACAAGATAAGTTCAGTAAACATCAGTGTGGCTTTAGACACACTTGAGAGCTTTAAAGGGCTTGGAAAGTGCCAAGCTGGCTATAATGCTTAAGGTGTAATTACTTTACTTGAGAGATTCTGGTTTCCTCACAAAAAATGTTATTCTCCAAACTGGTAGCTCTTTAATATACACAACATTAGTTAAACAGTTGGCTAGACAAAATCCACATTTAAATGTCTGTCAGTGTCTAGCTGTGAGTGTTTGTTTGAATGTAGCTTATAAAAGCCATTTTGGCAGAGGTGAGCAAGATTAGCAAATTACAGTGGCTTTAAATAATAGCAACATAATGACAGTTATAATGTCATGTCCTAAATTATATTAGACTGCAGCATTGCAAATATTGTACCTGTTACTGTGTATACATGCACCCTGTACAGACCTCATTGCCCACTCTTTAGCCAGTTGGATGCACCTGCAGGTACAGGCTTCAGTGGAGGCACCAACACATCTGAAGAAGATAGATGAAAAAATATCCAGAACATACCCTAAAGTATCCTATCATATTACAAATTAGAGGAATGAAGGCCAGTATAAGCCGACAATATATATTAATTTTACCTGTATGTGAAGTTTGTTTTCACTTCAGAAGATATTTTTAAAAAATATGATTATAAGAAAGGCCCTTAACACATGTTCCATGATGTTCAAAGACACTGTAATTTTGTCAGATATTAAGAGTAAAAGTGCAGTTTTTAATTTTAGAGCCCTCTGCTGTATAAGATCTGCAACTACAATTTAAAAAAAAAAATTGCCTATTCCTTTCTAACCACACCCTGCCACCATTTTTTGGTTTTGAAAAAATAAACATGCCTTGTGAATCGTCTTTTGTGGAAAACAGGTGAGGCTGAGCAGCTCTGTTTTTACTGTGTGTGGAGCTACTTGCTCATTTCTGGGTTGGAAGATTTTAAAAAGTAGCACGAAGGGAAGGAACTAGCCAGCTCCACTGCAATTCAATATTGCAAATCACATTTGTGTCTGGGGCATTCTTAAAATGATATGATCATTGCACGTCTAGAAACACTTTCCAACATTGCAAATACCCCCTTTAATCCATGACTACAATTACGATGTACAAGATCTCTGTAGGTGGCCCGGTGCAAACAGTACCACACATGAGACCGAACAAGCATTCCAGATGGTAAGGAAACCAATCATGAATATTTTGATGTTGAAATACAATTACCTCTTGTTGTGTTCCTCCATGCTGGTTGGATGGAAAACAATTCCTTCTCTGTCAGCTAAGAATAACATTCTCAGTAAAATATCAAACAGACACAAATAAGTGGTACATGGCAATTTTTCCAGAAAGGTTCCAGAAATGATTTCATTCTGTTTAAACAATAATCGACTCCAGTGTTTCCCAATCATGCTGTTTCAGGTTTTTACCATTATTCCTTCTTTAATACACCTGATTCAACTCAGGGCTAATTAACAATCCTTCCTGAGTTTAAACTGGTCACAGTTCAGGCAAAGAAAAAGGAAAAGTACACATTTTCCCCAAATGTATTCAGTAATGATATGTTTAGTGTCTGAAATTCACATCTGTTGATTTGTACAGGCTAATGTTTCTAAAAAGTAAGGCACGGTTACAACTACCAGTTTATCTTTGCCTCAAACCATGTTGAGAAGTTCAATATCAAACAGACTCAAGCATGATGCACTGATACCTATATAAATGAACAAATGTACTTTGCATGGCTAAAAACACTAACAGCAGCCAAATCAGTTTCTTCCTCAGCACTTAATGTGGTAATCATGCCACACAAACATCGTATATAAGAAGGAAGTGTGATTTAAGGGTGGACTTGTTCAGGCAGAATATTATTCTGATATTTCATAAAATTGTTCATGTACGTACAAAGTCTTTCTTTTGAGGTGAATATGTGGTGATTTGTACATGCAGTTTGCACAAGGTTAAGCTGATAGCTATAGGCTTTCCCTATTTGTTAGCAACGTTAGACTTGATGCACCAGTACAAAACCAAAGAAGCAAAGTTTGGACACCAAATGTCTCTTGGAAGATCAACTACATTTGGGATTCAAGGGGAAATTGTGCATGTTTCTGGCCAAACTGCTCATTTGGACTGTGCAGGCTTCCAAGAGCAAGGCTATGAAATAGTTGCCTAATATAAAGCCTGAGGTCACAATGTTCTAGCTGGAAGTGTGTATAATTGTCCAAAAGTATTAGAAAGTCCTCGTAAAATACTGTCAAATCTTATGATGATGTGGCCTCATTTTGTTTGTTTCCGCTTTCAGGGGTTTTGTGTTTCTGTCCAAAATGTCCTGCTCTGCTGCACTGTAGTCAGGCTGCTGAGAGTCACACACTCTCCCACATTTGTAGACAGTCCTCTTACAGAAACTAAAACCCATTGGATGGAGTAGGATCTGATCCATCTCCCTCTATAAGCCTAAGCCTAACCCCTAACCCCAAACTCACACAATGCTGTACAACACAAAACAGCACATTAAAGACACTTAGCCTGAAATACATTGAGTTGTATCCACCCTCTGCACTTTTGGCTCAACTCCGCCCTGGTGGGAGAAGCTGGATCAGGTCCAACTCCGTCCCTAGGACTTCGTAGCGAGGGACTCTTGGGCACATTTTTCTCTTATTGCTTGATATCCTACATGTCTCTCAGATCTGGACATCCATGAAGCTGAAGTTAATAAAGCTAGTACTTTAACAGAATGTTGCACATTGTAAAGCATTAGAGTAGGCAAGCTACTAAAGTTTGGCAGACAAGATGCTTAAAATTTGGAGATGGAGGGATGTTTTCTTTGGTTCAGTTTAATATGCAGTTCAAAAGAAGCTTAATTATATCTCCTTTTTAAAGAAAGTAAGGAAATTAGCAAATTCCTCAGGAAAACTACAAACCTAGCTGGCAGCACATCAGTGCTGATCTGCTTGAAATTTTAGGTCAAAAAGACTTAATAGAAAGTCTGAGTTAATATCATACTTGATCATTTTATTCTGTGACTTCATCTTAGCTTGAGTGCTCTAACTAGTAGTTGGTGTGTGGAATTTGCTCTTCACAGTGATTGGTCATGATTACTAAACCTTCTGTCTGCCTCTGGGCAGGAAACCTGTCTCAGCATTCCACTAACTGAAAACAGGAAAAGACTGGACCTGGGCACTGGACCTGAAGAAGTGGGCTTGGTGTCAAGTACTGTGTTGAACCAGCTGATCCTTTGTCAAGTCTAAACTAACACCACAGCGTCTGAGCTTAGCTCGTAACAAAGAGGGTTTGCACGCTCTGGGCGAAGGGAAAAAGTGAGGAATCTGGGCCTGTAATCCCAGGCTGGGCGTGAAGCCTGTCCCCTAATGGTTCATGGGCACAGAGATCAGAGAAAGAACAGCTCCGAGGGGAGCTCTGGGATATGGAGACAAGTAGTCTCACACATCCTCATACATTACCTTTGAGGGGAAAAAGGATCTGGGTCCGTTATCAACCTAAAAGCAGGAGTGAGAGATGGACTAGAGGATTGTGGGTAAGAGTGTGTGTGCGCATGCATGTGTAAAGTCATCAGTGGAAATGGTTTGCAAGTATGTGAACTATATAGTTCCTATGGATTCTCACAAAAGCAGATTGTAGTTTGAACATATCAAAAATGAGAGGGATCCTGGCCTATTCAGTTAAACCCCTTGCTGTGCTAATCACATGCCACGTCCAATTATGTGACCTGGACTTAAATGGCCTGGTCTCAGCCTATTCTCCCTCCTCCCTGCACGTTTATTATATGCACACCAGACCAGCCGAGTCCGGGATGTGTGCATGAATGGATTCTGGATAAATCCTTCCCATCCCCCAACTCACTCACTCATTGGCTACATTTACATGCACATCAAATTCCGTTTAAGGTCTACATTCGGGTGGCAGCCATATTCCGAATATGATGTTTATATGCACACAGGCATCAGGATATTCCTGTATACATGCTTGTTGTAAATATTCTTGAGTTGCCATTCCTAAATACCTAGCCTACAGCTAAGCATCTGTTAGCACCCACAAATCCTTGCGGACTGAGCATGTGCATATATCTCCTTTCAGTGGATTTTCTGAGTAAAGTGTTTACATGCAACAAATTTCCGATTAAAACAGGCATATTCCAGAGGTGGGAATCTGAATATTGTCTTAATCTGACAATCAGATTGCAGCATTTACATGACTCAATGTATGTGATGTGAATATAAATGTAGCCATTGAGTTTTGTGTTGCTGTATAAGCATTATGTAAAATCTGTTTTATATATATGTGTAATACTGAGTCTCAGTATGATTCGGGTTGTGTCGGGTTGTGCTGCAGTGATAATGTGACAATGATTGGCAAGATGCAGGTATTGCGCTGCTTGTCCCTGTTAGACAGCTGGTTAATGGCCCCTCATTAGATATGGGCTTTCTGCGGGTGGCAGCATGAGGCTACAGAGTCACAGGGGAAAAAAAGTCCCTGTTTGGACAAGATCTCTGTACTGTACTCTGTGCGAACAATTTTGTCTCTACGTACACAAAAAAACGGGGGTGGGCTGACCACTGGACACTGGCTGGAAAACATGCATGACTGCACAATTTCAAACACCTTTCACCCAAATGGATGTAACACACTCTCAGAAGAGCACACTGCAAAAACAGCATCCACAGTCTGTGGAGAGAGTGGCCCAGTGAACTCTGTAACACTGTAGACAAAACATTACAAAAATAATTGACTCAGCAGCTGTACCATGACAGTGTAAAGCTAGAGAGACTTTAAAGGCAGGAGTATGAAGTTACAGAGGAACATATCTTTTTGATATTACGCCCTCCATTATAGTATAAATGTGTTCTGTAAAATTGAATTTTTTTCTACAATACAATGGGAAGCATTGTAGTCTCACAGGTTCAGTCCTGAGTTCGGGTTGCTGATTGTGTGGTGTTTCGCTGTATCCATGTGGGTTTCCTCCAGGTTCTCTGGTTTCCTCCCACCTCCCAAAGGCATGCTGTTAGGTGTCTTTGCTACGCTAAAATGAATGAAGTTAATTTAAGGTATAGCGTTCTGGTTTCGCTGTTAACACCTAAAAAAACAACTGAGCAAGAGCTTCTTTTCTAACTCACCATTTTGCAGTGATGTTCGGTTCCAAATTAATGACAAATCCAGCACAGAAGTAGTGGAGACAGCAAACAATGGACTCTAAGTTCCAGAATGCAGTACAACTATACGATGCAGCTGTATTAAGTTACGGCAGAGACAGTCACTTATCTACAAGATGACACCGACAGTGGATTACCAGTGGTGTTAGCATGAAAGTGATCCTGACCCCTTCTGCTCTCCAAACCTGCTTGACCCATCCTGATGCCCTACTTCTGGTTGGAGTTCTCATCGGTTGAGTTTGCTCGCTGCTGCTGGGGGTGG
>CM075007.1:19143615-19188241 GCA_037576675.1 Pangasius sanitwongsei | reverse complement strand
AAAGCTGCTTTGTGACAATGTCCATTGTTAAAAGCGCTATACAAATAAAATTGAATTGAATTGAATTGAATTGAATGAAAGATTTGGCAGCTGAACTGTTTGAGCAGAGTGTACCGATGAGGAAGTGAGGGAGCTGGACAGACTGAAGGACTAAAGCATTGCCGCATCAATCTCCTTAAGTAGAGATGAAGTGAGAGCGAATTCCCACTGGCACCTCTATCAGCAGCTAGTCAAACAACATTGTGAAAACAGACCAACATGCTGATGAATGCCATTTTGGACGCTATTAAAGATCACACTAATTATAAAGATTAATATGCAAGTAATTCAGGGATTTTTCCTTGAAACTGAACCTTGTCATACAAGACCTGCTCTGCTGTTCCACAAGGTGGCATGTGCGAGTTCTTCTGAAAACATGCTGGAAGTGTTATGTTTGTCTTTATGAACCTGAGTGCCAAAAGAAACAAGCTTACATGACTTGAGATTTCTGCTCATTTCAGGGTCAGAACTACATCTCCAATGATCCTGTTCAATATTCTTGGGAAGTCTTTGGACTTTCAGATTAGCACTTCTGACGTGCAAATCATGTTTCAGATCATTTAATAAAGCCAAGCTTATTTTCTGGTCACTGGAAAGCACTGTTCTCCACCCAGCTGGACACGAACAAAACATAACCACCAACACCTCTCACTTTGTATTTGGAGCAGCTGCAACTTTATTATTTTTTTTTCAGTTACATACAGCCAGAGGAACATTATGGAGTACATGAACTGTATGGGAATAAAACGAAAAGAACAGAACAGACAGACATCTCACACATAGTAAGAGATCAGAGGCCTACACAACAGTGTTTAAGCTGTGTCTGAGCAGACCTAAATGTGCAACATGAAGAGAACTCTCTAAAACACGAGTCTAATCTGATAATCTTGTCTAGTTTCTCCAAATGTGTATGAGCATGTAAATGTGACCCAACCATGTAGGACACTCTCATTCTCCTCATTCTTTCAAACTAACAAATACACTAATTAGAAAGAGAAAAGGAAGGCCACCATTCTTATAAAAATGCATTAAACACTGTCTCTACATTGAGCATACACTCTACTTAAATATAGGCACATATACTAAGCAGATACATCATCAATTTTCCAAACAGAGAACTGTTAATATTTTGTAGTTGTTGGGAAGAGCTTAATGTTCGTACATTCCTGAGTACAGACCTACAGCGATAACCATCAGCTGATTTCAGATGATTAAGACCTTGTAATAGTTAGAAATGGTAGGTGTTCAAAGCTATAAGCCACGTGGGGCCTAATTGATCTGCAACACTGGCAAAAAGTGCGACGATTTTTTTCAAGTTCATTATTATTTTATTTAAAGCACAAAATAATACCTTAACAGTTGTGAAAAACAAACAAACAAACAAACCAAAACAAAAACGGACCCCAATACTACAGAAGTGTGTTGGGCTCCACCCAAGAGCTTGAGCCCAAACCCAGGCCTGCTCAATAAACAAGGGAACGCGTGAAGGTCAGAAACCAAGCCACTAGTGTGACGTACTGAAGCAGGCACTCCACGGCTTTGGTCTTCATTAGAACTTTACACAGGTTTGAGCCTGATGATTATTTTTTATTGATACTGCGGAACAGTAAACCGTCTCTGAATCGTTGTTTTATGCCGCCTCACTCTTCCTCCTGGCTTCAACAGCAGCCATTTTCTTTGGACAGGATTACAGAGTGATCATAACAGCCTGTTCTTATTGCCTTTCAGCCAATAGTTGATTATTACAACAATGACGTTGTTAACATAAAACACAATACAAAATAAAATACCTACAGCATATATGAGAACATGAATGGCAGACACTTGGCAAGCAGTGTTTATAATTACAGTCAGCTCTGTGACACTGAGGAAAAGAGATGTGGCTAAAAAGCAGCCAGTGACGGGGAATGATCACTATTTTACAAGTTTTGGATTGTTTTTTTTTGTTTGTTTTGTTTTATCATATCTGAGAGACATGAAAACTGAAAGCTGGTAGATTGCATGCAGAAGTTTGAATTGTTCACTGAAGGTAGGACTGTTACCTTTCTAAACACAATGTATGGCATTATGGTGCAATTTTAAGTTAATATGATTTATATGAAGAATCTTGAATATAAGTGCAGGTTTTCTGAACACTCTAAGCATTTTGGACTAAATTATTATAATTAATTGTGATTTGACAGTGGAAATCCTACACAGTTCAATCATATCCAAACTGTTAATTAAATACAGTTTAAAGCGAAGTCCTGTGACATTAAATATCCATTTGATGCAATTTCATATTCCAGATTTTCTCTCTCAGTGTCACAGCGCCCTCGGTTCAACAGTCTCAGCCTTATCAGTCAGTGAGTGAGTGAGAGAAGAGAGAGCGCACACTCACTCACATGCACACGCACACTTAATTCATCATGCCCTCAGCATTGCATCTTTCTTCTTTTCTTTCACTCTCTCTCACACACTCTTTGTTCCCTGATGTGTTTGAAGTTCAGCGTTTGGACCCAAATTCATCTGAAATGCGCTCTACGGCCACACGAACAAAAGCATGCCGTTAGCTGAGCTCTTGTGCCGTTGTCGCCTGCCAGTCAACGTCGAATCAGAGAGCGTCACACGTGAAGCACAGAACGCACTCGCTCTTTTCTTTTCTTCTCTGCACTTTCGGTTCCTCTCTCAGACCACCGGGGGAGGAGGGGGGTACGTGGGGGGGGGGGGGGTGTTGGGGGGTGTAAAAAAGGCCAGTGGAGTTCAGCCTGTCTGATATTAGTCTCCCCTGCTGTCCACCTCATGGTCCAAACACACAGAGGGGCGCAGGCCAAAAAAACACTCACTAAGACAGAGGCCTTCATCAACCCAGCTTCTACATACCAGGTCTCTTGGTCTTGTCAGATCATCCAAAATATTCAGATATCATTTGTATTCAATGATGCACTGTGCTAACTCTATGAAAAATCCAGTTCTCTAAAAGAGATACACTGCAAGCTATTAGAAAACGATACATTTTCTCAGTCTCTCAAGCCTCACACTCAGAGTGAATAAGGAAGAACAATAAACGTGAGCAGATGCTCTCTTTGCGTGTGTGTCCTATAAGAGATACAAAATATTCATCCACACGTCTCCACTCACTCATATCTATGAAAGGTAGAGGAACAATAAAAATATATCTATGCTTATCACAAACCCTCACAAAACGTGTCCTCCTGGTCCTTAAGTAGTACAAGTACTGACCTAAAAAGCTGCATAGCAAATAGCAAATGTCATTATCTTATCAAATATAAGCAGTGTTACCAAAATAGAGTCCTACATATTCTTTTCTTTTGCTGTGTGACTTCTGTTTAGTTTGATTTATAATGTGTGCTGTGCTTAGTTTGGGGGACAGGATTGCCAGGAAACTTGATTGGTAGATTGATTGCATATCAAGCTCTCTGTGTCTCCTACGTGTGGTGCGAGGCAGGATGAGGAGGAGAAAGAGGAAGAAGAGGAGGAAGGCTACTGGGACAGGGTGCTGGTGCCGCGGGACACTCTCTGTTCAGCCTCAGTGGGGACACTCATTAGACTGTGTGGTTTGAGAATGCTGACCAGGCAGAATGCCGAGCCGCTGTTGGGGATGAAGTTGACCTTGTTTCTGTCTGGGCACAGGAACTGTGGGATCTCACGCGGAGGTTTGGCCCTGAGTGGCACACGCAGAGAGGACAGGGAGAAGACAGTGAGAATCAGTCAAAAACACTGAGTCAGCACTGAGGACACTATCAAAGCCATACACAGTCATCACTTCAAGGACCAACAGATGCAGAAAGAACCACAAACAAACGTGGGAAAGAGAGAGAAAGATGATAAAGAGGGTATCAGGAGGAGTACTGACTGTGTTTCCTCAGTGAAGACCTTGACACGCTCACAGCCCTCAGGAGGCTCACGTTTGAACATGTAGCTGTTGTTGGGCTTGGGAGAAGATGCGTACTTGGGCAGAGGAGATCCAGGAGTCAAATCTGTAAGCAGAATATACATTACTGTTAGTTTACCCACGGATGACTGCTTAGTCCTTAACATTTAAACTCAAAACCAGTGAGACAAGGCACTAAAAAAAACCTGAATGAGAAACAAACAGTCCCTCAACACATTCCTGATTTACACTCCTACTGTGATACATATAACACAAACTGCATATTAGAGATGGCATTTCAGCAAACGGTAGAAGTATGACACCATCAAACATGAAGCACTTCATTGGTTGGCTTTGTTGAGCAAAGAGAATTGTAACAATAATATAGATTTTAAAGCTAGCTGCAGTCTCTTTTTGAGTCTTTTTTGCTGTTGCTGCAAGCAGCGTGCCATTAGATGCATGTATAAAACAAACTCACAAAACATTCTGACCCACCACTTGTGTAAAAGCAAAAGGAGGGCAAACATTTTTTGTTGTTGGTTGTGCTACAACACCTCTGGTATAAAACAAGCTGTAGAACTCACTTGTTTGTTTTTGCTAAATGTAGATTTTTAAAAATGGCAGGTAAAGAGGGTTAGTTATTCTGTGAAGTTTGTGTTTGACCAGTCAGTGATATTTACTATGTCAAGCTCCACCTTAATAGTTTCAGGTCCACAGAAAACTACCTATTCTAAAGCAGAAACTAAATAGTTGCTGTAATTAAAGAACCAAAATCAAGCCTGATTTCATGTGGAAACACACCTAGATTTCCTGAAAGGGTTGCTGTAGTGGAAACCTGCCTATGGACACCAGTAAACACTATACCACTAAAGGGAGGATACAATATTTGTGTGTGCGCATGTGCATGTGTGTTGTACCTTTATCACGACACTCACTGAGTGTTTCCTCATTGGGAGAGGGGCTGTCACTGCAGGGTTCATTGGGCACGCTCAGGAAGGCGGGCGAGACAGACTGGGACCGACTGCTGCTGTTGCTATGGCTGCTGCCCACAGTGATGCTTGAGGGCGTCTGTGTGTCAATGCTGCGAGAGCTGGCGCTGCGCTGGCACAGTGGAGGAGGAGCACGGTGCCCATCAGGGGCATCCTGAGGCTGCAGAGTGGGGAACGATATACACAATGACATTTCTAGTCTCACTCATGCAGTGGTGCTATGGTTAAAGGTGCAGTTTGTTAAAATCTGTTTAATGTTTAACAGTGTTCCAAGGCCTCTAATAGTCATATAATGTCAAAAATGCCCAAAAGCTGAGATTTAAAATATTGCCATGCAGTGAGCCAGGTTGACTTATACATTTTAGGTGTTTTTTGCTAAATTTTTTCTGGCCCAGAAATTAGCTCCGCCCCCAGCCAAAATAAAGGCGCTTAGGCAACTCAAGAGCCATAAAGGTTCAACATCATGTTTTTATTGCAATTGGCTTCTCAGACAGCAGAAGATAAAGTTGAAGTATTTACTTTTAAAATCGCATGATGCAATGTGCATGTTCTGCTGTAAGACCATGATCTGTATCTGTACACTATGACTAAGTCAAACCCCTACAGGTTCCATGCTCAAAGCCCAAGAGCTCCCAGTGTTACGCAACACCGTGTTTATATGACACAACAGTGACTGATACTCACAATAAACTGTTCATCTTTGTCTCCTGAGTCTCGGATAATGATGCGCTCAATCTCCTGGTTGAGGCCCTCAACGCTGTTGCGGAAGCGCGAGACAGAGGATTTGGAGATGGGGATGGGGATCAGGATGCTCTTTGGGATGGGTGCCTGAAAAACAAACATTCAGAGCAGAGCTATGATGCAGTGTGAAGAGAAAGCAGAAAAATGTGTTTGTGTGAAAGTGCATCCGTATGTCTATGCTCTGAGAACGCAGGCTCTGAAGTGTGGGCGAGTGCATAAGCGGTGTGCGTCTGTGTGAGTGTGTGTGTGTGTCAGAAAATGATGTCCTTTCTGAAGGAGATAAGGAACATGGTGAGGAAATAATGAATGACATGACTATGAAAACGTGTACACAAGAGGTAGCATACACCCAGTTGAGCTCTTACACTCGACAAACAAATTTTATCATTGTATAATAAGCATATGCTAACAGTGGTGTATGTGACAGCACATTAAATCTGCACACACACACAGACTGCAGGCTATCACTGCAGCATTGTGTAGTGTTTTCTCTGCAGATACCAGAGTTATGTAACGTTGTCTCCCTGGCAGACTTCTGATACTTGTCTCTGATTTGCTGAGCCACAGAGCTCCTGGCTATATTCAGACATATAGAGACAAACCGGACAAATCCGCACGTCCATCTAAAACATGTACATGCCGGACTTTAGTGACCACATCTGAATCAGATGGCAAAAAAGAAGAACGTCACCTTTTCTGAGAGCCGACTTCCGGTCATCTTAAGAGCAGGACTCTCTGGTCTTCCTACAGTTTCTGTGCTTCCACCCCCTCTGCTCTGTGCAGTCCTCAGCTCATGCTCTGTGATTGCCTCGCTCTCTCAGCTCCCTCCCTCCATTGAGTTCTTCTCCTCTCTACATTTCTACCATTCCCACATTCCACACCCTCTCTCCATTTCATCCTCCCCCTTCAGCTTTGCCTGTCCCAGAAATCATCCACCTCTCTCTCTCAGTCTTTCTCGGGCTCCCTCCCCCTTTGCTGAGGGGTGAAGGGAACAATGTGGGTGCATTAGGAGGATGTGGCTGAGCTGTGTGGCCCCGTCGTGACAGTCTCTTTAAGCATGGAGGATCAGCCTACACCCTGAACCCTCATTAACATCTCTATACATCCTGGCCCTCTTTAAACTCCCCACACCACTCCACACCACGCCCAGTGCGGGACAACTTTACCCCTCTGGGACCTCTGGGTGAACGGTGTGTCTGTATGTGTATTTAAATAAACGAGACATCGCGTATTTCAATTTAAAAGCTCACAGAATGCATTCTTTTCTATTTCCTGTACTTTGTAATGCAACATGGGACCTGTGTAAAACCAACAGGCAGACACTGTGCCAAACCCTGACCTCTGAGGTCACCCGAAAACAATAAGCTGGTTAAGTGATGCTGTCCAGCTCCTGGCAACTTCCTAGCAACTGCTCACTAGGAGACAAATATTTGTTTACGTGTCAAATTTCCAGTGGCGAGCTGTGCTGGGACAGGGGCACTGCCGCTGGTCTGAAGTGTCAGGGCCTTTACTAGCATGCAGGATGAGACAAAGTGATTGTGGCCCTTTGGGTCATTCCCACACTATAAGCCATTGATCTGATCAGGATGGTCTGCGGATGAAGGTTAGGAAGGCCAGCGCTTTGTGATTACTATAGCAAAGGGCACTGGACACCAGGCACTACACTGTAGACGGCACACCGCAGATCCTGAGCTCTGAAGTGTGCGATTGAACGCATGGGGGAGTTGTGCTCTGCTGTTTGTATACTGTGAGAGGTCAGAGGCTGAGAGGCATGAGAACACTGGGGTTAATACCCCCTTTTTGCTCATAAATAGCCGTTCTTCCTCTGTGGCTCCTGGAGTCACAGAGAGTGATACAAATGAGTAGTAAGGCTTTAGAAGGCTACAGATAGTTAAACTTTAAATGAACACTACAGTTATTCCAACTTCTGTCCACCACATCAACAGTGGTATGTCCAATAACCACAAACAAGAATTTTAACAATATTTAAACGACTGCTACAGTGGTGCAGACAGCTCTGTATTTTCCTTCCTGTTACATATTGAAAATTAATTCCTGATTTATAGAGGCTTTCAGTACATAAATGCAACTTAAAGCATAATTGCCATGTTAAAGAAATACTCCAGCAGTTTTTAAATTAACTTAACCCCCATCTCCAGCATCTGCATGGTTACAACAGACTTTAACACATTTCCTGTAGTGAGACAAGAAGGAAAACCTGTTTGCTGAAAACTTGCTGAGAAACACATTACTCTAAAATTCCTCCTAGCAATTTTCAGTCAAAGGTATAAGTAAATTCAGCTTAAAATCTTATCATTCATTCTTCTTGAGATGGTACGACATTTTCAGAAGGAGGAATTTGTGGTTATGTGTTACGAACATTGATGTGTGGGTGTGATGGCCCATGGACACCACAAAACCTCTGAGAAAGGCAATAAATAACCAGAATTACTTTTACAGTCCTGCTCTAGTGTTTAAAAGTTGGACAAAACTCCATAACATGGAGTGTAACGAAGTTTTAAGCTCACATTGCTCATTTTAAAAGATTATTGATGGAGCCTGCCCTTGGGTTCCATTATTAGTGAGATTTTGAATAAACTTTTTTTTTTTCATTCTTTTCTCAGTACAGAGAAATCCTGGAATTCTTGTCCATGTTAATTGGTCATATGCTACACATTATAAAGAGAGATTAGGATGAAAAAGTCCTATTATGTACTGTACATGGTCTAAGCTGATATCACAAGGTAATTAAGTGCAGAAAGTTTAGAAATAATTGTAATCGGCATAAATCATCACAAGGTTGGAGCAAAGTGTAGCTGCCCTAAATGGTAAAGTGGGCTTATTTATGTCGTTGTGAGGCTTTTACTGGCAGTAAGCGAGTGTTCTTTCTTTCCAGGGTTTGTTCTGGTTACTACACCCTGCCTTTAAATGTGGAGGTCAGATAGAAGAATCCCTTTGAACCATCCCCTGGCTCTGATAGCTGCCACAGGCACATTCACACGCGGCCTCGTTTCACCGCCGTGGCATTTATAAAAAGAAGGAGATTCACGAGGCCACGGCTGTTTACCAGAGCTGAACTATGGACAACCTTAAGAATACAAAGGCACTACCACACATGCACACACACACACACACACTTCCTCTCTCTTCCTCCAGAGACTTGCTACACATTCATAAGCCTGACTACAAAACCACCCATGCATTCCCAGCAACAGTTTAGCATAGTTTAGACTAAATTCAAGTCTGTTCTCTCTGTTGTGGCCTGCTATCTGAATAAAATGCTGAAACAAATCACCAGCCATCAAACGACCCACTCTTCCTCATGAATGCAGCAATCCAAGAAAAACACATGTGAAACCACAAGCTAACCACAGAAGAGGGGCACTGATGGATTGGAATTCATTCCTCGCACTGCAATAGGATCAAACTTGAGCGGAACGGTGCAGAGCGCTTCATCATTTCCCCCCTGCGTGCCAAGAGCAGCACAGCCGTGGCCTGTTTCGGACGCTAGTGGGTGCTGTGGAGTTCAACTCCACGCAGGAAATCATTTGATTTACTCCAACTATGCTCAGACATTTTCTTATGTGGCAGGAAAGATCAGGCTGCAACGGAAAATCACTGATTTTCTGACAAAGCAGCTGAGTAACATAAGACTCAGTGGACAGTGAATGGAAAAACAGCATAGGTTGTGTGTGTGTGTGTGTGTGTGTGTGTTAGAAGCCTTTAGTCTACCCTACAGCCATGTTGGTTTGGGCCTTAAACAATAAAAGCATGTGTGTGGACTTTCAACACCCCTGAAATGATTAGCACTTACACACACACACACACACACACACACACACACACACACACACCCCTTGCGCAGTACTTTAGCAGAGTGTCAAGCCCAGTTACACTGATAGAGCTGTTTGTTGTTAAGCCACAGAACTCAAATTTACACACCTCCAACAGGACAGGGCTTCTGCACTGCTGTCACCTCTTACCCTGCCCCCAGCACAGGCAAAACAAGCACTGGTGCACACACATGCACACTTGCCCACATTGCCCCCCCCACACCCCACCTCCAAGGGGTCATGCTGTGTGTCCTTTCAGGCTGCACCTCCACTTCAGTGTATGAAACAACAACTCATATGAGAGGGTAGGGGATGGTGTGTGGGCGAGAAAGAGTAGGTGCCCCTCTGATTAGGGCAGGTGTGGCAGTTTGTGTCAGAGTGGAATAAACACACAGAGATTTGAACAGGCCAGACTACTTATGTATTATTATAAAAAGAGGCAAATACTGTGGAACAGTCCACATTAACCTCCTCTATACTGTGTATACACTAGGGGTATGTTCAAGTCTGAAGTCAGCAGTTCACAAATCCAAGCTGAGTTTAAGTCATCTCAGTCCCACATGCAAATCAAGTCCAAAATCCTAAAGCTAATACCCTGTATAGGATCATGCAGTGGGAGAGGGCATTTTGGCTACTTAACGACTAGAGTAAGCTGTAAAGTCATATTATTTAATGTTTAAAAAAAAGAAACACTATTTAGGTTGCCTATTTAGTCAGAACAATGAGAATTCATGAAAATTTTCAAGTCCATGTCAAGTTCAAGTGGCATCTTAAATAACATACCAGAGTCAAGTTACAACAAAAAAAAAAAAAAGTCTTCACTTAAATCCAAGAAAAAAAATGTCAACAATGTTAGTGAACTCTGAGAACCAGTTTAAGTTTTCTTCCTTATTTAACCTCAGTATGTAAACATTACTGAACTCATTTTTTTCTACTTTCTGAATATGGCACTGCTGCTTTGCAAAATGAAACATAGCGTATTGTAAAAATATCCAGCCAAAACTCAGCTATGACACTGCATTAGAGCCCCTGTGTCCCTCTGGTCTAAATAAACTTCGGTCTGGTAGAATTAGCGTGGTTATACAGCCAGTTCTCACCTGCTTTCCATTAGGCCTAATGTGAAGCAGAGCAGCTTTAGACAAGGAACCCCCAAGCAAATAAACCTCGTTGAGACAAAGTCTCCATGAAGAAGAAAAAAAAAAAAAAAACTCCCGCTATACCACTATATAGATCTGGCAGCAATGGCAAATAAAAAATACTCACTGCAGAGAATAATTAAGGCATTAATTTGTGCATTTTGTGACTATATTACCTCAAGTCAGATATGCTTTATTGGAACTGAAACCCCCATCTTTCCATGTGTTTTCTCATCCAGGCAGCACTGTAAAAACTTCCTTGAAAGTTTGAACCAAAAGCAACTAGCTAAGCGCTCTCCTAAAACAACCCAGCATTCCTGTCCTCTCTGCACTACACCCTGCGCGAGGCCTAATGACACTCTTGTTCCTGGCAGAACCAATTCAACCCATGAGCGTTCTGAGCTCGGTATTTGTGTTTCTTGGAAATCAGAAGGATAGGCTCTGTACAGTAGGGCCAAGCTCAATACGGTGGAGCGACAGATGGTGCTTTAGTTTGCCACAGGCACTCAGACAAAAAGGTAGCCACACAACAAGCTCGTCTCCCTCACCCGACACCCACAGAGAGGGACAGCCGGACAGAGGGCGGCCTTTAATTGACCGGCTGGCAGCTATAGTACAGTACAGAGCAGGCGTGCAGGACGTTTGCCACACGCAGGCCTAATTCATGAGCAAACACAAAACACACACACAGAGACAAAAAAAGAGAGCAAGACCGACCCAAATGTGATCGCCGTAATTTATTCACTAATTCCCTGCTCATGAAGAGAAGCCTTTCACACTCGAGAGCCTTCATGCTTGCACCTGGCCTTGCTGATTAAGCCCCAACACACACACTCGCTGATCAAACCTCACACACGGCTGTCCTGCACTCTCATTCACTCTCACCAGCACTTTTCAGTCTCTTTATGTGCGAGCGTGTGCGTGTGTGCGTGTCTATTACAACAAGTGATGGAGTAATTAACATGGCTATTATGCATTCTGGAAGTTCATTAAGGATACAGCATTTATAAACAATCTAGTTGGGACTGTGTGTGTGCGTAGGGAAGCGGGAGTCCTCAGCCCAAACTAAGCTTTAGTTTATCACAGCGTGGCCATATCCCATACTGCATCATCCATCACGACCTTCTGAAACCTATTTGTGCTTATGCGGTACTTTCAGAAACTTTCATAACACTAGAGTGATTTATGATACTTCATCTAAACCAAGAGAGATTCACAGCTGCTTCACTTCAGCGTGGTGTGAGAACGAGACAGAGAGAAATGCAGAAAGAGAACAAGCAAGCGAGCACAGACAGACAAAACTGAAGAAAAAAAAATAGGAAGGGCGAAATGGAGAACGGGAAGGACAGTGTTGAGAAAATGAGACAGAAATACAATGGAGTTTGCTGGGTCACTGTAGCAACTGGCAACACAGCAACACAGAAACGTCCCTCCTCTAACAAGATCAGACAAAGTGACAGAGAGAGAGAGAGAGGGAGAGAGAGCTCACCTGTGATTGGTTAATGGCGGCATGGTTGCCATTGAAGGGGGATTTGCGCTCCTTATCACGATGGTGCCGACTGATGTGCTTACTGCGCTGGAGCTGCTGCCTCAACTTAGCAATCTGAGAGAGAGAAAGAAACATTGTTAGCATACTTGTCACTAACCTCTATTTCAAAATGGCTTCAGCCTTCAGCAATGTCTCCATTTCCCATCACTCAGACAGCCATGCACGGAGGTAAAAATAAAATACAAAACAGACAAAGTAAGGCCACGTAAACACAGTGTATGTATGTGCATGGAGAGCTGTGTTCTTCCACATGAGCAGTCTGAAATATAGAAAGCACAGAGAAAGGCATGAGACCCCATGCAGCCAGCACAGGCTCCCTGCATTCTTCTGTCATTACCTTAGGCACCATTGCTACACTGCACCTCACACACATACACACACAAAACACATGTACACACAGGAACATACAATTATATAATCCCAGTCTCTTGGCTCCACGCAAGAAACAAAACAAAAATACATGCACTTTCTTGCTCGCTATCCTTGCTATACCACCTCTCATCCTCGTACACTGAGGCGCAAGGGCACGGTGTGCGGCTGGAAGAGATCAGATATCCGGCTGAAATGAAGTGCCTGGCTCATTTAATCAATAAATGAGTAATGGCAGGGAGTGGAGAAGCTAATGACACGTTCGCGTAATCTCTTTCAGCCCCAGCACAATGGCCTGCAGAATCGCTAACTCCCAAAGACGCATTCGCGGGCCAGCAGGCCTCAATAGGTCTGTGTGGGCTTTGTGCATGTGCATGTGCATGTGCGTGTGTGTGTGTATGTGTGTGCGCACGTGTGTGTGGCAGTGCAGAGCAGGCCAGCGCTGGGTCAGGAGGAGAACTGCTGGCTGCGTCAGAGAGGAGTGCTATATAGATTGTAGTCTCACTACAGAGTGTGTGTGCGCATGTGCGTGTGTATGTGTGTGTGTGTGTGTGTGTGTGTGTGTGTGTGTGTGTGTGTGTGTGTGAGAGAGAGAGAGAACACATCTGACCCAGTGACTGGGAGGCGAATGATTAACTCAATTGAAGCTGGATGTGAATGTGAAGCAGTGCACTCGGGGTATAGGAGTCAAGGAACGTAATGCGGCGCAAGGTCGTACATCGGGCAGATATTCCACCGCTTGCACAGGATGTGGAATTAATCAGCACCGTGACAAGGGGGGAGGGAGGAACTCTCGTTGGAGAGACAGAGGAAGAGAAAAGAAGAAGAGAGATAAAACAGCAGAGGGCAGGAATGAAAAGCTGAATAGTTAGAGCAGTTTATAAAGCTGCTATAGAGGCGTGGTTCACAACGTGGGTTCCACGGACCCCCTGGAGTCTCTGACCTACAACCAGAGGGTCCATGATTTTACCTAAATCTTTTTTTAATGGCGTGACAGCAGTGTAGTTCGCTATCATCTATCGCCAAAGCTGTTATAGTTCTTTTTGAGTTACACTTACTGGTCACTTAAAGGAAGTAGTAACTTCCACATGTATAAATGGGAGCTACCTTATTAACATATTACATCCAGTTTTAAAAGTGAAGTGAAATGCCTCATTTTAATAATTAGTAACTAAAAATATTGGATCTGTATTGGATGATACTCTGGGCTATAGTAGTGGCATTGGGATTGTTTGAGTTTTGGAGAATCTAAACTTTATGGCTTTAAGGAAAAAATCGTCAGATAGAAACTTATAATCCATCGTATTTTATCGTTATATTATATTCGTAAAACAAATCCTTGCTCTCATCATAATGGAGTCCATGGAAATTTCCCTAGCTGTTAAAATTGGGAACCCCTGCTGAAGAGGGTATGACCGGGGAAGAGCAGGGTGTCAACACATCCATATGGGAAGAGTGGCATTATTATAATTTGAGGTGACACCATGCTGGTTGTGCCTCGCTGAACCCTTCTCTATTCTAATCCTGACACGGTCTCCTCCCAGCACGCTGCTGTGCGTCTACACCCCAGTGAATGCTGGGAGATCGAGACAGGGCACCGGCTTCATCCTGAATACAAGAGAGTGGGGGAGGAGGACGGCATCCTGACCTCTTTAAGCTGGTCAGTGCTGCCCCAGGACGCCGAGCGCTGGTGAGAGCTCCGCCTCTTCTCCTCGTTTTCATCCGCCCAGGCACTGGGGGTCTGAGAGAGAGAAAGAGAAGATAGACAGAGAAATCAGTACATATGGAACTCAAGTTTATAGCCTGGCAAACATTTATAGTCTCCAAATTTGACACCATCTGTACAATCGTGGTGCTGTGTATACATCCTTGCAGTGGTACATCAACTGCTCGGGTAACACACTGTCATAGAACAGCACGCACCCGCCTTTGCTCACTGAACAAGAACACTCTCTTCTTGTAGGTTCACACACACAAACACACACAGACATGCCCAACACATGCAATTACAGCAGGAAAACTGAAGGCCTTTAGGGGGACAGGGTACCTACACACTTGTTGCTGTTGCTTCCACATTTGTGTTTTCTTCCAAAATATAAAGCTGCAATGATCCTGTCTACAGTATAGCACCGCAACTTCTCTATCTGATCCTCTCACGAGAAACACACAATGCGATGAAAAACATGGGCTCTGTCCACACACACACACACACACACACACACACACACACACACACACACACAAATTTATCTGAGCTGGGGTGTGGGTAGATACCATCTCTTCATTGAAAAATAGAAAGACAAAGGTCATCCATCTTGTAAAACTGTCAACATGTAAAACCTTTTTTTTTTTTTAATCAATATTAAATATCAAATTTCATCCATATTTGACATTTTTGTCCCAAGTTGCCTTGGATGTATTGTGAGATCTTCAAGTGAAACTCAGTAAACCTCTGCTGAGTAGATACAGCCATCAATGGCTGAAAGTCCAAGAGAACATAACTGGCCTGCCCTGTGGGTGAAGAATAGCATTCCTCTCTTCCGGGCAAATCAGGCCTCAGTGAGCTTATGTACATGAAAGAGGAAATTCGCACTCGCCTCAAAGGGTGTTCAGTTGCCCTGAATGTTGCATAAGCAGGATTCATTTATCCATCTTCAGTAATCTCTTTATCCTGGATCCGGAACCTATCCCAGGAACACTGGCCATGAGCATCTGAGTTGCCAATGCACCTACCAGCATGTTAGGGAGAAGGGAGGAAACCAAAGAACCTAGAGAAATCCCATGCAGACAATGGGGAAAACTCCACACAGACAGTCCCCCGAGCTCAGGATTGAACCGGGAACCCTGGAGCTGAGAGGCTGGGGTACACTAGTTGCTGCACCACCATATTGAGAGAAAGCATATTAGCTTTCACCCTCCCAGGGTTGCTGTTGAGGAGCTAGCTGGTGGGCAGGAATTTGGCAAAAATTGGGAGAAAAATGTAAAACCTCTACAAAGAAACAGCAATACCTGCTGATCATCAGTAATATATTAGAGTGTGGTGCACTGTAATTTCAACCCTGAAAGTCCTAAAATCATCAGTACACTTTCTTTAGGAAAAAAAAATAACGCTCAGTATTTGACAGTATTCCTTCAGTATATATGATCTGACAGCTACATTTTTCCTATGGATTATTACCACAGGCTATTACATTTGTAGGCTGGCTTGCTAGACAGCGAAGTAACTGCTTTCCTCCTATTCCCCACACTTCTCACAGCAACCTGAACATTCAGCTTATCGTCTAAAATCTCAGGGCTGGCCAAGACATAGCTCAGTGTTCCTCTGTAGTATTGTTTGGGGTAAGAAGTCACTCTGACAACCAGCCTGGGCCTGTAGAACCGGCCACAGACACACATAGACACACACACAATATATATCTATAGATATATATCTAACATATCATTTAGCACACTATAGATCCTGATCTTACACAGTTAAACCTCATTCCTGCACAAGATAATTACAGCAAAACGTTTAAACTGAGCACACACCTCTGACACTGTCTGACACACACACACACACACACACACACACACACACATATATATATATTGAGAGAGATTTGCCTGCAATGCAAGGATAAGAACATCAGGGATGGTAGAGCAGAGTTTATAGGAATGACTCAGCTATATCTGAACCACAAAGAAGCCTCCGATTCTAAACAAAGCTTGTGTGTGTTGTGTTTTATGTGCACAGCTGTGAGTAATATGAGACCATCTTGGCCTTGCTCAAGTGAGGGACTTCAGATATTCATGCAGGCCATATCCTCAAATGCTTCTTCAATCAATATCTTGCATCACTGCACAGAAAGAGCATGCCAAAGTACCGTTTTCTCTCATAACAGCATAATTACTGTTTCTCTCTCTCTCTCTCACACACACACACACACACACATACATACATACACACACAAACACCCCTTGGAAAGTTCTAGTCTCTCCCCTCCATGAGCAACCACAAGTTGTGTGTGGTGTACCTGCGGCTTTAGACAATAACGCACCCACAATCCATCCTGTATTGCACCCCCCCGGTGAACACGGCATGGCCTGTCGTCGTACGTGCAATCCGATAACGACCGGGCCTGACAAGCCCATACAGACATTAAAAGAAATCACCACAGGAGACTCGCATTCCACTCATATCTGCCTCAGAATATGAAAAGCATTAAGATATGCACAGAGGACACTGCTATAAAACCGACAGCTGCTGCTCTACATACTGTTTTGCGAGGTCCCGTTGATAACTAGGTTCATCACTTTACCTACTTCACACTCAAACACTACGGAGAATTATGCTTCACAAAGGCAGCAGAACATAAAGCTAACAACTAACTACCTGCATACACAGGAACCCACATAAGCTCAATGTCTACTCTCGCTTTTCAGCTGGTTAAACTGAAAAAAAAAAGGGGTGGTGGTTTTAAACAACAACCACAAAAAAAAAAAAAAGAAGTTACGCAGTACAAACCTATATGAGCCCAGTTAATTAGCTAGCTCACAAACCTACTAACGTAGCAGTGTAACTATATTTATCAACTCAAATTTACTTCTGTATTACCTCATCATTTACTTGATAACATTTATCTTGTTATATATTTCATGAGAATTGCATTATACACTCCACTGCATTCCAAAAAAAAAAGAAAATTGTGCATTTCTGGATAACCAGCTCTTCAGGAGGTGCAAGTGTGTCCCAGTCGCATGTCGTTGGTTCAACACGGTCTCATGAATGGAATTAAAATATCAGTACCAGACATCTTAAGTGATATGACAGCATTAACCCAAAGCAGATGGAAAACAAGGGATGCCAATGTAACTGTTTACCAAGTGATGGGATCTCCTTCAGATCAAACAAGCATCTTCCAGTTTCATTCTCTCACTCTGAGATTTATACATCTTTTTTTCATAGAAATTTCTTTCCCTTAGTTTACAGATGGAATATCGAGTGAAGCATGTCCAGACCCAGCAGCATGCTGGGACAGCTTTAACAAAGCTCAGACCAGCACAGGGCTTCACTCATACCCAGCCATATCCTTTTCAATTGGGCACTAATACTTCACTGAAACCCAGCAGGCCTGGAGAAAAGGCACAGCACCTAATACACTCACACCCCTACCTTTCTTCCACAGCTTACGTAAGGAGTTCATGATTGTGAACTTTTCCCACACAGTGTGTCCCTTACACATATTGTCTGCTTCTCCTACACGCCCACACCCTTGCAAAGTTAACCGATCACTACAGTCATTCATCAGCGAGACATGTTGACACACTTTCCTTTGGCCTTGGTTGTTGCAAATCATGACAAACATGCAGTGAGGCTTGTCCTGTCATCCTCGGCCATGAGATCTGTTTGTCAATAGCCCCAAGACAAGCCCAGATGTGTTCCCACACACTATACTCAAACAAATTCACTGTAAGATCAGCTAGCTAAAACACCCCATGGCTGAGGGGAGTGTGTGTATGCGGACTGTATGCTACTGCAGAAAAAAATTCACCCTTGCGTATTAATCTTTATTGTTAATGTGTGATCATCAATGGCAGCCAAGATTTATTTTAGAATGAAATACCGAGTTATCCTCTTTGGTTTGAAGTTCTTTCATCATCATGCTGGTCTATTTTCACTTTGGTTAACAGTTTCCTACATTAACCACAATGCATTTTGACTACCCGCTCATAGGAGGTACCACTGGGATTCAACTCTACTTAAAGAAACAGATCAGCATCGACTTTCATGCTAATATAGCCGTCAGCACCATCGTGCTTGTCATCTTGTAGAGTGTTAAATACCTGAGCCCTAACCCAGTGTAACCATGCTGTATAGCTGCATTGCATTCTGGAACTCTGAGTCCAATGTTTGCTCTCTCTAAGAAGCTCTTGCTCTTTTGTTTTTAGGAGCTTAAAGCAAAAACCTGAAGGATATACCTTATGTTTAAGAATTTGTTTTCTCCTATTAAACACCATTGTAACTGCGCTAGCAATGTCCCCTTGTGATGTCAGCGCAGCACACAATGGCTAACTTCTTACAGGAACACCAAACATACATTACCAACCAACAAATCGCTAATCACCTCAAAGATATTTCAAACACAAACAGATTTAATGTCTTTTAATAAAGAAATTTCCTTTAATTATGGGATATACAGACACACATTGCACATCCAGTTAGCCTTTTTAAAAAAAAAAAAACTATTTTCATTCCACTCCATTACATCCTCTCCGAATTAACCACACCTTTCTCTGCCAGTGACCTTGTCCGTTGTGTACCTTATTTTTACTTTGTTTTACACTGCACACCCTCAACTTGCTGTTTTCCCCCACCACTCCGTCTTACTCCCTGTGGACGCCCTCTGTCTGTAAGAGCTGCTTCACTCTCTTCCTGTGTGCATGTATCTGTATATTCTCTAAACAGTACTGTCAACTTTTTACTGATCTCCATAAGGAAAAATACTTCATGTTACATACAGCTTTCATTTGAAACACTACAAGAGCCCAAATATTTCCTTTGGGATCCATGGTAAATGTCAGAGGCAGGTTTAAGCAGTGCTTAGTGACAGTAATGCCTTGTTCAGTGAAATGCCCCATATAGACAGTAATGCAGGTGTGTGTTTTGTAACCCAATGGGATCCCCTGCATATGTTGGCACACTTCCAATCCAAAGAAACCAAAGCCTTACTTACTTCCTCTATTTGCCCACACTAGAAATGCAGGGCTAAATAAACGTTTTTCACATTGCAAGAGTTTGGTAGGTTATCATCAAATGTGCTAACGACATTAGAATTTATGGATAAACATCACTTGATGCCACAACATGGATGTTAGGTCTATGGATAGTGTGGGAGCGGATGTACAGAGTGGCACAAACCACACCCCTCTATGGTGCTTATCACCTGAATTCCAACGACAAGAAATATTATAAAACACAATGTGCTTATTCAGAATACAAACAACTAGCCGACCAAGGCAAGTGATATTTCTAGACCCTGAGCTGCTGAATCAACCAAACACACTTATAAAATGCATGCTGCAATACAACAAACAGGCAAAACTATGCATCACCCCCCTGTATGAATCCACTACAACTTCCTGTCATACATTAACCACCCTGTGTAAAATGGTTAAGCTTTGCCCCTGCATAGCAACCCATTCTTTCCCTGCCTTTCATTCTTAGCTATGACTAAATCATAACCACTAAGGCTCATTCACTCTATTTGTGATTCTCTCCTCCACCGTATAATTTCACTTTTCCCCTACTGAAAGTTCAAACACAGCTTGGGGCGTGCCTATCTGTGCACATAGTGGACTGAAGATGATAAATAATGAACATGCTTTCTCTGTGGCTGCTGCTGCGGCTCCTGCATGTGTGTGTGTGTGTGTGTGTGTGTGCTTGTGTGTCAGCGAGCTCCTCTTTCAGCGCTGCTGTGCTGTGACTGACTCCGTTGTGTGTGCGGTGCATGGCTGAGCTGTTGCACTCCCGGGCCGTTCTTAGAGTCCAGGCCGAGCGCCAGACATCACTTCCTCCTTCCCACGATTTTAAGATTTCCAGCGTGGCTGCCTGGCCGAGCGCACAAGCACCGCTCTGTTCAGCAGCTGTGGCGACTTTACAGCGACACACACACTGCACAGAGCAGGGGGGAGCATCTGGCTGCTAGGACTGCCAAGACCACGACTGACGCGAGACAGAGTTACACACACACACACACACACACACTCTCTCTCCCGCATACACACAAATCGCTGTCACTTGTTTTGCAGCTGTGCCATGCTTTGTGATGTGCTCCTCTGTCCCTGCTCTGTGCCCTCAGTGGCCTTTCCACCAAATCTACTGACCAGACTTCACACAGCCAACCAGAGCGAGCATGTGCACTACAAAGTGATTTTAAATACTTCAGATTTCTGTAGTGGTCCATATATCTGATCAGACTTTAAACAGAAGTGAATAGTACATGTGGAAATCACTGGACACCTCATGATTTGATCTGTTTTCAATTCAGGTTGCCAGCATATGAAAGAAATTGTCCCTCATGCATCTGGATACATTTCAGTTTTTCGATAACCTATTTATATTAGAAATACTGACAATTAAATCAGTGTTTGACTATTTGACTTTCCCTAATATTTACATACTATGAAGCAATAAAATTATTTGTAAATTTATAAAATTGTTTAATGTTGCCATGTTCTACTTTTAGTCTAATTTCATCATCTCTGTAATCTCTCTCTCTCTCTCTCTCTCTCTCTCTCTCTCTCTCTCTCTATATATATATATATATATATATATATAAAATACACTAGTACAAATAGGCCATGGTCTAAGAATACAGTAAAACTAAAACGCTGTTACACAAGAGTTAGCATGGGAGTTTGTACAGCAAAGGAAATGAGATACAATTTGAGGGTGTTTTTAACAAACCAAGTGTGGTAACAGTGATTAATTTCCACCTGTGCCATTATGTTATAACTTAAGTAATAAGCACATATAGTGGACAGAACGGCATTTGGGATTTGGCCCAAATGTGTATTGAAGAGCTTAATTTAAAAATCTATTCACGGAGGAATTTGGCATCCAGTCCTGGCCTCGTATTTTTCACCGAAATGTGTGTTCCTTTTTCCATTGAACCCAGTTCAGCCTAAGTAAAAATCCAGTTATGACATTTTAGGCATTGATGTAGAATCTTTCAAGCCATAATCACAATGCAGCAAAGGTTTGACTATTTTTCCCTTATTCAGTGAACAGTGTGTGTGAGAGCTGGATGCAGTTACAGTTGGGCTCTGCTGAGAGTAGATTATTAGAGAGACAATGAGCTCTTTATGTGCAGGCCATGCGTTTAGGCTTGCTTTGGTGCCCAGGTCATGAGGAGAGGCCTGGGCTGTGATGTAACGCCTGTCTGGAAGTAGATACTCAGAAAGGAAGTTACAAATGGTGGTTAATAAACATAATGGTGGGAGAAAGAAAGTCAGTGAAAGAGAAACTCTTCGGGTGGAAATTGACACTCCCACGACTGTCTTACCAAAGAAGGAATAAAACAAGTATCAGCTTGGGCTACAGGTTGAGACTGAAAATGGGAAAAAAAAAAAAAAAAAAAAAAAAAAAAACTTGCCGTTTGAAATATGGAAATAGCAGGATTTGCATTTCCTGTCATTTGCCTCTCCATATATTGCTGCATAAACACAAAAGGACATCTGTAAGGCTGCCTTGGCAAGCTCCCAACTTACATGTGTATAAGCCACATGATACACAGAATGTTCTAGAAAACAGTTGAAGCACAAAAGAGCTATGATTCAATACTTCTGAGCAGTTTTCACACTGAGCCAACAGCTGCTGTGTAAAAGTGAGCCCGAGGTGAAATACAGGGACCAGGCTGGCAGCAGAAAATAACTAGCACTCATCCCACCTTTTAAATCCGTCTCCTGCTCTGCCATGGCTTGCTCTGCTCCCATAGACAAATTTCCCTCAGTACAACCATAATTCACACATGGCTTACTTTCTGCAGGCAGCAGAAGGTATGTCAATGCGCAAGGGCCAAGTTCACTGAGGGCCTTTTGGAACATACTAGAGACAGAAAATGGCAGCAATTTTCAGGCCGTCAGTCATGATGGGGGGATTAGCATGACAAAAAGCCCTTTCTTGTTAAAAGGCAACAAAGCTGGCTGTAAGACAGAGACGTACACCGCACAGACACTGCATTGGACGTGGGTAGTCTTGTCAAAGGTCTGGTTCTTTTTATTCTCCTCAGGTACATGTTCACTTTTTAGCTGAAAAGTAAATCCGACAAGAAATCTGACTGAGGCAACCAAAACATTACCACATAATCACATTTTGGGGTGTGCAAAACTACAGTGTGCCGAGTGCTTATTTTATTTTTGAATGAATCTGCATTCTGCAAGGAATCAGTCTAAATCTACATATCTTTCTCAAATATGTATTCATGTCCGTAGAATACATGTCCGTATTCATGTCATAGAGTTCAAACTAAAATAATTTGGGTTTGGCTGAATTCTGAAGAGTGTCTCTAACATATAGGACATTGGTATAGCTCACAGAGATGTGGCTTTGTGGTAATATTCTTCCTTTGTCTTGTTTAAGACTTCCTCAGTCAGACACAGACACACACGCACACACAGGCACACACACGCACACACACACGCCTAGTGTGCTCACACAAAGCCTTTTGTGTCATGTGAAAGTATCCCAATAAAAACATCCCTAAAAATGTTGCCTGTTTGAGAGGATATGGACATCTCCCCAAGGGCAAAAGCTGATGGAATTTCAGCAGAATTGTGTCTCTGAAATGAGTAAGATTTGAACTTTAGTTTTCAGGGCAAACTCTACTCCTAACAGCTGTCAGTACACAAGTCTGCTCAGGTTTCTGTATTAACATAATTATGGTTGTGTGTAGCAAAATGACTCATGTAATGCTCGGCTAAACTTCCCTTTCCTACACTTTCTCAGGGTTCTGGACTAAGACGAAACATATTTTGAGACACTGTAAATAGTAGTGCATTCAGATGGAACTTACACTAATGGTTCAAGTAGGAAAAGTTAAAAGAATATTGTAACAAGAAAGAAAAATGGGACAAAAATGTTGGTAACATCAGCATTTTCCTCAGATATGTTGCTAAATTGCTAATAAAAGACTACGGTGAACCACCATTACAGTGTATACTGAGCATGAGTCACTTCATTAACAATATTGCCATATTGTATGAATGTTGTCACAATTACTGGAAAAAATTGAATTCTAAAGCGAATGCTACAAAAGTGGGCCACTTATATGTGTAACATGATGTTGGTTACTGCAACAAGTCCTCATCTGCCTCACAATCTACAGTGTGCCATAACACCCAGCATGAAAACACCCAGCTGTAAACAAGATGTTCCTGCAAGAAGTATAAAGCTTCATATAAAGCTATTCACAGTGGATATACTGTCAGTAGCTGCCCAGAGCCTAGCATGTCAGCAGCATATTCCTTCAAAGCAGCAAGCGAGGCAAAGGCTCAGTTCGGTGTTGTTGTTTGGTCACTAGGTGTGTGCTCAGCTCCATGGCAACTTGCACCACCATACCGATCCAAAACCCGGTTATTTTGGCCTGATGCGGCAGTGAGAATGAGAGACAGCGCTCTGCAAATTCTGTGTAAATTCCACATTCTCTCCACGCTCGGTCGCCCAGTTCCTGTGTTCTTTCGCCCTCATTGTGAGACGGGCCGCTGACAGAGAGAGATGGGTGGAGGTCTGGGATCTCCAGAGGAAGCACAGTGTGCACACAAACACACACTGTGGACAATAAACCATAACCCTGGAGACCCAGAGCTCGTGATCAGTAGTGCTGTGACAAGCATGTTACACTTGGTTGTGGTTAAACTGATTAGGAATCCCATTTAATCAGCAACAATGCTCTGATATCACATCCCGCATAAACGTAACACCTATATACACACTATATAAAATGCTAAAAGTTGATGGAAGCTGTAGTATAACTCCAGGTGTAGATCAGAAGTGCTGGAAAAAGATGAGGCTTTAGGAAAGAATGAGGCTGCGATGGCGGCCAGCCTCTGCCTTCACCAAAAATATGCTTCTGTTTCCGTTCATCTTTCAGCAAGCCAGGGAGAGGCTTCCTCCTTTCTTCCTCCAAACACACACACGCATACACAAACACAATTCATGTCTATCTGTCCTGCTGTCCACTGACCTTCTTCCTTCCTACAAAAAACTTATCATTCAAAAGAAATATCCAAACGTCTCAACAGCTCATATATTATTTTATATCATTAAAAACGTAATTGATTGATGAAATTGCAAAAAACTATTTAGAGTTATAAAACAGCCTCTTGTCACAAGATGTAGCTGTCTATGTTCAGAGTTCATCCCAGTCCTGAATACTGGGTAAACACTCAACACAGAGGCGGATCTGAGAAGTGCAGGGAAACCACATTAAAAGCTCACAGTAATCACTGGTAATAGCTTCTCGAAGAGAAAACACATCATGTTTACATCTGCTCACCTGTGTGGTCCTGTTCGACAGCAGTGCGAGGAGTGTGTGCTTTACAGGAGCACAGTAATACTGACATTAGACATAGTTATTTTACTTACAGGAGTCAGAGCTTCAGAATTGGATATACTTGGAAGGGACCTTTCTAAAAGTGCCCAGAATGTAGAGAGCATGATGTGCTCAGAGCAGGCTGTGTATAATCACACAAGTGTGTAAAGGTGAGAATACACTGTAAGTTTCACAAGCATGCTTTAGACACGGTGGCTGAACAGTGAAGGCTGTTTCCGTGAACTGTACTGGGATCAAGAGTCAACGTGGATGAGGGTTTTTGCTAAGGGTACGTGTTGTGTGTGTGTGTGTGTGTGTGTGTGTCACACCTAAGCTCTGTTTGAGGGAAAATGGCTTGAAACAGTAAAATAGTGTTTGGAATGTTAAGTGAAGGCAAAAAATTGATTTTAAACATCTGCTAACAGTGCGATGCTGGATGTAGAGTATTTTCTAATTACACTGAAATATCAATTATTCAAAATGCACTTGAATTATGATGCACTAATAAAAGCAAAAAAACATGCACTGAGCGTCGGTTCTGGAATTTGAGTCTCACAGAAACTGTACAGCAGAAGATTGGAAAAAATGTGTGTGGGGGGGTGGGTTTACCTAGTATTCATCTGTTCCCAATTAAGTGGCCACTGAGTGTATATGCCTAATACAATGCAATGTGACATTCAGCCACATAAAAACTGTTGCCTGTTGGAAATGAACTACCATGTAAAATTTGTCCATTATTTAATGAGAAAATGGACACAATTTTAATGTGAAATGTGAAAATGAAGTAAGCCATAAATGACATCCAATTCTGTAGATCAAGTGATGAGAGACTAAAAAAAATTCACTTAAGTGGCACATGGTATCTCCGATATTGTAATGTTTATTTCCCCTTTGGAATGCATAAGAGATGGATGTCGAGCTCACCTGGGTGGCTTTGTCTCTCATGCAGGGTACACAGGGGGCGTGGGTGGCATCACGGGGCCAGTGGCCTGACAGGTAGGGGCCAGTGAGGGCGTCCAGGGAGGAAGTCCGGCGGATACTGGCACTGCTGCTACTGCTGCCCACTGGGCCAGCCAGTGAAACTCTGCACCTCTCTGTGATAGACAAAGATGGCAGAAGATATAGGGAGAAGAGCGGGGCCAATTTGGTGGGTAAAAGATACAACAAGGACAAACAAGTGGGGGAGGAAAAAAAAAAAAAAGGAACAGATGGAAAATAGAAGAGAGAAGAAGAGAAAAAAGTATTAGGAGCTTAACATGCAAAACGAGGCCAGTTCATTAAAATGGTCTGTGATCAGTATTGTTTGCTTAGTAGGCATACGCTGCAAGAGTGGGAGATTGTGTGTGTGTTTGGGCAAGCACCGTGCCTGTGTGTATGGGGTTTCGGGCAGAAGCGGGCTGCAGTGTAAATAGGTGGTGAGGTTTGCCGGTGATTATCAGTAAAGCTCGGCAGATTGAGACGGCATTAACATAGTAGCCAGGAGGCCTTTTAATGAAGGCAAAGCTGATTAAGCTCTGATTGGCTGAGGCAGGCTGGCTTCGAGGAAGCGGCCCTCATGTCTTGACCTACATTCACTGAGCCTCCACAAGTACTTGCCCCCTATACTCTCTCCCTCCCGCTCCTCTCTCTCCCTCACTCATTCTTTCCACCACACAATCAACAGGCTCCCTCTCGCTCGCAGACAAAATCTCCCACTATCCCTCTCTTTCTCGCCTCTTTTTTAAGACCATTCTTTCATGTAAATCTGCTCCATTGAATACACTCGAGAAGGGCGAGGCATACAGTATGAACGAAGCCGCAGCACCTGTCGTTTTTGTGCTGCTCTGAAGAGCTGGAGCCGGTGCAGGAAATCCAGCATATGGGCTTTTCAGCGCTGCCTTAAAGCACAACTGCTCTCTCCTTACACAAAACTTTTACTACACACATTACATCAATCCCTCACTGTGTGTCTCTGTGTGTGTCGCATATTCACTACCACTCCCAGGAAAACAAATCAGAGGGGAATCATTAAAGCTATTTGCAACCATTACTCTAAGGAGCACATGCACACACACTCGCACTCGACTCACAAAACAAGAAGCTCAGCAACTTTTCACTGCTGGCAGGGACCCTTACTTCACTCAGAGGTGACATCAGATACTGAACTCATCAAAAACATAAAAGCAGAACTGGATTTTTTGCACTGTATTTTGAAACGGAGAGCTGAGAAATAGCAGAAATGCTTTCAAGAGGAGGAACCTGGGAGAAATTTCAGAGGAAGTCATGCTCACTAAGCATGGCTGTGTGCATGTGAGGACATTAGCTGTGTTGGGTCAAGCTGCAGACTTAGCTGTGTGTGTGTGTGTGTTTGCATTGGTTAATGTGATCACATGGGAACAAATATGCCTGCAAGGTCTTTGGCATGTTGCAATACACAAACAGGTGTGATAATGTTTGGGTGTCTGTGTATGTGTGTGTGTTTGCGTGTGTTTTTATGTGTGTGTATGTGTGTGTGTGTGTGTGTGTGTGAGAATACTATCCTCTGTATGAAGTCCATAATAAACCTAGCCAGCAAAGCAATTCCCGAAGGCTCACTTCATTACCCGCGTAATCACTCTCTTTTTCCATATGTCTCTCGCTCGTAAGCGCACAAACACATGCACAAAGATAAGAGTACTGAATGACCAGGCTGTTGTGTTGAGACACAGGTTGGATGTATGCTCTGGTAGTAAATGAGGTGGTGTGTGTGAGGTGGAGATGCTTTTCTGAGCACTAAAAACTGCTTATCAGTGCTGCTCATGCTGTGTATCACACACTCCACCTGTTAAACTCTGTTCAATCATTCACCGACAAGGGCAAACCAAAAGCTTTGCACCGACAGGCTAAACTCACTTAGGATTTACACTGAAGGGACACTAAACAGATGCGACAACAAGGCAATTAGCTTAGCTCTATCACTCTATTAAGTCTACAGGTCTATAAAGAGCAATTTGTCAATTAATACACCCTTAAAAAAACTAATCCAGAGTATTTCACCCTGATCTCTATCTGCTGCATCTGTAGTGTGTGTGTGATTACCACAGGCAAGAATTTCAACAGGTTTCCCTATACTGACAACAGAACAGAAAAACCGGTGACTCAAAACTCCCTTAAAAAGGGATGTCTGCGGGCAATTATTGAATCAATACACTCAAAATATGACACTATATAAAATGTGAAGTCAAACCTACAACCATTACAATCGATAAATGCTGTAGAATGGGAGCCATGAGAGAAAGTCTTACCAAATGCTGTTCTTTTATAATTAACTTTCGATCACTGGAGAAATTCCTGCTACTTAGGCTTTTCTGAAAGTGTTTCTTATATCCTTGCACAATCAGTCCCACACGACTACACTGGTAACACATGACCACAAAATCTGAAACCCCCTGAAAAAAGAGGTCCCATCTCTGAAACTGACACATTACACACAAAGAGCTTAATGAAAGTGTTCTCCAAAAACTACATGTTTTGACTGCCCCTACATCTGCCCTTCTACATTATATACATGATTCCAGGAAACAAGTTACCTGTTCTTTTCTCAGTACAATACAAGAAAACTTATTGAAATTCTCATTTCTGGTAATTGTGCGTAAAAAACAGATGCAGCAGATCGAGAGTGTGTTGAAAAAATCTGGACTATTCCTTTAACATGCATATCTCCTCCCTGTGAAAGCAAATTCACTAATCAAAGCTGACACATCTTTCCGGTATTATGACTCGGTTCTAGATAGCACACCTCACTAGATACTTCGGCACCACAGTGCAAACAGTAAGACACCTCACCACTGTCAGAAGAATGTGAGTGCCTGTTTGGGCTGGAAAAGTAAAATTAATCTCCAACCAGACTCAACACATTCTGTGCTGGTGAACAAACAATCTGGAGGAGTAGATGAACGTGAGTGAGCAGGGTTGATATGGGTGTAAGTGGGTGCAGTGGAGGCTCTACTCCCAACTGGGCTCTTTTGTAAGGCATCCGGTGTGATCTCGTTGTGGCCTGCCCTTACCATTCCTGCGTGCTTTGCTCCATCAAACCACTGCTTTCCAAGAGCATTGCAAAAACAAGACTTTGGGGCCTGAGCATGTCTGTGTGGAGTTGTATCACAAAGAGGAATAGTTTTAGTGGAAACGTGGGAGTTTATAAGGGCTGTTGCAAACTGCTTGATTAACGGCCTGGAAGAATGTTTGCAATTATTGGTAACTTTGCGGGACATGTTCACTGAAAACAGATTTCATGCTTGGAAGCCCTTAAGCAGGCCTATTCCTCCCTTCCTCTGGTCCAACTTGTTTGTCTTCAAACCCTTTCTTCATCCTTCACTCCCTCTCTCGCGCTCTCTCTCTCTCTCACTCAGAGACTAGCATGTTCAAAGGGTCTTGGGTAAGCCTGTTGATCTGGAAAATCACTAGACTTCACAGGAACAAGAGCAGACTGTTCAGAGGAGCACAATGGGATAGGTGAGACGAGGGGAAGACTAGAAGCTCTAGAGTGTAATACTGTAATACTGTATGCAGGGCTTGCACCGTGCTTCTTTTCTGAACAGAGCCATTTTGCTAAAACTGAGAGAAACAGAGGATAAAAAGAGAGATTCTTCTTTGATTCTGCACTGCACTGCTCCTGCAGCTAAAACAACCTCACGATCGGCTGTGTCTGCTTACATTTCAGACCCCAAATTACCCGAATCACCTAACACTGGTATTAAAATAATCCCCTGCATGTAGAACCACAGTCCCATGTTTACAGATCAGCTCGCACACGTTGATTCCTTACTGTTTCTACACGCTGAGTTTTATTTTCTTAAACTAGTTGGAAAAACGTAGCTGCTGCCTCAAAAGCAGTGAACAACGATATACGAACTACATCGCTGAAACACTATTGTAAATGATGCGTGGCAATTTTGAGAAAGGGATCGCTAGGAGACAATCTCCACGGCCTGGCCTGTAAGCAAACACATTAGATGCATAATGAACCTCCTTCTGCAAAAGGGTAAACTTACACATGGCTACCGTGTGCACAACACTGCTCCTTTAGCAGTCACACACACACATTGAGGCCTCTGTCATATTTCCATGTGGCAAAGCTGGCCAAGTGCCCTTGCTACAGTTTTACAATTAAGCCGTCTGGCTGAGAAAAACTGCGCCAGATAAGCATTAAGCGCCATTTGAAGAGAAAATATGGTGCTGTGGAGCTCAAAGTTAGTGGGTTCATGCTGTTGGCGGCTCTGTTTCTGGAGCGCCACCAGTACCCCTCCCCCCGCAGGCCGAGAGAGCAGATGGGGGTTTTCAAGCCTAATCGGGTTTTACCCAGCAGCCCAATGAAAGGGGAATATCTGTGAGGTAGGGCACAGTGGCAGGGTAGAGGGGAAGGACTGATAATCTGCAGTGTCTCAGACGTAGAGGTGAGGATTTGTGGAGCATCTTCAGGCTGAATGGATGGAAATGACAACGACGGTGTCAGTTAAACCGATGCCGTAATGGACATGTTATTGCTCCCAGTTCTCTGGCATGATAATAAAGAGGCCCAACTGCTCCTAATGTAGGCTAATAACTAGCTCAAGGTGAATGTCACACATGAAACCATTATCCCAGTTGTTCTCAGTTTGCTCCTCAGGGACTCCTTGCTAGTGCATGTTTTCATGTTTCAGCTCCCAGCACACCTGAGTCAGGAAAGAAAGGCCATCGAACACTGACTATCCCAAGTAGGGAGACAGTGCAGACTGGAGAACTCCAAATGGGAGGATTTGAAACCCAGCAGGTGATCAGTTTCAGTGAAAACAATCCAAGATGGCTGACAGCTAAGGTTAGAAGCTATTTTCGGTCTGTTTGAAGGAGTCCAATTAATCCTAGTTGGTTTGTTAGGCACCAGAACAGAATAAATCCGTGGAGCAGCATGATGCCAGATTTCCATAGGAGTGGATCAAAAACCTCTGCATCAGAGGTTACACTTCTCAAAGTGAACGAAAGTACAAACAAGCATCATAGGCTGCAACAGCTACTGATTAGGTTTCTATATTCATTACCTCGTCCATCTTTGTACGATCATAGTGTTTTCTCAAATTCCGCAATGATCCGTGAAAAGTGACAGTACTGAGCAATAAGAATCCCTTGGTTAGCTTAAAACACATTTAGGAGAATTTGTGAAAACTACTAGCACACTGAAGGGCACCCAAGTCACTGGCTAGGAAGACAAATCTAGATCCTTTATCAAAAGCAGTGAAAATCTCTATCTGATTTCAGGCACCCATTTCTCACAGCTTTTGAGCGGTTACCTTCTGGCACCATGTTCCTGCCTTCCTTACAAGCAAAAAATGTACTTTATCATCAGGCTATTGAATTGTTAGGTAAAACAGATTAAGCAGACTTTTCATCTCCCACACAGGGTTAAAGTAGACAGTCTAATGTTACCTTGATGTCTGAGATGGAATGAATGCTTGTGTGAGTGATGATTTGTGTAATAATGTGTCATGTTATGTATATAACTGAAAGAAAAAAAACCCACTCATATACTGAATGAGTAAGGTAGACATGTTACCTTTGTGCACAGGTGAGCTCGGGCTTATTCTCTCAGGTGACAGTCTGTCATTGTCGGGTGAGCCCTGCTGTGAAGATGCCAGGGCTTTGCCCCTGTGCCCACAAGATGCTGAAGAGGAAGAGGGGGTGCAGGAGGAAGACGCTGGCCCTGGAGGATGTGAGCTAGCTGTCAGCACCAAACTGTCCGTCAGTGAGCCGAGCAGCAGGGAGGGAGAGTGAGAGCCGCTGTGAGAGGGCACACACAGGGAGGAAGGCACACTGGCATGAGCTGATGCCACACTGACCTGCGGGCACTGCGTGTGAGGAGCCACGGGAGAACTACTTCTGAGTGCCGAGGAAGAGGAGGAGGAGGAGGAGGAGGTACACGTAGGAGATGCGGACGGGCTCAAAGCGGCGCACGAGGAGGAGGAAGAAGAATTAGAAGTAGAGGAAGAGGAAGAAGAAGAAGAAGTCGCGGCGCGAGAAGGAGCGCACAGGCGGCTTCCGGCTGCGTCGCATCCGCCGCTGCAGCATTTAACGTTAGCGCTATTTCCTCCTCCTCCGCCGCCGCCGCCGCCGTTGGACAGCGCCATCCTGGTCGGTAGGGGGGGCTGTGGCTGTGCTTTGAGCTGGAACGGCACGGTGGCTTTCATGGGCAGCAGGCGGCTCAGTAAACTCACCCCGGCGCTGAGACCCGAGGCTCCGCTCGAACTTCCGCCGCTCACCGAGCTGCAGCTGGACGTCGGCGAGCCGTTTTTACGAACTCTTTGGGACATGACGCTCACAAACTACCGAAAAAGGAACCCAAAAAAAATGAAGTGTGAACATACGCCTGGTATGTTTGAGGTCGTGGACACTCTTTTATCCTTCTTGTGTCACTCCATGCAGCATGCGTGTGTCTTTTTTTGTTTGTTTGTTTGTTTTTTGTGCACGGTTCCGCACTCTGGCTATAGAGCAGAACCGTTCCCGTCCTGAAGTAAACTACACAGCCGTGTGAGCCACGCACCGTCAACTCCTGCCAAAGCTCCGCCCACCCAGTCCTCTGATTGGCCAGTCCTCGACATAAGACAACTTTTCATTGGCTGGTTAGAGGATCCTTTTAACTCTTTAAAGTTATACAGGCCTGCTGGAGATCTTTTACAAAAAAAAAAAAAAAAACACTGTACAAACCAATAGTGCTGTGTGTCATATCATATGTCATCTTATAACCGCATCTTATTCACAATATAGTGCACCAATTTGACATGTCTGACATTTTTATTTCCACAAAAGTACACTGGGAAGTCCAGTGTGTCCCAATATGAAATCCCATAATGCACAGGAAAGGCTGGCTCCAGATTAAGTACTTTACCTAGTAGGACAGATTATGATTACACATTTATCACCCTGTTATTAGCGCCATGTTTATTTTAGACGATGTTTGGAAGAGGCTTTGTTGTGGGGAACACGTGCTTTTGCATTGATGCTGTGGCTTCAACACCCTCCTGTGGTCAAAATGCTGACACTGCTGTGGATCCTCTCCCCTCCTGCCTCACGTCTGGAGCTTCTGCAAACGTGATTTACATTTGTTTCTGTGGCTAATCCCACATCCATACCACTTCCCCAAAACACTTTATGCTCAAGTCTCACCCTGTCCTCAGTGAATAATCTGACCTGCATACTGCTAAGAACTGCTGCTGTGATCATAAAGCCTGCCCTGCGCTCAACCCATGACTCTGATCCACGATATGCTCATAATGAACATCCTTTCAACACACTCAGTAGTGTTTGACTTTACAGTATACAGTTGTGAAAGTGTAATGATTAATAACTTCACTATCCGGTGTCACGCAGGAGGATGGATTCCCTTTTGAGTCTGGTTCCTCTTCTTTTTGTCATATCAGTCCATTTTTCCTTAACACCGCCACCTCTGGCTTGCTCATTAGGGATCTACATCTGAATTTTAACAATGTCTTTTGTTAATAAAATTAAATTCAACTGAAATAAACACACTTCCCGGTACCTTCAGTGTGTATTGAATACGTGTCATTATCTGAAAATAATACAGCACTCATTTTTTGGTTGCATGTTAAAGAAGGAAACAAGAGACATGACTTCTTTAATATAGTCTTTAATCAACTGAGTAATGCAGGGTTGTACAGCAAGCTTTATTTCTAAATGGCATTAAAACATATATCTTTTTGAGTAGACTAAACTGAGTAGTTACTTGTTCTTTTCTCAAAGCGCTTACTTTACAAGCTGCGATAGAAAACATATCAGTGGCTTTTTTGCTGCAATAATCTCAGCCACGGATCTCAGTGGAGCCATTAGCATCAGTATGAATTCGATGACTGAAAAAGGAAACAAAACAAAACAGCAGCCCATCATGAACAAATACTTCCTCTTCTCTCTTATACATACACAAAGAAAATCTGTAATTCTAGTTTCTTGATAAGATGACACACTGCTAAATTTTTGCATGCCTGAATTTGAAGAGCTGCAGTGGTTGTTGGGACTAACGAAACAGCGCATTTTCTTTTTGCTTTCAGTGATTTTTGGAGATGAAAAATCAATATAAAAATGCTTGATTAGAATTCCATTGTGGTTAATATTCATGTGGTATAAATGGGAACAGTTCAGATGATGACATGGTTTGTTATAAAATACACACTGCCTGTGTTTACTTTAAATTTTTAGAAATGAATAGAGTTTGAATGTGACGACCTTATTGCCAAAGCTGTCATGTTTCCTCTTGGAGAAGTAATCATTAGCCCTCTTTCTAAACATCACACCTTCTTCAGTTACAGCCCTAATCCAGCACAAGTGCACCATGTAATCAGTTTATTTGATTAGCCGGATCAGCTCAGCTGGATTAAGGTTGGAACAGAATCTCAGAAGATCTCCACCGGGTTTGTTTTTACTGCTCTAGAGTACAACACAGGGTGTAAAGGCTGCCAATTAATGAAATCACAGTAAGATCATGTTCTAAGGTGACCTGGGCTAACTGAATTTAAAAAAAAAAAAAAAAAAAAGCACTAAATTTAATGAGTACAAAACACACACAGGGTTTGAGTCTAATCAGCATTGCACCTGTAAATGTTAATCATTGAGCAATATGCTGTAAAAAGCAGTGACATAATTCAATAAGAAGACCGGAAGTTTGACGCAAACATATTCTGCACCAATTCTGCGTCGATAATCCTGCGGGCTAAATATAGTTCAAGGTCTTCATTTCAGTAATTGAGAACTAAGGGGATAAAAGAGGAATAAAATAAGTCACTTATTTGCCTTTTTACAGGGATAATCGCGTCTGTTTGGCTTGAGAAGAAAATGGCATGTACATAAACTTAGTAATATCTGTCTGAAATAACTGTGCTATTTTATCCAGAGATAAATATCACAGTGTTATAACATTGTTCTTGGTCCCACAGCAACAGTTGAGCATTCTGTATATGTGCAAGCAAAAGCACGCTATACAGATATATTAACACCACACTGGTGAACCTATTTTACATACATACAAAACTAAGGTTTCAGCTTCATCAACTGGGACAGAGGAAGTGAAACAGATACTTTTTGTGAATAATAAATTCGTCAGTGAATGTTTCTGTCGCATAGTCCAGTCCAGAAAACGCACAGTCCAGTGATTAAACTGGCATGAGATAAGTGGCACATTTTTCACTTAAGAGCATAACTGAAAATTCACACAGCATACAGTTAGCTAGTTGTGCATTTTAAGTCAGTCTCTATAAGGGCGAGTTTTGCTTTGCAGTATGAGAGGTTTTCCCATAATGGAGCATCACACTGTAATTATTTGAATGGCTCATGTCTGGGCCTGCAAAATGCATCAGTAATTGTGGGCGAAGAAAAAAAAAGGTAAACTCCTCAATTGTATTTAAAATGAAGATGATTTCAATAAATTGTGTGATGCAAATGTTTAACATATAACAATTATTAATAAGGGGAATTGTAGTGGCACTGAAATTCTGTTTAGTTTTGCCGGAATTATCTGGCAACATTTGTTCAAACTGCTCATACACATGAATGACACTGAAGCACAGGGATGGATGACAGTGCAACCCTTAAACTACCAACAAACTCAAAAGGGACGCAATATATCATGATATTCATTAGAATAATATAATAGAACATTTAAAAAGTATCTGGACATACAGCCTTGAGGTCTGGCCCTTGGCACTGTTAAAAAAAGGGAAATAAAACCACATAAAAACTCAATTCTGAAGTAACAGCTGTGTATATGCATCATCATGTGCACATGTATCATTGATCTAGACTCCGCTTCCCTCTTACAGTATGATTGTATGCATAATGAAATGAAAGCTAACCATCAGGTCAGGATTACTCTGATATCTGAAACATGATCATGACCATAATTGACCATATTTGTCATTTCAGTACAGCTTTCATAAACAGAGGTTTAAAAAGAACTAAAGTTGCTGTAATACACACAATAATGTACACATTTAGTTCCAGGTCTATGTAGTGTAACATTAGATATAAATTACATTTGAAGTACATACTTGGTGTCCGTGGTGCTGTTTGTGACTGGAATGCAGAGAGCAACACCTAACCTAAGCCACTTGTCCATTTCCTGATACGAGTCCTCTGCAGAAGTATGAAGTCCTAGGTCACATCTGATCTAGTGCTCTCACACAGATCCTTATGCAGAGAGTAATGCATCAGACTAATAACGCAGACACGCTCATGTAGATCCACACTTGCAGAAACCTAGTCCACGTCTTTTCAAAACAAAAGAATGAATGAAGTATGCACTTCAGTGTCTGCTAATAAGGGAGAACATTATTCCAGAGATCAGACTGAGATTGATTCAGATTGTAACAGAATTGAAAATCCTCCATCCTTCAAGCTTGCAGCTTTTCGACTGTCCTCTGTTGTTGTGCACCTCCAACAGGGGAGAAAAACGTACACGTACACACCTGAAAATCATTTTACCTTTCCCTCGCAGGATTGATGGGATTGATAAGAAGGGATTGTCATCCATAAGATGTTTCTTAACTGCAGACAGCGGTGGTTTAAAAAGATAAGTGCACCGTTTAGTTTACAATATTATGTTAATAAAAATGGAAAACGCTGCAAAATATAGAACAAAATTAAAAGTATTGAAGAGCACCTCAAAGCTAAAGCCTATTGCACATTTCAGAATGTAATACAAAAATGGGGGATACATGTATATATTACATACAACAAATGCTTGAATGTACTATGCATAACATAACAGATGCTAGTGCAGTCAAAGATCTTAGAGACCACTGCATTTTCTATCAACTTTTATATGGACTAGATTTCATTTATGTCCATATGAGCAGTCTAGCATGATTGTTAAATCAACAAATTGTCATTTTCTTTTTTCCCCATTTTTTTTTTTTAAGACCAGATTTAAACAAGGTCCAAGAAATCAGACATAACTATGTGATTAAGATCATGATTATAAAAAAAAGTGCAACAGATACAAGAAAGTAATTATCAGACAACCAGACACACAATCATACTTTGATTTACAACAGGACAACATAACTAATGGAAGCATTTTAAGCCAATGATGCTGCATAGCTGGGTTCGGTTTAAAGCAATTACTTCAAAAAAACTAAAAAAAAAATAAAAGGTCAGAGAATTTCAAGAAATACCACGATGTTAAGTGCTTGCAAATCGTATCTTAGAAAACTGTTTTCTCTTCCTCCTATAACTGCCAAACCCTCCAGTATCAATAAGCTGCTTGTGGGCGTTTCTCAGCAGGGTAAATGTTTATAGGCAGGTTGGGTCAGAGGAGAGGGTTGCCGTGGCAGTTCCCCCGCCGACAAGGAACACAGCAGTGCTGGATTTAGAGCGAGTAGCGCCTGCTGCACCCTGCCCTCCACCTGCCCCGTTGTTGTTGACCTCTCCATCCAACGTATCCGTAGAGATGACCCACGTGGAGGGGCGCCACCGCTTCAACGAGTAAGGCGTCTTCACACGTCTCTTTATCTTCTCAGCTGATGCAGCTTTTCCCTCCTGAGAGGAGCTCTCACCTGTAGGGGAGAGAGAGAGAGAGAGAGAGAGGAAGTTAGCTAACTGCATAACTATGACTAAGTTTATGAATGCAGTTGCATATTATTCCACAACAGGGAGTAGCAGCATTGGGATAAATGTCTATGATTACAGTACTAGTTTATATTCTGATGTGGAAAGAATATAATCATTTTTATGGAAATGCAATCTAAAAATGAATACTGACAGACTCTAAATGTTAATATTTACTAAGCATGTTAATTTCACCTTTTAACATTAAGCATCATACAAAGAATGTTGAACATTATTTGAGCAACCTGAAATGAAACAAATCTAAGAACATGTAAAAAAAAAAAAAAAAAACCTTGTATATCTCATAAGTGACAGATAAACAGTCCATCGGGAGTAACAAAGTAAATAATATCCTTAATATACTATTAATAGAGCCAGATAAGTCACTCCAAATGTACCATTTCTAGTCAGGCCTTTTCCCAATTTAGTTTTGTTGTTCAGCTAGTATGCAGAAAAAACACACGTCTACTTCATGCTTAATGGACTGCACTGGCATCAAAATAGCATAATCAAGGTTGTGGCCCGTGTTCTGGCGGCATGCAGCTGTCTGTCACCATGCTATGTTCATGAAACTATTTTTTGACTGCAGGGCGTGTGTCCCTTGTTAAATGCAGAAAGCACAAAACAAGCCTTAAAGCAGACAAAAAAAAAAAAAAAAGCCCATAGTCAGTCACTCCATGGCTGTGTATGCAGCAGATTTGCAACGTGTAACATACTTAAGCAAGTATATGTTGTCTTTCTATTTTTGTTCAAATCAGATAGAAAAGGTGGCTGAAGATTTCTTCTGGTTTACAGTTTTTTTTTAAACCAGTAAATGATATATGTGGGTGTTCCACCCACCACTATACAATACAGTACTATACAAGAATCTGGAGCATGTCTAATGTGTATAAACCACAGCTATCTTCGGTTAAAATCTTTGGCATAATCTTCCTGCACCATGCAAGTGTGCCATGTTTTTTGATATTGTTGTATGGCACTCCCGTCTCCCTACATACATCCCACGTTATCGCTGTTTACAACTGCGGCAGAATGTTTTCTGAATCCTTATCAGTCCGGAGACGTTTCCCTCCCTTTCCACTTTCCAGGCAAACAAGAGAAAAAAAAAAACAAAGAGAAAGAAGGACAGAGGAAGGGAGAGAGATAGATCAGCTTTCTCTTGTTGAATAAAGCGGTAGTGCTAATTGGCCTGTTAGAGAAGGACACTCAGGGCTCTATCTGTAGAGGATGTTTGTGGGCATGCTGGCACGCACACTAGATAAGAAATGTAAAGACACAGAGAAAGAGTGAGGGACGGAAAAGAGAATAGATGGCAGTGAGAGATGGAGGGATGAGAAAGAACAGGAGAGATAAACAAGTGGTCCTCAGAAACTTGGAACACTGGTTTGGGGATGTGGCAAAGAGGATATAATGACGCATTGTAATAATACTTAACTTATTTGTTTAGCAGGACAGATTTGTTCACCCTGAAGTTAAGAATAGGCTTTTAAATGTACCATTTCAGATCGAAAGTTGGGTTTATCCAATCAGATAGTCTCTAGTCTAGCAGAGTCTGTCTGGCTCCAATGAAAAGACACTTCAAGAACTTCAACTATTCTTCAAACAACAGAAAATGTAATTGTACATTAATTATTAAAGATAATAAAGTTCCTGCATTTGAAGGACAGAATCTAGTTTCTAAAAAAAACAGCTGGAAATTATAAATTACTTGTCAAAAACAATTCTGCCTTTAAGACCAGGCTCCAGACTAACGCCATCCCAATGTCCCAAAGCCAATAAACGGAACAAGAACAAAAAGACCTGAAGTGGATGTCAGTGTGCCAGCAGCCTCCAAGCAAAATGATGAATGATGTAACAGAGGTGAACAACAGTTCACCATTACCATTAAACCATGTATTAATGTTAAGGAAACTACTCTGGATAATCATGTTAATACGTGCTGAGTGACAGAGGCTGGATTAGCTAGAGTCCTTATGCTTATGCCTTCCATTAGTAGGCTAGTAATGATTCATAATTATTAATTATTCATATCATGTATTTGAATAAAATACAACAGGGTGTGTCGTTACAGGATAATAATCAACAACAAAGTGGTGTGACTCTGCTTAACGCGGTAAGAAGGTGCTGTTATCACCCTGAAGAATAACAGCACGTCCCAAAGTGATTTCTCCTTCTTATACCACAGCAACTTCCCAACAATTACTTGGCAATTTTTTTAAATGTATTGAACAATGAGGTCATAATTTTTAGCCATTTATATTTACATTTAATGTTGTGGAACATCTGCAAAACAGTCGTTCCCTCTCACTCTCTCGAAGTTAATAAAAAAAAAAATTTAAAAAAAAAAAATGCAGCACAAAGTGCTCTGGTCTCAAGTCTTTTCAGCAGCAGGAACAGCTTTACCTCAGCGATGTGGCTTCTCCTTCCAGAAATGTTAAACAACTAGTCGCATGTAAACACACATATTCAGAAAATTGCTGCAAGGCAACTATGGACAGAGAACAGATGGTGAAATGTGAAAATAAGGGACAACAGGGAAGAAGAGCTTCACCTGACATAGAAGAGTCCTGTGCAGGGGTAGACAGGTCCAGGGAGTTGGGTCTCTCTGGTCTCCTGGGCTTGTCCTGCCTCAGAGGGGCTTCCTCCTTCACTTGCAGTAACTGCAGCTCTGGTGGAGCAGGTTCTGCAGGTATTGCACTTGGTGTGCGTGGCGCGGCAGAAACTGCAGTGTGGATGTTGCTGTTGTTGTTGTTGTTGGAGTTGGTGCGGCCTGTGTGGTCTCGGCGCAGTAGGGGCTCGTGCTCGTCAGGACTGGAGTTGATGTTGATGTTCAGCCGGATGTCATCCCCACTTAGCTGGCTCTGGAGCAAAGGCAGGCCACCTCCCTCACCCTGTGGCCCGGCTGGGTTTGTGTTCCCGAAGGAGGTGCTGGCACTACTGGTACCGCCTGCATAGCCATTTAGCAGGTGCACCCCAGCTCCACTTCTCACTCCTGGCCCATTATTGGTTATCGTGACTGGATGAGGCTCTGCTGCCGCCACCACATTCATCTTAGCCACACCTGTCTCCACCTGCTTCAGGTTGGACTTGTGTCTGCCAAACTTGAGCCGGGAGGATGAAGACTCCTTGCTGGGATTTTTGGAGCTAAGAGCCAGGCTAGTGGGCCTCTTGGGGAGATTCTGTTGTTTTGGAAGGGGAAACATGGTGGGTGGGGCATCGAGTGTGGCACCACTACCTGCTCCAAATTCAGTCTGATGCCCACCTCCGGCCCCTGCGCTCACCTCAGCTGCTAACTTTATAAACGGGTAGAGCAGGCTGGAGCTGCCTGTGCTGAGTGGGTCAGGAGCGCTGAACTGCTTTTGAGAATGCTCCATCAAATTCTCATCAGAGCTCTCCTTCAGGTTCTTGTCCACCTCCTTGGGGTCCAGCTTGGTGGTCTCCAGGTCTTCCTGGGTGAGCTGCAGACAGACAGGCACGCTTGGGCCTGCTCCAGCCTCCTCAGATGGGGCTGATTCAGAGATGGTGGACATAACTGTACTGGGGGTGAGGCCTGCTGTGGTGGTGGTGGTGCTCATGGATAGACTGGCTCCGCTGGTCTCGGGGCTTGGGAGACGTGCCTGTGCTTGGGCTTGCTGTCTCTCGTAGTTTATGGAGTTCCTGTTCTTTTCTCCTGTGCCCCCTGTGCCAGGGCCACTCAAACCAATGCCACTCACTGAGGATGTGCCTGAGGTGGACATGTCTCCAGGAAGGTTCTTCACCATGCCATCGTGGTCCTCGATGTAGGAGGAGGAGGAGTAGTCTGGGTAAGGCCCCATCTTTGGAACCCTGCGACTGTGGGTGAGGTTCCTACAATGGCACAGGAAGCAAAAGAGTTAACAGAAGAGAGATCACAAATATTCAAATGTTCCAATTCCATACATTTGACCTATTCAGACTAATCTATAATCATAGTCCATTCATAAATAATCATCCATATTGGAAAATGGACACCACAACTGGACAGTACTCTCAGAAACTTGCTAGTGTGAAGTCACACAGCAAGCACAGATGAGTGTGTGTATTAGCAGACCTCTCATTCTGAAGGGCTGTGCTCATTGGGTTGACAGTGGGGCTGACTGACTTGTTCCTGTCCCAGATAAGGAGCAGCTCTGCCATGCGCTCCTCTGCACACTGAGCCGTTAAACGAGCCTCTGCATCCTGATCCCAACAGTCCTCCATCGTTTCCTTTAGTGAGCGAACCGCCTAATAAAAGACATGAGGAGGAAAATAAATTAAAATTGTATACAATAATCCCCTGTAAAACAGCCTCCCACTTCAGTAAATCGAATCTGACTTTAGAATGTATATACGAAATGATACTAATTCCCAGCAGTCTTCTGTGCTTACAGTTTTTATGAATACCTGCAGCTCAGCTACAAATACTCAGCTGAGAGCTTTCTTATCTCCGGTACTGAAAGAAACCAATTCACATGCTGAGTTGCTATGATGATCTGAAGCACACGAGGGTGTCAGAATTGAGGTTGCTGCTCTTACACAAACTGAAGAGAACACACATGCCCTCTCACCAGACTATTCTCTTTCCATGCTTCGGGGAACTTTGGCCTCTGTTTCTCTCGGGACACCAGAACCTGCATGTCCTCGAAGGATGGGTGGTTTCCTACCTCGGCCTGAAAAGCCATCTGGTACTCTGGTACGGTCTCTCCTGGAAACACACACACACAGTTATAAAACTAAAAGACCTCAGTTCATCAGGCCAGAGACCAAATACAGGGCAAAAAATATTATGTCACAAATGGGAAGGTTTTTTAAAAAATTTATTTATTTTATTTATTTATTTTTTTACAGACTTTCCTAGATTTTTCATTTTATTTACTCTCTTTGCTCTAATAAGCAAACTGATGACATCACTTGTTAATAAATAAATAAATAAATAAATAAATAAAAAGTTGATGACAAAAACAACGTTTAAATACCAAGAAGTCTGTTTATATTCTCCCCAAAAAAAAAAACTGGCAACATGCAGCAGCATTACGAAACAAAATCACTTCAAATTGTTTATTTATATCCATAAACTAATAATCAGTGGTTAAGCATTAAAAGGTAACTGTTTTGCCATTCGGTCATGTTAGGTGTTTAACTAGATCTTTGTAAGCAAGGAATTTTTAGATCTATTTTAGTTCAATGTCTTTGGTATAGAATATAGCATTCTATACAAAACCTCCTAAAGTAGCTCGGATCTTGCTATAGCCATTTTGCTTAGCCAGCATAATGCATATTGTATAGACTGCTAGATCTCACCTGGGAAAAGGTCTGTACAGCGCATGAAGGTCTCCCAGTATATCAAGCCAATGGCATACATATCCACCTGCTTTAGAGCAGACTCGCAGTCCCTCAGGTTCACTGCTCCTTCCAGCACCTCCGGGGCCATGTAGCGGATCGTACCCACCTACACAGGGGCACAACACTAGTATGAGAAAGGAGACAGCAGCATATTTGCGTAGTCCACTTCACACTTCAGAATGAGCTCTGAACTGACAAAACCATGACATACAGTAAAGTGGGCCAATTATATGAAATTAAATTACTTTAGGGTTTCTGAAAATCACACTTGCACATTCACTGTGATCAACATGCCTCACTGATAGCAGCATTCTCCTCCTCTCCGGGCCGGACAAGACGGTTTCCTGTCAGTTTCATGGACAAGCCGAAATCACTGATGACACACGTGCCGTCGTTCTTGACCAGAACATTTCTGCTGTTCAGGTCCCGGTGTGAGACTGCAGGTTTATATGAATCTGAGAAAGGGAGGGAATTGTTTTCATTAGCTTTTTTTTTTTTTTCTGTTATAGTGGATTAAGGCATTATGTCTCTATTAAGGGTGCACAACATCTTCACATAAACCATAGTATGTGAAATTTGTGTTGCTTTCTTAACAAGAGTAAATCATAAAGAAGCAATATCATAATATCATAATATCAGCAAACTGTACAGTATTGGCTTTATTTATTTAATTTAGCAAAGTAATGTTTTGTTGCTAAAATGTAGCTAGATTTTACTTGGGGCAAAAAACTTCATAATAACTATATACGCTGTATGCTCATTATATGGGGTATAAAATAATGGCGCTCTAGAACTTATGCGACTTTTTGTTTTGAAGACAACAGGAAGAAACGCGCTCTCACACAGCACAATGGAGTCCATCATTATAAAGTGACTTACTTTGTTGCTTATTTGGAGTCGTTTGGGGCGAGGTGTCACACGGCCATCTCACATGCCTAACAGATTGCCTAATAGATTTATCACTTATGCAGCATAGCTGTTTTCACTTAATTGTGCTGCATGTATCAGAAGATTTTTATGGAGGCAGTTGACATTGAAGGAGGAATTTGCAGCTTTACGTTACAGCTTTACTCACTTGTTAAACGGAACAGTCACATTATTGACATCATGTTCAGAGTTCCGTGCTCGGCCAGGGTTAGCGATCACACTAGATGCGTACCGTGCCCGAGTCCACCTGAACCATGCCCGAGCACACCTCTTCAAGCAGGCATGGTAAAGTGCGATCACACTAGTCAAATGAACTGGACTTTGGGGTCAAACGTGCTCGGGCATGGTAAAGATCGTCTAGTGTGAGTACACCCTTAGAAGCCCAAAAGAAAACCATGTGAAATTCAGCCACAGGAAAAGTTTATCAGAATCAGATAATGCCTACATAAAGCAAGTTAAGCAACGCAAGACTCATTTAGCCACAAGTTAAGACAATACTGATGTTACAGATTTTTCTACACTTAGGCTACTAAAAGTAGATTAAACCAAGATTAATACCATACATTAAGGTAATTCTGCCTGTTGCACATCCAAATGATAAGACACAAATGAGAAATGCATTTCACTGCTACTAGCAAAAAGTCAAAACAATCTATCTAAGAAAAAGGTCACCAATCTGTGAAGCAATGCTATAAAGAAAAGCTAATGTGAGAAATGTAACCCAGGAAACTGTAAAAATCACAGTAAGGTTTTAAACTCTTGCTCCTTATTGAGCAAAACCTGGTTATTTAAATAGCCTTAGGCACTATTTCTACACAAAGGCTGCCAGGCATCTTTGAAAAACAAGGTCTGTTCTATGCAACACTGTAATGTAGCAAAACAAACTCCATTAGTCCCAGAAGATGCACCTTGTACACACAGCCACCAGATGGCACTGCAGCAGTTAGTGTAATGGCAGTGAATGCCCACTCTCCCCTACTGCGTGTCTGTGTCTGAACTTCAGGCTCTAATGAAGTCAAAGCTTGAGAAGGGGGAGAGGGAGGTGGGGGGGGGGGGGGGGGGGGGAGATAATGCATAAAAGAATTAAAAAAAAAAGGCGGAGTTGTAAGACACCACAAACCCAAACGGAGACCCAAAAAACATTGTATCCGG
>CM075007.1:19124667-19143605 GCA_037576675.1 Pangasius sanitwongsei | reverse complement strand
AGGTGGGGGGGGGGGGGGAGAGAGAGAGAGAGATAGAGAGAGAGAGAGAGAGAGAGAGAGAGAGAGAGATATACTGCGTCTGTGTCAGTCAGCACAGAGCCAGACGGAGACCCAGTAAGCATGGTATCCTGCCGCAGCTCTCTGGCACACTGCCATTACCAGGGCAACTACAGGAGCAAAACACACAAATTAGCCCCATCTTATCTGCACTGCTCCTGCTGTTGGCCCTTTAAAGACCAGGTGACTGCAAAGCTGTTAAAATTTTGCAGAGACCCCACTCTCACCATTACTGTTTTCTCTCTTATTCCGCAGTCCTAATAAGCAGCACAGCTGACACGTAATGCCTGTCTGAATATAAATTTCCTGATCCATGGTATGTGCTACTACTGGGACTTGACAAGAAGGCCACTGTTCTTTCAAACAACATAATGCAGCATGAAAAACAACCCAATGACTGAATCTCATTTCAGGGAAAAAAAAACAAAAAAACCCAAGTGTGACCTAGATGTGCAAATCAGAGCGTCCCTGAGGTGGCTTCAAACAGCCGGCCCATGGGTGGATTTGCATTGCTTTTTTAATCCAGTGTGGTTAGAAGCATGTAACAACCACAACAGGGTGGACTCCTCTTATATACCCTGCTCACTCCATACAAATCCGACGAAGGACTACAGTGAGCTTACTTGGCCACTTATAGCAGATTGGAACAAAACAAAATCTAGGCATAGAGTTACTCTGTACTTGAGAGAGAAATAAGGAGTAAGGAGCTGTTGCAGTTCTCCTTACTGTTATCACTGATAAAGTTATTAACTCCATAAATCAAATCTTTTGATTCTGTACCAAACAGATACAAGCAATATATTTGTTCAGTTTGCTTGTATGACACATGAGCAAAGACAGATGGCCACTGAGTCTTATCTGAAGTCTTGAGAAATTTTATATCAGCATGTGCAGCTTTCTTATTCACCAGAGTTGAGTGTAAGAAATGAATATGTGTAAAATGTGAATCTCAGAGAAGGATTTGAGATTATGTTTGTGAACGTATGTGTACAGAAGCTGAAGGTGACCCTGACCTCCTCTTAGCAGTTCAGTGTGTAGGTAGGCCAGTCCTCTGGTGACCGAATGGGCGAGACGGCAGCAGCTCACCCAGTCTAGGGCATGCAGACTCAGGTACCGACACAGAGAGCCCTACAAGAGTACACACACACACACACACACACACACACACACACACACACACACACTTTAGGCTGAGACACGTTAATCCTAATAAGTATCATAGTGTAGTGTTTAACATTCTTGTTAATACATAACATATTTCAATACACACTACTAAACTAACCGAGCTGTGACACAAATATTTTAATGCAGGGAAATCAGGAACAAATGCTCCTTCAAAAGTTAGTCTTATGCCCTCTCCGCCATACACTAAATGAATGCTTTTACCTTGGCCACAGTGATTAGCATGCTAATGGTTATGCACAATATTCAATTCTGCAGTGTAATTGCACAGAACACAAAACAACAAGGCTCCAGATCTTACCCCACTAAGGACACGTTCTACGTTCTACATTCTTCTCTAGTCTTTAGACTCCTCTCAATCAGTCTAAGAGCTGTTGTTTTTTCTGGGAGGAAATGCAAACATTTGCCCTTAAGTACTCCCCCCAACACCCCGAGTTTAAAGCTGCAAATGTAATTCCACCCAAGGTAAATAATTAGCAGTGGAGTGAAACAAGAACAAACGAGGCAGTGTGTGAACAGCGTAATGTCTGTCTGTTCAGACACAACAGAAGAGACATTCATTCCTGTGTCACACCCATACACACATGCTAGACAGGTGTGCCTGTTGTAACATGTTACACTGCGCAAGAATGTGCTGCTTTCTAGATCAGAGGAGTCGGGAAACATGCACTTGTTCTTGTCTGAGTGCATGTATTACATTAATCTAACTTGTCTAAGGGATGGGTAATTAAACTGTTAGACTGGTCGAACAGTTCACAGCGGCAGGTTGACTTAAAAAAAAAAAAAAAAAAAAAAGAGAGATAAATAAAGGAGAACAATTCTGATATTTAAATGCAGTCAGCTATCATTAACTCAACACAAAGAGGTGACAGACAGAAAGAGAAATAGAGTGAGAGCGAGCGAGCGAGCGAGCGAGAGAGAGAGAGAGAGAGAGAGTGCAAGACTGCACAATGAGCTGGTACATAACACACCCTTCTCCTACTGCCTGCTGTAACACCATCTGAATCATCTATAAAAATACCGGCCCAGATAGTTGTGTTACCGGCAGGACATTTGACTCCCATCTTATCATGGCCAAAAATATTAAGAGGTGGTTAAAATGAAAGCAAAGAGATAAGGTCAGCTGATGGTAAGCAAAGGAAATTCTACACTATCTTACACAACCCAGTCAGAGCTGGGTGAGTAGTTGCAGTGGCTAATGGGTCAGTACTCACATGTGGATAATACTCCATCACCAGCAGGTACTCCATACGGCTGTCTGTTGTCAGACGCTCATCTCCTACAATGAAGCGTGCTATGTTGTCGTGCTCTAACAGTGGGATTCGGTAAATGGCTCGCTCGTTGACAAAGTTCTGACGGTTCGCGTAGCTGAAGACTTTTACCGCCACTGGACGCTCATCCAGAGAGCCTTTGTAAACCGAGCCGTAGCGGCCACGGCCAATCAGCTGCAAAAGACCGTCGGAGAAATATTTTATATAAACTGTATAGTATAGAGAGAAGGTTGGGGATTAGAGTCAAGATGCTCACCTCCAGCAGCTTCAGACTGTCTAAATCAACTGAGGGCTCAGATGCTGCTGCTTCCATCATGTCCATATTGTGCAGACCCTGTTTACGGTCTCCTAAAAAGCCACACACACACATACGTCAAATCACAATATCAACATCACTGAGGTCCACTGTCATGTAGTAGGTAATCTATCTCACCTGTCAGCATGCGGTAGCCAAAGAAGACTGCCACGATGAGCACGGCTACAACTGAGACAGATGCCAGGGTGATGAAAATGGCATCCTCACGGTGCAGAGGCCGTGGGTCCACTGAGGGGACAGAGAGAGGTAAAGCGTGGTCAGTATCTGAGACTGTTTGTTTTAATATAGCCTCAGACCTGTCCAAGTCTCTGGAGAACAGGAAGTTGTTAATATTCGGAACAGCACATGTTCAGCTCAAGCGTTGACAAGCTGTGATGAATCTTAGTCTGGCTCACAGAATTTTTCTAAACATATCATTTCTTTCCTGCAATGACACTACAGTTCAACGGACTTATCACTCTTACATTTCTTTAGTATTTGGAGGTTTAGTCTGATAAAGCAGGAGAGAAAAATGAATGAACAAATAATAAATGACATCCAAGACCTGCTTCTCACTGCCTACTGGAGCTGAAATCGAATAATCAAAATAGCAGCCCACATCCCTACTGCTTGCAATAAATCATTAAAAAGGTCACAAAACCCTCATAATACAAACAGTATGAGATGACAGTAAAATGTGATCAGATGTCTGCACGAGATAAGCTGGAAATGCTGTATATGAGCAAGCAAAGCCAACTGTGTTGCAGCATGGAATGCAAGGCTTTACTCTCTCTGAGGTCAAATAAACATACAAAAACACAGTTCCTTTCTTTCAGCACTGGACATGTAGTGCATAATGCTACCATAATCAATGTACATCACTTATGTCATTTCAACCACAACATTTGGACAACCCTGCACACTAGAGTCCAAGATCACAAAAACCAATCTGCCTATACTTGAGGTCAATGCTTTTTCAATGCTTTTTCTGATTGAACAAATATGTTTCTTATTCAATCAATCTTTCAAATTCAATCTAACATCAGTCAAAACACAGTTAGCTGTCCTGCTGATACTGCCCTCCCGAGTCCATTTTCCCCAGCTGCATGCTTGAGTAAAGAGTGTTCAAATAACCTGATACCTCTTCCTAGCGGGGGGTGCGGTGAAGGGGGGGGGGGATGGGGGGAATCCTCTATGAGTTTCACACACATTTACATTTTAAGTTACATTCTGCTCAAATACACAAATATAACATTGTATGTGTCAATGTGTGTAGGTCATGCGGGTTTTCCGGATTTACGACATCCGGAGGATCTGGCTACAAGAGGCCACTCAGGTGCTTGTTCAGTCCCTTGTCATCTCGAGGTTGGACTACTGCAACGCACTCCTGGCAGGTCTTCCCCCGAGTGCCTTCCAACTACTACAACTGATCCGGAAACTGATCTCCCTGAGTTCTTCTACATCACTCGTGTGCTGCCTTCCTTCTACTGGCTTCCTGTAGTTTCCTGCTTCAAATTTAAAATACTGACGCTTACCTAAAAAGCCCACACCTAATTGAAGGCACTCACCAAACCGCACTCTGCACCTCACTCCCTTCTGCCTCTAGCACAGCTTAACTCAACCCACCATCTCTCAAAGGTACAAGGAAGATATGCATCAGGACTCTTCTCTGTACTGGCACTCAGGTGGTAGAATGAAGTTCCCACAGGTGTCCAAACACTGGCTGTCTTCAAACACTGAAGACTTTAAATCTGACTGAAAATGTCTTCTTTGTCAAAAAAACAACACAAACAAAACTACAATAACAACAACAATAAAAAAAAACAGACTTTGTACTGTTTTGGTTGCGGTACCAACCCATTGTGCTGACTCCTCTCTAACAGGGTTTTAGGTTGTTGGTATTCTTAGACCCTGACCCATCTGAACCAGCATGAGGATATGTTTTTGATGGAGATTACAAGTCACTTTTGTAAGTCACCAAATGCTTTAAATGTTAATGTCAGTCTCTCTCACTCTTATACACAATCATACAAAAACATGTGCACAGATTGGCATGCACGTACTGTTTACATGTCCTGGTGCCAGCAATGTTTGGCCTGGAGGCCAAATGTCTGCCTGCCCTTCCTCGTGTCCCGCCTATGCATTCACTCCCCTGCTTCCACTTCCTGCACTTCTCTCTTCATCACTCCATCCATTATGGGCTCTCTGCTTACTTCCTCCTCTCTGCTTACTTAAGCACACTCTATCAGTCCTCACCAACCCTCTCATCCCGCGTGCCTTTCTCTATCACTGCTCCAGATCCCCGCTCTTTCACTCTCTCTCCCTTTCCCTCTAGTATACTGTTGCCTTTCACACAGAGCTGTGAGTCAGACCGATAGGCTACTGGTCTAGTGACAGAAGCATGAATTGATCTGATACAGACTGAGTTAGCAGGACAGAGCTGGTGAATGGTGCGCAAAGGCAACATACCTGAATGAATCTAATAAACATTTGTCATTTATCACCCCTAGTCTCAATTATCTATTAACGGCACTTTTCCCCCCTAGGCATTATGGTAGGCAGGGTATGGTAACAAATCAGTGATCCATATTTTGTTGTAGTCACTGCCAAGTGATCTGTACCATAAATAAGTACCTATGCTTTAATTTACCTGGGTACCACATGTACTGAACAGGAACATGAGGCTGGAGCTAGAAATAGAGCAGACCGATGATTTGTCAAATGCAACCAAGACAAAAAGGATCATAAGATGTCAGTAAAGTCAGACAAATGCCATTTTAAAAAAGAAAAATTAAGCAATTGCATAATACCATACCAAATGGTTTGTCCAAATTGTATTGTATTTGTAACAAATACCAGTTTGTTCCTTTATACAATGGTTTACTATTTATAACTATAGTATGTGGTGTAGTTGTAGTTTGGGATGTAGCTGACCTAGCCAGAATCGCTTTTTCTACTGGATAGCATAAAACAGAAATCTTCAGTAGTAGTTTCTGATAACACTCCCACTGATTCTGTGTAATCAGCTGCTTTATGTTTCATCATATAAAGCCAAAAGCAGACTAGTGTTTACTATTAACACGTGAACATGAACGTTTAATATTAAATATCTATTATTTTCTTCTCCTTATTCCAGGTTGAGATAACTAATTATTCTTTTTGTGTCTGCATTTGACAGAACTGATATTACAGATTTATTATACAGCTACTGTTTGCCTCAATTTTGTGTAGACGCAGATTTATGTCGGCTCATCCACAACTGGAACTAATGAATGCAACCCATCAAGACTAAATATCGATCAAACCCTAATATCGACCTTGTACACAAAGAGCAGGCAGATTGGTGCTTGTAAGAGATCTGCAATGTGCCTGTATCGATATGGCGTTATTATGTTACGTCCTTGTCCTTTTCCTTGGCTTGTTTAATGTGGTCTCCTCTGCTCTCCTGTCTGTGGCAACAGAGGGATGGCAGCAGTTGCAGTTTCCCTGGGCTACCAACCCTACTCACTGATCACACTCCCACTCCCGAACTGCATAGCAACCCACACTCAGCTGCAGTACTGTCAATCACACTCCTCTACTTCACCAAAACGAGCTGCTTCAGGTTTTATTGGAAACCCTGCTTCTGTGAAATGCCTCAAAAATGCCTTTGAACCGTTTACAGGCAGTGGATAGGAGGGTGTACCCATGTGTTTCACCAGAAATGTGCTAAATGCATTATTGTGTTGCATACTTTACAAAATTACTATTAATAAATAAAACATGTTTTAGTATATCTAATATACAGCATAATTGTATGTGGCATTCTTTGGCTGAAGATGATGATGCCCCAGCCTGGGTTGCAGCTGCACACTTCTGTAGAATTTAGTGCTCACCAGCATACATTGTTATTTGTAATTGGCTACCTATGAAGTTAGATTAAATAAGCACAATGATTAGCTAGGGCATTGTCTGTGGATGCACAGTTTGTGGTCATACAGGTGTCTTTACCCAATCCATGTGGGTAACAATATATAACAACAGTCTCATATCTATGAGCACATTTAGTTTCAACCAACAGTTTTCCATCTTTGTTAATTAAAATTCAGTCGATCAGATAGCTTGCTCTTCTACATCCTGCTTATGTGGCTGCTTATATATACACTACAGTAGATGTGAACGATAACTACAGGGCTGTAGATTACGCCAACTGGGCTTCGTTATCTGAATGTAGAAGTTAATAATATTTTGGTTAACAGTGCTTATGTAATTTAAATACATTACATAATTGCAAAACAGGTCATATCTACTGCAGAGACTGTTGGGTGAAACCTCATGGGCATAGTTGAGAATCATATCTGTCTAAAGAGTATCTAATAACTCTCAAATAACACAAAAATATGTCTGGAACTTAAGCTCTTTCCTTTCATTATATTGCACATATGCAGCTCTCACGGTTTCACATTTAATATGCTACACATGGCCTTGGTCCTGATGCAGATGATGTTTTAATTTCAAAAAAACAATTTATCCTTCCAGTTATTAATCATAAACTGCCTCCCCTTCCCTTTCTTGAGCATAAAAGCATAAGAGAAATGGTGCTGAGCGAATCAATTAAGTTCATTCTCCTGCCATGCCAGCCAGCTAGCAGGCTGGCAGCACAGTCATCCAAGGGCGTACTCACACTAGGCCCGGTTGCCTTGTACCGCGCCCAAGCACGATTGTCCCCCCTCACCACTCCCCCGCTGGCCTGCACTCACCGTGCAGTTCCAGGCCTGAGCGCGCTTATGTCATTACGACGCAACTTTTTGTTTTGAAGAAAACAGGAAGAAAAGTGCTCTCGCACAGCACGATGGAGTCCATCATTATAAAGTTACTTACTTCGTGGCGTATTTGGACTCATTTGGGGCGAGGTGACACGGCCATCTCACATGCCTAATAGATTTATCACATATGCAACACAGCTATTTTCACTTAATCGTGCTGCACATATCAGAAGATCCTTATGGACGGAGCTGACGCTGAGGGAGGAATTTGCAGCTTTACTCACTGACTACAATTCCTGTTCATCATTAAGGTGAGAACGAGACCCGTTATAAACCCAAATATTCTCAAATAAATTGAAAAGTGTACTATCCAAGTAGTAACAGAAGATGTTTGTTGCTGTAATGATGACAGTAGCACACAGACGAGTAGTAGCCCTTCCTGGCTAACATTAGTTAACATAATTGTGATTAGGCTACTGTAATCTGACACAAAGTATTGGTCCCTTTTCCGCCATGTTTGTTAAATGGAACAGTCGCATCACTGACATAATGTTTAGAGTTCTGGGCTCGGCCAGGGTTAGTGATCACGCTGGATGCGTACCGTGCCTGAGTTCAACTGAAATGTGCCTGAACCCACCTCTTCAAATGGGCCTGGGCATGGTTCAGCGTACAGTGCCCGGGCATGGTATGGAGCAATCACAGTCAAACAAACTGGACTTTGGGGGTCAAACATGCTCGGGCACAGTACAGATCGCCTAGTGTGGGTACACCCTAAATGGCTAGAGTGGTATCATGGAAAGCATACACAACACAAAAACCATGACAGGCTTCGAGCTAGTAAACTGGCATCGTGTGCTTTTCTTTTAAACACAAGTCATTTTACAAAGAATTCCCTTAAGATGTGTGTCTGTATATGCATGTGAGAGAAAGAGGTGTGTGTGAGAGACAGAGAAAGAGAGAGAGAGAGAGAAAATGGGGAGCGCTGAAGGGAAAATAGGAATAGCCTGCTATCAGTGGCAACACACACCGAGCAGATACTTCACAAAGCTCTAAGAAGATACAGAGAAGGCAGACATGGTTGGAGGCAAATAAAAAAAAAATCCAATTAATCAAAAGTACAATGTATGCTGTTAGAGCCTAATTTTAACCTAGTGTTGTTTTGAAGCAAGGTATGTCATCTGACTAGTGTAATCTCATAGCTGTTGATTGCTACCATTGACCCTTTTGTTTCCAGAATCTCTCCTCCATCTGAGACAAATCAACATCCAACACTGAATCTCTCAGCCTGACTACCTCACACCAAACTGCTTTGATCTATAACCAATGTAACCTCTTACATCTGGACCAGTCTGCAGAGACAGAACAGACATTAGCTGAACACTCTGTTCTCTGTCTCTCCAATGATTGGTGTAGTATTTAAAAAAAACAAAAAAACAAACAACACAGTACTGTGCTGCTGATCTTTACTGCAAAGTTCCTCAGGATTCTCCGCAGCAGAAAATCTGCTCCCTCACAATGCATAAATTGAAATTCAATGACACACTTATAGATCACGCCACACTTTGACTGACGTATATGGTGATTTCCACCTACGCACAAATTACACAGTCAACCCCAGTAAGTCAGTAGTGTCATTCACAAACCTCCACACCTAACAATCAACATCAGAAAATGCTTTAGTGCTTCCTTTCAGTAGTCTAGTTTAGCAAACAGAATGGGCCTAACTGCTTCGAGGAAATAATGCGCTTGTTTGCCTTACAACTCAGATAGGACTATTACTGGCAGATTATCAATTCCCATAAAGCCCTTTTTGTCCCATCTTCAATCCATCTCCTGCATCCATGGAATAAATTAGAATTCCACAATGCAGGAGCTATAATAAGAAGCACACAAGCCTAATCATTCAGTAGACGAAAAGCAACTTGAGAACATTACTGCATCCAGGCTTCTATCACTATAAAATGATTATTTTTAACATAAAACGTTCTGCTTGCTGCACCACTGTCAAATTGCCTCTCGTGTTATGGCTGTAATGAATTACAGATATTACAGGACTATCAGCAGTTTGAGAGCAAGTGATGACACGGAGTCTTTCCTCTCTGGTTTATTGACACACAGTCTTTTCCTTTTACGGTGATTATGTCTGTCACTGTAGATAATTAAACACAGTCAGACGTCTCCTATCGAAGAACTTCCGTCTAGGAGCCCTGCAGAAACACTGCCAAAGAAGCATTTCCTCAGAAGATAAACCACGTTCATCCACTCTCTTGAGGCTACTGTTCTAGCACTCATAAACACAGACTCATTTCAAACTCATTGCTATTTTTTTTTTTTTTTTAATCTTCATCTTGATGATCTTGAAATTTCAATTTGGATGTCTGAGCCCTCTGTGACCTCTATCACGAGGAGACGTCTGAGTTATGGCAAACGCATGTTTGAATTCTTATAGCAGTGTCAGATAACGTCAACCTGAACAGTTCTGTGCTCTAGAAACAACTGAGGATTTGTATAGACAGAGTTGTGTAAAATAACCACGTCTACCTGGAACTCAAGAGCCGCACCCTTTCTATCTGCCTGTACTGTAAAGACACACGAGAACGTCAATTAACAATAGAAGAGCAGGTTAGTAACAGAGAGTTATGGTCAGGGAAAATATGCGAAAAAAATGTGAGAGTTGAGATGTAAAGCGACTGACAGGAGATAAGTAAAAGAAAAGCAGAAAGTGTATTGAATTGGAGAGGAAAAACAACGAAGGTAAAGCATTCTGCGTTTAAATGTCATAGCTCTGAATCCAGATTGAGATGAGATAACTGAGAGAATGACAAAGGCAGGTAAGATCAGCCTACAAGGGAAGGGAATGCTCCAGTTACCCTCCACCCGTTAGTCTGTGTTCAGCCCTTAGCACAATGGAAGAAAAAAAAAGCCTACTTCTGAATCAAGGACCTTCCCCTGCCGAGTGTCTAGACGTCTATAGGCAGGCAGACAAGCTGGATGTACGAGTTCAGATTTCAGACAGCAGGATGAGTGTCTGTGACCATGACCCATGTGACCCTGAGCCACTTGACCTGTTTGACCCCAGTGGAGAGAGTGCTGACATGGTCATGAATCAGAGTCACAGCTGGCTTGATTCTGCTGAGGACTACGGAGAATGCCCCATCAATCATGGAGCCATGGACAGAGTGCGAGAGGTACGAACCTGCGGCTGATAATATAACATAAGAGCACGCACAGCGATTCCACCAGAGTAGGAAGTGGCTTGACTGCACTTCCCAAAAATGGTTTATGCCCAAGACTCACCGTTTCTTCAGTGGATAATCTCAGCTGGATACTGTGGACTTGTACCTTAGAACTGCTGCTATAATCATAAACACTACAATGCTCATCCTGAACATCTTTTCAACACAAACTGTTTGACTTATATTACTTACACTTACATTATGTTGTAGAACTGTAATGATTTATAATCCCACTATCCTGTATCACCCCAAAGTTCCTTTTCGAGACAGTTCCACTCAAGGTTTCTTCCTCATATCATCTCATGTGAGTTTACTGCCACTGCCACCTCTGGCTTGCTCATTAAGTATCTAAATCTACAATATACAATGTCTATTGTTAAAACCTCTATACAAATAAAATGAACAGAAGGACTGAAATACTCACCCCTGATTTTATCAGTACAATGCTTATAGCTACATCCACTTTTTCCTCATTAAAAGGACTTGCACATTAAAAACATACAAACAAAGCAGCACAGAAGTCCACCAAGACAGTCAGGCAGCCTAAAAGTCATAGGCATAAAAAAGGCAGACGTGACTGCAGGTTATTCTCCCAGGTTGCCTTTCTGCTGTCTGTAGGCTGCCCACACATCTACACAGGCTTACACTTTAAACCTTATCATTAGCTACACACAGGAATGTCTCTGGCATAACCCCAAACTGCTTCCTTATACATGTCTTACACACACACATACACTTTACATTTCAGGAAGGATGGGACATCTATCCTGCCCTAAAGCTTTATAATTGGAAAAATTGATGGAAGGAAAGAGGAGAAAAAGGAGGATCATAAATCTGAGGGATAGGCCTTTGTGAGAGTGGTTGATTTTATAAGTGTATATTTATGGCCCCATCAGAGAGGAGACAAGAGGGAGACTTGAGGCTGAGGTAAAACAGAGAATGGTGAAGATAGTGTCTGGAGGGAGCTCATATTCTCAGCTACTCGCCCGCAATTAAATTATCTGCCAAGGTTAATCTATGCTTGATCAATCAGCTTCTTGTGGCCTTCATGCCTGCTTTCATGATCACACCCACTACATTACAGCAAACCTGAACATACAACACAAGCTCTCCATATAATGCATAACAGACGTTTTCCAACAAAATGGAGGAGAGTGTTTTTTGCTGCATGCAAGGGACAGGCTGTTTTTATTTCCAGTGTAGGTTGGGACTGGCGTTATACACATTACTAACTAACAAGGGATTAGCTAAACAAACGCACATGCTCTGCTGGCTGCAGGGTGGTATATTCAGTGAGTTTGGGCATTAATCATCATTTACTCCTCACTGGGAGACTGTTCACTGATGACAAACATGCAAGGAGCATCAAAATATACAAGTTACAGGCTAAGGGACACTCAGAGATGAGTCTAATCTCAGCCACCATTTAACCTTTCCAAAAGGCAATGACATGAGACTCCACACCTGGCTCTGGACTGATAAGCACTAAAGCACACTACAATAGCCAGGCCCAATTTTAAGGCATTTTGACTGATTGCTCAATTTTAGACACCATTTATGAAGTGGGCAGAATTGTTAGAAAATGGAAGAAAACGGGTACATAACTTTGTTGTTCTTATCAACGTTTATTTAATTAATGTGCTTAATTTATTAAATTTGTGTCTTGACCTTTAGTTTGACATCCAGCACTGTGAGCTAACTGTCTCACATATGGAATGATTCACCCCAAACACCTATTTTTAAGGTGGAGTACAGATCAGTTCCTCAGACTGCACTGTGGTTCAAAGACTGCTTTCAAACTCAATAAAACTTCCCAAACTTTTGGTGCAAACTGCCTCAGGTGGGCCTTAGGAGAACAAAGATGAGAGACTGAGTGAGAGGATAGCCGTGAGCGGGGGGGATGAGGGCAGGTTCATTCCTCCTCTTTAAGCTACCTCTGCCCCAACATCAGCATCAGTATTCCAATCATTACTGCACTGACAGCTAGGACTAGCACACATACACACTCACATCAGGGATGCAGAAAGATACCCTCAAGTTTGCACAAGGTCACAACAAAAATGTCTGCTTACACATGTGTTTATCTGTATTTCATTGTATTATCCATTTATAACACAAAAATCTCAAACACTACTTGATTATAAATTGCATGACTAAGATTGCTATGACTATTGCATGACTAATATTCTTTTATGCAAAAAATGCCTCTTACCTAGAAGAAAGACTGTAAAGATAATTGGCCATTGGGTTGGAGCTGAATTGCTCACTGACCTTCGGGCAAACAGCTGCTACAGCATGCAGGCGTTACAATTTCGTGAGACAGAATATTGCGATACAAAATATTCACGATATCACCATTTAATATTCATTATGAGCTCTAACTCTGCTTACACACTAGGCGGCGGCGGCAGCAGAGGCAGTAGCATACAGAGCAGGATGTCTGCGAGTGGGAACCTAACTGCCTCACAGCATGCTTACTTAATAATTAAAAAATGTTAGCTAATCAAAAGGAAGCGTTATGGCACATGTGTCAAACACAAGTATATTATTAACATTTGCCCACAGTCTTGTTTCATTTGGCTCGTGCAAACTCAGATAAAATAATTCAGAAATGGGCCACGGTACATTACTGCTCAACATTTTCACTCTATCCAGGATTCACAGCAAATCCGTAGTATAGCCATTCAGAGGTAGTTACCATAAACCACGGTAGTATATAGGTGCACTCCCATCACTACCGAGGCTGGCTTGACAGCGGTCTGAAAGGCGGTTTACTTTCAACGCCTGTGGGCTCTGCTGATATAAGTCACACTCATGTCTGATTCAGAAGCACGTCATGTGTTGTGCTGGCAGTGGCGTAACCAGAAAATAATTTCGGAGGGAAGAGGAAATATACAATAAATAAATCTCACCTGTACAATTAAACTGGTAAGTGTGACACACTCATGCGTTTCAGGTGGATGTCAGACAGCAGTAGTGGTGGTGACACAGATATGTTATTGAGCCTAATCATTTAAGGCACAATCTACCACCAGTCTTCCATATTAATAACATTGCCATGAAATAGAAATATGATACTGAAAAAGATTAAAATAACATGTTAACAATAGGGGAAAATTACATTATAAATTACTTATTTTATAAATCCTGATCTCCTTTTCTTACAATAAAATGGACTGATATTACATATTGTCCATGTATTCAAATTTTACGTTTTACTCGTGTCAGTATCGTCCTGTAAAGCCTGTATCGGGATACGTCTCGAATTGTGGCTTCAGTGTATCATCAGTGTATCATCTCATGCCTAAAACTCAAGTATCTGTAGTCAGTCCACAATGGTTTGTTAATGCAGCACTTGCTTTAAAAAACTTTTTAAAAGAAACACACACGCACAGAATACTTGCAAAGAACCAACAGCCCATACAGTGGATCTCTTTGCAACTGTTAGAGTGTTAAGTCAACTCATATGTTTGTAAGTTTATGTAAGACTCGTGTAGGATTTTTTTTTTTTAAAAATCTAAAATAATACACTACAACATTGTGTTCTCTGTGTAAACTGTTCTATCTAATACAATTTGTCCCAACTGGAGTTATGGGAGAAGTGAACTTCTACGCTGAAGTGACTTTCATTAGCCAAGGCACAAAGATTTCTTCACCCCGCTCAACATCTGCAACACCATTTCTCATGTCATGTACATCACTATCCCCTGAGACTTTAAGGAAAATTACAGCATGGGTAGCCTTACAAGTAATTTGATGGAAAAATGAATAATTAATAAATATTAATAAATAATAATAATAATAATAATAATAATAATAATAATAAGACCCACGGCATGTGGTATAATGCTATAAATGCATGTGTAATTAATTATTTTATTGTTTTACTAGACCGTGTGCAGTTTCTGAAAATAAGCAAATGAATGTTTTATAAGTGGGAAATACTGTGCTGTACTACATTAACTACATTACTACAAAACCTGCTGCTATTTTAATTACGTCAGGTAATTGCTAAAAGAGTAGAGTTAATGTAATAGATAGGAAAAGTGTCGTCTGTTCTGTTACCTAATGCAGGCAAATAATAATACATTTTTTTGTGAAATAAGAGAGCATTTTTGCAATAAATTATGGCAGGAGAGAAAAGTTGAAGAGAAAAACAAGTTTACTCTATTAGCAATTAGCTTAATTAGACTTAATTATTAATTAAATAGTCAGTTATTAACCTCTAAATTATGGTTTAATGTCCCTTTGTTTTGGTGTCAGGTTAACAGCACTGCAGTCAGCATTCAAAAATGTTCCTTACTTCAAAGCTTGACACTATGCAGTATAAGCATATTACTGTGTCATCTGTCTATTTGAATTTTTAATACTTTTGATGCAAATTTAATTCTGCTCTCTGATTTGAATTAGTCTGGATCAGCCTGAAGTACAAATGGTACAGTAAAAAAGAAATGTAGCTTAAACAGCCTGATCCTGAGCAATAACGCAGAAGAACAAGTCTACAGTAGACCGACAGCTGATTTCCGTACCTCCTTCACCATGTATTCCAACTGTATTCTGAAGGAGTTATATTTTAGGTATTGTAATGGGATACATTAGTGAATAATTTTAGGAAGGTGTAGTCATTATTCAGCTATCAATATTTCAAGTATTCTGCCAAACGCTGCCTGCATCCTCACCCTTCTGCAAGGCGCTTAGCACCTCCTCTCACCAATGTTCTTTAAAAACAGGCATGCAGCTCTGTTTTGCCCAGGCTCTTCACAGGAGACCTTCTTTGAGCACGTCGGCACAACAGATCTGCTGCAAACTGCAGCAGAAAAACAAATGAGTCACAGAGCTGAGCTCAGGCTTAATAGAAATGTACTGCCTGAGTACACAAGCCAGGGCTAAACATAGGTTCAAAAACTATGCTTCCACCTTTAAAAGCATAAACAAGCTAAATCACATTAAATAACTACATGAATTCAAAGGATAAATGTCTCTCTGTCAAAACAAACACATTTGCTTAAAATAAAAAGTGCATAGGAGTTTTTTTTTTTGTTAAAAATGACAAACACTCTTTAATATGATGATCCTGAGCCTCCTTGGCGGTGCTGTGACGGTCAGCGTGGTCACATTCAGCACTGTATCAGGTAGGAATTGGCATGTAAGAAGTCAAACGAGATTGTTAGAGTCTGATACTACACTGTAAGAGGACTGATGGAGTTTTAGCTTTTTTTCTTGATGAACATTTATTTCTCTCTCTAATTGGTTGCAAGTTACAATGATGGATGATTAATCTTCATTACTCAGTTGTGAAGTTTATTTCGAGAACACATGATAGCTGGCTAGTGGCTAACAGGAGGTGTTCTTGGGTTTCTCTGTATTTTTGTATTTCAAACTCAGTTATATTGGGCCGAGACTGAGTCATTCGGGACAGCTTGACTTCGGTGTCTAACTTATTTATAGCTCTATGTTTTAGCTACTTCTTGCTTAACGTGTTTGACAGGCTGGAGAACAAAACACATAGATTAGACAATTAAAAATGTGGGTAATAAAATGCATACATCGGAAACAACCAGATGTGATAGTTCTGCTCTCTTCACTGTATTTTAGTTATAGTTAGAGGTCTGTATGGCTCACTTGTACACAGAGTCATCTCAGATGCAGACAGATGTGAGCCTACACAACAATGTGTTGCGAGTTTATAGAGTAAAACTTTTATTCGAATAATGGCAGCATTTACTTATATCTGCAGAATTGTGGGCACTTGGGTTGTGCCCCAAATCTCATTCTACTGCACTAAATAGCTGACTACTTAGCATGTATGCGGTTTGGTAAGCAGCCTTAAATTCTTGCTTAACATGTGAGATTAATCTGAGTTGGCATAACACAACCCACATGACAAAATGTTCTTCTACAAGCACACTACAATAGCTGTTTTCCTATCAGAGAGTGTGAAATTTCACTACCTTTCATCCTGTAGCTGTTTTTGAGTAATGGGCTAAATTCTGAGAGCATGAATAAAATCAGGGGGGGTTCTACCCTCCACCACTTGTTATAAAAATGTTCATCATTTTTCCTGATTAATCTGTTGTCCTCTATAGCTCACCTTCTTTAGGCCCCAAAAGCTGGCACAAGGCCAAAATGGAGGCTACCTCAATCCTGTCACACACAAACACACACACACACACAGCAACCCAATGCTTAAATGACAGTAATATATTTTCATTAGCAAAGTGTTTGTGTGTTTCACTTCAGTATTAACTATTTTCACTCATTATTCAACACTTTTCAACAGTAAAACAGAAAGATTGGTGGTTGCATTGTTTAATGGGATATAAAGAAAAGAAAAAAGAATCAAAAGGCTTCACTCGGCCATAGCGAAGCAGACTCCAAGTGAAATAATTCACAGCTACAGAACCTGACGCCCATTGATTTTTTTATTCCATCCATTTTTCACCTCATTGTTCTGCCATTCTGTGATTCAGTCCTATCCTTTCAACAAGCCCACTGCTTCTATAGAGCTGCTCTGAAAGCCACGAGACAAAAAAGGAAAAAAAAAAAAAAGTGTGTGCAAGAGAGACAGAGAAGAAAGAGAAGAGAGGGAGCGTGGCACATGGGGAAGGAATGACGAAGAGGGAAAAGGAGCAACAGAAAGACAGCAAGAGGGGAAAAAAAAGAAATATGACAGCTCTTATGAAGATATGAGAGTGTGCACAGAGAGAAGACAAGAATGGGGTTATGTCCTGAGGCGAGGCAGCACACAGCTCAGGGCTGGAAGGAGAGGCTGAGCTGAAAAGGTGAACACAGGCTGAGCAGGATGCTGCGTGGTGTGGCTGCAGAGCATACCAGTGCTGTTTCTATGGAGAAGTCTCTCAGCCACACTGTGTAGATACAGTAGCTCAGGGTACAAGATACAGACTAGCTCCCTGTGCTTCCAGTGAAAATGCCCTCATTTTGGGATTACCCAACTTACACATGACACGAAAAAGGAATGTGAATGCACTCTCCCTCCTCAACGTGACATAATTCTGAGTGAAACAGCATATTTAGGGATTTTTCAGGACATTCCAAATTGCTGTATTGGCTATGCCCAATGCTTGTGCAATGGCTCTGATTTTTCTCTTTTCTCAGCTTCAATATGCCTTGCTTTTGTCCCATAGACAGCTCTCTGGTCTTCCTGTTGGTTTATCCTTTTTAACAACAAACGCAGTCTTCACAGAGGAAACCCAGAGCTCAGTCCAAGAGTAGATGTTCAGAGCTATTAACTGATTAATCAATCAATCTAACAGAGCACACCTGGGCAACAAGAAACACCTGTCAGCCACATGTTCCAATATTTTGGATCACTTGAAAAATGGGTGGGTTCAAACAAAAAGTGCCACGTTCCAAGTCGTTTAATACATCCAGATATAAATATCAGGAAATGAAAGCTGAAATTCATGTCGTATTCATCTTTTGATCTCAAACCCAAACGTCTTCAGTGTGTAGCAAAAACCTGTCCTTCCTGTTCCAATACCTTCGGAGGGGACTATATATTTGCACCTGCAAATGCAGCCAAGAACAACAGCAGTGGCTCAAATGCAGTTTATGCTCACTCCGACAAGCCTCTTAATAAAATTAGCAGCATGTTTAAAAGTCTTTTTTTCCAACCAGTCAAGTCTACACCACCAGTCAAGTCTACACCGCCAAGATGAAAACGAAAATAAGCAAGTATTCCACAACAGACAATGATAAGATATTGTGTGTACAGTGACATGAGAAAAGCTTCACATAAAGAAATTCTGACATTTTCTCCTACATAAAGTTTTGAAAATACAAGTGCTCTTGAACTGAAATGTGTTTCTCTTTTGCATATATCTCAACCAGAGGTAAAGTTCTAGCATTTTAAAGTCTGGTTATCCCAAAAGGCATGATTGGGGTAAGATTTGAAAGTTTCCGTTCCTATTCCACTGAAAGACACTAACGTACTGATTGTCTAAAAGCAACTGGTATATACTGCTTTAATTTAACATATTGATTATTTCATATTATTTATATTTCAATATGTATATTTAATATATATATACACATACATACACACACACACTTTATTTATATATATATATATATATATATATATATATATATATATATATATATATATATATATATATATATACACACACAC
>CM075007.1:19109984-19124567 GCA_037576675.1 Pangasius sanitwongsei | reverse complement strand
GTATATTTAATATATATATACACATACATACACACACACACTTTATTTATATATATATATATATATACATACACACACACACACACACACACATATATATACACATATATATACAGACACAGACACACACACACACAATTTGGGGAAACATTCATGCTGGCAGAAAAATTAAATTTGGTGTAAAACTTGATTTTTTTGGTCATTTTTTTGACAAAATGTTGACACTGATGTGGCTTTAACCAGATCCATTTACTGACAAGTGTACACTTCGTTACATCCAGATTTGTTTGATCTGTCAAATGGATTGGGGGGACAAAAAAAAAAAAAAAAAAAGCACACGTTTCTGATTTCTGGTTACTGTGCATGCTGAAAGACCTCATACCAGAAGATCAACCTCTCAACCATGTAATTTGATTGAAAAATGTACACTCAGTCAATTACACAACAGAAGGATGTTTGTACAGCATGTTTTTATTCATGAGAGGATTTTCAGAGTGAAACCAGTCAATCTTTCATCCCTAATCTTTTTATCTGGCTATAGGCCTGAATTTATGGTGTTATTTTACTGTCAAATATTGAGAGCAATAGTTTCATCCTTGACCAAGATTGCTTTTGCTTTCATATAGAAACACACATCTACACACAAATTTATCCTGCTTTCTTTCTTATTGCTCAAAATCATATGAACACACTCCGAAATTATATCCTAACCATTTTTTATTAGATTAATACAACGATATTAACACTTTACATAGTGGAACTGAGGTGATAAAAAAAAAGCCATTACATTTGTGTAACATGGACTTTGGAATAGCTGCAAATCTTACGCTTACAACTTACAGATGATGCTGGAATTCTATCTAAACTGGTACTTCAAAAACTGACACATCCTGCTTATAACTGCCTTGTATCACCTATATGGTATCATAGTGTGAGGGACTTCTCTACAGTTTCCTCTATCAACGAGAGTTTAGAGGACTAGTTACAATTTCGGTTTATGATGTCTGTCACAGTTGCTGCATTGAAAATAGAAGAAGCAATCCTGAAGGCATAAGTACAAAAGGTTACAAGACTGCAGGCTGATTTTGCTTATGCGTGAAAATCTAGGCTGTGTAAGAGCAGAGTAATTTCAAGCCTTTGCACAATACTGCGCATGACCAAAATAATAGCTTATGAACTATTGTTACTGTCTACTAAACTCATTATTTGTTCAAATGCTAAATGATACATTAGTACCCCAGTGCCGAAATAAAGGCGTTTAATTTAACTGCGAGCTCAAATCAGATGGTGACTCTGGTGATGACACAGAGCTAATATTCATGGTAAATATGAAGCCTTGTGTGCAGTAAAGACGTGTGAAATGGTGTGAAAAAGGAACTCACGTATGGTGGCACTGGTGGAACTGGACACCCAGTTTTCAGTGAAGTTGACATTGCACATGTTTGTGCTGCAGCAGCAGAAACGGTATGTGCCATTCTGGATCTGTGACGGCGTGTTGGTCACCACGCAACGGTCGTCATGGCAATCCTGCTGGTCACCAATGTAAGTCCAGCAGCCTGTGATCAAATGTTGGTGACTGTTAGTAGTTCTGAGCAGAAAAGCACACGCGTATCACATGTATACTACTATAGCTGTCAGTTATGAGTAAAAACAAAAAGTGTGCTAGTTGACCTTGTTTGACCAGGCGAATGTCACCATCATGGGTTTTCTCCCAGAGACCATAGCAGCGGCTGCTCTTCCTGCACAGGATGGTGTTGTTCTCCCGCGACACATCACCAGCCACACTCTGCTCATCAAACTGCTGGTGCTGGTCAGTAAATGCACATTCCCTCTCCTCACTCTGGGCAGCTGCAGAGAAAATGAAACAGAGAGAAAGAGAGATAAGGACAAACACCACAGATAATCTGAGTGAATTCACTTTTCCTGCAGGCTGACGAGAAGCATTTCTTTATGTTAAGGATAATCCGACAGCAGGAAAGCACTAAACCCCAAACCAGAGCAACAGTATCAAATCTTAATTAAGCAGATGTAAAAGCAGAGGTCTGTTGGTGGTCTGAACACCTACAATGGTAGCTGAACAACAGAGCACCTGTGTCCTGTTCTGCAGCTGCTGAGCCCCACAAGCAAGAAAGAAGAGAGAGAGGGAAAAAAAAAAAAGAAAAAGAAAAAAAAAAGACGCTTTCAGCAAGTGCTACGATAATACGAGGTGGGCGGGAACAGCTGTAAGAAAATGCGTCCATTTCCCTAAGGTGACGTTTACAAGCCAGACGATGTGTACACAGCAATGATCATGTTCCTTAACATTTAAACCACTGGTGCTTTTGATTAGGACTAAAGTCCACATTAGCACACATGCCCCTCATCATGGCTCATTTGTTTCCAGAGACATAAAAGGGGCTTTCAAACAGCATTTAATGCAGACAAAAAAATAATAAATAAATGCGCCTAGTGGTAAAGGTGCTGTGAAACTGACTGTCCTTATTTCCATAGACAGCCATGTGAGGCTGTCTGTCTACCGATAATAATCTCTGCTGCAGCTGGCCTACGTTCACCCCACCTGTACCAAGCAAATTAATCCTCACACATTCTCTTTCATTTACCTTTTTCTTCTAAGCTACCCTCTCCCTCTCGAGCCATCCTTCCTCTATCCCTGTCATGCAAATAGCCAGGCCAGAGTTAGTGAGAGGGAAAAATCGTAGTGGCAGTCGTTTATCAGCCTGGGTGAAGTCACAGAGCTGTGCTATTATATCAGCAGCATTCAGACAGTGAGCAGGGGGCGGGGCTTTTGAAGCGTCCGTCCTGTACTCCTCACATGTTATGAAGACTACTTCATAGACGCTGAGAAAGCAGAGAGAGAAAGAGAAACACACACACACGCACAGAGATGAGAGAGAGAGGGAGCGAGACGGAGATGCATGGCCCCAGGGGAGGGCTTTGTCTGCATCTCCACAGGAGAGAAGTCTGAAATGGCTGCACCAGCTCCTCCTTACCAGGGTACTGCATCTGCATCACCATAACACCCCCCCCCCCCCCCCCTTACCACCAACCCACACACACACACACACACACAAATACGAGTGCATTTTGATGGCTTGCCTTACAACACAGTGCTGGTCATTATACATACTGCGCTTTAATCTACACGAGGAAAAATTCACCAAAGCCACTGAACTGTTCACAAAGAAGAGGGAAAAAAAAAAGAAAAAAAACACAACTTCTTCCCAGTAGAATGCAGCTCACATCATGTTAACAACACACACATACACAGAGAGCAAGAACAAGGAAATCTAGAAGTGTGAGAGCAGGTACGTGGTTTCAAATTCAGTTAACATCAGATTTTTGGACTCAGTTTTACCAATAACATCAGAATTCCCTACTAGCTAACATTCACATACTCTGCACTATGTGCCATACACACACACCTGGTCTCTTGTAATTTTAAATACAATACAGTTGTTTTCTAAAGTACAGAGATCCATGCTGTTCAGTCCTGTTCCACCACTGGGGGGTGGGGGTGGGGGGTGGGGGGGGCGCAACAAATGACCATTCCTTGTGTATGCTGACATGCATGTGTGAGTTTGTGTCTTTGTTGTGGAAGTAGAGAGGGAGGTTATTAGATGCGACAGTTTCCTGTAATTTGGGTGAAAAGCCATCAGGGAGCTCTGGAGCAGAGGGCTGGAGAACAAGGCAGCTTTCACACAGATGTTGTTGTCCAATCAAACAGCAGAGAGAGCAAAGAAAAACATGCACACCGCCTCTGCTGTGGCTCCAAGAAAACAGGTTCCAAGTAACTAGATGTATGTGAAAGGGAGAGTGACCACTGGAGACAGACAGAGCACAGAGCACAAATTAAATTAAAGACACATTGCTCTGTTGCTTATATGCTATAGCACTCAAACCTGTTAAAAAAGACATGATGTTAACTACAACCCGCTTTCTGAGATTTTTATATTCGCATCATTTCTCCTGCCCAGCTCTAGGGGGCATGATGCTCTTCCTAACCCAGGGAAGACAGTAAAGCTGATATGGCTTTGGGCAGAGGAAGGGGGGTGCTTTTATTGTTTTTGGGACAGTAGAGGCAGGCTGTACCAGCTCAGCAATGCCCTGCTACTGTTTATGCTCCCGCTCAAGGTTAGCTCTGCCGCAGCTTGAAGATAACGCTAAACTCTGCCTTACCTTCAGTCCACCCCTTTCTCCTCCTCTTCTCTGTTTGTATTTCTGTGGAAAATCTTTTTTTGTTCTTAATAGAAGGACTATTCAGCAGTCTGCACTGCTCTGATGCAAAGGAAAAAAAAAAGTAGTGAGTCATTTGCTGTAGCATTTTCAAAAAAGAAAAGGGATTAAACCCAAATTCGAGTACCAATCATGATTATTCTGTCCAAAAGCGGAGGCAGTGTTTGCCAAAAGGCCAGAGGGCCTGTGCCTCTCGGCTTTAGTAAGATCTGTCTGGGGAGTTGGCACAGGGTTCATCTCCTGCCACACTCCCTCCAGGTTGTGGAGGTGCCAGGCTGGCAATCAGACGGCTGGCAGCAGGAGGGAGCATTGTTACCGGGGGATAGAGCGGAGACCTCGCCCCTTGATCTGGATTCAGGAAGATAGAAGAATTAAAGGAAGCTGAAATGTTCTGCACTTCCAAGACCATCTTCCAAGACAGAGATGGCACACGATCGGTAATGGGCCGCTATCAGCAAAAAATGGTAGATCGGATATAGGATATATCGGATCCTGTAACAAAATATTGGAGTTGGATTTGGAAATGATTTTTTGGAACTGGAAATGTTTACATATACAGAGATATGACCTTATTTTTAGTCAAAATTGATTTTATTATATTTACTATGTAAGTGAAGGAGTTTAACTGAATAAAAAAGCTGCAGTTTTTAGCTTTTGCTTTCATATAGAAACACACATCTACACATCTAATATATATATTTATATATATATATATATATTTTTTTTAAAGTGAATCGCATCCAAAAAATATTTTTAAAGACAAAAAGCATCAGATGGGTATCAGTACGGGCTGATACACAAGGCGTCAGTATAAGTATCTAACTGAATACAAGAGCTGCAGTTTTTAGGCATGCATTTTTTCCTGTATTTTTTTTTTTTTTAGTGCAGTGCTTCCAAAAAATATTTTTAATAACATCATTATAAATGTTGCCAATTTTTGAAGACAAAAAGCATCAGAGGGGTATGGGTACAAGGCTTCAGTATCAGTATCATTACTAGAAAAGCAAAAGTAGTATCATGCCATCTCTAATTAAAGATACCAATATTTAACACAGTAGGTAATTAAGCTAGTTTTTCTGTTTTTCTAACACATCAAAATGGAGAAATATTATGAAAAACTAAATCCAGACATTTTTATTCAATTTTTTAAAAACAAGTTACAAATTAACAGGAACTGCCACAAATTTGATCATTACACCAGAGCTCAGGAGATTATTAAATGCAGTGCAAAGTACATGAAAAAAAAGGCCCTTTTTTAGTCATCAAAATAGAGAGTTCAAAACCTGATTGAAAACAAAAAAAAATAGAACAATGGTATAAACAAGCTAGTTGTACTTCAGTATTCACAAGCGCAGTCAATTGCTTTAGCCACAGATTGTTGGACATCTTGCACTATGAAGAGTTGTATTATCAATTACAACCCAAATCAAACCAACCTGAAAAACAGCAAGCGACGTACTAAAGACAAGATCTCTGCTGACATTAATACTGAAACATGGCGACAATCTGCTGCAAAGGGGTGAAAAAGACACACCTAATCAACTGCCTTCCTCACAGACAATGCAGGCAAGATGGCTATCACTCTCCATGCAACTGGATAGGGAGGGCATATAATTGTCTGGCACACGTAGTTAAGCTTGTGGCTTAGAAAGGCTTGGAGATAGATTTTCCATCAAAGCACTACTCAGCAGTCTAGATTGCGAAGCAAGCTCTACTGGAACAGACAAAGTACAAAGTTTACACTGATGTGCCAAATCGCTGGAACAGTTCTCATGAAATGCATGAATGCTACATGGAGCAGCAAGCTGCCATCACTGCAGCGCTCAGAAGCTGGATTTTCTCCAGCACACTCAGAAAGAATGCCTGACTGTTATCAGCCATAATCCAGATGAAAGTAATGATTCAATGCTATGACAGCAAAGGCAAATAATTCTCTGAAATGCCAAGAACGCCAAACCAAATCATCTTTAAGGACGCCTTCTGATCTTAGATTTCATTCGCCTTCCCAGCAAATTGAGAAGTGGTGAATGGAGCAGTCTCTCGTACCGTATATTTTTGTCATTTTGATAGCTTGGGGTTCTTTACAGAGAAAATGAGTAACTACTTGAGTACCTGATTTTCCCAGCCAGGGGCCTAAAGGTAGCGTGTTCCCGCAACTCTGACTAGCATCTTTGTTTTCACTCAGCATATGTTCTCATAGCAGCTCTGCACTGCACCGTACTATATTTTGTCAGGGCTTGTTAATGTTTCCATGTCACTGCACATTTTAGCCAGCTAGTGATGCAGCTTTTGCCTAGAATGACTGCCCCCAGCATTCCTGTCTCTGAAATAATTGTCCGTCATCTATGCAGGCTTTGTTTTTTGCAAAGCAACCAACCACAGTGCCTTAGTTCTAACCCAAAAAAACCACTGAAACTACTCACAAAAAGGTACATTATGATTACAGCTCCATTTCTGAAAGGATTTATGTTTTGTTGTTAGGTACTGGACTCTGGAGATGGATTACTTCTGTCACCTATGGTACTTGAGTGCCCATTACTATGAGACTACATCAGAGGTATTCAAACTGTGGGCACACAAAAGAATTGCAGGGGGTATGTGGGTGAGAGGTGAGAGGGAAATTACCAAAGAATAAATATTTAAAAGACTGTATCAGTCTAGCCAAACTACGCATTTTATGTAGGAGCTTCACACTTTAACATGTAATTAGCTGAAACATATTCACCCCAAAAGTTTTATTTTTTTCCCCCCATAATAAAAATTGAAGATGGGCCAATCGACATTTGCATGTGTGTTTTGAACTCTCTGATATTAACTGACACTCTGTGCAAGCCCTGCCCCCTTCCTCCATTTCACACTAGTAATGTCTGACCCATGCTCATGGTGACTGAAAGACGCACTGATTTGATGCCCTTGCTTTCTATCAAGGCAAGTTCACCAAACCTTTTTTGGCCAAAAATGGTCTGTTTTTTTTTTTTTTTTTTAATGAACAGGCTGCAGTGTTGACAAATTTGTTTCTGTGGCTGACGGCAAAGGTGGGGAAGTTCTCCAAAAACTGGGAGATGGGCCTCATGGTGAAAAAATTTTAACGTGTCTGGTCTAGAGGGTGAAGCAGCAGTGGATCTTGCATGGTTTCAAAAGACCAGCACATAAATTCTCAGTGTTTACTTTGGTGGACAGGTTATAGCTCTCCATCTCAGCTACCTTTTCAAGCAGTGAGTATGCGTTATACAGGTCTGAAGTTCTGGAAGTGATACATGCTTTATTTAAACTTAAATGTAGATGTAGTGAAAGCCCACATCTAATTCAAAAGTTAAATATCGATCAGCCATGATTTAATTTGTGTGTGTGTGTGTGTGTGTGTGTGTCTCTCTCTCTCTCTCCAGTTTTTTTGCTTTCTATACACCATAAATATTGGCATATGCAGGTCCTATATGTGAAGTTACAGTGTGAAAATCACAGGGAAAAAGAGCAACAAAAACATTCACATGGACACTTAAATCTCAGCTACAATAAGTACATGGACTTTAGCCTGTAGCTCTTCATATGTCTCCTGCCTTATATCGTTTTCAAAGTTAAAATTAGGCAATGCTCATGCTCACCACTTGGATTTGATGCTCTAACCTTTTCAAATTGCAACCAATAAGACAAGACCTCGTACGTGTCGTAACAAAGACATGACTCTATAGTGTAACACCTAGAAGTGCAGCAGCTCTCGGATGAGGCTGAACTCGTCATTAGATTGTCAAGACAACAGAGTCTCTTCCCCCCCTTGTTCTCTCCCATCATGTTTTCAAACATATCTTGCTGATGTTGCACCTCTTCAACCTTGCAGTAAAAAAAAAAAAAAAAATCACTTATCATTTGTACAGTGCATCTAACGTCGTGGTTTCCAGACTTTAGTCAACTGCTAATCAGAAAACGCAAATTCAAACACAACATTTGCAGTTGCATTTCCCTTATGAGCACAAATAACATGAGACAATTCAAATTCAGCTCATTTCAAATTCATTCAAACAAGAAAAATTCACAAATACAATGGCTACCAAAATTGTAATACAAATGCAAAGTACATCTGACATTTCATTTTCCATGTCTAAACAGGTCTGGTTCTGTTACACTGAAAAAGTAATAATAATCCTTCCACTTGTGATTGTATTCTCATTCCCACGCTCAGCCAGAAATAAAAATAAAAAGCCCTTTTGTTTTTGCAATCCTGTTTGCATTTGCATCCTTTACATTTTAATGCTTAACCATTACTGATTAGTTTATAGCCAAGTGGTTTTGTTTCGTAGTGGTGCTTCACGTTACCACTAAAGAGATGAGACATGTCTATTTGGAATTTGACACAGAGAGAATAAACTCACGCTTCTTTTTTCAGTTGTCTTTAAACATTCTGTTTTCACTGAGAACAGTTAGGTTGTTAATCAGACCACAGAGTGTAAATAAAATGTAAAATCTATGTTAAACTGTGAGAACTCTCCACTTTCTGAATTAATTTCTCTAGCCCTGTAGCTAGTCTCTGGTCTGATGAGCTGTCTTCAGCCAAATAATTTCCCATTTGCATTTTTACTGTCATTGAGGTAGACCCATCAAGGAGATGCCATGCGCAGGAGTTTCAAGGGACGCTGCATGCTTTGGAAGACATGACAGAGCAATTTGATTCACTTACATATAAAATACAGCATCAGATTGGTGTGGGGCTCTTTAGATATCAAAGATATTGAATATTCTAGATCCTAATTGTTTTGAGTAGTGTAAACATATCAAACCTTCAATCTCTTGTAAAACTCTAACGTGTTTTTGTCAGAAAGTCATTTCCACAGAATGAACCTAACCTCAGAGCTTAGGTGAAGGCCAGAGTTGAACTGCAGTTCATTCGGGGTTGCTGACACAGACCACCATGCAGTGGAAACAGAGATAAAGCATCAGGTTTTGCTGGTGTTTGTAGAGAAAGGTACACTGGAGACCACAGTGATGTTTACACAGAGGTTCCCAAGTCAGACATTAATCACTCGACTAGATTACAAAATCTAGCCAAACAGCTCTGTAAAACATGCGGGAAATGGTAAAAATAAATAAATAAAATAATAAATACTTAAAAAAAAAAAAAAAAAACACACATGTAAAACCTGCTTATAAATACATGTGAATAATCGCACAACATCCTCAGCCAGGATTTCTGAAACACACACAGACTATGTACTCTGACTATGTACTGTGACACTACAGCAATGTACTTACAGTGCACAGATCATCCTTTTTTAATGGCTACAAGCACACAGAAGAAGACCCTGAAATTTCATACCCTTGATGCAATCCTCTTCTCTAAATGCCAGAAAGCTGGACTGTGGATGTCTGTGAGTATGACGCTGGGGGTCGCAAAACATTTATGGAGGAAACAGCTCAGCCTGTCTGAAGCCCTCCCTCTAACCCAGCACTTGGCTCAGCTTGATCATTGTGGGCTCCTAAAACTACTTTGGCCTGCAGTCCATTAGTCTCTCTCACCCTAAAGACCTACATGGCTGAGTGCGCTCTGACAAATCAGACAGAGCAGCAGAGTTTTATGGGGCTTTGGATAGGTCAAGGTTGAAAAAAGCTCACTCTCTGACCATGGGATATAAACAGAGAGCATGGGAAGGTCATATTTAGGGGTGAGAGATATTTCCGAAATGCATTATTAAAGTGAAGAGGAAAAGGCAGTCATAAGAGGACCATTAATGTGTGAATAATAGATGCCTCAATTTGTACCATTACATAAATTCAAATTGTGTTAAATGAATTGACATTTTAACCGAACAGATTTAAAAAAAAAAAAACAAAAACAAAAAAAACAAAAAAAAACAAAAACAAAAAAAAAAAAAAACACCACACACATTAGCTTATTCAGGACAGGCAGATGCTAAGAATGCTGAACAATGGCTTATGTTAACATGAACTTGCTGCTATTCAGAGAGCAGAAAATAAAAGCCTGTGTCCAGAGCGTGCAGCCATCCCATCATTCAGTTTGTCACCTAGGCAACAGACACCTCCAATCCAGTCTCTGTCTCTAGGTGAAAGAGGACGTACATACGGTTCCTCATGAGCAACTTTGGTGTGAGCGCCCATGCGCGCACACACGTATACAAATGCAGTTACCGTGGATATATCTGTGTATATACAGTGTACATGAAAGTGCATTCTATACACATATACCCATTGCTTTAATACATATTTTTAGAATATATATTCTGTTCTCAGATTCCTGGTCACCACCATGATTCAGGAAAACAAGACAGAAATTTCAATTCTGTCAAAACTATAAAGTATTGACCTGAATGTGCCTTTGTAGTATTTTTTCCTCCTGGGGCTGGCACAGATCCAGTGCAGTTGTTGAGAGACAATGAATCAGATAGGGAGACAGATTAGCTCTGTCTGTCTGCGGCGTGTCGGTGACATCAGTGAGAGCAGCAGGAAACACTTTACTCATTCATCTCATGTGTTGAGTCACCTGAAGGAGCTGTCACACCAACATACACTTGGCAGACAACACTCCAAGACAGGAATTCAACAAAAATGTGTAAAGGTCCAGTTACATAAAATAGCAATATGACCAAATGATGACACCAGGCAACTTTATTTAGTTATTACGGATAAAAAATATGACAATATGAAGTGGTTATATTGTTTCGTAGTAGCGCTTCATGATGACACTTAGCACCATACACTCGGAACAGATCAGACAACACATTTATTTGCTGCAGAGATGATACACATACTTTTTTTGTCTATTCATCTTCAAACATACTGTTTTTGGTGTTGACTTTTCTTCAACAAGCCCTGACTTCAGTTTGCTAATCAAACCAGAGATGGAAATAAAATGGAGAAAAAAAAAAAAATTTTCATGAAAGTCTGTGAAAGCGCTCCTCTTTCTGATTTAATATCTCTAGCCCTGGAGCTAGTCTCTGGTCTGATGCCTTCAGCTAAATCATTTACATGAAAGCATGTGACTGGATAAAAAAAACAACAGGGGATCTGCTACAGAAGCCGAGCCGGTTCATGTTTAGAAAACTAGAAAACTCCACTCATTGAACTACGGCCAAGTTTTTCAGAAGTGGTCCTGCTCTGCTACAACATGCTACAAGTGCTCGGTTTGGTTCAGACTCTGCTGGGCCTGTATCTGAACCGCAGACTGCTCTTGACTACCTCTGCTCTGCTCTAAAAAGCAGGAAGTCATCATCAAGCCTGCAGTCCACATAATAATAAAATATTATTAATAAGAAAAATAAACATACCACAAGAAATCAGCAAGCCTATTTTTCATTCTGGCTAAAAAGCTGTACAGCAGAAAACAGACGTTTTAAACAAGCTACGTTCAGTAACATATCAGAGGGATAAACCTGATGTAATTAAGATATAATTACTGACATATTTTTTCTGAAGGACGATGAATTTTTTGCTGCCTCAAGTGATCAGATAATTGTCTAATTAAAAATTATTAATGGTTAAAAAAAAAAAAAAAAAAAGGAAATATTTGGGCATGAAGATTTCAAAGCATTCTCTTCAGATAGGTTTTATGTCTGCTCATGGAGAACTGTGGATTGGCCCCGTGTGTTATCTGGTGTGCTTCAACCAGTCGCTGTGGCGGCTCAGTGACTGATGCTCAGTGACTGCACACTCCACGCTGAGCTGCCTGTGTGTGGCTTTGAGATCTGCCAGAGATGGACATGGTCTGAAGAGTACGAATCGCAGGCACACAGAGAGCAGCACCTGCTCTCTCAGCCAGCCATATTCCTCCATCTGGAGACAGATCACCATCCCTCCATCTCTCCATACGTTCACCAATCTGTCTATCTTGTTCTACTGAGAATACCTGACTGGCGTTTATGACTGCCTATTCATGGCTGTGTCCACTGCAGTAGCAACTGAAAATTATTCAGCTGAGAAAACTGATCAATCTTAAAATGATCGCTTGTGAATTTGAATCTTTATATGCACCACTTGCAACAACTCTGAGTTGAAAAACTTGATTCAAAAAATCATTACTAATGCTCTTGTGGCTGAATGGACAAATTATCACAGCCACGCTCCAAAATCTAGTGATTCCCTTCTCAGAAGAGTGACGGTTATTATAACAGCAGAAGGGTATTAAATCTGGAATGGGATGTTCAAAAAGCACATATGAACGCGATGGTCAGGTGTCCACATAGTGTACGTTACCAGTACTGGAGCTTACTTTTCTTGGCTGCCATTAGATAACTTTCAACATAATCCAGGCAAACTACCAGCGAAGCATTTTACCTCTGGCTGGAAAAGCTAGACTTTGACAGGCTGTCAGCTTGCCTTTTTCCTTCAAGTTAGGAATTGCAAGAGGAAGCAATACACTACACCATTAACACCAGAACAACATCTATTAAACGAGAACAACCCTCACGCTATAAAAGACTGTATTCAAAGACAGGTCAGGTGAACAATGACAGTGGAAGACCCGCCATGGAAGAATTTTACATCTATAACACTGTCCTAGCTTATTTAAAATAGTGGATGTCACATTATTGTTCTGTGTTCATTTGTTTTTTTTTTTTATTACATCACCTTGGTTGCGTAGTTTGTCACACACAGCTTATCTACATTGCTGGACAGATCTGGTATTAGGTTGAACCCAGCTTGTCTATAACTTCTTGTGTTCAGTGTCTCAAGGCCACTGTGTACCAAAACAACTGTTTGTGGTGCAAAACAAAAGGTCTGCGAAACTTGTGTCATGTCAGGCTGCAAAAGGTAGGCCTAGTTATTTACACATTTCAGAGCAAATGCACTTATTCTTGTGCAATACATCAGTAATCTCTCCCCCCTTCCCCACCTCGTAACGCTATCTCGTTTTACTTCTCTTCCTGTGATGACAGGGTCAGAGAACTGGAGGCCATGATTGCCGTGTGAATGCCTGCAGATCACAGTCTAAAGCAAAGATTAGAATTGGATACGCACAAGACAGGGGAGAAAAAAAGGGGGCGGGGGGGCAGTTCACCTCACTTTCCAACCGCAGTTAGACGATGTGCACTCATCAAACGCGTGTGAGAAAGGGACGCCATGCAGAAATGATCTGGGTCTATAGTAACAAAGTCAGAGTCGAGCTGTTCTAGGATCATGTTTTCTATACCCGCATTGTGATCTATGTCACAGAAATAGATCAAAGATCGCCTTCCTTTCCTCTAAATCCTCCTGCAACTCCCACCGGTGCTAGTAAAAGATTTGAAAGGCCTACAAAAAGATCTCAAGGCAGACCAAAAAGCACAAGCAGCAAACAGTCGCTGAATAAGGAGTTTCGGCATGGAAGAAGGCTTTCCAGTAGTATATACGCAATGCGAGATGTAATTATGACAAAAGGCAGCATCGGATTACAATGAAACCAGACAGGGTACACCTCAACATAAAATGACGACAGAGTAACCTTCGAGGATGCGGTTATGTAGCAAAGAGCCCTTCATCCACACTACTACTGAGGACGAGCTTCTATATTCCTACATAAAAACAACGCAGATAAATTAAAGTCACACTCAAAGTGACAGTCACCTAATAAACTAAATGTTTTATATTTATGTAAATTCATCTGATGAATTTGCATAAATATAATTCATCCGATCCAGGGTGTATTCCCTCCTCACTCCTAGTGTTCCCGGGATAGGCCCCGGATTCACCACAACCCTGACCTGGATAAAGCGTTTCCTAAATGTGAGTGAGTGGACAGAAACAGTGCTGCAACCAAAACAGTTTTTAAGGCAAGCTTACACATGCTGCTGTTTTAGATTAATTCTATTAGGATTTTAACATCCATCAAGATTTAATTAAGTGACCAGACCCATACAAAACTGAGATGAGCCTTCGGTTAATGGAAAAAAGTCCAGTTTTTTTTTCCCCTTCCCACACAGCGTGCATTGGCAGAGAATAAGTGTGCAGTAGAAGAGAGAGGAAGCTGGTGCTGAGCATGCTCTCTAGCTTTATGGACTGAAATTTGAGCTCCATGGCAAGCGGCTGCCCTTCTCCTCCTGATTGACGCTGCTGAATCCAATTACCTGCAGGTCTTCATGACAGCAGCAAACCCCATGCCTGCACCTCACACACACACACACACACACACACACACACACACACACACTCTCACACACACACTCTCTCTCACACACACACTCACTCTCACTCTCACTCTCACTCTCACTCTCACTCTCACTCTCACTCTCACTCTCACTCTCACTCTCACACACACTCACACTCACACTCACACTCACACACACTCACTCTCACACTCACACACACTCACTCTCACACTCACACACACTCACTCTCACACTCACACACACTCACTCTCACACTCAC
>CM075007.1:19092297-19105555 GCA_037576675.1 Pangasius sanitwongsei | reverse complement strand
GGATTTATGCTGATATTGCCCAAAAACCCTATTTTGTTCAGGCGTTTCCAAACTTTTGGAGGGCAGTGTATATTAATGCACTTATTCTACTATGTCATCATTCTCTCCAGTAGCATGTTGCACAGGGATATGCAAGTTTGATGATCCACATAAACATTTTTGGAAGAAGTTTCTATTATCAGTGCTTTGTAACACTCAAAGGTAAAGCTGTACCTTGAACCTGTACCTGTTTTTGACACAGGAAAGTCTTCAGGATGGAGGGCTTTGCATTTTGAGGTATTTTTGTCTTATGAACTTTAATAGAGAGAAGAAAAAAGGGGCTGGTAAGGGAACGACTGTTTAAACATGACTAAGTGATAACAGGAACTAACTTGTTTGACAGACGTGCCACAAGATTAAATGTTATTATAAAAGGATAAAAACTACAATGTGTTGTTCTTTGATAAATAAAAAAAAGTGGTAATGTTGTCAAATTGCTGTGGTATTAGAAGAATAAAAAACTTTGGATTTAGTCATTTTATTTTCCTATAATTATTATTATGATTAGTGATTACTCTCCTAAAACATCACACCCCATTATGTTTATTCCTTACTTACTCCTTGATTACATAGATTGAACTAAAAATGCTTATACAGGCTGAACAGTGAGTAAAGAGGCCTTGTAGTAATTGCAGTGGCTTATTTTCTTCATCCTCTAATCCTATAAAATATTCCTAGCTGTCAGACTGCAATGTTGAGGATTAACATATAATATACAAATTTCAAGATATTTCTTTCAAAGCAATAAATGCTGTGAATCACAGCACTGTTATGTTCACTCCCATTGTTCTTTTTAAATAACATAAAATTGTCTTTAGTAAATGTAAATTATGGGTTATATATTAAAGGTAATATTTGAATAAAGGTACCTGCAATGCTGTTATAAACAGCTCAGTAAGTAAACAGCTCGTAAAGCCATCTACATTATGTCTGCTAGCATAAGGGCTCAGTGCTGAATATCTAAAGTCACATATCTAAAAGTGCTATAAAAACAGAGATAAGCCATTGCACAAGCTGTACTGACACCCTGTGAGCTAGTATCTGTCAGAATCTGTGGTCGAGCTTTGTGTTAGTCTTCAGTTTGTTCCCTGCATTAGGATGAGCCAAAGGCTGTAGGGCTTCCACCCAGAAACTGCGTCAGCAGAAGCATCCAGGGTTTCTGCTTTTTTTTTTCTTCCTTCAAAGAACCAATTTATAATCAGGTTCGTTCCATTCTGTACAATTCTTCTTTCCAAGCACTTTTACAGGGCACATCCAGTTTTATTTGTTTTGACCAATTTAGTGCATAATACAGCCAAAAGATTAGCATAAAAGTTGATCAGGATAATTTATTTGAATAAATGACCATTGAGAGGTTGATTGATTTCCTTTCATTTCAAGCACCAGACTACTTTTCAGTTATATTATTAAGCAACTCCTACAAATTATTCAGTAAATACAGTGGAACTAATAGGAAAAAGTTTAAGGGCTTAATAATTTAGCAAAATCCACTTTTTCCATCTGTGTCTTTTCTTTTGAAATTTGATTCTTGATCTCTTAGGTGTTTTTTTTTTTTTTGTCAGAGTAGTAACATCCTACCCATGGGCCAAGCCTTCACTACACATTCTCAAACGTAAACTCCAGTGATTTCGGCCTGATCTGTATGCACCACACGTCTATCATATGGATTACCACAGATAAGCATTTTAAGACCTTTAGCCTCCAATAGGAGAAGTATGGCTGGGTTAACAGCAAATGTTTATGTGAACCAAATATTTTTTGTAGAATGTTTTCATTCTTTACTCAAAAGTATTTATAAATGAATCTTTAACATGTATAATTTGTCTTTTCAGAGACGGGACCTCGAATTATGCATGGATACCACAAATATGTTGCGAAAGTGTAAATAAACAGAATGAAATTTTCACTGCATTGCTCCATCACTGCAAAGTTAGAAATTAGAGTACATAAGAACAGTTTTAGTATTACTTTCTTTAATATCTGTTTTATCCTAAGACCTTCACTGTTAGAGTGTAATGGCTTTAGCTTTGAATTCGTGTTGTATAGTTGCATGTTTCAACCACTGGCCTTAGACTTCCATTATAACGGAGTTTCAATTAAATGTATTTACTGTGCTGGGAAACACTTTGAAACTCTTGTCTGCTTTTGGCTACATTCACATTACAAGCTTTAATTCCAATTTCTTGCAGATCAGTTCTGTTTCTCTTGATGGTTCATATTTCTAACCACAAGCATCCCACAGGCAATGGTGGCTGAACAGTTAAGGCTCTGGGTTACTGATCAGAAGATCGGGGGTTCAAGCCCCAGCACTGTCAAGCTGCTGCTATTGGGCATGTGAGCAAGGCCCTTAACCACATCTGCTCCAGGTGCACTCTATCATGTCTAACCCCAGCTTCCTAGCAAGCTGGGATATGTGAAAAACTGCATTTCATTGGCTCTGTACTCGTACTCTGCACAATGACAGTAAAGTCGAATCTTAATATCTGTCTTTAACATGAATGCTCCTGTCTCCCGAAACGCCCCACATACGCGGAGAGCGTTCTTGAGCAATTGTTTCAAACACTACAGATTCAGTAGTTTTTTTCTTTAATCAATTCCCCAAATATCAAGCAAATAACCAATTTCCCCATCCTTTTGCTCTCTTCCACTGTTGTTTTGCTGCACTGTAAACAAGTATGATATTTGCGTGCGCATTGGGAAACAGCCACATAAATTCTTATCTGGGCGTTCTCGTTCATGTCACATGGCCACATATTCGATATCTGTCTGATCTTGGATCACAAACGAAAGAGTTCCGATTTGAAAAGATCAGATTTTGTGTGTCCACACACTCTTTGTGAACACATTTTGAAAAAAAAGCTTAAGTATTCCTTTAAAGCGTGACCTGGTGAGTTAACAACAGCCTAACTCTTACACCACTTACCAATGAGCCAGTCCTGATTTCTCAAAACCTGACTAAAGAAGTGAAGCTACAGCGTATCGTAGTCACTGTGGTCTGTATAAAATCAGAACACAATGTTACTCTCAAAGAGCAGGACAGAACAGGGCTTTCCCCTGTGCTAAAGAAAAGAAGAAAAAGAGGAGAGGAGAGAACACTGGACACATATGCTCAATAGTATTTACTTGGATTTGGATTGTATTTGGTAATTCATACCAAATACACATAAACCTATTTACGTGGTAATGGTAATTCATAAACACAAAATATTAATTACCATGTCACATGGTTTTAGTGTCTCGTTTCAATGGTGAAATACATCATGCAGGTTTTACAAGGACCTTGACATCTAGACACTATCTACAGTACAAAGATTAAAAAGATAATAGGCTATTTGTACTTCATGGGAGAAATGGTGATTTGAAACCAGCAAATCTGCATGTTTATCAATCAGCTTAACAATAATTATGTAGTGTGTATAACCTGTATTAATTTAATAATACAAACTGGACATATAGTGATATACTGATGAACACACGCACAACATGTGTCAATGCAAGATCTCAGACTCTGCTGATCACAATCCAATTTTGCTTGCGAAGGGCTCGGTATGTGATACTGTGATTGGAAAGTCAGTCAGTGTGTCTGGATCATCCATCATGGCCGGTGAAAGCTGGTTGCCTGGGCGTGGTTTCTGGCCCTGAGATATCACAGCCAACAAAATGAGGATAAAATTGGTCAATCACAGGGTCTTCAGTATATGTGAGGAGGAGGAAGAAGTGATACGAGGCACAATGGCAGGTTTCAGATTGTCATTTGCTGCTTCTCTGTTCCTGTATGAAGAGGTTTTACTTTGGTTACCTTTCTCTGAGAAACAATCAAGGTGAAGAAATGGAATTTTAAAATGCAGGTTCGAATATTACTAGTTGAACAATGAGAACAGCAGACTGATGTCAGTGTGTGTACATTTGCCTAGGTGGGTGGTGATTCAAGCTGAGGCATGTTATTCATATTTTCTCTCTGACAATTTAGCATGAACACACACACACACGCCTCACATTATACTCATAGGGCTATTCCGGTTGATTCGTATTCAAAATAAAATGAACATGGGGCCAGTTTACTCAGGAGTAATGTGCTACCAAGGCCACATGCTTGCTTTGGCTTGCTTTGGAATTAGATAAAGCCAAACTAAACAGTCTCCAAACCACCAACATCTGTGTTCAAGAAAGACTTCCTTAGCTCTTGTTTATGCCTGTGTCTTAGGACACATAGCAGATGGGAAAATGGCAACAAGTCCAAACCAAAGACTGAATTTCTTAAAATGGCTTCACAAGCACTATAGTCCCATCTGCACACTTTGTTATAGCATTATTATCTATCTTAAATAAAACAATAAATATTCAAATCTGTTCACAGCCATTTATTATTAAGTGCAATTACACTAAACATTATATACTGGCAGTAAATATGTTCATTTGGATTGTTTTTACATTTGGTGTAGACGTTATGTTGTTATCTCGAAAAATAATGATCAATTCTAGGGCAATCTAGGCAGATAACGTCCACAAAAGTAAAACGCAATGATTTGGCCGTGCTTGGGCCTCTTGTTAGGGTATGTATGTATGTACAAATGTCATAGCTTACCTCTTAAAACGTGAATCAAGAGCAAAAACCTCTGTTATCGAGGGCAGAGCTCTGCAAAGGGATGAGGCTCTCACACTGCTCACTGTCCTCTGCTAATCTACAAAACACCCACACAATACAACACGCATTACTCTGATGTAACCTTTATTGAACACTGAATCTATGCCACAGAATCTCAAATGCTAGGCTTCATTGGTTTTATTAGTTATTCCACTGTCTTTAAATATACCTGGATTTCAACTACAATTTCACTATCACCTGTGTTTGTAAGGGCAAGCGATATTTTATGAAATTATTTCTCTCATTAAGAATAACATAATGATAAAGCAGTCAATCCCCTTAAGGAATTTTAGTTTTCAACACAAGACAATTTGAAGATTAAGAAACAGTTATGCTCAGTTATTCCCTCCAGTGGTACAGGGATATTACTTCAGCGACTAAAAGGCACTTTCCACTATCCTCATTTCTTCCCCCCTGCACTTACCTCACTGCTTTCTGAAACAAATTGGCAAAAGCTGTACACAGCCTGGCTTTATCTCCTCAGTGACCTATACGCTTGTATAAGAAAAGGTCTAAGCCATTTAGGAATAATATAATTATCTAAATGAAGGGCTCATTTAACATTATTCAAAAGAGAACGAACTGATTGGTGACTGGCGTACCTTTACCTTGCTTGTAGTAACTTTATTTACCCCAAATTACTAAAAATACATTCACACATCCCATTGTAAAAGATCTACAGAAGTTCATCTGTGGGTTGCAAACCTTTTTTTCCCCTCTCACAACAGCATTCAATGCTAAGATTAAGACAACTCCCTGCTAAGGGAAAATACCAAACGTTTAAAAAAAACCCACAGCAACCCGAGTAATAAATCAAGGCATACTATCTTTAAAGTTTTCAAGAACAGAGGAAATATGATGAGACATCAGGATTTATGGTTTACAGCTTGTGAAAAACATGAGGAAGGCCTGCATTCCAAGCCTTTTAAACACTGTCTTATATTCCTAATCCTGCTGTCACCTTGGGTTATATTCTGATTCAACGTAGAATACTGGATTCAATTTCACCAACCGTACAAACACATGGAAGCCATGTAGAATTGCTAAAAAGTAATATGCCTCTCAAACACAATAGAAGTCTGAAAGGCAGGTAGGAGCTGTCAAAGCATGGCAACTAAAAGAAAACATGAATAAAAAACAACAGCAAAGCCTGAAAACATCCTGTCAAAGCACAATGGACCAGTTCAAATCAGATCTTCTGAAATTAGATGCTGTCAAGTTCGGACTGGTTGTGAAACAAACAATCTTGAACCTGGACCTCTGTAATTAGCCATATAAAGAATACTAGAACATAGGCTTCAGTTAAAATATACACATTCAATTCCTTACACCGCTTATTACAGTTGTATGCAAAAGTTTGGGCACCCCTGTCCAAAATCTGGAAGCAAATGTAACACAGCGAGTCTGACAACAACAGTCTGGCTTCTATAACAGCACAATGATCCATAACACACCTCAAAATCCACCATAAACTACTTCAAGAAATGCAAACTGGAGCTTTTGAAATGGCCCTCCCAGTCTCCTGACTTGAACATCATAGAAAATCACTGGGTAGGTCTTAAATGGATGTTGTCACAAAGCATTTTTTGAAGTGAAAAGAAATAAACACGAACCCAGCAGCAAACTATTAAAAAAAATATGTAAAACAACAAATGCTATTTTTTATATTAAAAAAGTGGCGTGTTATTTTGTTAATGCAAGGTTAATTTATATTTGATGAACTTAAAAACTAGAAAAAAACTTAAATTGTGAAAGCTTGAATACACTTTTTATAGCCAGCCAGGAGTCTGTCGGTTCTTGTTTTAAGAATTTTCAACCACTGTTCCTAGAATATTTCTAGTTCTGAGATATTCTTGGGCTATGCACAGCCCAAGTGCATAGCCCAAGAATATTTCTAGTTCAATATCTCAGAATTTTAATCTAAAAAATAGCATTTGTTGTTTTATATATTTTTTAAATAGTTTGCTGCTGGGTTTGTGTTTATTTCTTTTCACTTGCTTTTCAAAATGCTTTGTAACAACATTGATTGTTAAAAGTGCTATACAAAAAAAAATAAATAATAATTCAACAAAATATGTAATTTGGTGAGGGGTGTCCAAACTTTTGCATACAACTGTAGTATTAGCGTCCAAACTAATGCTAAACTTCTGCTTTCAGTGAGGAATCCCCACCTGTGAATCCTGTGCTTGCGGCAGATAAAGGAGAAAACTCTCCGCAGCGCTACCATCGCCGGGTCCCAGTTATTGTAGTGGCTCAGGAGTGCAGTCAGGAAGAAGGAGAGAAAAACTGGAACTGCTCCGGCAAAGAATAACCAGGAGAAACTCGCCTGGGAATGCACGCACACACACACACACACACAGAGTTTAGGTTACACTGTTTGCAGAGCTGAGAATATATAGTACAGTCAGCAATTTTTGTTGCTTGTACTCTATTCATTAGATTTAAAATAGCCACAATTCCTACATGGTTTGCCCAATATAAATGCAAATACCCTCAGCTTAAAGCTGACATTTTAACCTCACTGTATTCTGTTTCATTTAAAATCCAATTTGCTGCAAAAAAAAAAAAAAATCCCCAAGAACTATCCCAAGAACTATAATAATTGTAAATATATTAACTATAATTACAACTGGATCTGCATATATATAAACATATACACACACACATACACACACGCCATTTAGACCGGTTTAATCACCTCACCTTCTGCAAGCATATATCAGTCAGGATGGACAGTGGAATTGTCAAACTCAGAGCCAGTGTCCCAATTAGAGATGAAGTGAGAAAACAGCCCCTGTAAAAACACAAACATAAATACTATATGCTAATTTAAAATTTAATATTACTACTGAGACCTATATTTGTATATAAGCTCTTGTTTGCATCCTACAATTCTATATGTAAACCATGACCTTCAACCTAAGCTAGGGCAGGGCAATATGTAAAGAATAAAACATGACTTTACAACATTATAACAATTCTATCATACACACTAAATGACTAAAGGTTTGTGTGCACCTGACCATCACACCCATATGTGGGTCTTCACCAAACACTTGCCACAAAGTTGGAAGCACACAATTGTCACCTGACATCAGTGCCTGACCTCACTAACGCTCTTGGGGCTGAATGATCGTAAATCCCCACAGTTACACTGCAAAATCGAGTGTAAAGCCTTCCCATAAGGGTAGAGGTTATTATAACAGCAAAGGGGGACTAAATGTGGAATGGGATGTTCAAAAAGCACATATGGGTGTGATGGTCAGGGGTCTACAAACTTTTGGCCATATAGTGTACATCATTCCCTCACCAACCTCTCTTTTTTCTCTCTTTTGAAGTTAATAAGCAAACTAAAACAGCTTGTCCTGTACCTGAGAAACTGTAACCACAATGTCCTCTGTCCTGAAGACTCTCCCATGTCAGAAAATGTAAAAAAAGCAACTTTACCTCTGATGGACAAGACTCCTGCAGCAAATGTTAAATAAATGTCTCCTTACAGAAATTCCATATCATCAATTACACATTTTTAACATCCACCTGCCAATGACAGCCCTCTGTTAGTTGTAACTACAGAACGAGTGTGTTAATATAAACCTTTGTTTTCCCTTGCAAAACCCAGAATTCAGCAGTGCTGTGATATAATACAATATATTATCAATACTGTGATGAATTAGGTCCCTTTTTTGGAGATTATAACCAAAACTAGTTTTGTTCAGAGATTTTTAATAAGGTACCGCTGTTATGCAAGCATTTTGTGACAACATAATATACAGTACTGTTTAAAAAAAAAAAAAAAACCCAGGCACATGCAAAGAAATGCTGTAGAGAAAAGATGCCTTCAAAAATAATTAAATTAAATGTTTCTACATTAAAAAATGACTACAAAGAGCAGTAAACAGTGATAAATAAAACAAAGTCAATACTTGGTGTGACGACCCTTTGCTTTAAAAAAAATGAGTAGTCTCTGGTACAATTTGTGCAGTTTTATAAAGAAATGAGACTTTGACTGTCCCACTCGCTTCTTATTTTTGCACCAAAACCCAGCAGCCTTCATTATGTTTTTTGTCTGAAAAGTGGTCTTATATATAATATGCAAACATTTTTCTATAACATTTAATTTTATGCTGGAAAACTAATGTTTGGAAATCTAAAATGTTTTTGTAGTGACTCGATAATGTAGAAGTCATAAAATAAAAATCTATAACAAAGTTTGTACTAAAAAAAATAGGATGTCTAAGACTTTTGCACAGTACTCTATAGTGTGTTTCATGAAAAGATATTTAAGCAATATCACACGAGCAAGAGCGCAGAATCACAGCTGTGCTGATCAACTGAGAGTATGATATTAATTTTCTATAAACAAGAAATTCATATTGAGTAACTGACATTTCAGACACAATATGGACAAACATTATGTTTATTTTTGCTCCATCAATGAAAGATTTTCCCAAAGAAGCCACAGCGGGATAGAGAGTTGCGTGTTGCCGTGCAACACACAGACTGACTGACAGCCCATAGTAAGTGTAGTAATGGTTTCAGTGTAATGAACTATTGCTAGATTTAGAAATTTATGTAGTGAACACAGACAAGCAGAGTGACACAAACAGTGAAATGTACCAGTGCTGTTATACTAAATATCAGCATGCTTTGAATGCCGCTTGTCCAGTCAAATTAGTGGACCAGAACTACATAACTGTTGTATAATTTTGCTATATATCTCACCTTTGCCCTAGGCTGAACTGTAGTATTGTCCAAAAAAAAAAAAAAAAAAAAAAGTTTTTATCTCGGTACTCTTTGTGAAAAGGACTTTCTTCTAGCATTCCCCAAAAATGGTTCCTACAGTATCACTGCCTCCCTTCCCATGTGAGGACATGTAATCCTTACAGCATGTACTTACTCCTCCACACAAACCTAAGACAACTGTAGCCACCATTATTCCACTATATAACACGCTCACTCACAAACTCTACATCACGTACCATAACCAGAGGAACTCAGAGAGCACAGTCCCAATCAGGCCGTTGATGAGGATGTAGCTGATGACCATCCGGTTAGGCATCTCAAACAGCTCCAAACCAGAGTAGTGCAGCAGCACGAAGCCAGGCCATAACAGCAGCAGGCTAAACAAGCCCACAAAGCCTACACACACATACACAGACACATAAAGAACACAGAACATGGACATTACTAGGATTACTAGGAGCGTGAGGTTATGGGTGTGTTAGGGTTAGTATAATCTACTCACCGAAGAACATTGGGATATCAAGCTTCTCCTCTCGGTCAACTTTTCTCTTTAGCATTACGATGTAAACAGCGTATAGGATCGCGCCCAGCAGTGACCAGAGAGAGCCTACACAAAATCCACAGGGTCACTAAAACATCAGTCACCTTCTGTCAGGTTTTAACATTTAATCACTGTTCATTTTTAATACATAATTTAACACTACTTATACTGCAGAACTGTTGGATTCTCAAATCTGTCAGAAGGTGTTGATGTGTTAGGTTTCTATAACAACAACTCTGACAGTAGTGTTTTTACAGTTGGCTGTAATTCAAATCACAGGTTCATATGTTCATATTAATGCTCAACTATACTCCTGGGCAAAAATAGCAAATATTAAGCTTTTAATGGTCAGAATTGGTCAGAATATTAGCAAGGATTGAACAAATGCACTCCTGAGAGCTCCTGTGCCACCATCGTTTACTTTTGCTGCAGTAAACTGTTTGGGGAAAAGCCAGAAACAGGGAAATTCACTTATATAGTCTTCTTGTGCTCAAAGGTAAAATCATGATGATTCAAATGTTTGATGCAAAATTCAAACTAGCAAATGTCAGGGTGTACAAAATTTTCCAAAAATATCTCCTGGGATGTTTTTCTTTTCTAAAAGTTTAGTCATTATTTGGTTATCTGCCACACCTGATGAAGCTCATCGAGGGCCACAAGGCTTAAACATTTAAAGAAGTCAAAGGAAAAAGCTATCTCATACTAACTTCCTTTATCTATTCGTTTAATTCTTGCTCATTTCCTGACCAATGATTTGTTGTTAAGACCATTAAAAGCTTAATCTTTTGCCATTTTTGGCTTGGCCCTTTTTTTTTGTCCAGAAGTGTAGTTCACAGGGAACTGAATGACTTTCTGTCTGTTCTATTAATAAACAGCTAATAAACAATTAAAAGTGTGTAAATGATAAGGAGAAGTTTTTTGTAAGGAGACATTTATTTAACATTTATTGAAGAAGTCTCGGGTGAGCTTTGTAACAGTCTAAGCTTCTAAGAGAGAGGAAAAAAAGGCTGGTGAGGGAACAGTTTATATCCTGTGAAGTGACAAGAGGAACTAACTTGTTTGCAGATGGTCCACAACATTAAATGTAAGTACAAACTGATAAAAAGTACAATTTGTTATTCTTTGATTAATAAAACAATATAACTGCTGGCAAACTATACTGACTATGCTGGCTATGATATAAGAAGACAAAATGCTCCAAAGTGTTATGACATTCCAAGATGTGCTGTTAGAGGAAAATAATCAACTTTGGGATGGCTTCACCTCCCGCTTTGTATCCCACCACCACCTTGTTGTTGATTATGTTCCTATAGCAGCATGTCCTGTTCTGTTTTATTCCTTACTTATCTTCCTCTGTTTCTTGTTTTTTTACTTTGCTTTTTACTTCTTTTGTGTATATCTTAATTCACATTTTTTTCTTTACATAGAAAGACATATCCTTGCATCTTTATTAGTTCTTATTTATTTATAATGGCCTTAATAATTTTATGCATAATGTATAGAAATACTTTTTGTGAGATTATTTATTTGCCGTTGTTTTTACAACCTTTGGCTCTAAATAAGTAAATTTTATTAAAGTAAACTAAATAATACTCAGTGTGTGCTGACTTGCCAATCATCAGCTTACAAAATGTTTTTTTCACAATTTGCTTCCAATAATATAATTCCACCAGAGAGGTCTTTAAATCCCTGATGTTTTATACTGCAGCTTTAAATAACCATTTAAACAATAAACCAGTATAATACATCTTCACTCTAACACTGAGCTCTGTAAGGGATCAGAGCCGGTTTAATGGTTACCAATAGTGCCTTTTCCACCAGAACTGTCCATCCCCGAGAAACTGACCACAGCCACTCCCACCATGCTAACAAAAGAGGGAAAAACACAAATTACCCCACCGATAAGGATACAAGGAATATATAACTGAGTAATTTAGAGTAATGTTGAACTGACCTGAGAATAACAGCAAGCAGTTTGGAAAGCGTGAAGCGATCACTGCTATTGCTGGGAAATATGGAGGCCAAGATCAAAGTGAAGAGGCCTAAAACCAACAAATACCACAACACACATATAGTGACTTGAGCAATCCATTTACACAAGGATGCACATATTTACAGATAACTGATCAAATGATGTGGAAGCTCAGCTCCAACTCTAGGTCTTTTAGTCTTTTTAGCCTTTAGTCCTTTTAGTATAAACGGCTCACCTGAGGTGGAGGACACAATGTTTACGATAGCCACCTGTGTGTCTGTCAGAGCCTCCTGATAGGCCAGATTAGCCAGGAACCACTGAGAGAGAGAGAGAGAGATTTACAAATGTCAAAATCGTGTTTTGTTCCTCCTCATGGTCTTCTTGTCTTATATTACATTTTGTGTATGAGGATCTGAAACCATTTAGTATGACAAAAATAAAAAATAGAGGAAGGGGCAAATACGTTTTCACAGAACTGAATCTTGTGAAGATAATTCTCTGTGTGTACACAGTAAATATATACATGCTTTATTATTTCTGTTTAACTGTCCCCCTTTTTTTCGTTTTTTTACATATAGCATCATTACTATTATTGGGTCCCTGGAGCACTAGTGGTTAGGCCTCGGTGCTCTCACCGCCGTAGCCAGGCCAGGGAACCACAAGACAGTGCATTCTCAGTGCTGGTCCCAAGCCTGGATAAAAATTGGGGAAGGTTGCATCAGGAAGGGCATCCGGTGTAAAAACTGTGCCAAATCAAATATGCGGACCAATGATCCGCTGTGGCTCCCCTAACGGGAACAGCCGAAGGAGGAACAACAACCATCATCACTATTATTACTTTTTTGTTTCCTTTATTCCACGTAATGCTTTGGCAACAGTTGTTAACTACAATTCATGCCAGCAAGGCTAATAGAATTTGAGGAAGAGAGAGAGAGAGAGAGAGAGAGAGAGAGAGGACAAAGAGATTGCACTGTGTGTGTGTGCGCATGTGTGTGCATGTGTGTGTGAGATCTCACCACAAAACAGAAGAAGAAGCTGATTTTGGCCACAGCACTGATGCTAAGTTTTCCCATAATCCTGAGTGAGGTGGCAGCATGAGACATGCGAGACAGTTTGGCTTCTAAAGCCTGAGAGTGAGGAAGTTCACGTACTTCCATCACATTACTGAACCTCACACGCTGCTTCCGCGCCGCTACACACACCACCAGGTGAAAATATAACAGTCAGTTTTAAGACTTTCATATATATATATATATATATATATATATATATATATATATATATATATATATATATACACAATATAATCCCAAAAGTA
>CM075007.1:19066386-19092197 GCA_037576675.1 Pangasius sanitwongsei | reverse complement strand
ATATATATATATATATATATATATATATATATATATATATATATATATGTATGTATGTATGTATGTATGTATGTATATAATATAACCAGGTTACATATACTATATGCCAAAAGTTTGTGAACACCTGACCATCACACTCATGTGCATTATGAACATCCCATTCCAGATTTAGACCCCCTTTGCTGTTAAATAACCTCCACTCTCCCGGGAAGGATTTCCACTTGATTTTGGAGCGTGGCTGTGGGGGTTTGTCCATTAAGCCACAAGAGCAATAGTGAGTCAGGCACTGATGTCGAGTGAGAAGGCCCTGGGGCACAGTCGGATACTCAGTATTCAGTGTGGCTGAGGTCAGGGCTCTGTACAGGTCACTCAAGTTCTTCCACTCCAACCTTGGCAAACCTCCCTTTGCAAACAGGGGCACTGTCTTGCTGGAACAGGTTTGGGCTCCTTAGTTCCACTGAAAGTAAACTGTAATGCTACAGCATACAAAGACATTCTGGACAATTGTGTGCTTCCAATGTTGTGGCAACAGTTTGGGGAAGAACCATATATGGACATGATGGTCAGGTGTCCACTTACTTTTAGCCATATAGCGTATATCCTGACAACTGTTAATATTATTATTAGTGATTTAGTTTACAATATAGTATTAAATATTTAATATAAAGACTGAATATACTATATAGGACAACAATATTTCACTGACTTCACTGTATGAAATCTGTTTGTGTTTTATAAAGTTTTTGCAGAAATACTTACGAGTCTTAGACTCTCGACTGACACTGTTATCAGGAACATCCTGAAACTTCACCGGCACATACAGAGGCTCACTCTAGAGAGCAATGACACACAGTTATTACACAAGCTACACAACTTGCACATGCCAACTCCACTTTTTCTTTCTTTCTTTCTTTCTTTCTTTCTTTCTTTCTTTCTGCTTTGATTCTGTATGTTCTCTGAACTGGATATGTTCTAACAATAGACATGTATAAGTAAAGGGTATAAAAGGCAGGGACTAAAGGATATAGAATGCTACACAAGAACAACAAGTCCTATTACCATGTTTAAAAATGCTGCTGCAACTGCTGTTGAGATAAATACTCTAGTAATTAAATTATTTTTTAAAAAGAGTTTTAAAATGTAACATTTTAAACTGGCTAAATATTGTCTCATACACCTAACGTCAACTCCTAAATTTCTCATAAATCAGACACTGCCTGACTTCTTATCCATGCCAATGCTTATATAAAACAGTCCGGATATGCAGGTTTAAGTGTGTTCTCTCAGTAAACAGGGGGCTGGCAGTGGAAGAGCCCAGCGACACAACAGTGTAGGGCTCTGAGCGTGTTAAAAGGCATTTGAATTACAGCACTGAGTGAGCGTGTATTGTTTTGAGGGTATATACTCACTAGGGAATTATTAAAGCTGTTTTCAGTGCCACCAGCAGTCACATGTGAATCAGCATCAGAAATCTGAAAATGACATTAAACCTGATCAGTCTAGCAATTTCAACATTCATTTACATTTACATACACTGCCATGCTGTGCCACGAATTCCAAGACCCGTGAGGATGGACAAGACAGTCTTGTGGCTGACTGTATCAAGCGCTGCTGAAAAGTTGAGGAAGATGAGGACTGATGACTGTTTGGCTGATCTAGCTGATCTAGTTTCTGTGGAATGTGCCGCTTTAAGCCAAACTGGTTAGACTCTTGGAGGTGAGATAGAGAGACAGTTGACCGTAGACTGTGCGTTTGAGGATTTTTAGAAAGAAAAGAGAGAAGTGATACCGGTCAGTAGTTGCTGATGTCGGAGGGACCGGAGTGGGTTTCTTCAGGATGGGAATAACCCTTGCTGTCTTGAATGCAGCTGCTACATGAGCAGGTGTTAAGGAGTCATTGATGATAGTAGTAATGAAAGGGAAGAGGTCTTGTGAGATGGTCTGGAGTATTGCAGAATGGATGGGACCCAATGGGCAGGTGGTAGGATTGCAGGGCAAGATGACTTGCAGGGTCTCTTTTGTTGATAGAGATAGAGAAAAGCGATAGAGAAAAATGTGTCAAAGAAAGTGAAAGGGAATCCTGAAAGTGTAGTGTAGGAGTCAAGGTAGGAGTGAAGGTCTGGCAGATTTTTTTCAATCTACCCATCAAAAAAAGGTGGCAATTTCATCAGCAGTCAGGGAGGACAAAGAAGAAGGAGCTGGCATGTCAAGAAGAGAAGAAAGGATGTTGTAAAGCTTGTGAGGACCTTGTGCAGAAACCTCCGGCTTTTCCTTGTAGAAGGCGCTCTTAGCAGAAGTCACATCAGATGAGAATTTGGACAGGAGTGTGGGATGAGACCAGATCCTTATCGAGTTGTGATTTCCTCCACTTTCTCTCTGCTGCTCTTAATTGTCTCAGATTGATGCTACGCAGATTGATGTGATGCTACGCAACACATCCAATAACCAAGGGACAGGGCAAGAAAGCTTCCTGGGTTTAGAAGATAGAGGGCGGAGGAGGTCCATGGATGAGGAAAGTGAAGAGAATAAAGTGGTGGTGGCATTCAAACATTATTTCATAGACTAACAGTGGAGAGTGCATTAAAAAGCGCAATAAGTTGTATGAATTCATTAGTTTGTAAAATACACATATCTAATTCACTGATAATCCCAAAAAGAAAGCAGCTTACTGTTGGGTATGAATGTAAGGACTGACTGAGAGCCACTGCTGGACCTTAGAGCAACACCCTTAACCCTTAACTGCTCAGCTCTGTCCGTGAATTTGTTCTGTCTCCTTATTAATCCCTTTGACTAAAAGTTTCTCCTAAATAATAAATATAATGCACGATTCACCAATCATCATTATAAAATCGGAACCTAACTCTTTATTGCAATAATGTTAGTACCTAGAGTAGCACTTATGTAATTGACCCTTTTTACTTACTTATGGGACTAGTCCAGCATTAACCTCTAGTCTATCAAATTCCGCCATAGTGCCTTTAGCTCTTTGTACATTTTGAAAGTCAGTTTAGATTAGAGAGTTTGCCATATGACTAAATGTAAATGTTAATCATTTTAGAAATTCATATCCACATACCTCATTTACAAGATATGCTAAGCTCAGCATTTTATTCATTTATTAACATCTGCTAACTGCAAGGCAAATTGCAATTAGATATCGCCTCGCTGTAAGGTGTAAAGCTGTAGAAAGCCACATGGAGACAGCTGCAGAACTCACGGATATGCCACGTTGCTGCTGGGCTGCACACTGCTGTCTCCACGGTTTCCAGAACAGGAAGCCCAGCAGGTACAGTATGAACATGGAGGTCTTCACAAACGTGCTGAAAAAGGGCTTGCTGTACTGCTGCTGCACAAACACATACTGACATACACACAAATGCAAACACCTCAGTGACACCTAAATATATTTACCATACTGTATTCTTACACAAAACATCAAAAACAAAGAGTGGAAACTAAAGAAATAAAACACAATATGCTGTTATAGGAAAATAACCAACAACAGGATCGCGTGATGCGCACCAAAGTTGATTATTTTCCTATAACAACATGTTGTGTCATGTTTTTTTTTAAATTTATTGCGCAAAGTCCTCTGTCCTGAAGACCTTCCCTTGTCGGAAAACGTACTGTAACAGCTTTATCACTGACTGTAACAAAGCTCTGATTCTCCTTCCATATCAATTATTACACACTTTATAAAATCTCTTTATGTGCAGTGTCCCCAATACAAGTCCCTATGTAAGTTGTTACTACAGAAACAATAATATATTAGACCAAGCTGTTGGTATAGAAAATTAATCAATTCCTTCAGAATGATGTACTGAACAGTGCTGTGGGATTATATTCCATAATAGTCTAGTAAAATGTTGAAAGTGTGGTACATTGTAGTTATGTCTGTAAAACTGTATTATAATCTGAATGGGTGGGAAAACAAGCAGAGTATGTTTTACGTTTGTGTGTGTTGTACTTACTACAGTGAGTTCGGATGAAGCGACCCAGATTACGTCCACAAGCAACAGGACAATGACACCCAGCACCAACCTCCTCTTCTGGGCACCGCATAGTCCCCAACTCATCCTACACACTCACAAACACAATGCAGCCTTACCATACCAACTATACCATACCATAGTTTTAGACGCACAAACTAAAACACACAACAGTGGTGGCGTGAAGGACCTTACCGTGCTGGGCGCATTAGAATTGGACACGCCTGTCTCTGCCAGCCTTTCTCTCCACGATGCAACACCAAGAGCACATCACACAGTCGCTACATGCAGTCTACACAGATGATTAGATGATACAAGAGCATATAGAAATCAGGGGTGTTAAAAAAGGACTGAAATGGAATAAGGGCCTGAAATTCATGGAATACCCCTGACAGAAGTGAATCACAATTTAATCTGCTTTGCAGTTATTCCGTTGGTGCTATATATATATATATATATTTAACAATTTGGGTAGCATTGCATCATCTCAAATGAACAGCAAAAAACAAAAAAAACAAAACAAAAAAACAAAAAACAAATCTGGACCCCTCTAGGTCCTGCTAGACTTTCTTTACTGGTGCGTATAATGCAGGTCCAGCTGCTAAGCAATTAATAAGCAAAGGCTAAGCATAACCAGAGGATCCACAATTTTTCGTCTTTTTATGTTACAGTGTTTTACATCCTGATCAACCAGTATTGAAGCTGCTACAGTTCCATAAGTCCATAAACATTTGTACACTGACAAAGTTATTGTTATTTTAGCTGTCTAGCACAGTATATTGGCGGGACCCAGGAAGACTAGTGGTTAGGCCACAGCGCTTTCACCGCTGCGGCCCAGTTTCGATTCCTGGCCAGGGAACTGATCCCAGCCGCTGGGGTTGCGTGCAACAGTGCGCTCTCAGCGCCGGTCCCAAGCCTGGATAAAATTGGGGAGGGTTGCGTCAGGAAGGGCATCTGGCATAAAAACTGTGCCAAATCAAATACGTGGACAAATGATCCGCTGTGGTGTCCCCTAATGGGAGCAGCCGAAAGAGGAACAACAACCACAGTATATTGGAGTTTGACATTAAATAATGAATATGAGCTCAACGTGCAGAATTTCAGCTTTAATTTGAGGGTATTTACATCCAAATCAGGTGAAAAGTGTAGGAATTTCCATTTTTATATGCCCCAACCATGACAATTTAACATGATCATAAAATTGAAATGATCATAAATTGTCATTTATGTACTACTTGGTTGAAAAGCCTTTACAGTCAATGTCTGTGTGAATTCTGGCACCCACCGATATCCCCAGATATCACGCTGGGTTTCTTCCATGATGATGCTCTGCCAGGCCTTTACTGCAGCTGTCTTCAGTTCCTGCTTGTTCTTATGACGGTTTGCCTTCAGCTTTGTCTTCAGCAAGCGAAATGCATACTCAACTGGATTCAGGTGAGGTGACTGACTTGGACATTGCAGAACATTCCACTTCTTTGCCTTAAAAACGTTTTGAGTTGCTTTCAAAGTACGCTTCGGGTCATTGTCCATCTGCACTGTTGAAGCATTTGGCTGAATCTGAGCAGCTAATATAGCCTTATACACTTCAGAATTCGTCCTGCTGCTTTTGTCAGCAGTCACATCTTCAATAAACAAGGGAACCAGTTCCATTGGCAGCCACACACGCCTACACAGTAGGATGAAGTGATATGCTTCAGATCATGAGCAGTTCCTTCCCTTCTCCTTTCTCCGTGTTCCAGAGCTGTATAGGTTTTTTAAAGATGTTTTTGGCATCTAACTCGATCTTCCTGTTTTCAAGGCTTATCAATGGTTTACACAAATACACCTCCCTCTGTATTTACTCTAGTGGAGTCTTTTCTTGATTGTTGACTTTGACACAGAGACGCCTACCTCCTGGAGGCTGTTCTAGATCTGCTCAAATGTTGTGAAGTGTTTTTTTTTTTTTTTTTTCCCATCAGGGAAAGAATTCTTCTTTCATTCAGCACAGATGTTTTCGGTGGTCTTCCAGGCCTTTTGGTGTTCCTCAACTCACCAGTGCCTTCTTTCTTTTTAAGAATGTACCAAATAGTTAATTTGGCTATAATATTAAGACTTAACAGCAACAGACTCCAAATAAAAATGGCACACTTGACATCAACTCTAGACCTTTTATCTGTTAATTGTAAGTGAAATAATGAAGGAATAACACATACCTGGCCAAGGAACAGCTGAGCAGCCAATTGTCCAATTACTTGTGGTCCCTCAAAAGGGGGCCTTTTTAAGGACTATACAAACTTCACCTGAATTGGATGTATATACCGTCAAATTAAAGCGGAAAGTCTACAGTGTACAAATTCCATCCATCCATCCATTTTCTATACTGCTTGTCCTACACAGGGTCACGAGGTAGCCTGGAGCCTATCCCAGGGACTCGGGGCACAAGGCGGGGGGACACCCTGGAAGGGGTGACAACCCATCACAGGACACAATCGCACACACACTCATTCACACACTATGGAAAATTTGGAAATGACATCCTACAAATTTAATATTTAAAATTAAATAATTATTTAAATAACAACTCCATTACATACTGTAGTAGATGGCTAGGATAACAATAATTTGACTGTATGTGATATACAGAAAGGTCCATAAATATGTCCACATGTTTATGGACCTGACAGTATAGTTATACTCTGAACTGAATGGGTTTAATCCGAAACTCCAGGACTTAATAACAAACATAAATAATATCTCCTTGAATCTAACTGCATAGGAAAATATGCTACAACACACTGGTTTGTTTTCTAAAAGCTTGTGCCTCAAACAAACAAACAAACAAACAAACATGCTGTGACATATTTGCCTAATGTTGCTTAATATTTGAGGAATAAAACAGTTGGATTATGTTCATAAAATAAACCTGTGCTTAATTTTTTCCCCACACTGGTACCTGTCTGATAAACGTTTTAAAATAGCAGTAAATTAAGAAATTAAGCAATGTTAATGACTTTGCAAAGTGAACATAATCAGCAGTAACACTGCTTAATTTAGTATATAATGAAAGCTGCATTTTCAAAGGTGTAATTAGAAAAAACTAAATGAACTCCAAATAACATATAGCTTTATCCAAATTGGTTTCATGTCACTGCTTTATGCTGAATATAATATTGTGTAAAATGAACGCATATTGATAACAGCGCAGTGTCTCAGTGCAGTTATGGTTTACTCTTGCTAGCACTGTAAGAGTACAAACAGCAACATGCTTTAAACAGCAACTAAGCGGACAGGCACAGGAGCCTCGCCGAGCTAGTGCTAATCCAGCTACTATTCTTCAGCCCAAATAAGCTACAAAATAAAAACACATTCATTACACCAAACCTTGTCTGGCCATATTACCTGCTTCTGAAGTCTTCGTCTTCATGAAATGTAGCAGAAAAATATTTTCTGTCAGTTAGAAAAGATAACAGCTCAACTGGTGCTGTAAATATTTACATGACTTTTAGGTAGTCTGCTGCTGCTCATGACTTCACTTATCTCTTTCGGCATTGAACTTCAAATATTATGGGATTTGTAGTTTCAATACTGTTAGACTTCAATTACCGTGTATCCTAATGGCAGCCGTAGAAAACTACATGTCCGAGAATGCATCTAAACGAAGTCTTTCGGTCGTTTTCAGGCTGTTATTTGTTTATTTATTGATTGATTTATGTTTTTTTTTTTTATTTTACTTCTTTAACTACCGCTTTTGGGAAAGGAATACGTGTAATGTTTCCACTATCTAGTTATTATAATAGTTCACTAGCCACAGCACTGACAAACTAAATCACTGATCTCCAGTTCATATATTTATATCTGTATTGGTCCTACAAAAAACAAAACAAAACAAAAAAACACACACTACAGTTGTCTTAATTACACATAGACTGCAAAATAGTGATGCTGATCATGAACAACAGGTATTTCCTTCAAACATATTTTAAGATAAACAAAGCAATGCGTTGTCCTAAAATATTACACACACACACACATATATATATATATTAACATACTAACAATAGTAAAGATAAAGAAATAGTAAAATCATGTTGATGTCAATATTGTCACCAAAAATTATCATAGTAATGTTTTGAGCTAAAACGATAGTAAACCATAACTATAAGTAAGTTATAGTTATAGTTATAAGTAAGGTCCTCCCCCCTCTTCCCCCTCCCCCTCCTCCTCCTCCTCCCCCTCCTCCCCCCTCCTCCTCCTCCCTCCTCCTCCTCCTCCCCCTCCCTCTCTCTGACCGGCGGCGGCCATTTTCTCCCCGCCGTGCGCCGCTCAGCGAGTGCGGAAGTGACTGTAAACTTCACAGTGCGGGTTCCGCCTTACATTCATCCTGCAGCCGACACTTCTAGCATTTTTCTGTTGTTTAGTAAGGCATCTTCGGCTGTGAGACAGGAGGAATGGCTGGGAGATTACCGGCGTGTGTTGTGGACTGCGGTACAGGGTAAAGTATTTCTAATTCTTGTGTAAATCAGATCCGCTGGCAGCAGCAGCTCTACTGTCAGCTCTGGGGTGTGTAGCGCTAGCGAGCTAACTGCTAGCGTATACACTACAGAACTCCGTTTAAAAAAAATCCTGTGTACTTACAGTCAGACTCCAGTCATTTCACTCTGTGTGCTATCTGAGGGTTTATTTTACAGTCAGACATAGACATTTGTAAATAATACTAGGGACAATAGCATGGGTGGAGGCTCTGTGAATGCTAGCTAGCTAGCTAGACTGTATTTTGCCTTCATTGGCTTGTTAGCTACGTTTTGAAAATATTTATCTGACTGACTGGACACACATTTAAATATTGTTCATGTAGGTACAGCATGCACATGTGGAAACAGCAACGTTAAACCAGCGTGTTTAAAAAAAAAGTTAATCGATGCTAAATTCTGCAAAAGTCATTCTAATGATCGCCGATCTGCGCGTGCGCAGTTGTAACTTCCTAATTTTATTGACAGCGCTCGCCGCTTCCTGCTTTTCGTCTTTTAGTCCATATATGGTTGTGTTCGGCATTTCACCGTGGATATAGCAGCGTTTATGTTTTCCTCGCTTCTATATTATTTCTCCCTGTTTGAGCCGCTGCTGGAAAATGGACTTCGGCTCTGGGGTTTTGTAGTCAGCTTGTGGTGTTCATTGTGAAACTGCAGCTGGGTCTCAGAATCAGACGATTCACTTCCTCAGAGGAAGAACAAACACAGCATTATATCCACCTTAAAGCAGCTTTACTGTAGCCTTTGTACGTTTTTCTAACTGCTTAAAAGCACAGCAGTCTTTAAATGCACTGTGATCAAGCCAAGTAGCTTATTACAGCTTTAATTTGAGTGTTTTTTCCCCTCAATTCTGTTTATAGCTTTAATGGCATCCTTTTTTTTTTTTTTTTTTGCATTGTCAAAGCAGCAACATAATCTCAGTAAAAGCAATACCAGTGATAGAAAACTACAATATCTCAGTGCATGTGTGGATACACACACACACACACACATACATCTAATATATTTTTATGATGCTTTAGGATGCAAAAAAAAAAGCCATTCGCCTGCTGTCATTTTTATTTATTATTTATTTATTTATTTGGCAGAAGTTCATCCAAAGTATTTTTGGGATGTCAGATTTCCTTTCAGTGTAACCTCCCTATCAGATCTCTAGGTATCTAATAATTATCTGATTATCTCAGACTCTTATCTGATTATCTCAGACTCGATGCTATACCAGCATACACGTTCCTAACCCTTGGACCCGGAGTACCCCCTGTCCTACACATCATAGTGTCCCTATTCCCTGTTTCCAGCACACCTGATCCAATTAATCAGACCCTTTCTGAGATGAGGTGGGCGTGTTAGAGCAGGAAGAGCACCAAGATATACTCCAGGAACAGAGATGGGAACCTGTGTCATAAGACAGCATGTGTCCAGTGACAGTTGTGACAGTCAGCCATAAACTGTGTCAGTGGATTGGACTGAAAAACAGATTAAAATCAGCAATGATACAGATACTTGGTAATTGGATCAATACATTCCTAAAAGTGACTCATACATGATGTGAGGCATAGAAATTTTTAAAGGAGCAAGATGTCATTGGATTGAAACAAATTTCATGGTATACGTCAAAAGGTGGAGAATTTGAAAATGTTACATGTGAGATACGGAAAAAGGTTGTTGGTTCAAATCAGATTTGCAGTCTCGGTCAAATCGTCTCTTCCTGTGAAAGTAGGCGGTTCTTATCTGGGCTTCCTGACAAAAAGTACCAGACTCTCTAGCTAAAGGTAGAAGTTTGACATGCAAGACTAAGTGCAAGATGCAAGGTTTTCTGTGTGTGTCACACATGCATAAACATACTAATAATACTATTTTGCATGGCATGATCTTTCTTTCCTACCCCATCCTCCAGTGTATATCTCAATCCCATCTCTAAATAAAACCTTCTCTATTATTGTGTCTAATATCAGAGGTGCATATGCCTTGATAAAAATATAGGTATATAATGAGATATTGCTGTGTGTGCTCTGTGTGCTGGACCTGTACTTGGTGTGTTTAAATCACAGTGGTTAAGTGTTAGCAGGTAGAGACTTGAACATTCCATGGTGCATACCTTTCCCTCCTCCCCCTCTTCGCTTTGAGCAAAGCAAAGCATACCAGCATCTGTTCTCTGTATAGATGAGGAAGAGTGGTACATTTCATAGCTTCAGATGTGCACAAGTGTGTGTGTGTGTGTGTGTGTATGTATCAGATGTGTGAAAGCCTCATATCCTCTCTCGTTTGCTGACCTGCACTTCTTCTCGGGTTTAGTCTGCAAAACTGCTTTTTATAACTCCAGCCCCTAACGTAATAGAGTAATGTAACCACATCATGCTGAGGCAGACTGGACTTCCCTTTACACCGCCTGTTCAAAGGCTCTGAGAGTCAAAGCCACAGCATTCATGTTTTCTTTCTTTCTGACCATATATACACTTTGTAGGTGGTGTTTACTTGAGCGATATTAAATGACCCTGAAAAGACTTACCTTTTGCTGTGGTTATGAGCCATACCTTTTAAAAATGCAAAAAGCTTTAAGAAACAAATCTATTTTAATAACTCGCACCCAACCAGTGCAAAGCCTTTTCCTTCAAACTCGAACCTGCTTGAGTCGCCACTTTTTTTTTCTTTCTTTTTCCTCCAGCTTCTTACACAGAAACCTTTTGATTGTTTATGAAATACTTCTGAATGTCTGATAACAGAAAAATGCACGTCTGTTGTCATTTGTATAGGGACATATTTTTCAGTCGGCGTGGTGTGTTGCAGTTTGGTGGGTGTGGTCGGTTCTTCTAGGATTCAGACACCATTCTGTTATCCAAAAGAAGTCACACCTAAAGCTACACGCATTACACATGCTAACGGTTAGGCACACTCTTAAAACACGTGCAAATTTAGTTTTAGCTCTTTTTAATGATAAAACCTACCAAATTCCAGGCAGTTAAAAACTGGACAGACACTTTATAGAGCTAGTGAGGCTGCAGGTCGCCATCTTGAGCCTTTTAACCAAGTTTTATTGGTTTCACGCAGCTTGAATCTATCACTAGCTGTAGGTCTGTACTGAACCTTGGCCAACTAGCACAGACCGTGGCATCCTGTGGTCAGGAAATTTCTTTACCAAAGTAGACATGCCTTTATGGTGAACTGATTTACATGCAAATATGCTTTATTATGCTGATCTCTTTTAGCCAAGATACAGTCCTGTAATCTTCACTAGTTCCCATTAAAATCTGACTTTAAGCTTTGTGGGAAACGTGCAAGCTGATGATGGTAATGGCTGAGCAAGCATGATAATATAATATTGATATAGTGATTAAATATGTCACCTATACCTTTCTCAGATATTGTGGGTGTTGTAGGGATTTTTATAACAATTACAAACTCCAATCAGAAGCAGCTGAATAGATGATAAAATGTCCTGAATCTTAATAATTGTAAAATATTACAATTTTTGTACAGAATTTTCGTTTTCAGAACAATTTTAATAATTTGGTCTTGAAGACGTTAAACAAAAGTATCATTTAATTCAATTACTCACAGGGTTTTGCTGACAGTTTGTTAGGAAACCTAGGCTATATAATGTGATATGTATCATGTATCGTATAAATGTCTTCACACATCATGAAATGATATTTTTAGTAGTGGATGCTCTGGAGCCTGGGTGATCTGAAGCTGATACGCATACTCACTGGAATTTACAAAGACAACACCCAGTATGTTTTTGTCAAACTCAGCACTGACAGAACAACTACAGGCTGTTGCTGTATGTCAGACAGCATGATGGGAGCAGAGCACTGCAGATTGTACTTGCGTTAAGTTGTAGTGTTGAGAAATTAGAGGCTTGTGCATTGTCAGCTCGGTGTAAAGCTGCAAGGATGAGTGCTGTAGACTACAGGGATCTCGGCAACATATCAGCCAAAGTAGTTTCAAAAATGAATTTTAATGCATAGAAAATTATAGCGCAATATAAAAATTTTATAAATGGAATTTTAATTGCTGCTCATAATGGGCATTGAAAATTAAATTGCTTCACAGTAATTACCCATTTCACCCTTATTTTGTGGCTATTAAGTGTGTGTGTGTGTGTGTGTAAGGACTGTTAGGAGAGCTGTTAAACTCAAAGCCTTGTCCTCTCTCTGTTTCAGATATACTAAACTGGGATATGCAGGAAACACAGAACCTCAGTTCATCGTACCATCATGTGAGTACAACTGTATCACTTACCCTTAGTGTCCGTTAAATGGCTTGGGGGTCAAGGTGTAGTTTGAAACGCTGATGTTCAAAGGTTATTCTGGATGTCTCAGGTAGCCAGTGTGATTCTTTAAGAACAGACATGAAATTAGCTCTTTACTTAGTTAAGATCCCTGCAGCCATGTTTTCTACTCTCTACAATGGGCAAATTTGTAATTTCAGGAAGTCTGCAAGGATTTATGAACTGCTAATCACTTGGTGAACCTAAGATATAATTATGTATGTCATCAACGTAACTCTCTCTCTCTCTCTCTCTCTCTATCTCTCTATCTATCTCTCTATCTATATATAAAAAATATACGCAAATACACAAAGATGTTTTTTAATTATACAGCCACTTTTTAAGCATAGCATGGGTATGTGATTTTTGTGACATGAAATTTTAATTGTGGAAATGAAATTGTTTGGCATGTGAAGACTGTATTCCGAAATTGCGAACAATCCACAAATCATGGTGTGTTTGATGAAGAAACATCTGGGAACAGGAGATGTTTCAAGTTATGTACTGCTTGCAAAAGAAGTTGCTGGTGTTATATCCCAAGAACATGAATTACTAAACAATTAAAATAATATACATTCATATACAGGTAGAGGTTGAAGCAAAAAGCTGTCTCTGTGTTGATGTGAATAAATGAATATTGGATGTACTTTTTGATTTCGGTGGTTTTAATTAGTTTTGATTTGGTAGTTTTATTCCTAATAATGTTATCTGCAGCTTTCAGCCAGTTTCATTATGTCGCCTCATCCTCTGCTGTCCCTCAGGCATTGCCATCAAAGAGTCGGCGAAGGTGGGAGACCAGGCCCAGAGAAGGATGATGAAAGGCGTGGATGACCTCGACTTCTTCATCGGAGACGAGGCTATCGACAAGCCCACCTACGCGACCAAGGTGATTAGCTGTAATTCTACACAAATCCACATTTCTGTGCAACATTAAACGTGACAATGGTGCTGCTCTGGAAACAGGCGCTCGTTGTGAAGTAAATGTTCTAGCTCACTTTCTTCTGTCTTTACATGCAGTGGCCCATCAGGCACGGTATCGTAGAGGATTGGGATCTAATGGAAAGGTTCATGGAGCAGGTCATCTTTAAGTATCTGAGGGCGGAGCCTGAGGACCACTACTTCCTGCTGGTTAGTAATGCATCACTACAACATGGGGGAAAAAATACTAATCTAATGCAGAACAGATGGTTCCAGTTCTGTTTTTTTTTTTTTTTATAATAATATGCCTTTGTTGACTTTGCTTCACCACTTCTACTTACAGAAATACTTTTTTGCCCTTTAGTAAATGTTCCAATATTTATTTATTTATTTATTTTAAGTTTATTCATATCATTGGGCATCTAACGAGTCAGACTTCTCTATAGACTTCATGAGACTGTAGTGCTGGTTGCAAAATTTCTGTTAATGCGCTTGTGCTAATACATTATTGTTTCTATAGTAACAACTTGTACCTTTATGGCTTATGCTCCACAGATTAGAAAAAGCATGTAGTCATTGATATGGTGAAGTTTTCTGTGAGATGTTTATTTAGCTTTTCTGGAAAGAGTCTCCAGTGTCAGCACTTCAGAGTTGTAGAAGTCAGAGGTACCACCATGGGTTTACTGTGGGTGGCACCACACAGACACACTAAAGTTGGCTGTGGATGGTCATGCTTGCCTAAAGACAGCATTTGCTAAGAACAGTTTACACCCAAGTCTTAATCTTTGAACAGTTGATAACTTCAATTACAAGAAATACAAGAGAACTTCAGATACAAGAAACTTACACATAAGACTCTGATGCTCATACTCAAGTTCCTTTAACACACTTAGCACTTCTTCACTTTATAGTATACGGTTATAGAAAAGAAATATTTATAATCACGCTATCCGGTGTCACCAAGATGAAGGTGAGTTCCCTTTTGAGTCTGGTTCCTCTCAGGGTTTCTTCCTCTTGTTGTCTCAGGGAGTTTTTCATTGCCTCTGGCTCGCTCATTAGGGATAAATTTAAATTTTATTTCCAGACTTCTATAAAGCTGCTTTGCGACAATGTCTGTTGTTATAAGCACTATACAAAATTTTTTGTCTTTTGCATTTTTGTCTTTTTAACTTAATAAAAAGAGGCTGACTGTGAGAATGACTGTGAGTTACAACTATTACAACATATGTGAAAACATGAAACTAACTTGTTTCTAGGACGTTCCACAGCCTGAAATGTAACTATAAACAAAAAAAAGTATGACATGCTATTGTTTAATAAATAAAGGTTAGCATTTGTAAATTGCTGTGATATAAGAGGAATAAAACACTTCAGGACTTGCTGTTTTAGGAAAAGAATAAACTTCTGGGTAGTAGCAGTAACTTCACTTTGCTTTGAGGCCCATCACATAACCGTGTCATTGGTTATTTTCCCAAAACAGCACACCCTGTTGGGTTTTATTCCTTACACATGCTCTGTATACATGTAGACATGAGTAATAATATACTTAAAATATTTGATTTGCTGAATTCCTCCATGACTCTGACCAGGATAAAGTGGTTACAGAAGATGAATGAATGAAATTGGCTTTTAAAATAGCCATCAGTTTTATGATGTAATCTTGCTATTTAGTTTGCCCATTAACTATCAAGCTGATTTTAACACAGTAATATGACTTCACGCAGTTATAAGTACATTGACCATATAAATCATTTTATAGGAAATTTGGAAGTTAGACAAGTGCATTTGGATGCTGTGCTGGAAGTAGTGTGATATTGTTGATATTTTTGAGTATTTGAGTATTGCATGTGTGTGTACGTGTATATGTGGAAGTGTGTACATTGATGATGAATCTGTTTCAGACTGAGCCTCCTCTAAACACACCTGAGAACCGAGAATACACCGCAGAGATCATGTTTGAGTCCTTTAATGTGCCGGGACTTTATATCGCCGTGCAGGTACATACAGACACCACTTTATTATTATTATAATATTGGTCTAGTACTGTTTGCCAGAACATTGTGAAGTGACTGTATTGTATTGCACTGTCTTGCATGGCCTTGGAGCAACATTTTGTTCCACTGTATACTGTATATGGATTTTTCTTCTTCTTGTGTATATGATCATGTTGTATTTACATTAGTATGTTGTGTTTTTGTTTTTTTGTGTGTGTTTTCAGGCTGTCTTGGCTCTAGCAGCGTCTTGGACCTCTCGGCAGGTTGGAGAGAGGACTCTGACCGGTACAGTCATTGACAGTGGAGATGGAGTCACTCACGTCATCCCTGTGGTCAGTCACATACACATGCATAATACATACTGTGCACATATGCAAATAGACTTGTTGGATTTCTTGTTCATACACAGTGAAGGTTATAAAGGTGATATGATAAGGAAAGATATGTCAGTTTTTGTACTTTGTACTGTAATTTCATGCGTTATGGCCAATTATTGCAAGCATAAATTTTGTTGGTAAAATGTGATGGTGGCTTTGATTTGTAAAGTTGGCTGTCACTGGTAGGTAAAGATGATTTGCTTTGCTGTATTTCTGCATTTTAGGCAGAAGGCTATGTGATTGGCAGCTGCATAAAGCACATCCCCATTGCAGGCCGTGACATTACCTACTTCACACAGCAACTGCTGAGAGAGAGAGAGGTGGGAATTCCACCTGAGCAGTCCCTGGAGACTGCTAAAGCCGTCAAGGTAAGCATGTTCGTGTGTAACTGAATTAAATTTGAGTCACCATACTTTCAGTTACTGTCGAGTCTTGAATCATTAGAATTTTTTTTTTCTTTTTTTTTTTTTGAAGGCCCACTGGGCTTACTGATCTATTAAGAGCTGCCACCTACTTCTCCATCTGAAACAAAAACCCTTCATTTTAATTTGATTAATGTTAAAACTTAATTTGAAATATCTTCTAATTTGGCTTATAGACTGTGGGATAGACTGAAAGTTCTAAAACTATATTAAGAATGCTGTGGACGATCTTCAGAAAGAAATTCTCCATGTAAATCTCTAAAGTGCTTTAGGGCAACTCCAGCGTTATGCAGGTCACAGTGGAACTCGTATTGACTTGCAAAGTGGCTCATTGTCTGCACAGAGCTTAGCATCAGTGAGAATGTTTGCATATCAGGTCATGTACCATTTCAGAGAGAACACAGACCAGTATTCAGAAGTTTATTTACATATCACAGATTTATAGCAGGAGTATCAGCATTACCGATTTGACATTACATGCACAGTGTTTTTGGGAGACTCAAGGATTTCAACAAACTCTTTGAATGTTAAAGGTCTTTAAAAGACTTGATTGAGTACAGAAAAGAGCTTTTTTTTTCTTCTTTTTTTAATAAATATTTTTGTATATACACAGCACTGAGGAGAAACTAGGGTTATAGACGTGACTTTTTTTTTTTTTTTTTTTTTTTTTTTTTGCATTAATGGTTATGATGTGACTAGAAATCCCATGGCTGCGTAAGTAACTGCTGCATGTGAAAATTGAAGTAAAGTAAGAATGAAATAAGTGCTTTTTATAATCCAACTTCAATTCTAGCCTTACTAATTGAATTAAAATTTTAATTTGTCCTTCTCTTGAAAGAGTGCAGTTAGCTGCTAGAAACATGCTGCTTTGTGTACATGGTCCCTCATGTTTTAGGGTTTTAATGATGCAATTCCCTTAAAAAAACTCAGTGTGAGGAAATTAAATATGGTCCTAAATGGGCAATTTATGTAAAAGTGATTCTACGGTCACACAACTATTAAGGTTGACATTTGCATTGAAATGTGTTCTAGTTTAAATGTTTGATATTTTTCAGACTGAAGAGTTAGTGTTTGTTTTGTGTAAGCATCAGTTATTTTGTCTGTACTGAATTGCCAGGGTGTTTTATTTCCTTCTGTGCATGCGGTTGGAAGATTGTGTGGGAGCTTAACTTGGATGAGCTTCGCTTAGTTTCGCATAATGAAGTTGTTCCCCCAGGCTTCCAGTCATTACTCTGACATGAGCCATTAGTTCTGACGCGGCCTTTCACTGGCATACAGCGGGAAAATATATTTCAGGAGTTGTTGCACCCAAAATACTGTGCAATACAAATGTGCGTGTGTGTTCTTTCCTCAGGAGCGCTTCAGTTACGTGTGTCCTGACCTGGTGAAGGAGTTTAATAAGTACGACACAGACGGCTCGAAATGGATAAAGCAGTACACCGGCATTAATGCCATCAGCAAGAAAGAGTTTACCATCGATGTGGGATATGAGCGCTTCCTTGGCCCAGAGATCTTCTTCCACCCTGAGGTCTGTAACATGCGCGCGCACACACACACACACAGGGGGCGCTACTCATTTCTCCAATTGCAGCTCTTCATTTCCTCTCCTCGCTTCATAGCTCCTCTCTCCAAGGACGTGAGGAAAGGATAGAAACAAGGACAGTAGGAATCGAGGGCAAAATGTATTTGCCAAAAGACCTCCTTGCTCTAAGAAGTGTTACTCTAAAATGAATGCCAGTGAAAACATTACATCTCACACATAAATGTATATGTTTCAGTCTGTACCAAAAATTACTTCCTTACATCATGTGCTACAATTAAAAAAGACTTCCCACAGGAAGCACCTGCGTATCCACGATCCAGTAGCCTCCCATCTCCTGTCTCCTTGATTCCTCAGCACATTTAAAGAACTGATACATGCTTAAAGATGGCTACAGTTGATTTCTTAGTCACAGGCTAAAGAATGTAGGAATCAAGGACACATCAATTAGATTATTGAGATGCACCCAGAGAGTGCTTACAGTTTAAAAAAAAAATATGCACATGTTGAAAAGCACTACATTTATAGACCTTATAGACCCCTTACACTCTGTACCTGTGTCTGACAGTTTGCCAATCCGGACTTCACTCAGCCAATCTCAGAAGTGGTTGATGAGGTTATCCAGAACTGTCCCATTGATGTGCGTCGTCCTCTCTATAAGGTAAGTCTCAAAAGAGGAGCATTTGATTGATACAATCCTTTTACATTTATTATGCTGTATGCTGACAGTAGTCATGTTTCCATTGAGGTGCTATAATGCTGCCATAACCACACGGTTCCTGGATGAGTTTTTGCTTTCCATTTTTACTACATTTCCAATGGTCCGCGACCTCCCGGGGTCGTTTTCTTTTTTTTCTTTTTCATTGCTGGAAATCACAATTCACTGTCAGAGCTACTATAATTATTGTTGAGTTCTTATGACTGTTGGCCTATTTCACGGGTTACTTGGATTGTTGTACTTGAATGGTTTTAATCTAAACCTCAATAACTTGGTCTATAAATAATTTCAGCTTTAACCTACTGTATTCTCTTGAGGTAAAATTCAGGAATAAAAGCTCCATGACCCCAATAACAAGCCAGAATATTACTGTACACATTTAAATAATTAGCCTAATATTTGAATAGGTCATAATTTTCATAAAAATAAATCTGTGCCAAAAAGGTTTGTGTATTTTATTTTACAGTTAACGGGGTCACTGGCTACAGAAAGTTCGAGAGTCATCCTCATCCCATGACTCTGAGCGAGTCCACAGTTTCACTATGGGTTGTTTTTTGTGTGTCTCCTCTGTAGAACATTGTTCTGTCAGGAGGCTCTACCATGTTCCGTGATTTCGGCCGGCGCCTGCAGAGGGACCTGAAGAGAACCGTGGATGCTCGTCTCAAACTGAGCGAAGAACTCAGCGGTGGCAAATTGAAGGTCTGACTGAGAACTCCTGCATTCAAGTAAAGAAAATAAGTTGTTGAAATGTTGCTCTATGATCATCATGTGTGTGGTCGTGTTTCTCTTGCAGCCCAAACCTATTGATGTGCAGGTCATCACTCACCACATGCAGCGCTACGCTGTGTGGTTCGGAGGATCGATGCTGGCCTCAACAGTGAGTTACACACACTGATTAACCAAACATGACTACACAATAAGTATGTTTTATGGTTTAAATTAGGCTCCTGGTTTGTTCATATTTTTGGAATCAGCTAAATTGATTAGAGCATATCGCAGACAGTTGCAGCAGTCCTGCACAATTCACAAGACCTGGTAGCAATTTGCTGACATTTCTACCTCTGGATTTTTCTGGTGTTTACAGGGGCACAGTGGTAGTGTTCATATTTGATGAAAAAAAAAAAAAAGAAAGAAGCAAGCAAACAAAACAAAAGTTCCACTTTAGGCCACCTTCACTTTAGATATGAATATTTGGAAAACTAAACAGCTACAGATACAGATTGTGTCATTGTGTTACACCTCTACTACAAGTTTTTTTTTTTTTTTTTTTTTTTTCCCCCCCACTGCGAAGTTAACATGCCTTTATAACACAATTCTTTGCTTGTGTGTGTTTTTCCTGTCAACTAGCCTGAGTTCTACCAGGTGTGTCACACCAAGAAGGATTATGAGGAAATCGGCCCCAGCATCTGTCGCCACAACCCTGTGTTTGGTGTCATGTCCTAAAGAGTCCACAGACCTACACACACACATGCATACACCTATACACAAAGGGATTGGGGTTGGGGTGGTCAGGGCTGGGGAGAACAAAGAGCAGGCCACTGGAGAGAGAGCTCATTTCGGTTAACACCAAACCTGTCTGCTGGATCCAGATGATGAATGTTGTGTTTGTTCGTTCGTTCGTTTGTTCATGTTGTTCCCAGTACAAGGGAAAATGCGATTATAGACCAAAATGACTCCAGCTCTTCTCTGCCTCTGCTCAGTAATCTGTGGGTGTCTAATAAAAAAAAAAAAAATCCCCCGTTGAGTAAAAATGTGAGTAAACAATAATATTGACATTCATTATGGTAGTGGTGCAGAAGACCGCTGGTGTTGTTCATGTTTAAAGCAAAAAGCGACTCAAGCGATTTATACCTAAATAAGTTGACCACGCAAGTCTTCTCCCCCTGTTCCCAAGTTGCGTCACACTCGAGGTGCTTCATGTCCTTTAACAGGAAAAACAGGGGGAAACTCAGACCAGATTAAAAGAAAAAAAAAAAAAAAAAAGACTGTTCCACAGCTTTGATTCTTCTTGCGCTTTCATCAATTTAAAAAAAATATATATTTCTTTTTTCTTGCATTTTCATCAAATTAGTTTTAAATATGTGACTGCTTTTACCTCCAATCATATCATATATTTACATTTTCCTCCCTAACAGGACGGAAATGCGTTTATCAATAATAATAGGATTATAATGAGCTTGAACAGGAATGACTATCGGACCAGTATTGCTAACCTAGTGGACTTCTATATTTCATTGAACACCAAATTACAGCAGGTTTGGATTTGTAAATGCGATGCCTAAAACATTCCAATAAAGGCTTAAAAATGTTTCTACAAATTGCTCTCTTCTTGATGATTTTTTGGTTCATTTTTACCGTATACAGTGCTTGAACCACCAAAGCATAAGACAAGATTTGCTTGTCTTCAGTGTCTCTCGTCATAAACCTCGTCTTTTTTTATTGGAAAAGGCTTTTCAGTGGCTAGATTAGAGATGATTATTTTCTAATTCTATGCTTTCATCCTTTTCATTGGTCTTTTAGAGCCAAACAATCATTTCAAGTTATTATAGAAGGCAAATTGTTCTGGCTGAAAGGAAATGAAAATAATATTGGTAACTATTAAATGATGATTACATTATCAATAATAGTAGAGGCTAGATTCAGTAAACAGATGTGTGTGATGGGGGGAAAATCTGCCTTCTTTTATTCTGTCCTTTCAGAGACCTGTAAAAGCAGGTGCAATATTGATGAAACATACTTTATCCTGGAAACCCTTGTGGGCAATTTTATGTCATTATCTGGTATTTCTGCTTTGCTAGGTTTCATGAACTTGGTAAACACATCCTAGTGTATGAGTCTCACAACATTTTATATTCCATAATTCCTATACAGTTAACCAAGTAAGGACTTTTTCTATTCATTTGGTTTAAATATACATTACATACTTTCTGTTGCTATGTATTCTTAAATATTTACATGCAGATAGGTCGTTTGATCAAATAAGCATTTATGTGACAGTAAAATTTCAAATGTTTTATTGCAGGCCTTTTTTTAAATTTATTTTTTATTTTATTTTATTATTTAAAAAAAAAAAACAAATAAAAACAATAATTGGATTGTTAGGATGGAAAACCTGGCTAGCAAGTGGCATTTTATATTCCTGCACTGCTACAGCTGGCAACAAGAGGGCACTGTTTAACTCCAAACCCTGCAAGTGGATCTGAAACAAATGAAGGCATTATTCACTGCAGCATGGTGAAAACCTACAGGACCATGACTCATATCCTTTTATTTACAAAAAAAAAATGGCACAATGTCTCAAAAAAGCATATGCTTCATTATTCTCTTTTGACATATAATCTTGGCTTCTGTAGGCTACTTCATCCATCTGCAGTGGAATTAGGTTTGTGAGTGAATGTACACAACATGGCATTACAGCTCTTGATTTGATCCATGCACCATGCTGACATGAGGAAATTGTCAGAATTCTAATGAATTAATTGTGAATGCTTCAAATGCCATTTTAAACATCCAACTCATAGTCCATCATAAAAAAAGTAGGATTATGCACTGCAAAAAAAAAGAGAGAGAAATCAGTGAAGATATCTTAAATTGGGCAAGTTTATCCAATACTAATAATTATGATAAATCAAATATATCATTAGGTATTATTGTGTTTAGATGTTTTTCCGCATTTCAAGCTTTAGATTTTCTTCTTACAAGAACTAAATGATTAGAATATTTATGTGCTGAAAAGACTATTTCAAGCTTGAAATGAGTAAAAATGTCTAGAAATAGATTTAATAAGAATGTATTTGGTTTATTGTAATCTTATAATATGAAATACTAGATACATTTGAAATACTAGATAATTTCACTAGCTAAGATGGCTTTTTTTTTTTTTTTTTTGCTGTGGGGTTAGTATTATGTAAAAAAAAAAATAATAATGATAGGGTGTGCTGTTATAATCAACAATAATCAACTAAAAGGTGGTGTGATGGTGTTACCACCCTAACCCCATGCAGATTATTTTCCTATAAATGTCTCAAAAAATGTCTCTTATACTGTCGCAATTTGCCAACAATTGCATTTTTTTTTAATTAATTAAAGGACACGACACACTTTTTAACCACTAATAGTTACATTTACAACATGTAAATGTAACACGTTACTTCCTGTTATCACTGCCATTCCTTCAACAGCCCCTGTTTATTCTTTATTCTGTATTAATAAGTACAAAAAAAAGCAGGTTTTTTTCCCCACAAGACACTGGAATGACTTCTTCTAAGCTACTGTAAGTCTCCGATCAATGAGGTAAAACTCTGAACTGTACAGACATTAAATATTTGACTATTTGTATAGTGCTGTGTATGGAACTCAAAATCATGTCACTAATTGCACACTACTTATTTATTGTTCTGCGAATATTTTATTCATGGTACAGCTATAACATAATCAGTGCATGGTATCTATGGCACATAAACCTGCACAGCTTTGCTAATTTTTAAATAATTTTAATGAATATATCAAATAAGTATATCCAAACAGACTTGGCCAATAAACAACATTATCAACACATCTGTTATAGCTGTAAATACCATTAAACTAAGTGTAACATTCTGCAGTTTAGACATGATTTTATTTTAAATCTGCAATCATGATTATAGTTTACAATCTAATATGCTAGCGTATTTACCATACCCAATAAGCCATATTGACCATATACACCATATTTAGTATTGGAAGAAGAAGAACTTTGTCGAATTTATTTATTTTTATTTATTTATTTTTTCCCCAAATCCTGCACTACATGTGTTCCACATGCCCCAACCTTTCAATTTTGCACTGGCTTTGTAGCATTAATATTCACACCATTACCTGTTGTAAAACTGCATCAGGCTGTCTGTCATTTAAACAAGTGCTGAACGATGGATTCAATTAGGCTGTAAGGAGTGCGGCTGCTAAAAGATTGATGAGATACTGCACAAAGTGTGGGTGTAATAGATGCTATTGAGCTAACTAAGAAATCTTGTTTTGTTACTGACATGGGCGGTGCTTTAAAGTAAATAAAGGAATGAGAGAAAGGCCTGAATAAAAAACATGACAGTATAAGACACTCCATCAAGCATTACAATGGCACTGCTGGGATTTCACTTTTCTCTATATATTCATATTAGGGTCATCACTGTCTCACTGCAATACTTCCCCCTGGAGTGTCTTTTGGGGTTTTGACTAATTGTTCTTAATCCAAAGCTTTAAAGAACTCTACAACTATTACTATTACTACTGCAACTGTGACTCCAACTATGAGTACTACTACTCTTACTGCTACTATTACCATTACCTCTATGACTACTACTACTACTACTACTATAAATTAAATTCAATTTCAATTCAATTTTCTTTGTATAGCACCTTTAACACGACATTGTCACAAAGCAGCTTTACAGAAATATATAAATTTTACATTCATATTCATCCCTAATGAGCAAGTCAGAAGCTATTACTACGATGACTACTACTACTAATACTACTATTACTATTACTGCTATGAATATGACTACAACTACTACTACTAATAATAATAATAATACATTTTTATAGATCATTATATACTTGCATACTACTTTCCCCAAGAATATAGCATGGAATTACCTAACACCCAGTCAAGCAAGTTTGCTCTGAGTGTATGCTGAATATGGTGACATTGTGAATTGAGACTTGTGAATGTTTGACAAGCCCACCATCAATACTGATGCAAAATTTAGAAACCTGGAATTTAGGCTGCAAATATCAAATTATCACTGGCCTTTACACAGGCCATTAAACAAGAAATAGATGCCATCAGGGAGCCGAGTAAGAAATTTGGTGGATTTAGTACTAAATCTGAGTGCCATCAGCATATAAAAGCTCAGAATATACTGATGAATGAGTTGGCCAAGGGGTGCCCAAGTGTAATAGCAAAATAATGGACTGAGACCTGATCTCTTGGGCACTCCCTAAGTAAGAGAGTTTCAAATGAGATATGGTTCAAATGAGATAAAGACTCAACTCCCCCCCCCCCCTCCCCTTTTTGTACCCATTTTTTTAAGAAATAACAGCTGGAGGTGGTATTTGTGTGTTAATTTAAGATGCATTAATTGTTGAATGTGTCTGTAAGATCTAAAATACATTTCAAGATCTTGAGATTATACAGTTCTATCTGACAAATCTATGATTTATTGACCATCAACTGACCATCAATCAGATCAAAGCAGACACAACCTTTTCACTTAATAAAAAAAATCTTTTTAGACAACACTTACAGTCCTATGGTATATATTCAATGGAATGTAAATAACACTTTAACTGTCACTCATTAAAATAGATGATGAAAAAGATATTTAACCATAAATACCTATTACTAGAGCACCAAATAACAACGTCTAACAATTTTTTTCATAACTTGACCCTACCCTTGAAATTATAGACCTCTACCGTACGGTTGAGATGTCAGTTTACGGTAAAAGATGCTATTCACAAATTGCTATATTTCTTAACATTTTTCGTGAAACACAATCGTTTTAATCTCTCGTTAAAACCTTAAAACAGTGTATTGCTTTTTTTTACACTCCATCAAAAATGTTTTTGGCCTGTAAATGTCCCATCAGTTACAATGGCTAGGTACACAAATCTGTATATATTGACATATACTTCGTCATATGGCATTTCTGCTTAAAAATCAGGCATTGTTTGTCATTTTATACGTTTAAGCTATTTTGATTCTATGAACAAAGCTGTAAAAAAAAAAACATTAATTCCAGGTATCACTGAGTTCATTTTGATTACATATTTCATACTGTGTACATGTATAGATACTCCATTGTATGGCATTTCTGTTTTATAATCAAGCACCATTTGGTACGTCGCCATTTTATTTTAAGTATATGCTGACATGTAATAGTAATATAGTAATATATTTAGTTTTTAAATAAGCTTATATTATAAGCTTTAGTAATATAATCTAATTTTATTGCATTTGTTTGCTTTTTCCACTCAAACATCTTCCTACCATACTAACTACTATGCTAACATCTGCCCTGCCTCATGGTCATTTC
>CM075007.1:19032518-19063684 GCA_037576675.1 Pangasius sanitwongsei | reverse complement strand
CCCCCCCCCCCCCCCCCCCCCCCCCCCCCCCCCCCCCCCCCCCCCCCCCCCCCCCCCCCCCCCCCCCCCCCCAAGTGAGATGAATTTCTTTGCTCCAAGAATTAAGCCCTAAATTAAACCCTGAGTTTTACCAGTTTAAATGAACTTCTTTTTGCTATGAGAGTTAAATAATATTTTGTGGCATTTTGTTACAGTTTTTCTTTTTTTTCTCAATTTGCAATTTCTGTGTTTTGCAATTTGCTCTGATTTTTAGATTGTGTTTTCTCTGTAAGCTGTAGCCACAGGGATACATCTAAAATATGCAACAAACTAACATGGAGACCACTGATTCCATTAATATACAGAACTGAGAAATGCTGGATAAAAATTGAATTGATTTATGCTGACAAGAGACTTGGTCTAGAGAAAAGAGTGGACAAAGTCGGAAAGAAATTTGACCTATTGTAGTAATTTGCATAATGGTGCATGGGATTTAGATGATATTGCATATGTTTTGTAAACTAAGGACAATGTCACCAAATACTGGTAAAGCACTTGACTACAGCAAGTAAAATGCTACTTATGTATATAACTGTGGTTCTGTGAACCTTGGATAACTGCCAGTGTTGGTGAGAATCACCTCAATAACATATGCCACAATAATATGAGGAACCAGACATGCCTTAGTACTAACTGGAAAGGATTTTGGGGATGACTGCCACTGTTACAACACTGTGAGGAGTGATGATAATCTTGTAGAAGTTGGAGAAGGTGAACGGTGATGAACAGGTAGTAGCACATACAGCAGGGCTGTCAAATCTTATCAGAAAATGGCCAGTGTAGGTGCAGGTTTTCATTCCAACCAACCAGGAGCCATACCTGAGTGTATTGAAAGCCAAAATCAACTAATTAAACAGGTACAATCAGATATGAATCCTGCTTCATTGGAATGAAAACCTGTACCCACACTAGCCCTTTGTGGATAAGATTGGACACCCCTGGCACACAGCATATCTTCTTGGGGAATAAGCCACCAGGGTAATCCCCAAGGTGTTGGGGCCAAAATCAGGACTGTTGTCTAGTTTCTGTGTAGGAGTAAAGGAGGAAAGAAAGAGGAAAGGTGTGTAGTAGATGGTGGAGCCAAACATGGGCCAGTGCATTCTGTCCAATCAGGCTGTCCGGATTTGCCAGGGAGTGCCACAATCATTAGTGTGCTGACTTGCCATAGATGAAGAGGTCCACCTGCACCTTGCCCAACATCTCAGGTTACCACTGTTATATAGAGACACCACTCTCCTGGGATTATGTCCTGTCTTGACCACCCTGCTCTTCAATCAGTAAGGAAAGAGCTTCTCCCCTGGGACCACACTCCCTCTTTCATTAGAAAAAACCTTGCCTCTCCAGAAAGATAAAGCCTGTGCCCCTGTGACAAGGACACAATACCGCACATTTCTGCATCCTGCCTGAAACTAAATGGCAAGTATAATAATGTGTGCCATGTATTGGCATGACAGGGTGGCATTTTCTGTGAATCAAGCTTCATGTAGATGAATTGTGGGGTCTATTTTAGTGTTAAGGAGCTCTTTTCCAGGTTTACTGTGAAACCAATCCCTGCAATGTGTGCAAGAATGTTGGATGTGTAGGAACCAGTTATCCAAGTCTCAGAAGTATCTCGGCCATCAAGACAAGGCCGTTTACATACATCTTGAAAACACACTTGGTTCTAGGGAGATGCCTAAGGATAGAAATTTGAATTGGAATACCTGTCCTTGGAAAGCAAACCTTAAAAAGCATCTCTGTTCTGGGGACAATGGGGACATGAAAATAGATGTTGCACGAGTTCACCAATGTGAACCAGTCATGGAAACTGCCATCCTTCTTCTGAACATGGAAGTAAGTGGAGTTGAACTCTGTTTTGAACCTTAGAGTCTGCCGTTTTCCTAGAGAGAACAATCTTCTTGGGTCAGAGCCAAGTTTGGAGGACAGGTTACCTGTAGCTCTGACAGTAATCACAAGCTGCAAAGTAGTTAGCTCCATATGGTGTACATGTGGTCAGATGTGTACAAGGCGGGAAGAGGAAAAGTAAATATAGCTGTATGACAGTAGTATTTATTGCAAATACTGTCATATGTCACTTTGTTATGTTGATGGAAAGTCTAGGCATCTATGCACTCATATGTAAGATGGTATCCATGTGATTTTCAATGCCCCTGGTGGTTTTGAAGGGTGAAATAGAACCAGACATTATCATCATTAAATGGTAAAACAGCAACTTCAAGACAGACAAACTAAATTTGTGAAACAGTGGGTGCATATTGTGTTATTTTTTTATTTCTTGTCTGCTGAAGCATGTCACATTTACAGAATTACACTGCTTTGGATTGATGGCAAGAAGTTGAGTATTTATGAAATGGACCATAATAGTTGTTGACGAGTAATTGTGTAATGAAGCTTACAAAATAGTTTGCTTAAAATTGTTTACAAATTCCCAGTAGTTAGCAGGGTGGCATTCTGAACACAACCATAAACTTCAAGAGGCTTTACAATCTGAAGGAGAGGTCAGAAGTTAACTAATGGCTACTTGGTTGAAAAATATATTACTTTAATGCAAAAATTCTCACCCACATGAGATATTGGATAGAGAAGCATCACTCTGCCAAATCATGATAGACAGCAGCATTTCCAGTACACCTAGCTGTAAATGAAAGACATTGATTCTGACAAAGAAACATGTTTCATAGCATCACTGTGTAATGAAGTGAGACAGATGCTAGACATTTAGTGGTCTTTACATCGTTCTTATTGACCATAAGCTACCAGTCAAACTGAACAAATAAATAATCAAGAAACACTTTTGAGTATGCATCGGGAACTGCAACCAAAAGCTCACACACTTAGAAAAACTATAAATGTGTGTTCAGTTTCTCCCTCTATGTAAAACCCTACAGGCTTTTCTAGCAGAAAGGATTCCACATAGAAGTTCCATACCAAGATCTGCTAAATATTAATATCACAGATAAAGGGCTTTCACTGGTAAAAATGAAAAACTAAAAAACCTTCCATACATCTATTTTAAATATGCCTACTTGCCTACAGCAGCTCAATGTCTCAATACCATGTTTGAACACTTTGAAAATCATCTTCTGAGAATTCCTATTGAACATGGAAGTAACTTTTTGAAGATGCTGCCTTTATTTTGTAACTAGCTATTGTTTGCGCTAATGCAGAAGTAAGCCAGTCATGCATCTCCATAGTAAAATAATTTATTGCTATTATACCTGTTTAAAACGCTAAGGGGGCACTCTGTGAGCTGTATGGGGCTATTAGTGAACACCCTGATGGACTGTTTATTGTCACCGGAGATTTCAACCATGCAAATCTCAAGTCAGTGCTCCCTAAATTCCATCAGCATGTGGACTTTGCAACGAGAGGGGAGAACACGCTGGACCTTGTTTACACAAACATCCCCGGCACGTACTGGGCAGAGTCCCGCCCCCACCTTGGCTACTCAGACCACATCTCTGTTATGCTAATCCCAGCATACAGACCGCTCGTCAGACGCTCCAAACCGATTCTGAAGCAAGTGAGAACCTGGCCAGCAGGAGCCATCTCTGCCCTTCAGGACTGTTTTGACCACACTGACTGGCACATGTTCTGGGAAGTGGCAGCTGACGGAGACTTCACCAATTTGGAGGAATACATGTGCATCAAGTGCAATGATGATGTCACTGTCTCCAAGATCATCACCACACGCTCCAACCAGAAGCTGGGGATGACTGCAGAGGTGCGTGCACTGCTGAAGACCTGAGACTCTGCCTTCAGAGCAGGCGACAAGGTGCCTCTAAGAACAGCGAGGGCCAAACTGTCCCGGGCTATCAGAGAGGCAAAGTGCACACAAGCACAGAGAATCCACAGCCACTTCAAGGCCAGTGGAGACACGCAGCGCATGTGGCAGGGCATCCACGTCATTCCAACGTGCTTCAAGGCCACTACCATCGTCCCCCTGCTGAAGAAGTCTTCAGTGTCCTGCCTCAATGACTGCCTCAACAACCGTCCCGTTGCACTCACACCCATCATCATGAAGTGCTTTGAGAGGCTCATCATGAGACACATCAAGACCCTACTGCCCCGCTCACTGGATCCCCTGCAATTCACGTATCGTCCCAACCGCTCAATGGATGAAGCTATCACCACCACCCTCCATCTGGCCCTCACCCACCTGGACAAAAAAGACACATATGTTCGAGTACTGTTCATAGACTTCAGTTCAGCATTCAACACAATCATTCCTCAGCACCTGATTGGAAAGCTGAACCTGCTGAGCCTGAACACCTCCCTCTGCAGCTGGATCTTGGACTTCCTGACTGGGTGACCTCAGTCAGTACGGATCGGAAACAGCATCTCCAACACCACCACACTGAGCACTGGGGCCCCCCAGGGCTGTGTGCTCAGTCCATTGCTGTTCACTCTGCTGACTCACGACTGTGCAGCAATGCACAGCTTGAACCACATCATCAAGTTCGCCGACGACACGAACGTGGTGGGTCTCATCAGCAAGAACGATGAGTCAGCATACAGAGAGGAGGTGCAGAGGCTAACAGACTGGTACAGAGCCAACACCCTGTCTCTGAACATGGACAAAACTAAAGAGATGGTTGTTGATTTCAGGATAACACCACTCTCCGCTGAACATCGGCAGCTCCTCCGTGGAGATCATCAAGAACACCAAATTTCTTGGTGTTCACCTGGCGGAGAACCTCACCGGGTCCCTCAACACCAGGTCCATAACCAAGAAAGCCCAGCAGTGACTCTACTTTCCATGTTCTACAGAGGGACTATCGAGAGCATCCTGAGCAGCTGCATCACAGCCTGGTTTGGAAATTGCACCGTTTCCGATCCCAAGACCCTTCATCTGATAGTGAGGACAGCTGAGAAGATCAGCTGAAGACTCTTCCCTACATCATAGACTTTTACACCACACGCTGCATCCACAAAGCCACCAACATTGTGGATGACCCCACATAACCCTCACACAATATCTTCATCCTCCTGCCGTCTGGCAAATGGTACTGAAGCATTCGGGCCCTCTCAACCAGACTGAGCAACAGTTTCTTCCCCCAAGCCATCAGACTCCTCAGTACTCAGAGACCGGACTGACAACACACACACACACTCTCTGTATTTACTACCTGCATTTTTGCTGCTACAGTATTTATAAAATATAGTATATAATATTTTGTCACTACTTATACTCTCTACCTGGCTGCTACCCCAATAACTGCTATGTCTATACATATTATTCAGCAGATAAGCTTATACAATGTCATAGTATGTTATGTTTATATTTATAGCAACTTATTATATTGTTACACTTTTGCACTAGTGTCATATCTGATTCACTTTCTTACTAGAACTATGTACTAGTCGGCGCTGCACTGTATCTTACTGTGCCTGTTGTCCTGTTTTGGTAGTCATTGTACTGTCTTGTGTTGTCTACACATGTTGCACGTGCACTTTATGTAAAAAATGTGTAGTCTCTTGTAGTTCTGTGTTGTTTTATGTACCACCATGGTCCTGGAGGAACGTTGTTCTGTTTCTCTGTGTACTAACTAGCTATATATGGTTGAAATGACAATAAAGCCACTTGACTTGACTTGACTAACTAATTACCTTTCATTACGTTACACTGGAATATAATGATCAGCATGGATTACTCCACAGACAAGTATGAGGATTTTTATTTACAGTTGCATAGTGATACTCAGGTGTACATGTGCTAATAAGCAGAATAGGAAAAATGCATGAAGAGCAGAAATTCACTCTAGAGGTTGCGGGAGTAATTATTCTGTGAAATCTAAAGATCTTTTCCTATAGCCACTAACCTTATTTATTTATTTATTTATTTATTTATTTATTTATTTGCAAAGCTCAGCAACTTTTTCAGGGAAAACCAATGCCTTTAGGTTTTGCTTCTTTATATTTTCCACACCAATGTATACTGCAGTCCACAGGCATTCATCAGATGAATCTTTAATAAAAACATCTTTAATAAAGAAAAAAGTTCATCTGTTCCATCACGTGTGCTATTAAGATAAACACTACACCACTAAAGATGTATCTATTTGTCATATGAAAGGAGAGTCTCTGATTTTGCTACGTACTAAGCAGGCATCTAAAACATCTTCATGAATGAGGACATTTATGTACAAATTAATCAAAACTTTATACTAACGTGTGAAAAGAAATCTGCTAATTGCATGACTTTCAAATTAAAAGTAAAATAGTTAAAAAAAAATTAGTTCTTTGAAAATTACTAGTTCTTTGGCTAAACAATTGGGTAATGATGCATATTCTACAACAAGGATTGACTGTCACTCTCCATCAAAAGCTAAAACTCCATCAGTCCTGAATACTTTTTCTTCTTATAGTATAATATCAGACTTCTGTTTGTCACTCCTATTTGTTTACATTCTCATGCTGTTACTCTTTTTAGTAAGACTTTCACGCCTGAAGCTGTGATGTGATGTTGTTTGATATATCTAAGCTGGCTTTTGATTATACACCACCAGTCAAAAGTTGGACTGACATTAAATGTCAAGAAATGTGTTACAGTTAAATACTCTAGAGTTAGAAAAAGTAAGAAATATGTATAAGTGATCTGAAATTTTTTTTTTTTTGGTTTATTGGACAAAAATCTAGATCTAATTGGAAATGGCTGATCTGGATCATTCTAATTAGGTATTTGTAGCAGACACCACATATTTCGCTTAAGCTGCTTAGACTGTGTGATTACAGTGGACTTATTAATTGCTTGTCACTTTGTATGAAATGATCCCAATAAAATCTTGCTTGAAATCTATAACTCTATAATTCTATGATATAGTGTTCTCAATGTCAGATTGTACAATGAATATCCTCTAACAACAGACATGCATTCAAAGAAAATTACTACAGGGTCGCATAAACAGAATGCAGTTTGAGGTAATAAGGGTATTTTAGGTTTACGTTTTGCTATGACCACTACCTCATGTCTCATGTTCTTCTAAATATGCTTGCTTTGGACCATCAGGATTTTTTCTTCTGCACTTTCTTCATTCCATCACTCTGGCACAGAGTAATCTGAATTATATTAAATTAATAAAACTGAATATTAAACTATGTCCCAGACTTCTGCTGATTTTTATGTGCTTGTTAGCAAACGTTCTGTTCTTGAGGCTTACTAGTGGTTTACATCATGTGTGACCCTTCAGAGGTTATGCTGTGTAATTCTGTGTGGAAAGCTTTCTTTCTGCTCCTGTTTTATTTTCTGTGATCTGCCCATGGGTGTTGCAGTACTTACGGTCAATAGTCAGTATTTTCAGGCTTCTTACAATGTACCAACATTTTTAACACTTTTATTGTTTAGGCTACATCTACAGTATTATTGATTGATTCAAAGTTTTTTCTTTCAGGATGGCAATGACTTTTCTTTGGTCATTTTGTGGAACAGCAGCATACTCCAGATGCAGTTGCTACTAGAATGCAGACATTTGCTAGCTTGTGTATTAAAAGGGCTTTAATTCCCTCATTACAGATGTAAATACCCAAATGGACAGTCTATTCTCCTTACTCATTATAGTCCTTTATTTAATCTTAAAAGCAATTTGATATAATAGTGACTCAAAAAGAGAAGGAACTGTACTTGCCCCATTACTTGCAGAATTACTTGTACTGTACGTTAAACCAAAAATAAAACAACACTTACAGAAAGAAGATATTGCAATTCTATTTTCTTTACTTTTGGATTAGTTTCTTCAGATATCTGAGAAAACCTGCTTTAATAAAATAACTCCTATGACTAAAATGAGCATATGAAATTTACATACACTGGGGTCTAGTACATTAATCTCATAGCTGTGCTAGTTTTATTTTTAAAATACCCTCTTGGCTACAGTGATTCCTGAGTAGAGATTTAACCTGCTTGTATCATTTTAGCTGAGACTCTATTACAGCTGCATGCTGACAGCTGTCCGGGGAAGCAACATAAGGAGAAAGATTACTCTGAGACTGTGCACACTATATGCCATTTATAGCGAAGACCAAAAGACCTGACGCATACATGACACCTGTGTCACACAAAGTCACATATGGAGCTGCCCATTCACTCACTCGACGAATGTTTGTGCGTGAAGGTTCTTTGAAAGGTATCAGCATAGTACTACACAGACTAGAGAGACTGAGGATAGGATGAGAGAGAGAGTGATGGAGATTGGGATAAAACTCTGGTGTAATAGAAGGAGACAAGATTCCCGAGAGAGTTATCAGACAGGCAGAGATAAGGGGGAGGACAGGTAGAAGAGCGAGACAGAAACAGAATGATAGAGAGACGGACAGAGAAGGTGAATTTATAGTGAAGTTTCTTTTTCTGCTCCGCTTTTTTTTTTTTGTGTCTGAGGTTTTGGATTCTCCATACTGAATTTCATTCAGTGTGTGAGACAGTGTTGATGTAAAAAGAATGCATTTTTCATTTCTGCTTCACTGTACTCAGGAATTCAGTTATACAAGTCCATACCTGGCCACCCACTCAGCCAGACACACACACACTAACACTGCAACACACTTATCTCTAAATTCTATTCAATCTCTCAGCTCATCTGTCTCAATAACTGTCACACACATACACTCTCAATCAGCCTTTCCTTTACAGTTTCCCTCCTCCACACACACTTCTGGAATGAGCCTGTCTCTCTCTTTCTCTGCATCATCTCTCCTGGAGGCTCTGTGAGCAACTGAAAAGGAACGGAGGACAAAGGGCTCATTATCAAAGCATCAGTGGTGGACGGCTCTGCAGCTGATTCTGGGAACACTAAGAATGAGTTTTATTGGAAATCCTCGTCTCTGGACCCTGTCACAGTGCTGTACAAAGCCAGGATTTCCCTGCCACCGAGGCAGATATACTCTCAGACAGGCTGTTTTTCCACCACTGAAAACTCACAAAAATAGTTTAGGATTTTATTCTGGTTAAAATTAAAATGATTTTTTTATTCAAACATATAGTGACAGCAACAGCTTTATTGAAAATAAATATTATTCACACAGAACCTCTTTACACCCTCTCATTCATGCAATTATCCAATCATGTGGCAACAGCGCAATGCATAAAATCACACAGATACAGGTCAAGAGCTACAGTTAATGTTCACACTGAACAACAGTATTGGTAAAAAATAGATCTCAGTGATTCTGACCGTGGTATGGTTGTTGGTGCCAGATGGGCTGGTTCGAGTATTTCAAAAACTGTTGATCTCTTCACACACAACAGTCTCTAGAGTTTACACAGAATGGTGTGAAAAACAAAAAACATCAAGTGAGCGACAGTTCTGTGGGCTGAAACACCTTGTTGATGAGAGAGGTGAGAAAATAGCCAGACTGGGTCGAGCTAACAGAAAGACTAAGATAACTTAAATAACCACTCTTTACACCTTGGTGAGCAGAAAAGCATCTCAGAATGCACACCATGCTGTACCTTGATGCAGATGGGCTACAACAGCACGAGACTACATCGGGCTCCACTTCTGTCAGCCAAGAACAAGAATTTGAGGCTACAATGGGCACAGGCTCACCAAAACTGGAAAGTTGAAGATTGGAATCTGTCCAGGCCATGCACCTCAAGGTTCAATGTGTTGTGCATTCTGAGATGCTTTTCTGCTCCTCATGGTTGTAATGAGTGGTTATTTGAGTTACCATAACCTTCCTATCAGCTTGAACCAGTCTGGCCATTTCCCTCTCTCATCGACAAAGCGTTACCACCACAGAAGTGCCACTCACTGTATGTTTTTCGCTTGTTTGCAGTTTCTGAAATACTCATACCAACCCACCTGGCACCAACAAACATGCCACAATGTCACCGAGATACTTTTTTCCACAGTCTGATGTTTGATGTGATCATTAACTGAATCGCTTGATGTGCTGCTGCCACATGATTGGCTGACTGGATAATTGCATGAATGAGCAGGAGTACTGGTGTTCCTATTAAAGCAGCTGGTGAGCTGGTGTATATAAATTAAATGCAAACTAACTTTATTTTCTCCTCTTTAGGAGCTCAGTTGTTGCTTCTGACCATTTACTGTTTTTATTGGGGTGTAAATCTAATCCTGCACACATGTAAAATCCATCTGTCGTCCCTCACCATAGCGTAAGCCAAAGATCCTTCAACACAAAAGCAACAGATGATTGTTGACCTGCACAAATCAGGTAACTGATATAAAAAATACAATAGTAGTCAAAATACCATTATGGACAATTATAGCCATAACAAAAAGGTTCCCATGTCTGAAACTGTTGGAAATGTGCCAGGAATTGGACTCATGAGCACACTGTCCACCCACACAGTGCAGAGGATTGTGAAGAAGGGAAAAAAAAGAACCCCAAAAATCACAGTTTAAAATTGTACAATTTAGTTGGTCCTTGTGGATGTCAAGTTTCAAAATCAACTGTTAAACACCACTTTCATAACAACAAACTGTTTGGAAGTGTTGCAAGAAAGAAGCCCTTCCTGAAAGCATCTCACAAAATTCAGCATCTGAGCTTCACCAGGCATCATTACAAGTGCAATTGGCATTATGTGTTGTGGTCAGATGAGATGAAAATCAAAATTTTTGACCATACACACCATCAGGATGTTCGGTGACAAAATGGGACTGCATACAGGGAAGAGCACCTGATAGCCCTCTGTAAAATATGGATGTGGATCAGTGATGCTTTGGTGCGGTTTTGTGGCTGGTGGTTCAGGGGCTCCTGTGAAGACTGATGGCATCATGAATTCTGCTAAGTACCAGGACATTACAGTCCAAAACATGGTTGCCTCTGTCTGGAGGTTCAGAGTAGGACATAGAGCTTTCAACAAGAGGATGAGCCAAACATACAGTACTTCCAAATCAACATAGAAATGATTAAAAAAAAACACACACACAAAATCAGTGTTTTGCATTGATCATCTTGGTCTCTATATTTAAACTCTACTAAAAAGCTGTGGGCTGAAATGAAGAAGAAGTCCACATGCACAAACCTAAGAATATAAAATAGCTTAAAATATTTTGCATGGAGGAGTTGACCAAGATCCCTCTACAAGTGTCTCTAAACTTGTTAGATATTACTAGGGACTCAGTGTTGTTATTCTCTCCAGTTGTTAAGGTGTTGATTATTTTGAAGCCAGTGTTTTGTAGAAGAAAATATATAAAGATGCGTCTAGATCGATGTGTCTCCTCCAGAGAAACATTCCCACTGGCTTTTCCATCATGTAGCAACAGGGGAAGAGAGAAAACCTGCCATCTTTCCCTCCTGGTGAGATTGCAAAGCCTGAGCCATTTGGCACAAGACACAACCAAGTTTCATTTCTTAATCATAGCTGAAGTGTGCAGCTCTGCACTGTTAAGCCAGGCTTTTACTAGATATGCCCTCAGGGAGATGAAGAGCTGCTCTTGATGTCAAAGCAGAACACAAACAGGGAGCTGTTCGCTGTGGCTGAATTATTTTTTGTTAACATAGCCATGGCTTTTCACATAGGAATAAACTGTGCGTGGGTGTGTGTAGGTGGGAGCTGTATGTGTTCTGTATATGTGTGTAGAATAAATGTATTTTGATCTATGTTGATTGCATTGGTGAAATGGAGTCTTTCAGAGCATCAGAATTGCACTAATGGAAGAAAGGCAAATTAGCTTTCTAAATACTGTGTGTTAATGGTGTATCTGAGCACTCAGTGTGGGTGGAAGTGGGAGTGTGTGCAGTGTCTCTGAACTGTAAAACACAAGTGGGTTTTCATGTGTTACTGAAACACGTTGATCATCGCTCCATATTCTTATTCATATTCACAGCATGTCTGGTCTTTCGGAGGCAGTGAAGCAGATGAAAAGAAGAGAGGAGGAAGAGAAGGAGGAGAGAGCAATAACAGTGGGAGAAGTATGAGTGAGGAAACACTGTAGAAGTAGCATTGGGGGCAGGAGGGGGCGTTTGTAAGAGCCAGGACCTATAATCTAAGGCTAAGGCAGCAGGTGAAAACATGCTAGCATCAGTTTATGTTAGACGAGTATACTGTCATTATGAAGCAGGAGGAGTTGGATGAGGTGGTGTAGTAGGTGTAGTTATCAAATGAAAGTAGAAGTTAGCTAGGTATGGTGCAAAGCTGATGTAAACCACAAGAGGAGCCACAACAGATTGTTATTGCAATAATGGAATTAACATTGCAGGTTCCTGAAGTTGTTGAGGAGAGTTCATTCTGCCTCTGGTGTGTACTGAGTTCCTCTCTCTCTGAGCTATCATCAGTACATACCAGAATCACTCATGCAAAATCGTGCAAAATCACTCATGCAAAATCAACTGGCCTGTGGCTATATAACATTTCTTTCATTTCTGTACAAAAAAAGTAATGTTCATACTGCATATCATCATACAAATACAGGCAACCCTAAAAGAAAAACCATGTAATGGCATACCCAGGTGTGCCTGTAGCGAGGATGAAATATCCTCATGATGATAGAATTTGCAGATTGTGATTGCATGCCTGTTCCTCATAAAAATGAAAAGTGTTTGATTCTTTTGTGTGTGCATGTATGTTTGTGCCCCTCTTTTGTGATGTATTCCATGTATGTTTGCACTGTATCTTTTAGAAAACAGGAAAGCAATTCTCTTTACACTGTGGTACCTCATTTTCCACATATGGTTGTGTTCACACTGGACATTTTTTTCCTTAACCATCAGTGAATATTTTACACACAATCTAATCTAATGGGAAGTAGCCATAATGTGGCCATTTTTTAAATAAAACTTTTCAGATGACTTTCTTCCTGTAAAAGAGAAGAAAGAACGGCACTAAAGAAAAGCACCAAGTGACTAAGCACAAAGCTTTAAGAAAAGTACTAAGTGTCAGCCACTTTGTTTATGACTTGAACAAACAGGTCACTGGTAAGGCACCAAGATGGAAAGTAGAGTGCTGATGGTTAAATTAGTTTATTTTGATTTTTTGCCTCCAAAGACATCATTAAGGAAAGCAGCCTCCTGCTTAGAATAGATATAATAATAAATCCCCGTCTAGATGCTTAGCTAAGCTACCTAGTTAGCCAGTATACACATACAAGGCGGAACTCAAGGTTACAGCATTGTTATGATTACAGTGCCAAATGACACTCTAGACAATGCTTTTTCAACATCACCCCAATTATGTATAGGCAATTCTGTTCATTCTGGCAACAACATATGTAGTCGGAATGATGTAGTCAGACTGGAAAAGCTATAAAGGTACATAAGTAAGGGATCTAACAAATACTCTTCAATATTTGTTGTACATTTCATTTTAAATGGAATAAAAACAGAAATCTGATTCAACACTGTTTCAGCCTCTCAGGGCTAGTCATACTAAAGAGAATGCTCTAGGGACAGTTCTTCCAGACTTTTTATGTGCCTGAGCCACACTGCTCATTTCAGAAATTTGCTGTGAATGCTTAAGAGTGAAAAGTGTTGCAGTGGAAAATAGTATCTCAAAACATATGGGTTGAAGGGACTTTTTTTGATCACACATGGCAATTCAACTAATGGATAAGGAACTCCTGTGATCTCTTTCAGTAGAAGTCTGTCAGTAAATTTCATCATCATCATCATCGTCATCGTCATCATCATAATTTTCTTCACTTTCTTCTCTCACAACAAAGAAAGGTACAGTGCCAGTGAATTTAGAGAAGCATGAACTTAATTCAGGTGCAGCCTGAGACACACTAAAGTCAGCTGAAAGAGTTTATCTTTGCTTGCGGTAAAGCTTACTTTTGATTAAAGCATTTAGCTAACTACCTAATGAATCCAGCACTGCAGTGCATCCCCGTGGGCTGTGAAGAGAATATTTATGTGTCTGTTGCCTTAAATGTTCTCTCAGAGGCAAGGGGAATCTAAGATGACTCACGTTGTCCTACACTTAACAGATGATGAGTCTGTGCATTTGACTATTCAAACTTCTTAAACCGTGCAAACTAAAGTCTAGTTTAAAAAATAATATGCCTTTGTAAGTACAGTTTACAGCTGTGCTTATGTGTGTGTGTGTGTGTGTGTGTGTGTGTGGGGGCATGTTTTTGTGTCCTGTTGGGGACCAAATGTCCCCACAAGGATAGGAATTTCTGACCATTTTGACCTTGTGGGGACATTTGTCTGAACTGGTCCCCTTATTCAGAAAACTAAAAGAGCCAAATAGTTTCCTTTTGGTTCCTGAGATTAAGGTTTAGATTTAGTTGTAGGCATAGTATTAATTAGCTGCATTAATAATTATGTCAGTGGAAGGCCCTTACAAAAATAGCAAGACAAACATGATTTTGTGTGTGTGTGTGTTTGTGTGTGTGCGTGGGTGTGTGTGTGTATCTGTGTGTACTGGGTGCTAATAGAAGTTATATGTCTTTGAGTAGACCTGTGGCTCCTTGGCTTAATGGCGTAATTTTTCTGTGAGGTATTTAAATATTAAACGTCTCTTGTTGACAGCCCTATTTTATCAGAGGAGAACAGATATTGTCCACAGTAAAAAAAAAAAAAAACGGAAACACAGGTGATGCTAATTAAACACTAGGATCAGAAATGTATATGGGATGTAATGCCAGCCTCATTTACTGGTCGGTCTGAGGCCTCACTCGCTCCATATAGTGGAACCAGTCTCCCTCTAACACTCTAGCATACTAGAATAACTTAAATACAGAACCCAAACTATTCTTTGCTCAACTCTGGGTAGTGTAGGATTTCAGAGTGTCAAAAATAGATAGGGTGGTATTACTAGATTCATGCTGGTTATGTGGCACACAATCATGAAGAAAATTAGTGTTCTAAAATGTCTGCAATTTTGGAATGTATCTTGCTTTGAAAGGGACTACTGAGTATTAGATGTATTGTTAAATACAAACATATTCTGTAAAATCTAAAAATACACCTTGCAAATTTATTCTTATTCAGGACAGTGTGAGTTTGGAGTTGAATGATGATTTGGTAGGACAGAAATTTCATCATGTATGGTACAAACATGGACAGGCAGCAAGAATGTCAGGGCACATGCGACTGATGCATACAGGATACAGACATGAGAGGGCAGAAGGAGAACTGAGTAACAAAAGTTATAAAATGATGAAAAGGAACAGGCATCATGGACCTGGGCAGAAAGACAACAGAGTCAGAGCACATGCAGCCGTTGAGGCAGAGGTAAGCTGGAGACATGTAGGCAGGGACATACTGTACAAAGGCAGGATCAATTTGACAGGTAGAACTGAAATCTCTGTGGGAGCTTGTGGAATGAGAGACCAAAAGAGAAAATTTAATACACTGATTCAGAGTCAGCATCAGAACTAATCTAATGAGAGGGCATTAGGCTTCTTGCAGGGGGGCCAAGACTGCCATTTAAACAAATTATTCAGTAAAGTAAAATTGTATTAAGAAATAAACTTTCTGGACTACCAATACACAAACACACCAATGCATCCCAATACAGTCCAAGTATCCACTTAATCAATCTGCCATTTTTTCACACACACACACACACACACACACACACACACACACACACTGGCTGTAACTCTGCATGTTATGGGGCAATATGTGTTACACAGCCATTTTCATGTACAAAATGAATTCAGTTTTCTGGAGTGGTACATCTCAAAATAAGGCCCATGCAGGTGGAGATCTTCTATAGGCTAAGGTGTTGAAGTTCTCCACCCAGTGGGATAACCTCTGCTTAGACAGAGGAGCCCCCCATGTCTTACTCCTCTAGCAAATTAACAGCTAATCTGAGGATCAGATGGCTGCTGTCTCATTCAAATAACACAACCTGGCCAACAACTAGAGGTCCCTCTCAAGGCTCCTAGAGGGCCTTTGGGAGATAGATAGCAAAAATAATCCTATGGGACCCTAGAGAGATTGCCATCCATTGTGCTTTGCCACCTGTATGGTAGATGGGGATTTGCCACTGTTTAGCAATCCCCAGAGAAAGGTTAAACAGAACAATATACACTTACGGGCATACATTGGCCATGTGCTAGGGGTTCTTTCATTCAGAACTGCTTCCTCTACTGCTATTTTATAGTTTTCAGTCAGTGATCTAGTCCGAGGGGCGACAACCACACAGATGATTTGGCCAAGATGGGATAACCTGCTTGGGAAAGAAGCTGCCCTTCCTGCCCCTGCATGCTGTATGGCTCTGCCAGCTAGTGAAGTGGTCCACCTTCTCCTAGCTAAACCTTTCTCAGGTCTGGGCTATTACCTCTGGGTGCAAATGCCACTCCTTTAGACATATACATCATCTTGAGGGTGACGGACAAATTTCTCACACTGTGGCCAGTCTTGGGTCAGCTCACCTAAAGATATTCTGTGCAAGGTGGTAAGAGCTACCTGATCTCATGCCTGATCTCATGATGCTGATGGTTCATTGTCTTAGCATCAGTGTCATCTGAGTATCAGCAGGAAGAACTTCACCTGTAAATGAGACATCTGTGGTTATTATCTCTCTCTCTTTCTCTCTCTGTCTGTTTCTGGCATTGAACCCCTCCCAGTCAGACTAATGAATATGCTTATACTGAAGCAAGTTTCAGTCTGTGGTCTTTGAGGTTTGATAGGTTATTACCCACTTTTGGAATGCCCATAGCTCTAGCAAGCCTAGGGGGATCACTGATTTGGCTGCAAGCATCAGTAAAGGCATCCTCAACATAGGCAATGCAGTCTAGCTTAATCTGATTGACAAGCATAATTATATACACCACACACAGGAATGATGGTCTGGCTAAAATACTCAGTGAATCTAGCTTGTTTGAGGAACATGTGTCCTGGTGTTAGGCAGGATTTTGAATGGCCTGCTCCTCAACATACAGCATGTTAGGCAGAGCCTGCACCACGTGGTCTGCCTGAATCCCCCATGAAAGCTATCAATAGAATCCTTGCACTGTGGTATTGCACACCCTGCTGTCACAGGTGCCGTACTAAAGAGTGAAACCCCCAACCCTATTCAAGCCACAGCAATCTTCAGGTTGGCTTTGACAGCTTGCTTTGAGCCTGCCATCAGACTTGGCATACACCCCTCTCCATAAGCTGCTGAGACTAGATGAAAGTAGCAGCTCAGTGGTAGGTCATTATCAGCCTGAAAGAACCCCCTGGGGGTAGTTGTAGACATAGCATCCACGCACTCATCTGATAAGGAGCAAGAAGCATGCCTGGTCACTGAGCTATAAGGAAGGCTCTGTTGAGAAATGCCTACCTCTGAGCTGCCTGATCTCAACTCTTGGATCATCAATCAGCTGAGCCATGCCTGTAGCCAAGTTGTTCATTCTTTTAGAGAGTAACTGAAACTGCTTTCTGGGCTTCTCGGTGTGCTTGTTGGTCATTGCCAGTTTTCTGGCATAGGTGTTTATGACTAGCAAGTTCTTTAGACTAGGAGCTTGGGCCAGATTCAGATTTGTGCCAGTATCCAAATCTGCCTGTCATACATTAGCATCTGTGTGTTAGCTGTGTTAGCATCACTGCACAGTGATTGCAGGGGAACACAGAGTCAGACACAACTTCGATGAGATGTTCAGTGTCAAGGACAGAACTGCACAAGCACAGAACTGGTGCCCAACATCACTCTCCTGGAGATTCAAACACTGACTGCCTGAGAAAAATCCTGTAGCATCTGTGCCTACCCACTCTTTATAAAGTAGGAACAATGTATCTCATGTGCAGAAAAATTTAAGTTTGTGTGGAGGAAATACCCACTCCAAAACAGGAGTGCAAATTACCTGTAATCCAGCTAAAAAAAGCAGACTCAGCAATAACAGTGCATGGCATGTTGAGGGAGTACCCACTCTATGATGCTAGCAACATGTTAGCCAAGTGCTGCTAACCAGCTTGTTGGCGAAGAACGTGGAATGTTCAAAGGAGAAATCAGGAAACCACCTCAATGTGAAAAAAAACAAACAAACAAACAAAAAAAACAAGAAATTTGAGCAGAGAAATCCACTGATTCTGCAAAGGAAAAAAAGAAGAAAAATTGACATCTCTAGGAGGAGTGGAATAGAACTTGAATCACAAAATAATTTTTTTTGTGACTGTTTTTGTGCTAATTAAAATTATTATAATTAATGTAAAAAATTGTGATGAAATAAAATTTATAATGTGATAATTCATTTTTAGGTCACAAACTTATACTCACAATTTATAGCATCATAGCACATGCAGTCGTGGTTCCTCCACCACTATCACTAATTTTTATCTTAATGAAATCATAACTAACCATATTATCCTGGTCAATGCAGCTATGGTTCTGACTTCAGTGCTAAGAGACACTGAAATAGTGATAGCATGAAGTTCTAGTGTGTAGTTGTGGAATACTGCTGGTTCTTCCAATGATTTGCTGAGCTTATTTACTCATTCTTCTTTGCTTATATAAGAAGAGAAGGTTCTAGATGGTAGATGAAAGAACAACTGATCAATTTCATTTTGTCTACTTTTCTCGCAACTAACAATTGTTATACTAACAACCAAAGCTAACACTGGTTAGTTCTGGGTGCTGTGAATGCACAGAAAAATCTGACTTCTTTAATCCAAAGCCTGAAAGACTGATAGATCATTAAAACCATTTCTTCCAAAGATGATCATATGCTATGATAGGTAATTAAATATCTTGTACTAATACACATTGTATTAAATGTTATATTAAATAACTTTATGATGTATCTCTCTGGTTGCTTGTTCAGGATCTTGGGTCCTGGCATTCATGTGGGTTTTACTTTGACACATACCACCTACCTAAACATTGTTGCATACCAAGTACGGCCCTTCATGGCAACGGTATTCCCCAATGGCAGTGGCTTCTTTCAGCACGTGCCTTGCCACACTGCAAAAATTGTTCAGGAATGGTTTAGGGAACATGACAAAGAGTTCAAGGTTTTGACTTGGCTTCCAAATTCCCCAGATTTCAATCTAGTATCTGTGGGATGTGCTGGACAAACAAGTCTGATCCATGGAGGCCCCACCTCACAACTTACAGGAATTAAAGGATCTGCTGCTAAAGTCTTGGTGCTAGATACCACAGCACACCTTCAGAGGTCTTGTGGAGTCCTTACCTCGACGGGTCAGAGCTGTTTTGGCGGCACAAGGGGGACCTACACAATATTAGGCAGGTGCTTTTAATGTTATGGCTGATCAGTATATATTTTCCCATATGTGAAAAGTGACAGTAATTTGTATATAGCAAAATATATTTTTTATTCATTTCTCTCCAGTAACCACCACATCCTGTTGCAGTGGATCCACCTGGAAACACTGAGTGTTAGGCAGGAATACATCCTGGATAAGATGGCAGTCCATGCAGAACACCATGCACACACACTTATTCACACTTAAGGGCAATTTACTTACTGGCATATTTTTTGGAGGTAGGAGGAAACCAGAGAACCTGAGCACAGAGTTGAACCAGAGAACTTGGATATTGTGAAATATACAGTCCTGTCCAAAAGTATTGGAACTGCAAGACCAATTCTTTTTTTTTTTTTTTCATTATACACTGAAGACATTTGGGTTTGAGATCAACAGATGAATATGAGACTATATTTCTGAATTTTAGCTTTCATTTCCTGCTCTTTACATCTAGATGTTTTAAACAACTTAGAACATTACACCTTTTGTTTGCATCAACCCACTTTTCAAGTGATCAAAAATATTGGAACATGTGACTGACAGCTGTTTCTTGTTGCCCAGGTGTGTGCCATCAGATTGATTGTTGAAACAGTTAATAGCTCTGAATGTCTACTCTTAGATTGAGCCCTGGATTATGCCTGTAAAGACTACATTTGTTGTTAAAAAAGGATTTTAAAAAACCCATAAAGACCAGAGAGCTGTCTATGGGAGAAAAGCAAACCACTTTGAAGCTGAGAAAAGAGGGAAAATCAATCAGAGACACAGAAGCATTGGGCATAGCAGTGCAACAATTTGGAATCTCCTGAAAAAGAAATAAAGAAACCACTACTAACAACCAGACATCAAACAGGTCAGCCAAGGAAACAACATCAGTTGATGATAGAAACATTGTGAGAGCTGTGTAGAAAAATCCCAAAACAACAGTCAGTGACATCACCAAGAACCTCCACAGGGCAGGAGGTTCAGAAATGAAGAGCCCATACCACAGGATGTAAATCATTCATCAGCAGTAAGAATCCAAAAGCCAGACTGGAATTTGCAAAGAAATAAAGAGATTAGCCACAAAAGTTCTGGAACAAGTATTAACCTCTACCAAAGTGATGGAAATACCAAAGTGTGGAGAAAGAAACGATCTGCTCATGATCCAAAACATACAGGTTCATCAGTCAAGCATGGTGGAGGTAGTGTCATGGCTTGGGCTTGCATGGCTGCTTCTGGAATGGGCTCAATAATCTTTATTGATGATGTAACTCATGATAGTAGCAGCAGAATAAACAGAAATCTACAGAAACATTCTGTCTGCCAATATACAAATACATGCATCCAATCTAACTGGGAGGAGCTTCATCATGCAGCAAGACAATGGACCCATACACACTGCCAACATAACAAATGACTTCATTGGGGGAAAAAAGTGGAGGGTTTTAGACTGACAAAGTCAATCACCAGTCCTTAACCCAATTGACCATGTATTTCACCTACTGAAGAAGAGACTGAAAGGAGAAACACCCCAAAACAAACAACAACTGAAAGAAGCTGTGGTACAAGCCTGGAAAAGCATCACAAAAAAGAAGAATGCAACAGTTTTGTCAGTGGGTTGCTGACTTGATGCAGTTATTGCAAGCAAAGGATATGCAACCAAATATAAAGTGTTATTTACTTTAATTTAATTTAAGACTCTCTGTTCCTATACTTTTGCTAACCTAAAAATAGGATGTTCTGCAACCAAAGGTGCCATGTTCTAAGTTGTTTAACACATCTAGATGTAAACATCAGGAAATGAAAGCTGAAATAATGAACTATAGTCCCATAGTCATCTTTTGATCTTAAACCCAAATGTCTTCAGTGTATATCAAAAACAAAAGAATTGGCCTTGCCATTCCAATACCTTCAGAGGGGACTGTATTTACAATATACTGTCAACATGTTATACAGTCCAGTATCCTGGATGGTAATATATTGTCTTACATTTTTTTCCATCACGGTCTCTGGCTGAGTTACTTCAGAGTTAGTGTGCTACTGTGGCTGGTTCTTCAGAGGTACATTGTCCCTCTGGCTGTGTTATTAGTTAGTATGTCTCTTTGGCTGAATGTTCAGGGCTAGTGTGTCTCTCTGATCAAATATTCAGAGTTAGTGTGTCTCTCTGATCAAACATTCAGAGTTAGTGTGCCCCTATGATCAAATATTCAGAGTTAGTGCATCTCTGATCAAATATTCAGAGTTAGTGTGTCTTTCTGGTTGTGTGTTTCTTTTTAATTGAGTGTTCAAAGTTAGTGTATCTCTCTGGTTGAATGTTGAGGTTTTGTATGTCTCTCTAGCTGAATATTCAGAGTTAGTGTGTCTCTCTGGCTGAATGTTCAGAGTTAGTGTGTGTTTCTGGCTGTGTGTTTCTTTCTAAATGAAGGTTCAAAGTTAGTGCGTCTCTCTGGCTGAATGTTCAGGGTTAGTGCTTCTCTTTGGCTGAAAATTCAGGGTTAGTTTCTCTCTAGCTGAATGTTCAGGGTTAGTTTCTCTCTAGCTGAATGTTCAGGGTTAGTGTGTCTCTCTAGCTGAATGTTCAGAGTTAGTGTGTCTCTCTGGCTGAATGTTCAGAGTTAGTGTGTCTCTCTGGCTGTATGTTTCTTTCTGAATGAATGTTCAAAGTTAGTGTCTCTCTCTGGCTGAATGTTCTAATTTTTGTCTCTCTAGCTGTATGTTCAGAGTGTGTGTGATTCTCTGGCTGAATATTCAGGAATAGTGTGTCTCATTGGCTGAATGTTCAGAGTGTGTAGGTCTCTGGCTGAATATTCAGAGTTACCATGTCTCTCTGGTTGAGTGGTCAGAGTTAGCGTGTCTCTCTCGATGAGTGTTCAGAGTTGGATTCGATCCACTGCTCAAAGCCACCCACCGTATAGAGCCTTAGACGCAGGGCTTCTGTATCATCTCTCAAATCCCTTTGGTCCCCATTAGCTTTGCTGTATGGCAGCACTTCAGAAGTGTGGTGTGTTTCATTTCAAACAGCAAGTACAGAGCTGTCTCTGGTGTTAAAATTATCTCGTAGCATGTGTACAGCAAAACACCTCTATTGTATTAACTCCTTTAGTGTTCATTTGGTTCACTTCAGTAAACAGTGTGGGGGTTCTTCTTCAAAACTAGTGATTTTGCAGTGTGACAACACAGACGGTGAGTGTGTGCATCTGTGTTTACAGAATCTGCATAAACAGACCTCAGCTTGATGGGCTTCAGGACTGGTCATTACCAGGAGGAAAGCTGGTGTATCTGGAAGCGTTAGTTAATCTCAGAAGGACTTGGGTGTTAGTAGAGTGAGTGACAGGTGATTACCATTGATTTAAATGTAGATCCTTTAGGCAATCTGTTGCAAATCAGTCAGTCATTAACATATGTTTGATCTATGTTGTTAATGCAAACTTAAAGATCTTTATGCTTATGTAAATTTTTGTGTTGCTGGGCTGTGCCCTACAGGTGCGCATATATATACATATATATCACAGAGGGGGAGATAGTGGGGAGAGTGGAGCACAGAGATCCAGCTGAGCACATTACGCATCTGATTCCCCACGCACTACAGCCGGATCGCAGAGAAAGACCTGAGGAGAGGCTGCTGCTGCTGCTTGCTGCTGCTTGCTGCACATGCTTTATTTGCTGCTACTTGTGGACTGAGTGGATTAGTGAATTTCGACTCGCTGAAAGTCCGGCTCAGACTGCGTCTTTTGGATCGAGCTTTGATTGCAAACATGAACCAAACAGCCACCGTTTCCCAAGTGAAGTGTCAATCCTCCAAAACCATAAAGGTAACACTGTTTTTTTTTTCTCTCTCTCTCTCTCTCTCTCATTCTCTACCTTTTCTGCGTGACTGATTTCTCAGTCGTGGCTGCAGTGTTCCGGTGATGGGAGATGAAGTTTGGCGACTCAGTGCTCCAAAGTTGGCAGGTGATGCTGAGGAGGATGAGGAGAGTGATGATGAATAGTTTTGCGCAGAGGATCTCCGCCACCGCGCCTTGTGCATGCTCCACACGGCTGCACATGTAACCCTTATTCTTTGCGCATTTCTGTAAATCCGGTCACTTTCCTTTAAACCAGATTTCTACCGTATTCGATGAAAAAAAAAAGCATTTGTAATGGTTATATTGCTTTGCATGTGTGTTGCTCTGTTATATAAACATGATATAAGGAGCTGTGTTAAAAAGTAAATGTTGAGCAAGTGGAACAAGGGTTGAGAAGCACACTATTTTGTCCCCAAATGCATGAAGGTGTTGTAATTCTACACACGTCGAATGCAGCATTGAGGAGCGCATATATCACTCCCTTTGCAATGCGTAACCATAGTGTGTGTGTGTGTGTGTGTGTGTGTGTGTTAGGCGCGCTATTTCATATCTAAAAGGCTTAGTGAGGTGCATTAACACTGCACAGAGCTTCTGCTGATAACAATGCGAGTTTGCAACTTCACACAATCAGCCCCCATTTCAACAGCTGACAATGAACTGTTAGTTCATCTTTCAGCATGCCACACGGTATCTCCTATTCTCCACCCTTCTCATATAGGTACAGTAAGTGGTGGATTATGTAAAAATGGCAGTGTACACAGAGCTGGTGGTGTTCCACTTGCTGCTGGGGTTTTTGTCTGACAGTGAAAGATGAGAGAGTGTTATGAGCTCTGTACTGCATGTCAGTCAATACTCTGAGGGAGCAGCAGCGTGACTCTAAAACCTCATTGCAGTCTGTCATTAATTTGTGTTGAAATCCACAACCACAGCAAGCACGAGCGAAGCACATCCATCTGCACGGGTTGTTGAACGGTGAAGGTTTAGTTTGACTAATGTTAAGAGGCTGTGTTGATTTTAAGTGTGCCCAATAGAAGGACATTATAAAAATTAGACTTAGTGGGTTTTTACTGTAGATTCTGCCTCATTCATCCTCTTTGTGCTCATTAACAATATGACTGAACCCAAGATCCACATGAGATCTTGAGATGTTCAACGGATGAGCTGATGTTCAGTCTGCCCGCTGTTCAGAAAGCTGAGTGCCTTCTTCATCTGATGAGCTTGTCTCCTGATTGCACCAGGTACACAGCATGGTCAGCTTTATTAGACCTGTTAGGTCTTGTGCCTGCTGATCTGAGCGCGGCTGTCGGTGAATGCAAAGGTCAGCTGTGACAGTGGGTCAATCAATGAACAGTTCAGTCCAATTACAGTGAGTAAAGGATCTATCATCAGCCTGCGACTAAGCATTCTGTTTCAGTCACACACACACACACACAAAACCTGGCAAACTATTTAAATATTTTCTGCATCTGACACTTCATGTACTTAAAACAGAAATCAGGATACGTAGGAGTCACACCCACCGACTAGTGGAGGCATGCACAAACACAATACGTGGGACAAATCAAGTGCAGAATACTCAGTGTGTATATGGAGTGATGGTAGGGCAAAGAAAGAAAAAAGAAAATAATCAAAAATAAAGTAATGAACTGCATTTTAGGGTTGTAATCATTTCTTTATGCTCCTGTTTGTGAACAGACAATTAAAAATTAATGAACAAATAATTTTGTCTGGTTCAGAGAATGTTTTGCTCATTCATTTAATTAAACCTTTAATAAAAATGTAGAAAGTGATTCCAGCTCCACAAGCATCAGTGTGACACAAAATTTTGTTGCCTAAGAGCTGAGAAGTGTGAGAAAGTGTGAGATCGGCCTTAGCTGCAGAGAAGATTGCAGTATTACATTATGCCCATTGATCTGGGCTACACCGCCGTTGTTTACACATATCTGAAGCTACCAAAGGCTCCATAAGTGTAATAATACCAAAAGTAGGCTACTTGTAAAAACATTTTTGAACCAGCAAATAAGTTCCCATAGATGCTGTTACACCATTAGTGTGTGATTCCCACTGAGGCCTTTGTTGCTCAAAAACACATTTTTGTCTGTATGGCCAAAAAAAAAAAAAAAAATGTTCACTGGCCAACTTTATAAAGTATCAAATCATAACAAGTTCTTTATCATGTATTTTCACATATTTTTTCCCAGAAGAGTACATGGCTATTAGTATTTGTGGTTTTTGGCTTCTATCCGGCTTTCTCTTCACACCATTCCACAATTTGCTACAGCCTTCTGCTAATAATGTTTAGTCTTGGCTGGCTTAAAGTTACACTCTGTGATTTCAGAACAAGCAAGTGATCCTGTCTTTTAGCTTTGCTTATAGATATTTGACTCTCTTTAGGTTCATTACAGATCAGTACAGATTCAATTGTAATTCAGATCAGTTCAAAGAGAAAGATAATGATTTTTTTTGATACTTTAGATACTTTTTGCTATTTATTTTTGGTGCATCTTAAAGATAAAATGTCAAGAATAAGAGTATGCATATATAAGTGGTGCAAGTAAGAGTGTTAAATTCCTTTAAGTAGGTAATGAAATTACCTAGGACATTTAAACAACCTATTTATTTCTGAATGCTGAAATAGTATATATAAAATCGTTTATATGAAAACACAAGGTTTGTAGTCCAGATTTTTACACACCTTATATATACTTGTAAATTAAGGTGTAGTGAACAATAAAGGTGTAGAAATCAGTGATCAGAAATGTGTAGAGAGCTATGGAGACAGACTTTTTTTTTGTCTGTTTGGATCCAGTGGACATTCTCTTTCTGGACATTATTGCCAGACTCATTTTTTAAACACTGAAATGTTCGTGACATAGCTAGCCCTAACTTAAAACCCAAAGTCCCAGTCTAATAACCCAGGAGTCACCACACAGTAGAGCTCTTGCTTATTAGAGCAATCTAAAACACTGTGACACAGACCATCAGAGAATCATTAAACCGAATTTTGGACTAAAACATCCTTTTCATTGGCAGTCCTTTGACAAAAACCCTTTTTAGTCTAGCACAAGGTTTACCGTATGAGTGGAAAACACATACATAATGTCTGGTTACATTATAAAGCAGCGTATTAGAGACATGCAGCGTCTCTGAGTGGTGCATTCAATCTTTGTAGAGTAGGAGTGAAACACCACAAATCAGAGATTAGTTTCAGTTGTGGTGAACTAAGCATGCTATTTAGAACTGTCTGTCAGTTTGAGCAATCACTTATAAGGAAGAAGCATTTGCTGAGAGCTTAGAGAAAAATAAAGTAAAATGAAACAAGGAAAGAGAGCTGTTGTTCCATTTGCCCATCTGCTGTGTGTTTTCTGAGACAGAACGCAAAGTTCAGATGTTTATCTCAGTGAATTGCTTCTTTCCAGGACGAGGTCAAATACAAACTTTTCTTTCTGTTTGTTTATTTGCAGGCTGCCATTTTTGTGCTTCTTTTCCAAGGTTGTGCTGTTATTAGCTGAAAGGAATTGGGTCCTCTAGACAGGCAAGAATCTAGTGGGCTCCCAGTGAATGTAAAAAGAAGTGTTTTTGGGTAAATATTTTTCACTACCATCAGATGAAAGGTTAGTATGGGCTGCAATGTGACAAAATTTGTACTCAGAACTGTCACCATAAATCATGCTACACTCCAGTGAGGTGTCTCCAACTGTACAATTTTCTTATGTTTATAGGAGACATGCAGTAATTTCCTGAGGGGATAAAGATGCTATGATATGGATGGATTAAAAGCAGTTGGAGCACTAGAGCAGGTATTGTAGTAACTCTGGGGAGCATCTCTGAACATCCCCTTTGCAGGCAACAGATAAAAATCTGAGCAAGTGAGTAAGTAAGAGGGATAGTATAAAAAAAAAGGAAAATAGACTGGGAACTGATTAAAGATTGTTGCAAGGAGCAACAATGTGTCTGTAGCAGAGAGAGGATGTCACATCCAGCAGAGTTTAGAGACATCCATCCAGTTCCTCGGAGCCCAAACCAAGCTGGTACAGAATTACTAAAAAAGCATGATAAAAAGTTTTACAATTTCAGTAATATTTCTAATATGGAGGGATGTAAATGTGTTAATGGATTAAAAAGCAGAGCCTTAGACCAGTCACCACATATAGAATACATTAAGCTCATAGCTAGAGAGAATGACTGCACATTTCTCTCTATCTACCTCCTTAATTCTGGCTTTTTGGAGTGTTTACTGGTCACATTTTAGTCGGGCACTTATTTGCAGAGCCCTGCATTTGATTAATATGAATACTTGTTTTTTGACGCAGCAATCACATTACTAAATTGAATGCTTTCATCGCTGCCTGTTAGGTAATTATAGAAGATAATTATAGAGCTTGTAAATAACCCAAAGATGCTTTAGAACAACTATAACAGCACTGAGACATACTAGAAGATGTAGGTGAACAACCAAGAATAAGTCTGGTTTGTTGATAGGGGGTCAGGGAACTACTTTAGCGAAGGCTCAGGTACTAAAGATTTATTTTAGATGGAGGAATAGTGAGCAAGGTGGATTTGAGGGTGCAGGTGTGCTGGTAAGAAAAAAGAAGACCAGAGACATAAAAAAGAAGCAAGTGTGTTACAGGATTTATACAGTAAGTAAGAGAATGTTCAATATGTTTAAATATTTTGTTTTATGGGAAGCCAGCTTCTAAAATATTGCTGTAAAATTGGACCGAGATCAAGAATTTGTGAGAAGCTGAGCAGCTGAATCTTGGTGAATTTGGAGCCTTTGGAGAGAAGCAGAACTGATAGCGCTATGGACATCCAAGTGGATAGAGACAAATGAATGACTGAGGGATACAACAGCAAGTGCGAAAGACAAGCACTGAGTTTCTCAGTGTTCGGAAAATGAAAAAAAGGGCTTTTTCACTATAGAGCTGATATGGTAGTCAAAGGAGAGAGTGTGGTCTAGAATGACTCAGAGGTTGTGAACAGAAAAAGAAGAAAAATACAGTAGGCGTGTTATCAATGTAAAGGATTATATATTTATTTTTGCTAAGAACTGCTTTTGAGCCAAAATGTTAGAACGAGGTCTTATCACTTTGGAGTTTGAGAAAGTTGTTTGTCATCCAAGTCAAATATTCAGTAGACAGGCAACAGTATAGGCCAGTGGCAGGTATTGAGTGGGATTTAATTTAAGTTGAATGTCATCAGTATATCAGTGAAAGTTAAGATTAAAGCTTTGTGTGGTATGGCTAAGAGGAAGGAAGTATCTAAATTATAAAAGTCAATGGACCGAGAACTGAGCCTTGAGGAACCCCTTGTGTAATAGTGGAGATTGTGGTGCTTTGCCAGAGAAGGTAATGAAATGTTTTCCATCCATCAGATAAAGAGCTAAACCAGTCCTCGGTGCTGTGCAGGATATACCCAGTTCACAAAGATTTTGTAAAAGGATAGAGTGGCACATTATATCAGTGACTGTTTTCATATCCAATAAAAATTATTCTTAGAAGTTCCTGAGTCAGTAGAAGTAATTGTACACTCTCTTCCTCTGTCTTCCTTTCTGGATGTATCTTTTTATACCATTCTGAGGTCTGCGTATTTATGAGTTTGTAATTTTTAATACAGTCTTTGTTGTTTTGGCTCAGTAGTCTGCATTTTTAATGCAGTCTTTGTTGTTTTGGCTCCATGGTACAGAACCTAGAATAAAAATAAAATTAATTGGGAAAATAAATAGAATTAAAAACATTTTTTATAGTTGGTTGTAAGTCCTTGCCAAGTGGTGATTTCCTGAAGCCTACAATCCATAGGCATCACCAGAGTCTGTGTTTCTTCACTGCTGACGCTCTGCCAGGCTTGTAGGACCGTGTTTTTTTTTTTTTTTTTTTTTTTTTTTTTAACTTCATTATTGTTTTAAGGTCTTTTTGCCTTTGATTTTGAATTCAGGAGGTGAATAAAGCTCAGCATGTTTCAGGTCAGGTAATTGGCTTGGCTACTAAAAAAATACATTCATTCATTTTTTAGTAGTACATTTCAGTCATGTTTTTTTTTTGTTACAAGCTGAAAAGCCGTCCACTGACATGTTTTTGTTCACTTCAAAATTTTTCCTGCTGCCATCAGCAACCACATTGTCAGTAGAAAAAAAGTCCTGCTCCACTTTCAGCTATGTATGCATTATCCTGACTCCTCATCGGGGGGACTTAACATCTTGATTCCAGAAAAAACTGACCACATTACATAGGCTAAAAGTTTGGTAGCAAGACAATGTATATTTGTAAAAACATCGGTACATGGACGATAAACATCAAGACACAATGAACAATGAATCAGTTTATTATTCTAAGATTTGAACACACCACTGCCTACAACACCCAGCCACATCACACACTGACACATTCACCTGATTTCTGATACAGCATGCCTGGTTTCAACCATCCACACAACCTATAAATAGAGACTCTGAACTTTCACGCATTGCAAAGTATCTGTTTAACTGACATACCAAGTCTTCTTGCCTGTGTTTATGCTCCTGATTTTTGATCTGGTTTGACTCCCTGGTTTCGTGATTCTGCCTTTGCCTTGGATATCCAGTTTGTAAATTGCCTGACCTTCTGCCTGTTCTTGACTATGATTCAACTAAGTGTTTTTTGGATCTATTTGCTATTTGCCATCTTTAATAAAAGCATTACCCGCAACTGCAGCTGTCTCTGATGCCTGACATTGACTCAATGTCTGCTGCTATAGTGACCATTTATTCTGAAAATGAATTTGGTTTTGCAAATTTTGGTTCTACCTACATCAAAATATTCTCCTTTAGCTTTAATGAGACACTACCATGCATTTAAATGCTTATGAATGCCTCATTAACCCAATCAAATGAGTTAAGTTAGTAAATATTTAGTTGTAAATATTAGAAACCATTCAGTGCACGGGCCTGTTATCAACAAGGCTTTTTTCATATGAGAGTATGAGTACATTACCAAGGGTGGAAAGTAACAGTACATGAGTACATGGTTCACTATTAATGGTACTTTTTGAAGTATACTATAATTAAATAACAGTGCATAGTACATTTACTTGAGTTTAAAAAAAATTCAGTATTCAACTTCTCTTTTATTTTACTGTGGAAGAATTTGAGTTGCCTGCACAGAGCCCTGACCTCAACCCCACTGAACACATTTAGGATGAATTGGAACGCAGTGCCAGGCCTCCTCAATCGACAGCTATGCCTGACCAAACTAATAACTAACTCTTGTGGATGAATGGGCAAATCCCCACAGCCATGCTCCAAAAAAATTAGGACGGCCTTTCCTGAAGAATGGGGGTTATTATTACAACAGCAAAGGGGACTAAATCTGGAATGGGATGTTCAATAAGTACATATGTGTGTGATGAGTACACATGAGTGTGATGATCAGGTGTCCACAAACCTTTGGCCATACAGTCTATCTAGGTGATTCTATAGCCTATAGGTCACTCTCAGGATAATGGTGTAATGGGCATCTTTGCTGGATAGTTAACTATATAGCTAGAAACATGTATGAATTAACATGAGCTAGCTAGCTAACAAAACTAGCAAGCTCCTGAAACCCCAACAGCATTTGGCAAATTAGCTAAATTAGCTAGCCAGCTAACATTACCTTTATATATACTGTAATGTAGCTTGGTCAGTTAACCCAAGAAGAGAATAGGAAATTTTCGGATTATTGTGCTAATTGTACACATATGAAAGTTTTTGTAGTTTTTCTCCAGATGACTTATTTACTCTAACCTGAGTAACTTTACTTTCACTCAATTGAATTATTATATATTATATATATTATATACTACACTAGCAGTAGTTTTATAAAAGTCAGTATGTTTTGAAATCTTTTTAACCCTGCACATTACTGAATGTTGTGGGATGTTTTAGAAAAAAATCTCTTTGGTTAAAATAATAGTCTATAAACATGTTGTGTTTAGTCCTTGGCAAATTGACTTGCTAGTGAACTATTTTAAAGTGATTTAAATCATTGCCTGCCTCCACACCTTTGACATGAATCATTGCCTGTCTCCACACCTTTGACATGAATACAATTTGGTAATAACTTATATTACCGAATATTTGCTGATAACTGGCTGCTTTTCTGTGATTCAGCAAAATGTACACTATATTACCAAAAGTATTCGGTCACCTGCCTTGACTCACATATGAACTTAAGTGCCATCCCATTCCTA
>CM075007.1:19019104-19032418 GCA_037576675.1 Pangasius sanitwongsei | reverse complement strand
GGCCAAGTGATTAGGACACCTGATTCTGATCATTTGGATGGGTGACCGAATACTTTTGGTAATATAGTGTATCTGTGATGCCTTAGCCAAGATTATGACCCCTTGTCCATCATTTTACAGGCTTGCTTTCAGATTGTACGTGCTTTGGGAATTGTGATATTATCACTAATTGAATATGGAAATGTGATATTATAATGAATTCAATTTAAACTCAAAACTGAGAAAATCTCATTCCAAATCAAAATGAGCATGGTCAAAACCATGATGAAAGCAAATTCAAAGTACTGTTCCAACCATTAGAGAGAGATCAAAGAACTCATCGTTCTTGGCAAGGAAATTTTAAATTGCAAAACTGCTAACCTTCCACCCAGAAATCAATGCAACTAGCAGTTTATTTATTTAATTATTTTAGATATTATGTTGTGGATAAAAAGTAGTATGCCGCTACTTGTAGATGTGTATTAAGGGTAGCCATCTGTCCCTCCTCAGCAACCCCTGTGCTTCCTCCCTATTGACCAGCTGGTCTTGAACCAGTGCCATGTTTGTTTTATATAATGATTTGTTTCTTTCCTCTTATCTGCCTGTTTTTCCCTCTCAGTAGAACAAATTCAAAATGATCATTTTGGTTCTGTTTCCATTATCAATAGTATATAAGGGTAATCTGAGGTAAATATTATTCTCATTTTCATTAAATGCTGCTTTGATTAAACAGTATAATAATAATAAAAAAATATAGTTAAATGAGAATCCAGACAAAAGTCTAGCTTTAAACTAATCCACAGTACTGTTTAGATTAAGATCTAGCTCTAATTAAAACCACACTACAGTTAGTATATCTAACCAAAATCACATTGCATCAAAGTACAGATCACAGTCTAACCACCCCTACTGCCATATGCTTTTACAAAATAAAAAGGTTAAATCTAGCATTCAGTATGGGTCTTCACTTTATCCCTCTTGGGTAGCCTCATAAGCCAGTTTTCTAGCATTCTCTACAGAGTATGGGATGTTTTGCCAATAAACATAGCCAAGAACTTACTTTCAGAAAAAGAGTCAGTTTGACTTACATGGCACTTAATGGTCAATGGACAATGGTCAGCCTTTGCTGTTACATTCTAAAAATAAAAGATCAAGAACATATTTTCTCCCTTACCATTTTACAGCAACATTCAGTGTCTCATTAATGAGAAATCCACATAGAATAGTGGAGACAGCAAACAGTGTACTCACAGTTGCAGAATGCAATGCAGCTATATGGTGCAGTTGCACTGAGACTTGGCTTGATATGTAAGAGATATATAAGATGACATGCACAATGGCATTGATGGCGGTATTAGTATGAAAGTTGAAGCCTTGGAACCTGATTGGATCTGTTTGAGCAGAGTGTACAGGTGAGGAGATAAGGGAGCTGGACAGATTAAAGGACTGCAGCAGATTAAAGGAAGCGCTGCTGCATTGCTCTCCTTATGTAGAGATAAAGCAAGAGCTAAATCCCACTGCACCACTATCAGCAGGTAGTCAAACAGCAGTTTGGGTAATGTAGGAGAGAATACAAACAGCTAGAGACTAGAGCTGAGAATAGACCAACTTGTCAATGAAAGAAGTTTAAATGTAAAAAAGTAAACTCCATTAAAGATAACATGTGAATTGTGAAGATTCATATGCAGGTAATTTTCCTTGAAGATACTGAAGCTTGTGGCCAGAAAAGTGTAAAAAAAAAAAAATAAAATAAATCAGATGCTCTATGGCCTAAAGCTGAGACTACCTGTGGGGAAACTCTTTAAGGTTTTATGTAGAACTCTACAACAGAGGGTCAGGGGGAAAAAAAAGTTTATGAATTTGGAACCATAAAGCATCCAGAGAACCACTGAGTGTAGTGTTCTTTAATTCAGGAATGAAAGGATTAGGTGAAAAAGGTCTCTCTTACAGTAATGTTCACTTTTATATAATGTTGTGTGTGTGTCTGTGTGTGTGTGTGAGAGAGAGAGAGAGAAAGAAAGATTCACACAGTCAACTTGAGGCAGGAAGTCATGCTGAGCACTGCTGTTAGCTGACACACATGGCAGGTGGCAGTTATGTTTTGCTGTGCTTATGGCAGGGAGAAGCTTAGGCCTCTAAGTGCCTGTGAGAATGCTGTGACTAATGAAGTATTTGTACACTCTCATCACAAACACTCAGAAAGTCAACCTCCCGCAACAGCTGTAATTATGCATGAGCGAGTCGTCGGGTTGGATGTAGCTGGGCAACTGTTGCCATGGTGAGTAAACAGGGGTGATGGTAAGAGGTGGGGCAGACTGAAGAGCAGCAGTGTGTGATGGGGATGAGGGCAGATCTCTGATGTACTGAGGGTCGTATGGTAACGCACTTTAACTCTGACAGATATTAAGTGCAGGGGTGGAGGTGGAGTTGGAGTAGTCTTGAACTCCATCCCCTTCTGATGTTATTAAAACTTCTACTGGATATAACAAATCTATGATAATCAAATAGAACTGTGGGTGCTGGAAAAGAATTAGTGATATTTCGCATATTTTAACTCCTGAAAGTCATGGATTATTATTCAGATATTCGGCTTAAAGCATATTCTGCAACTACTATAAATTATTCAGTACCTAGCTCAGTAACTCTGAAAGGTGTTAAATTCAATTTGGAAACAGTGATGTCCTGATAATTGGCAGATCGTAGCTATAAACATTTGTTAGATCAATTTTAAGCTGCTGTATTGTGTAACTCTACACATTAATAACACTATGAGCATGATACAGTTCGTTATTAACTATTGTATCATAATGTAATTCAGAAATCCTCAGGCAAGACAAGAAGGCTTGTTTTGTTAAATCAAGATATTTAACTCAATAAAATTAAAACAGTCAAACTGGAATCCGAGCAGTTTATGGATGAATGGAAGGATAACATGACAGATTAGAGAGATAATTGGTTCTACCACTGTGGTATATCAACAATGAAGTTTGTCACTTTTCTGCAATGTGGACCTCTCTAAAATTTTGATCCTCATTAATATTTGATTCAGAAAACATGATATAGCCTGTCTGAGGAGTGGTTTGTTTATCCAGAGTTTGGTCTATGTTGTTATTGCCACTGTGGTTGAATCTGGGTGTTTTTCTTCAAGATCACTGAAGGTCACCAGTTATGAGTGTTTACAGCAACAATGTTTTTCTAGGCTTTACAGTTATAGAGTGCAGCAGTAAGAGATGGCCGTTCTAACAGCTGTTGTGTAGGCTTCTCTATATTTCCCTATAGTAGAGGTGTAGGCTTTGCTTTGAGTTCCTTTCTATTATCTATTATTAAGCTAAGCCTATAAGCATTTCACACAGATGTCCAGTTAAAGCCCGTACTGGAGATATTAGTCGCAGGAGAGAGTATGTTGTACTTGTCTTGTATATTTGTAATAAAAGTGTATCAACAGTTGAAATGCTGCTACTGAATACGCAGTTATAAAAGTGTATATGTGCGTGTCAGTGTATGTGTACTCAAGGTGTGAACTAATGGTGTTGATCAGTACCACTTGTGTGATTAGCAGGTCTTAGTGGTGGTGTGATGCTTCACTGATTGTGTCTCCACTTTACATATTTGCAGCAACACACACATACTGTTTCACTGTCACACTCATACTTCTGTAAAAAAAATTCTGTCTCATGGCAAACTAGCACAAAGCGTGCTGTAACAACCATACCATGAGACACAGGTACAGTATTTGTACAAGATAGATCACTAACCCTGTTGCTGAAGATCTGCCTTCCTACTGATTTCATTTCCAGCCCAATCCAGCACACCTGCTGCAGATAATCAGTTTACCTGATGAGCCGAATCAGGTCATTTGGATAAGGGCTGAAAATGAAATATGTAGAATGGTAGATCTTACAGGGTTAGTTATTCCTGTACTATATATGGTACTGTATACCACTGCACTGTTGTTGCTATGTGGCTGCTATATAGTACAACAGAAATACTGCCACTGATGCATGCATTTTGTAGCCCCAAAAACATTATTCTCAAGATTAACAAAGAAACCCAGGTTATATGAGCCCTCGTGTGGGGAAAAGTAGAACTACTTATTTCATTTCTTCTCTGTGTCCTTACACAATAGACTTTATACAAAGAAAAGTCATATTATTATAAAATCTATTTATATAAGGTGCTATTTATACAGCACCTTTCATACATTTAAATGCAACTCAAAGCTTTACAGTGTGAAGAAATAAGACAAATAAACAAAGCAGTACCTGTTCCTGAAACAAATAAAAGCAGTACCAGAAAAAAATTGAAAATAATATCAATGTAATATAGGACAATGTGTCAAATGAAAACCTTAAATTAAATATTTCACCTTTGGCATGAGATTTTTTTTCATGTGTTAAATTAATTAAATGTGAATCTGTAAAGACATGGAAAATAAAAACAAAAAATATTTAAATACTCATGCACAGATTTTCATTTGACTCACCCTTGTATAAAAAATATATAATAAGATGTTATAAACATGTGAAAAAAATAGAAAAAAAGTACAAGTACAACACTTAAGTAATATAAAAGTAACATAGAAGGAAAATTTAAAATAATAAAAGCTGTTTTTTGGCTGTTGTTTTTAAAAGTCAGTGGAATCTGACGAATGTATGTTGGGTAAGTGTTCAAGATCTTTGGTGCCTAAAATAAAGGCTTCTTCACCACTCTTTTTAACTTTCATACATACAATATGTAGAAGGCTAGCACAAGGTGATCTTAAGACATGATTTAGAACATAGTTTGTCCGTCATGCAGAGATGTATATATATATATATATATATATATATATATATAGTCAATTCTAGAGGAAGTAGGCAGCCAGTTAACTGATGCTAAAACTGGTCTAATATAATCTCGTGGTCTAGTAGATGCTAATATTCTTGCACAAGTTGTAGTTTGTTTGTTCTAGTTGTAAGAAGTCTTGTGAGCATTGTATTACCAATGTATTACAGTAGTCAAAATCAGAGGGGTATTTACAGGTATTTCTGTCTTGTCTTAATTTAGGTTTAAAATACTATTCATCCAGCCAACAATCCTGGACAGACAGGTTGCCAGTTCAGTTGGAGTAGTGACATCATCTTGCACTACAGATATATATATAGCTGTGTATCATCTCCATAGCTATGAAAATTGACTTGATGCAGTTTAACAAGCTAAAACCAAAAAAACCAAAACAAAACCAAGTGGTAGGTAGGATATAGGCCCATTACTGAGCCTTGTGATACACCACCGAGAATATCACGCTTATCTGAGACTAACAAAATATTAATACATAGAAAACCAGTTTAACACAGTACCAGAAAGACCAAACAACAATAAATATGTGTAAAATACATACGTACTGTATATCTAAAAGTGAAAATACACGGTCATATATCTAAATCCAATTTGAGGACATTACATGATAAATGTAATTCTGAACTTAAATCAGTGCAATCGTGATGTCATGTGATGAAATGTGATGAAATACACTTGATCTCATGTATTTTGGATTGCATTTTTGGAGTGTTTTCATTTGTTAATTTGTTTTGCAATTCAGTCAGTCAGTCAATTAATAAATATGCTTCAGCTTAACATGCAGAAGATAAAAGGCATATAAGTACAAGGCATATAAGCTAGCGAGAACGGAAGCTAGGTACTTTGTATCTTTTCTGTATGTATTAAATGTTTCAAGACTAGATGTGTGCTGTGCACAGGGGCTGTTTGTTTGGACAAGGTTGATGGCCGAAACCTTCTGTTCAAAGTATGCCATTTTTTTTTGCAGTGAAACAGGAGGTAAGAGGGGTTATAGGCAGATAAAAACAGAAGATTATTTTGCTTAGCGATGCATGCATACACTGACTTTAGAATAAAATGATGTAGCACTTGCTAGGGTCTCGGCCACTGTATTTCAGTTTCGTGCTTTTGAGACACTTTTATAACAGTAAGCCCTTGGTTCTGATTTAATTCATGCTCTGGTGGTTTTGCTATTATCTTCTATGACATATATTAAAGAGAGTGTAATAAGTGAGTTTCTGAAGGATCATGGGCTATCTAATAGAGCTTTGGATAGAAGTAGAATAGCTGAAGTAGAAAAAGCATACGATATGTGAAATGCCTGTCCTAAAGAATTAAAAGTGATTCCAGTTTAAATGTCCCAGAGTTCAGCAAAAGCAATGACTTGAACTTCATGAGGCAGTAAGGTAAAAGGAAATAAGACTGCCACAACTTGCAACTAAAAGCAATATGCAATATACATAAATACTAAATCACAATGATTTGATAAAATTCAGTTATTAACCGATATCAATGTAGTATTTGTAGTATTTATAAAAAGATCAGACTGCAAAATCTATGATGGTATGAATTACTAAAGCATACCTGTGGCACACTGCCAAGCTCTTTTGTCTGTCATTCAATTTTCTGCCATCTGAGTGCAAGGAAAGCTTGTGGCTGTCAATGTGTAATAATAATGGAAACAGTGCGTCTTGGCAGAGGAATGAATGGTCACATGCTGTCGTGTCATGGTCAGTCCACCAGGAAATTACATTACCTTTCAAGTTTATCTGCGTGAATATAGGAATGAGTAGGTAATGGCTCAGGGAAGAGTGGCGTAAGTGATGCTGCTGCTCTCCTTGCAGGCGCATTTTTCACTGTTAGCCTGTGCATACAGTGGTGATGATAGTTTTGACAGGCACATTTATGTTGTAGGGAGAAAGTCCCACAAATCTATAACTACATCAATGGCATTAGTATATTCACCCCTTGGCCTATTGATTGAACTGGTGCTTATTTTAAATGTGTATTGGACAAGCACAGTATATAGAGTACATGGATGGTATAGAGCAGTTCCATTTAGTGATTTAAATCTGTTTAATCACAGTAAGTAAATTTACCTACCAGACCAGCACAGGAGGCTCAATGCCGAATGAGCAGCAGTTTAACACAAGAGGGCACCAGCACTCTACTGTAAATTTAATGAGTTTACAATGTTGCAATAATCCGCTAAAGCAAAAATCCAGTGTTTGATTTAAATGTACTCGACACCTCGAAAATATTCAGTGTATTTCAACAATCACATCAGTCATTTTCAGCAGTCGTGCTCAAGCTGCCATGCGGCATGAGTTTGAGGGATTATTCATTGGTTGGTATTTTAATACCATTTTAAATCTACCATGGTAAATAGACTTAATAACGCTCACTATAGCCTGATGAGTTTCAGTAAAGTGTTTGCTTGCAACTTGTTTTCTGGTAAACATGAAGAAGCCTCGTCAATTTTTAATTTTAAATAAACAATATCAAGCTTGAGAACATAATGGGGCTACAGTGGGAGTTGTGGGAGGTGGAGTTAAAATACAGAATTATAATAATTTATAATGACTGGGTTATATAATTGCTGAATTGTTTCTTGTGGTTTTAGTGCATTATCATGTTGTATCCAAAGTATACTGTATTTATATTAGGGCAGTATGGTAGTGCAGTGAGTAATGTTGCCCCCTCACAGCTCCACAGTCCCTGGTTCAATCCTGAGTTATTTCCGTATTTGTATAGGTTTCCTCCTGGTTCTCTGGTTTCCACCCACCTCCCAAAACATGTCAGTAGATGGTTTAGCTATGCTAAATTACACCTAGGTGTGAACGAGTGTGCCACTGTGTGTGCATTGTGCCCTAAAATAGACTGGAGTCCCATCCAGGGCATACTCTCGCCTCATTCCAAATGTTCCTGAAATAGACTCTGGATCCACCGCGACCCTGACTGGTTACTGAAAATGAGACAGCATAACAATGTGTATATGTCTTTTAATGAAAGAAGTGTCATTCAGCCACCATATTGTTGCATGGTAATAAACTGTTGTTGATAGTAGTATGTTTTGCCATTATGTGAAGTCTTACTAGCCTTGACAGTTTTGATTATCTGGCTAAATAAGAATTATCTCTGCAACGTGCTTTGCGTCCATTAAAGTTGCCCACTTACAATTTTGTTTGAATGACTCAAGAGACAATCAAATGACATGCCTGATATGAAGAAATCATTTTTCCTACTGTTGGAGAAACAATTCCATGGTAAGAGATAATATTCTAGGCAATCAGGAGGAAAATGAGATGGTGGAAGACAGATGCACTAGGCTAGGAGAGGAGATAACAGCCTTCGTATTGAGCAGTCTTTGCTTCTGGCTTAAATTAACTAGAATGAGTGAAGTGTTACATGCGGATGAAGCTTGCATAGACAAATCAAAGGTGTTGAGTGAAGTGTGTTCTTCAGCACAGCACACTAAACAATGTAATTCCATACTAGCCACATATAAATCATCATAGTTTAACACTGGATAATCTGTTACCCATAATCAATATTTCCTGAGTAAGATTTCAGTGAGCAGTGCAGAGAGAGAGCCTGGCCTTGTGGTGTACTGATGGGACGAGTATCTACAGGCTCTGCCCACATTCACTGCCATTAAAATTCATGAGATGTATTGGCTTTTGGTTTTGACTGCCAAGCCTTTCCGACAGAGAATAAGAAAGTGAGAGACAGAGATAGAGACAGGCAGATAGAGAGATTCTCTCTAGAAAACAAAGAGAGAAGGGAGATCATGGTCCTGACATTACTACATTTACATAAATGAACCACTAAAATTGCATTTATATTTTCAACTATTTTCCAGTGGTAGCTTATGAATGTGTTTGAGAAAGAATTTTTAAAACACATTTTTCTTGGCAAGAAAGAAGATTCCATCTAGCACTCTAAGAGGATCTTTTGTTTGTCTCGCTGTATGAACCCTTACAGAATATAGGGTTTTCTTTGAAAAGTGGTTTTAAGTAGAACCATTTTACAGCACTAGAACCATTAACTACGCAAAAAAAACAACATTTTTCTAAGAATGTAGTCGTCAATAGTGGATAAGTAAACACCTCAATTTATACAGATCCAGACTGTCCAATAATGTGATTATCTTCATTTCATTAAAAAAAAAAAACTAAATGAAAAAAACTTTTTTTTTTTCTCGATATAATTCTGCAAGGCATATGATGTGGTAGTTATCATCACTTCTGTTTTATTATAATGCAGATAAGGGCTATGAGCATCTGATTAGACATTTATGTTATGGTGAGAAAGTGTGGATACTTGATTTCTCTTGTATTATATTGAATACAATCCTGATTACACTTCCTGAAAACAGTTTATTTCCAAGACTTACCCCTTCGTCAGTGGATATTCTCAGCTGGATACAGTAGACTTGTATGTTGCTCATACTGAAGTCAAATCGAGTATTTTTTATTGTCATTCCTCTATATAGCTTGTATATATTGGAACAAAATGTCATTTCTCCAGGATCATGGTGATACATATAACAATACAATAGCACAATACACAGGACTGCATAAAGTGCAGATACATGACAGTGTGAGATGAGTGCAAAAAAATACACAAGACAATAATCATAAGGAAACTGCATGTTAACTAGAGAGGACATGAAAGCAGTGTTGTGTGGAAAAAGTAGTGCAAAAAATTGTCTGTAAAATATTGACTATGAGGCGAAGTGTAGCAGCAATATTGGGGAAAAGGTAGCAGCAAAAAAGAGTCTCATAATAGTAAAAGTGTCCCATAGCAGCATTATAAAGTGCACTGATGGTTGTACAATGGTGGGTGATGGGAAGGGTTTGAATGGTCCAGGTGAGTGTTGGGAGGTAACAATCTATTGAGTCTTTTGACTGCCTAAGGTGGTGGTGGCATGGATGCTCCATGAGAAGAGTCCATGAGAGGGGTGGGAGGGGTTGTCCACAATGCTGGTGGCCTTACGGATGCAGTGGTTGTTATAAGAGGTGTCAGGTGGGTAGAGAGACCCCGATGATCTTCTCATCTCTTCTCTGTAGCCGCTGTAGAGTCTTACGGTCTCACACTGTGCAGGTCTCATACCAAAAAGTGAAACAGCTGGTCAGGGCACTCTCTGTTGTCTCTCTTCAACCACCGCAGGAAGTGGAGATGCTACTGGGGTTTCTTGGCTAGGCAGGTGGTGTTGAGTGTCCAGGAGAGGTCTTCTGTAATGTGCACACCAAGAATCTTGGAAGTTTTGAACACATTGAACACCATTTGTCTTTACTGTGTACTGTTGTAGATGAGTAATGAATTATAATTCCACTATCCAGTGTCACCCAGAAGAGGATGGATTCCATTTTGTATCTGGTTTCTCTCAAGGTTTCTTCCTCATGTTACTCAGGGAGTTTCTGCAGAACTGCTTTGTGACAATGTCAGTTGCTAACAGTGCTATACAAATAAAATTCAATTGAACTGAACTGAATTGAGCACGCGAGTGTGTATGTGTGTCCTGTGATCCAAGCTTTATCCCTTACCTGTCTACACAGGTAAATTTCTGAATAAACATACATTTTATTTCATCATTCTTACATCAGCTGGCCTTCACTACATGATTTCCATTGTGCAAACAGAGTTTGAAAAGTAACTATTTCTTTCTTGTTTTATTGCCTTAATTGTGCATGATAGACAATTTAGCAAAGATGGATTTTTCTATCACACACATGTGGAACTTTATTGTGGCCTGATAGCAATGAAAAAAAAATCCTCAAAATCCCAAACAGTAAGAGAGACACCATGATCCCATTATCACATGACATGGAGAGAGATGGAGCTAGACATGATGTATCTTGCCAGACTTATGTGCTTATAAGCAAAAAGCAAAAATGAACTATAAACACTGCAATGTTTCTCTTTTTTTCATCCTAGCTCTGGCTGTTTTCTGTATCAATCATACAATTATATCACTAACCATCTCAATCTATAAGAGGCAGCTATATTTTCAGTCACATTGATTAAAGTATCTGAAGTCATATGATCTGGAGCAAGATTAAGAGGCTTAAAATTGACTCGTTTACCACCTAAAACCACCAGTTTATCAGCTGCAGTTGAGCGCCTGCAGTTGGAAATTCTTTCTTTTAAAATTTAAGCAATTGTCTCAAAGGGCAAGTTTTTCTTTCCTTCCCATTATTTCCTTCCTCCTCATCTTCTGTCTATCTCCTCCACCATCCATGCTCAGATAAGATCAAATCAAATGAACATTTCATTAAATAATTTTGAATGGAGAGTGTTGGATATGAAAAGGTTAAGCACATTGAGTTCTACACAGTATAATTCTGCTTAGTGTTGGATATGAAAAGGTTAAGCAAATTAAGTTCTACATAGTTTAATTCTGCTTGGAAAAAATTAGGCTCTACTGAATTTGTCAGACTTGGCTCAAGGTTCTCTGAGCAGCATTACAAATCATAATGTGAAAAATACTCCTAATGGTTTTTAGGCAGAGGTTTTTTTTTTTCCAGCTGAGCCTGCTGATCAGCTTATGCTAGGATTTTTTTTTTTTTTTGCTAGAAAGTGCCCCCCACCAATTAACAGAAAGCTTGAAGGAAGGAGATGGTGAAAGGCGACATGATTTAAATAACTTCATTAATGGTGTGGAATCCAGTGGGTGCTTCAGCAATTATCACTGTGACCCAGAGAAATTAGCTGCCAGTCCCACAGGACTTGACCCAATCTCACGTTAACGAGAACAGCTGCAGCTGTACTGCCCATCCCTACCCCCACAGCACAGGTAGACACACTGAATACACATCAGTGACTGCACCATGCATACACACGAGGTGAGAGGAAATGCGAGAAAGACAGAGCTCAGGTCAGCTGCTAGTGTATTATTTATGTGTTCTGTATGAGTATGTTTCCTCCTGAGTAACAGAAGCAAACTTGTGTACTCTGACTGAGAGACAGTGGAATACCCATCCTCCTTCCTTTGGTTTTCCCCCTCTTTTCATACAGCATCGTCTTTCATTTCTCCTCCTGTGTAGAGGAATGAGGAGCTATTCCTGGAGTGCAGTGAGAGCAAGAGAAAGGCAGGGAGGGGGGTGGCGGAGGGGGGTGGGGGGATGTCGGAGTGAGAACAACATGCCCTCACGAAGTCGGCCTGAATAAAATGGGCAATGCTTTACATTTGGCTTTAATAAACTTCAACATTAATAAATCATAAGCAATGTTAAAAAAGTAACAAAAGTTAACACTTATAATAATTGGCATTAATTTTTATTCAATACATGACTTAAAAACACGTCCACAAAAGTGAGTCACAAATTCAATTACAGAATGTTTGTAAACCCTGTAAACTTACAGGGTTGCCAAGTCTCAGAAAAATTTCCATCCTCACTACCTCACACATCTCAACATCTTATAAACTCGCATAAGACCTGAAACTAGCCCAGTGAGGTTGATGGTATATGACAGAACAGTGTCAGTATAGTTTAAGTTCATTCAATCATTCCTTGTTTATGCCTCTTGTCATCTTTTTTCCATCTTTCCTTAATTGAAAAAGAAAAACACTTAACAGAACTATGTACAGTTTTTGATTTTTAGTAAACAGGTCCATGGACTATTTTTAACCTAGCCCAATATAATGCCATCCACAGACTTTGTTCCAAACTATCCAAATAATTTGTTATTTAAAAAAAAACATGACCATGGCAACACTGTACTGAACTCTGGTCTCCGGTTGTAAATACTGGAACTTGCTTCAGGTTCAGCTCTGAATTTTGCCAATTAACAATGGCAAAAAAAAGTTAATGTGCTGTTTCATGTTGGTCATTGTGGACTTAATTTTACTGGTTGATGCTATGAATGTTGGTTAATGCAGGTGTTGACTTTTTGGCCTGTTTGGTTTATTGTTAACATCAATTCATATTAGTGTTAGTTACTTTGCTATGGATACTTATAGTGTATTAATGTTGAAGTTCATGGTTTGTTCAGGTTAACTAATGTTAACCAGTGATCCTGACCCCTTCTGCTCTCCGGACCTGCCTGATCCATCCTGATATGCTCTACTTCTGGTTGGAGTTTTCATCAGTTGGAGATCGCTTGGTGCTGCTGGGGGTGGCCCCACATGGACAGCCTGAAGATCATTGGGATTGCTGGGGATGGTGCTACTTGGGGAACATTGAGATGGCTTTGGACTGCGATTCATATGGGCAGTTGTACTGGCTTGGGATGGCTTGGGACTGTGATTGCTGTGGTGGCTTTGGGGCTGCAGTTGCTGCGAGCAGTTTTGCACTCACGTCTCCATCAGTGGACAGCGGATAGGTTCAACAAAACAGACTTCATGTGAAAACCACAATCAGTTTCCTGGTTACACGATTGCACTATTTGTCCATGTAGTAGACAGTTATAGAAGGGATTTATTTATAATTGCACGATCCGGTGTCACCCAGATGAGGATGGGTTCCCTTTTGAGTCTGGTTCCTCTCAAGGTTTCTTCCTCATATTGTCTCA
>CM075007.1:18986385-19006770 GCA_037576675.1 Pangasius sanitwongsei | reverse complement strand
ACCCCCATCTTTAACACACCCCCATCTTAAACACATCCCATCTTTAACACAACCCCATCTTAAACACATCCCATCTTTAACACACCCCCATCTTAAACACATCCCATCTTAAACACATCCCATCTTTAACACAACCCCATCTTAAACACATCCCATCTTAAACACAACCCCATCTTAAACACATCCCATCTTAAACACATCCCATCTTAAACACACCCCATCTTTAACACACCCCCATCTTAAACACAACCCCATCTTAAACACACCCCATCTTTAACACACCCCCATCTTAAACACATCCCATCTTAAACACACCCCCATCTTTAACACACCCCCATCTTAAACACATCCCATCTTTAACACAACCCCATCTTAAACACATCCCATCTTAAACACACCCCATCTTTAACACACCCCCATCTTAAACACATCCCATCTTAAACACATCCCATCTTAAACACACCCCCATCTTAAACACATCCCATCTTAAACACATCCCATCTTAAACACATCTCATCTTAAACACATCTCATCTTAAACACAACCCCATCTTTAACACATCCCATCTTAAACACAACCTCATCTTAAACTCAATCCCATCTTTAACACATCCCATCTTAAACACACCCTCATCTTAAACACAACCCCATCTTAAACACATCTCATCTTAAACACATCTCATCTTAAACACATCCCATCTTAAACACAACCCCATCTTTAACACATCCCATCTTAAACACACCCTCATCTTAAACACAACCCATCTTAAACACATCTCATCTTAAACACATCCCATCTTAAACACAACCTCATCTTAAACACAACCCCATCTTTAACACAACCCCATCTTTAACACAACCCCATCTTTAACACAACCCCATCTTAAACACATCCCATCTTAAACATAGAACTCGTTTTAAACATAGAACCCATTTAAACAGATCCCATATTAAACATAGAGCTCATCTTAAACATAGAGCTCATTTTAAACAGATCCCATCTTAAGCATAGAGTTCATTTTAAACATAGACTCCATCTTAAAGAGATCCCATCTTAAACAGTTTCCATCTTAAACATATAGCCTGTTTTAAACATAGAACCCATTTTAAAACAGATCCCATCTTATAGATAGAACTCATATTAAGCATAGAGCCCATTTTCTAATATAAAGCCCTTCTTAAACAGATCCCATCTTAAGCATAGGGCTCATTTTAAACAGAGAACCCATTTTAAACAGATCCCATATTAAACACAAAACTCATCTTAAGCACAGAGCTCATCTTAAACATAGAGCTCATTTTAAACATAGAGTTCACATTAAGCATATAGTTCATTTTATACATAGACTCCATCCTAAACAGATCCCAACATAGAGCTAAAAAACCTTTTCAGAATGTCAGTAATAGAAGATAGGTATATATATCAAAAATAATAAAAAAAAAAAACCAAACAAACAAATGCAATTAATATACAAATTAAGAAATAAAGTAAGAATGAGACAAAAGTATTGTATATATATATATATATATATATATATATATATATGTGTGTGTGTGTGTGTGTGTGTGTGTGTGTGTATGAAACACATCTTTTTTTTTTTACAGAATAATATAGGACTGAATCTAATGCTAGGATAAATAGTGATAGCTCGCTTTTAATGAATAGGTAGACTTGGCTTTTTTGACCAATTGCCAATTTAGTGTACAATCACTACTATTTTCCCCATGTCTGGCAGTTATTTCTTTCTCTCTCTCTCTCTCTCTCTCTCTCTGTCTCTCTCTTTTTCTTGGTGGTATTGAATGTAATTTCTACATTCATTTTACAGTTTACTTACATCAGCTAGCAAATTGCCATTAATTTCAATAACTCAGTATACACCAATCGGATATAATTAAGTGAAAGGAAAACATAGCAGACTGCAGAGTGCAGTGTGCTTTCTAAAATTTAATAGCCAGTGTTCCTCTGTAGCCTACATAGACCCGGGCTCATTATGAGATCCGCAGCTTCTGATTTGCTTTTGCAGATCCCAACGGGCAAACGGCATGTTTTTAAAAAAAAAATATTTTAAACATTGCACACCAAGTGAGCTTACATTTTCTAAATAGGCTTTCACTAGTACCGCTTCATAATACCAATTTATTGTACTAAACTTTCAACAAAACATTACTAGATTTACAGTAATGGTACTTTGAATGACATACACCCTGTGGTTGTGCTATAATATTCAACAAGGGTAAAGTAAAGCCATAATGATTCTACAAAATACTGTAATGATTCTGCAATGCTCAGCCAAAATTCTGCAATGCTCAGCCTCAACACCTGTGAGACTTCAAAACTTCAAAACAAAACTCAAGACACACATGTTATTCAGCATGCTCTTTCCCCCAAACAAGCCTAATACTTTCCTTACTCACTGCTTTCTCTCCCACACACAAGCCTAGGACTTTCATAACCTTCTGCCTAACTATGTTTAGCTATCTCTTGCGGCTTATTCTGATTGCTTGTTTTTATGCAATACTTTTGTCTCATTCTTACTTTATTTCTTAATTTGTATATTAATTGCATTTGTTTTTTTGTTTTTTTTTAATGATTTTTGATCTCGAATACTGAAGTTCATCAGAGCCTGACTTCACTAATGCTCTTACGGATGAATAGGCAGATCCCCACAGCCACACTGCAAAATCTAGTAGAAGCCTTCCCAGAAAGGTGGAGGTTATTGTAACATTTTTAAATCTTTCCTGCATTTAAAATTTTCTAACCAAAAGACACAAAGTAGTGTCTTCACTGTAAGTGTGACATGTACTCTTCGACACACTGGTATATAGAGTTTTGGAAAAAGCACTGACATTTATTATGCTATTACTCATGTCAGTCTCAATGATGAGATAAAGTGGAAATAATGTTTGCTGATAATATGTATGTGTTCCGACAGAAGTATCTGGAATGGAGACCTTTCTTAACAAACTTGCACTTTTACAAACAATACACACACCTACAAAGTAAGAGATTAGGCACCATTAATGTTTAAGTGGAAGGTTTCTGGTTTCACAGGATGGATTAAGGCTCCATGTGATTGTTAGAGCAGTAAGTTTGAATGCAGATGTACACTTTTAAGTCAGGTGATTTACTTCTTCTTGTGATAGTTTATGTCCAATTATGGCACAATAAATCACTGGACAAAACAAGGGGGGATAAGTTTCTTTTTTAACACTTCTGAAAATGACACACATTCAGTGATCTTCTGACCCAGATATTGGCTGACATGACTGTAGTAAACTCATTTAAACGTAGAGGAGCATGGCACCATTTGCCAGTTGGTGACATTTCTAGATACTGTTCTGTCTGGCTATACAGTGAAACCCAACAAAATCTGATTCTAAGTTTACTGTTGCATAAAATTACATTTCTATTGCTGTTCAGTGAAGGATTAAGATAGGATCTTAAATAAGCTAGTGCATTGACCAAGGATTACTGACTTCTAGCTCCTTATAAATCGACTAAATTTAATAAGTTGAAGCCTGAACAAGAAAAAATAACAGTTGAACTAATGAGGAGTTAAATTAACACTGACTTTACTGATTTCACAGGTTTAGTCATGTGTTGTGATATGTGACAGGATATAATGTTAAAGGCAAGACTGTGATGTGTTTTTTAATCTGAGTGAAGTCAGTAAAAGGCACTTTCTATTCTCTCAACTTTATCTGTCATCAAATAGTGTCACAATTCTGGTGGTTTCAGGTCTGTACACTAGAACATTATATTTGAAATGAAACCTTGACTATGAAGTTAAATGTCACCTGTACTTCTGAATGAATTCTCAGGTGAACTAAAGCATATCAAAGACAACCAGAGGCATGAAGGGTCAAAACTGCATGATGCATCACTGGAATGAAATAACAATGTATAACAGGGGGGTGATTCCTATATTCCTATATGGTTCACATAACATACAATACTGTGCAAAACTATTGTAGAGAAATTCTGTAAAGCAAAGATGAATTTAAAAAAAATTAAGTGAAAAGTTTCTAAAGAAATCAATATTTTGATTGGTCATACTTTGCATTTAAAATGGAATTTAATAGATTTTTTTTAGGTACACTGTCGTACTGATTTATAAGAAAATCAAATGGCTGTTCTAAGCGTCTTGGAGAAAGTGCCACATTTCCTTTGCAGACTTTGGCTGTCGAACTTGCTTGTCAGCAGCTGTAGATCTTTCAGATGATGTTTTTATTCTGAAAATGATAATTAACACTTTCTTAAAGAACATCAAAATGAAAAAAGAAAATGAATGGAAACGAATGTAATACTTGAAAATAAAAAAAATGAACATAGTATTTGCTCTTTTATTCTGACATTTAAGACAAAATCAATTAGTATAAATTAGGGTGCCTAAGACTTTTGCACAGTATTGTGTGCAAGTATATTTAAAGTTGTAATACTGAACCTTAATCTCATATTAATTCATACATTTCAGTTACACTGTACCATGATAACAGTACAAAGCAAAAATAACAGAAATTGTACCACTGACCAATAATTTCCAGACAGCAATGTTATTCACATCATTTGAGAGCAGAGGCTGTGTTGTAAAGCAGCTGGTCGTGTATGTATATAAGCTCCCTGGCAAAAAAAAAAAAAAAAGTAGCATCTACCAACAGCAGCATCTTATTGTATAATGTCAGTTGGTTGCACAACTGGACAAATAAAACTGTTTTTTTTGACTCTCTACACTGACACTGTCACTTTCCTGGATGACAATTGTAGGGTGCATAGAACCTGTGTGCATAGAACACAATCTGTGTGTGAGTTGTCCTAGCATGATGAAACACTGGGACACTTTGACTGGTCTTTTCCATACCTTCGATAGTTACAATACCTTTACCCCATTGAAAGACACAACTGGCAACTTTACCTGACAGAATTGGTACTGTAATTAGGATTAAATTGTTATTAGGATCAGAAATAAATGACACATGACTAATTTTTGTCCAATTTACCTAGAGGTTTTGGGTGACTATTTCAGTGTTTCACTTGCTGTACAAATAATCCCACAATTATTTTTATAGGATTGAGGTCCAGTGATTTCTCTGGCCCGTGTTCCATCATGCTCACTGAACAAGTCACACACAGCTATAGGAATTGCTCCTGGAACATGGGTGTGTCAGTGTGTTTTGCTTGGACATGAAGCACAAAAGGCAACCTCAGAGTCTGGCCAATGATCCCTTTTAATGCAAAATTATATTCATTCAGGTGCACAAATTATTGACATTGCTCAATAAAAGGCTGCTATTGGTGCTATGCTTTGTTCTGAGATCTTATATATGTATGTGTGTACAATAAGTATGAGGCTATATATATATATATATATATATATATATATATATATATATATACATATATATATATATTTTTTTTTCACCTCCCAGAGGCTTTTGGCTTTTGCTCTTGTTTGGAGTGCTGCCGGATGAGGTTATGCCAGTGCTGTCATCATAAGCCTCCACTCTCTCAGCCATGCCAAGGAAATTACGCATCACTGATCTTGAAAATAAACATCAAACAATGCATCAGCAAGATATACCTTACACAGACCACAGAGTGCAAGTATTCACTCTCATTGAACTCCACCTCTGACCATAATATTGTTCACAGAGTGCGTGGGAGCATTGATTTGTTTGCACATTTAGCATATTTGTGTGGGATGACACCTTGCTTGTTTTTGTCTGCTATTTTTTAATGCATACATACATATATATATATATATATATATATATATATACACACACACACACACACACACACACACACATATATATATATATACATATATACTTTTTTCAGAGTGGCTTTTACAAAGTGTGAATATTCACTGCGACAGTTTGGGTAATAAAACCTCTGTAGTGTTAACTAATTGTACCTTAGGAGCAGTGACTGTGATTGTAAATGTGCAGCATAAGTATGTGTGTCAGAAAGCATTGTGTGCACATACTCACAATGAGCTGCGCAGTGAAATGTCAGAATCTAGAGAGATTGTACAGACTGTGATCACAGCAGCTCTCCACCAAACTCCAAGGATTTAGAGCTTCAAAGCATTTGAGCTGAGAGCTCTGACCCCCTCATTTCCTCTTACTCTTTGTGAGTCTTACTGTTGCGAATGTTCTGAGAGCATGTTTATGCCATAGCACAACATAACCAGATACAAAACCTTTAAACATCCTTTCATACTCCCACGCTCACGTTACCATCCTAACATCTAACTTCCTAAGCATCTACTGTATTTACGACGCACCACACTCTCTGACACATCTGGCTAGATCAATCACATAACACATTATAGATGCAACACACATGCTATAAAATATAAAATCATACAGTATAACACTTTTTCGTGGAAATCTTTTTCCATAAAATTGCAGTAACTCAAATAGTGGGGAGAAGAAAATGAAAGAAGGACTGAAACTCATGTTGTAAAAGTCAATAGATTTCCCATGTTGGAATGGCAGCATTATGGCATTGCTGAGGAAGAAGCTGGACCAGGAAACACTGTTCAAACAACACATTTGCTCTTTTATTGACTACTCACACTTATAGCACAGTAACAGGTCTGGCAGTTAGCCACGGAACTACACAAAACGGTGAACACAAAATCACACAAAAGAACATGCTGAAGAGCACACCACAAATAAACACATAACACAATATTACACTCACATAAAAGCATTAAATCTAACAGAACATCAACAGAACACAGAGGCTCATGGATATGCAAATTAGCACTTTTTTTTTTTTTGCGTTTTTATTTAAAAAATTTTAACAATTTCTTCCTTACCCTAAATGTATTTGATGGTTGAGTCAACAAGTTTGGTTCATTAGGTTTGTAATGGATCTAAATGTAATTTTTGACTGACATATTGCTTAAAAATTCTTTAAACATAAACGTAGGCATTGCATTGTTAGCAGGTACATAGTGCATGAAATTATTTATGATATTTAGTGTTCTATTTATGGGTTTATAAGGGTTAATTAGGTCAGTTGAGTTTATAAGGGTATGAGTTTGTTAAATTATGCAATTCATTATTGTTATAAAAGGAATTAAATACAGTATGCTTGTATATGGTATATAGAGTATATACAGTACACGGAAATGGTTGAGATAAATAATAGTTCAAAGTAAGTAATGTAAATGCATATAACATTTAATGCCTGTAGTAATTCAGCAGATCATAACATGCCTTTGTATTAAACACATAGAAATGATGAATATCTGTGCTAATCAAAGTTCTACCTAAGCTAAATTTATGTGTCCTTAAATATGTGGAAGGGTAGACAGACAGGTATTTTGGTTAAGAAATCTGTGAAGGACGGTGCCGTATAGAAAGCTAAAGAGCCTCTTACTGCTATAATGAATGTGTGGCTAGTTGTGGAGGATGTTTGACTTACAGCCGTGTGTGGAGCTGGGTCAGTGCTATTTTCCTGCTGAGATCACAGCTCCTGTTGCATCTAGTGATTACTGATGAAAGAAGGTCTTTAACGATACTTTTTGTTTAAACCAGTAATTGTGCAGTCATGATGTCGTTAATTATAATCACAGTCAAGCGGGATTTTCTGAAGCAGTTTTCTCAGAATTTTTCTGAACCCCAGGCACGTTTCTACTCCAGCTTGTGACCTCTCATCTAGTGTAGTATAGCATTCTGCTCTCTGTGCTGAAAATCAGAGTCTGAGCGGGAGAAGCATATCAATGCAGGGACTTAAATATCCCAAGATATGTGTTGGTGAGCAGCTGATTCCTAATACGACATTGCAGTACATTAGCAGCAAGAAGAATATCACTCACCAGTCTAATGATCTTATAACTGTATTTCATTCAGTCTCCTTTAAACCTGTAAAATATTTTATCTTTTTATTGCTGAATGTACAAGACGAGACATGAGTGGTTTATAAAGCAATAAGTATTGTCGTTTTCAAAGACAATGTGAGACTGTAATCAGCACTTTTTTTTCTGTAAAATGACACATTTCCAAGTGAAACAAGCTCAGCATTTTCACTCAGTGATGGGGTGGAGAGTGAGTGGTGGTATATAATTGGTTAACACTTTTTACATGATGCAATCATGACTAAAAATAGCTTTTTAATGGAAGATTACACATACACAATTGATTGAGTGATTGATTCTGATGAATCATGCACATGCACAGTAGGCAGCAACATGAACTAACAAGGTAAAAAAGTTCAGTTTAGATTTTTGGATGATATGGAGTTTTGTGTGTGTGTGTGTCCAGACATTTCAGTATAGCAGACTTGATATATGCTAAATGGTAGAAAACAGGTCTTTATGTCCAGACTCAATGTTAAATGCTAATGACTCAATCCTTTATTTCTCTTTTAAACCTCAAACACAAAGCACACGACCTGCTGGGAACTTACCTTTTTCTTTGATATTGAATACAAAAATGCTAAAAATTCACATTGTCTAACAGACTGAATGCTAGTGTCACAGAGGTCTACTGTGCTCCGCTCTTTAGTTAAAGTAGATATTCACTCTGAATCAGTTTCTTTCTCAGTATTTGCGTTCATGATGGCTGAATAGGGATTAAGATTTGATGTGATAGTAATAATGGGATGTTGGAATGGCAGTAATGAGGGAAGGAGGAGAAAAGATTAATCCTGTGTTAGGCAGTAATCTTTCCGTCCACTCGCATGTCTGACCATGCACTCAGCAAGGTCGGACAAGCGGACGCTGGCTAAAAATAGGTTACTTATTAACCGCACACACACGCACACACACACACACACTGTCACATATCTATATGCATAGTAACTTAGTTACTCAATGACAACCGTAAAGGACAGGGGATTTATGGAACTGTCTGACATTAGCCAGTTCACATTAATCCAGCTGTATATGCAATGAAGAGGAAGGTCAGTGCGGTAGAAAATCCTACATTCAGTATTCATTGGCAGCGATGTTAACAGTAAAGCATGAATGTCATGTCATGAATGCCTAGTGAAGGTTATGATATGAAAAATTCAACTGAACACAATTAATTCTGAACACAGCAATTCTATATGGTAATTACATCAATATACATTGCCAGCAGGGGTGGAGGAACTACTGAGAAATTATACTTAAGTGAAATTGAACGTAGAAATTAGCGAAACTTGAAACATGCAAATTAGATGGATTTCATGCCTTCTAGAAAGGCAAAGAAGATGCCTCATTTTATACACATCTTACATTTTACTAAGGTCAGGTCAAGCGCTCATGCTCATGTTCCGCACTGCAGTCTGGTGGCTTATCCAATTTCAAACGCACACAGATAGCTACAGTGCTAACTACATTGTGCAGCATGAAAAGGTCAATACAAATGTTGAATTTGCATAATTTGTGAGTTTTTTTCTATGCTAATGAACTTCATTGGAGGCTAAACTGAGCCCATTTGATTGATGTATAGTGTACAGTCATTGGCTGGATGTGAGAAGAACAGACATGGGATTTGTAACAAGTAGTTTGAAGGTCTACGTAAAAATATACAGAGTAAAAGTAAATCTTTTTTCTTGGAATGTAATTAAGTAAGTGTACAAGTATTCAATTTCAATGCTACTTAAGTAAAGTATAAATACTCCAAAATAATATTACGTATAGTAATTAAGTACAATAACAGTACCCTGATTGCCAGTCAAAATGATTTGAACATCCTATTTACTGTATTTTAGCACTTTTGTTTAAATGACCTCATTTTAAATAATCTAACATTTGAAAATCTAAGCAAGGAATCAGTATGTGAAACAAGAAATGTTTATTATTAAATATATTGTGAATTGAGAAATGTTAGAAATGACTTCATTTTATTAGAACAATCCAGATCTAATATAACTGGACAATGCCATAATCTTTATCACAGCTTTATGTTTTACAGTTAATACTAGCAATGTGTATAAATCCTTTTACTGTAGGTTTCATGAGATAACACACCAAGTGTACCTGTCTTTAATAAAGCATTTATTTAAAGTCGTGTTAGGATCTGAGAGAGAGGGGTTATTTAGAGAGGGTATTTAATTGCTATTCTGTATAATTTTTATCTGTAGCAGTTATATTGATTAATCTGTAATCAAACATAAACTCCAGGTTTTGACTGTCAGTGTGCATATAGCTGCAAAAGATTTTATTTTATTTTATTTCTTAAAAATAGAGCAATTTTTAATCAAAATGATGATTATTATTATTATTATTATTATTATTATTGAACACTATTTTCAATCATGGTAGTCTGTCCTTGTAATTGAACAGCAATACAAAGCAAACACTTAGTTGTTTGAAGCATTTTTCAGATGTAGCAGCATGCCGGGTGTTAGATTAGATTAAATCACCCTTCATTAAATGACAGAAACATGTTACTGAATCTAAATGAACCTAGTAAGTCTGTGTTGGCATGGAGAGGCATTTAACTAAAAGTGCTGTTCATATTCCATTTATATACATCACATTCAGTTCTGCTCCTGCCAAATCACACAGCTAATTACAAATGCAGTACAAACACCAGGAATTAATTGGGTGGTGAAATTATAGAAATTCTTGTTATTTTGTGTTTGTGTGAGCACCTTGGATTTGAAATGAAATAATGACAGTGAGGTTTAAAATCAATATTATAAAGTTGACTTTAATGGCTGAGAGTATTGGATGAATCCTATAGGAATAACAACCCTTTTACAGTCCTTACATTTCAAATGTATTTGAAAAAAAAACATAGTTTTAAAATAGTCTGGTGTTTTCTCAGACTAATCTTTAGCTACAGTATCTGTAGCATATACATCGATCAGCCATAACATTAAGCCACCTGCCTAATATTGTGTGGTTCACTTTGTGCCTTGTGCCTCCAAAACAGCTCTGATCTGTTGAGGCATGGACTCTACAAGACCTCTGAAGGTGTGCTGTGGTATCTGGCACCAAGACGTTAGCAGGAGATCCTATAAGTTGCGAGTTGGGGCCTCCATTGATCGGACTTGTTTGTCCAGCACATCCCACAGATGCTTGATCGGATTTAGATCTGGGGAATTTGAAGGCCAAACACTTTGGACTCTGTAATTTTCCTCAAACCATTCCTGGACAGTTTTTGCAGTGTGGCAGGGCAGATTATCCTGCTGAAAGAGAGAGGCCACTACCATTAGGGAATACTGTTGCCATGAAGGGGTGTACTTGGTGTGCAACAATGTTTAGGTAGGTAGTACATGTCCACGTAACATCCACATGAATACCAGGACCAAGGTTTCTCAGCAGAATATTGCCCAGAGCATCACACTGCCTCTGCTTGCATGCCTTCTTCCCATAGTGCATCCTGGTGCCATCTCCTCCCCAGGTAAGCGACGCACGTGCACTGGACCACCTACATGATGTAAAAGAAAACTTGATTCATCAGACCAGGCCACCTTCTTCCATCACTCCATGATCCTTCTTCCATTGCTCCATGGCCTGTTCTGATGCTCACGTGCCCATTGTAGGTGCTTTCGGCGGTGGACAGAGGTCAGCATGGGCACCCTGACCGGTCTGTGGCTACGCAACCCCATACACAGCCAGCTGCTATGCACTGTGTGTTCTGACATCTTTCTATCATAGCCAGCATGAACTTTTTTCAATTTGTGCTACAGTATCTCTTCTGTTGGATCAGACCACATGGGCTAGCCTTTGCTTCCCCTGCGCATCTATGAGCCTTAGGCACCCATGACCCTGTTACCAGTTCACCGGATTCCCTTCTTTGGACCACTTTTGGTAGGTACCACTGCATGCTGAGAACACCCCACAAGACCTGCCGTTTTGGAGATGCACTCACCCAGTCGTCTGGCTATCACAATTAGGCCCTTGTCAAAGTCACTCAGATCCTTACACTTGCCCATTTTTCCTGCTTCCAACATATCAACTTTGAGAACTGACTGTTCACTTGCTGCCTAATATATCCCACCCCTTGACAGGTTCCATTCTAATGAGATAATCAATGTTATTCACTTCACCTATCAGTGGTTTTAATGTTATGGCTGATTGGTGTAAATGTTTATCGTAGATGTACCTACATTTTCCCTGTACCAAAAGAAGAAGAAAAAGAAAAAAAAACCCCAGAAAACATAAAACTCACTCAAGTCTACATGCAGCTGTTCTGCATTTCTGTTAAGAACCATCTTCAGAAGCAACCTTCCAGTAAATAAGTAAGTCAGATTGCATGCCCCTTTTCAAGATTTTGTGTAGTCCATGTGCATTCAGCCTGAAAATTAGGCATTTTGTGTTTATGTGTCTACTTTGGTAACACATAACCACAAATTCTTCCGCCTGGAAAAAGTAGTCAATTTTTTTATTCTAAATGTTTATTGAATTATTCCATTATGAGCAGATTCAAGTATGTTATCCTTTTTTTTTTCTTTTTCTTTTTTTTGTCCCATGTTTTGGTTGCCTGGAAAAGTAATTGGTGATGCTAAAAAAAAACATAATGTAATAACTTATGACAATCTAGTTATGTAAGCACATTAATACAGATAATGGAAAATCATATATGATCATTATCCTCTTCTAATGACATTTTAAATGTAGCACATTGTGTTTGTGCCATGGACAAAAAAGTCAGCATGTTGCTGGCGAATGTTTTGGCAATGAGGCTTGGTGTTCTTTCCTCGCATTGCAGGTAGAGATATTACTTGAGTGTCATTATTTTCTCTAAATATGGGTAACTGTGTGTTGTGTTAGAAGGAGCATTATGTGACACCTTTGCTGGTCTGTATGTTTGCCAGTATGTTTAAAGCTGCATACCAGTAAAAACTTGTTTTGCAGAAGTCAATAACAATTTTTTTTTTCTTTTTCTGGTTGTTGAACCTACCTGCCTGCTGCACAACTATAAATAACAAACTAATATCTCACACAAGAGCTCTGTTTCTCCCGAGCACCTGGGCTGGTGATTTGTACACCCCAGAAAGAGGTTTAATCGCCGTTTCTTAACCCAGTGAATATGTATCAGAATTATTGTCAACAGTAATCGTAAATTAACTACAGATAAAGATAAAGAGAATGCTTCAGTATTTCACTGAATAAAATGTGTGTAGTTTGTTGCAAATTACAGTAATGACTATGAGAGATATAAATTTTCAGATGCTGGGTATCTTCCCTGGTGAAGCCCTGTCAGACCTTTTAATGCATCGATTTTTAGCTCCTACTTGTTTTACCTTCAGTCTTGTAGTGATAGGCTTGAGGTCATGTGATTTACTTAGTATTGTATTTCAGGTTGTTTGTCCTGCTGTCGGGTGAAGCATCGTCCAGCAAGTTTGAGCCTCATAGTTGAAGCTGTGCAGTTAAAACATTTCTGTAATCTTTATTCTTCCGCTGCTGTCATCAGTGACATTATCGTCAAGACAGCTGAGCAGCATTCACTGACAATCAGGCATGTTTCATAGGTTAGATGTCCTTGAATTATGAGCACTTTTTCTTTTTCCTGACTTTCCTTAATTCAAACCTGGTTAATCATATCATCTGACCATTTAGATTAGTTATATCTCCTTTATAGAGTGATTTTTCATGGGAAGGAATTAAGCTGATGAACAGTTTGTCACATTGGTTATGACCTTTTAGGATTTGCATATCAAATGATCACAGTTAATTCATTCATTCTTCTTCAGTAACTGCTTTATTCTGGTCAATGTTGTGGTGGATCCAAAGCATATCTGGGAACACTGGATGTGATGCAAGATTACACCTTCGATGGGACCCCAGTTCATCACAGACCACCTTGCACACCTAGGGAAAACTCACACTCTTGTTCACACCTACGGGAAATTTAGAGTCACCAATTCACCTACTGGAATGTTTTCTGGACGTTGGAGGAAACCAGAGGAAATCCACTCAGACACTGGGAGAACATGCACAGAAACTCCACACAGATAGTAACCCGAGCTCAGAATTGAGCTGTGAGGCAGCAATGCTACCACGTGCACCACCGTGCCACCCTAAGATCATAATTTTTAGGGACATTGTGTCAAATGCAGAACAACATGGTTACTGTTTAGAGTGTAAAAATATAAAGTTAAGAACAACTATAATATGCCAAGGCTTGCTAGTTTGTCCAATCTCCACTTTCACATGAATCAAACTGCATCTCTTTCGTGCAAAGAATTGAAAAGCAGCGATGCTGTAAATATACTGTGCAATTCTATTCCACTGCAGCGGTGGCAGGTGTGATAGGATTAATTTCTATGGTCTACTTATTTATTTATTTATTTATTTTCAGATTAGGGTGTGCTGGCATATAAATATTGAATTATTTTCCACTACACTTACAGTGAGAAGATTTCTTTAGGTATCAGGGATTAGGTTTAGATTTGAGGGAATTATTGTTGGTTACGGGGTGTTAACAGCTGTTAGATCTCTTAGGACAGACAGACATATAGCATACACACACACACACACACACACACACACACACACAGCAGTTGTGTTTGTGACTCTGTCTTTTTCTCTGCCAGGTGTATATTTATGGCTCCTTCTCCCTTTGCAAAATAACACAGTGATGGCCAGAGAGAGAAAGAAAAGCACACTTGGAAGATATAGTGCAGCCCTGACAGAAAATCAAACATGAGAAAGTGAGAGACTCAGAGAGAAAAAGAAGGAATCTGTGTACATGAAATGGATGTGTGTGCCTGTCTGGGTGACCTTGGCTTTATAGCCCTGCTGTTTGTTTGGACTGTAAATTGTAATGGAGGCCTGGCTTTCGGTATAACAGATGCGTGTTTGTGTGTACTGTATGCCTTCAAATGCTCATCTGATGCAGTTTCTCTTTTTCTTGCTCATACAGCACATTATAAATGAACCTAGCAAGAAGTGGGGGAAGGAGAAAAAAAGATAATCACACATTCTTCAATTTATAATCACTGTCATTCCACAAGGACACACTCTCCTACTTATATACATGTACACACACACCTACCTTCTTAGCCAGTCAGGATGCATGATGAGGTCAGAGGAAGCCTGAGAGTGGAGATGAGTGGAGTAGAGGGAGGTGAAGCAGCTGAACCTGCACTGGCCTTATACAGTACAGTTCAGCTCTGCAGTGTGAGAGTTATAAGACTGAACTGAATATGAACAGCCACTTCAGTTCAGAACTAGTCTATACTTTCACAGGAAAAGGCTGTTTGACTCAAGCTGCAAACAATCAATCACAAATTATTGTTTTGTGTGACATGTAAGAAAAGGTGATTTTGAAAATGGGGCTACAACAAAACAGACCCACTTGCAACAACTTGGAAACTATGGCATTTACTGTAGTCTCACAAGACAGACCTCGTTTACTTTTTGTTGTTTTAGAATTCTGGATAGAGATTATACACATAGAGATGGCACGATGACACAGCGGGTACCACCTCACAGCTTCAAGGTCCCCAGTTTGATCCTGAGCTCAGGTTACTGTCTGTGTGGAGTAATGCATGTTTTCTCTGTGTTTTTGTGGGTTTGCTCTGTGTTCTCCGGTTTCCTATCACTTCCCAAAAACAGGCTGGTCAGTGGATTGGCTATGCTACATTGCCCCTAGATGTGATTTGTGTGTGTGTGTGTGTGTATGTGCGTGGTGCACACATGGCATATTCCTGTCTTGCAACCAGTGTTACCAGGATTGTTTTGGATCTGCCACAACCCCAGGATACTTATTAAAGATGATGAAATGAATGATTGTTCATAAAAGTGCAAATGTAAATACTCCCAAGACAGGCCTAAAAAGGATTTGTGGTCACACAAACCACTTTAGGAGGTCCGAGGTACAGTTTAGCCACATGTTATACGAAAATTTATTTGTCTTCCCAAGCCACATTTGACAGTCAAAACCCCTCATGATACATAACATCAGAGCTGCAATGACTGCCAAAGTTGGTGCCCTCAAAGAAATTAAAACAACACAAAAACTTGCATGAAACTAAAATAAAAACAAGAAACAGTTTGGTGGTTGAATGTAATGAGCTGGTTTGCATATTACATACATACATACAATAGTGCAGTCTGGTAATGCATGTGCTTAAAATTAGGAAACAACAGCCACATGTAAACAAGTCCTACAGCATCTGAGGCACAGACTTTTTCAATCTAGTAACTAGATCTTGCTTGGTTAGATAAAATTCACTGCTTTAATGGGGTTCAACATTCTTATTGCCATCTATATGCATCAAATGGTTGGAGGGGCAGAGTGTCTGAGTTTAAGGCTAGTCTATGAGGCTAATGAATGAAGCTAAGAATTTGGATTGTGCATGAGTATGTATACTAAATGTAAATGCAGAATAACAGTAAAAACAAGACACATCTGTTGGGAAAAGCAACATTTTCTTCAGGTGTGTTGGTAAATTACAAAGAAAAGGCTTCCAATTAAAATTGCACTTTTATTACATTTTGAATTGACCAAACTTCCATAGGATTCACCATATTAAGTAACAGCAAATCAAAATCACATTGGTGTTCTCTTACATGGAAAAAGCCAAAAAAAAACCCTACATGTATTGTATATATATATGATGTATGTGTGACACACAAAAGAGCTCCTCACAATATTATTGCATATCATCCTGAAAGATTCTTGTCATGACTTTTATGCTATCCAGATGAATTATGAATCACACTGAATGGCGGTGTACAACAAACAATGACAGGCTGATTCATAACACACAGATGGGGTTTAGTAATGTCCCGAGGCACATGGAGCAGAGAGAAAACACACATGCATGCTTTAACAGCTTGAAACATGGACCTGCATAATCAAGCCCTCTAACCATCTACTTAATCTCTGAAGAACATTTCTGCTGCGAATAAAGCCTGAGTATTGACTACTTTTTTCTGTGAACTAACTCTTTCTGTCTCTCTATAGGACCTGGGTGGAGTGAGTCCTCCTCAGAGAAACTGGAAAGGGATAGCCATCGCCTTATTGGTCATTCTGTTGGTCTGTTCGCTCATAACCATGTCAGTCATCCTCCTCACTCCAGGTATACACACACACACACACACAATCCTTATTTATCTTTATTCAAAAGCAAAAAGCTTTGTATTTCCCAGTTGTAGTAATTTGGTAATTGTAAATAATGTAGTAATATTATGAATCGCCAAATGTGATGTGAGCAAATGTGCAACTTGACACTGTATAAAGTTTTAATCCGATGTTAAAACCACTCAAGGAAGGCTTTACTGAAAAAAAAAAAGAAGAGGAATTAAAAGAAAGGTTACAGACATGTGTAATGTATAATGAATAATCACAAGTTCTAAATTACTTGTTTGTATCAAACCCATGCCAGTTTGCATTTACACATTCACACAAATAACAGTTAATGAGATTCAGGAAGCTATCAATATGATGTAAATAGATGCCTTGTTTGTGTGAGGAATATATTTAATAGATTATCTTTCACATTTAATTAAATGTAGATTAGAAAGAATAGCCTATTAAAAATCTAAATACATAATTATGTTAAGATATTTGCTGACAAATATTTTGCTTATTAGATTAAAGGTGATATTAACCTGAATATTCACTGACATACTCTGATAGACACATTGTGAATATAACCTCCATCCAAAATAGTTGTGATGTCCCTGAAATAACCGAATCAAAAAACTGAAATTCTGATCACGCATACCCAGGTAAACTGACTAAATGACAATGTTTGTATCATCAACCTTGAACTTTGAACCTCCCTGAATTGTGTTATTCCTTATGAGGTTGCATTTGTGTTGTGTTATTTGTGTGTGTGTGTGTGGTGTGTGTGTGCATGTTTTGACAGCGGACACTCTGGCTGGCAGTGACACTAAGCTGACAGTGGAGGATCTGTTTAGTCCTGATTTCTATGTACACAATCCTGAAGCTCGCTGGATCAATGGTAATGTCCTGAGCAGTCTCTGTCTCTGTCATGATTCCTTTTTTCTCTCTTCAGTACACACACATACACAAATACACATACTATGTGCATTCCAAATGGCACCCTTTGCTTTGCAGTCTTCCTGCAAGTGTGCGTTTGATATCAGTGAAGTGGGAAAATATGGTGCGTTAGCTATGGATAGTGCATGGGTGTAAAAACCTAACCTTTGGTACACAGAGTCATTGCTTAAATGCTTGTGTGATGATGAATAAAGCATTTGTAATTTTCCAGTCAAAGATGAATGATATTCTGAGACATTTCATCAGACCACACTGACAAATACAAAGAAAGAATCATGATGAAATCAGCTATGTGTAATCTTCACAGTACTTCTGTTTCAAACAAAAATGTATAATCATTAACATTGTAAAGCTTTCTGTGAGGAGAGGTTTATTTAACATTTATGGAAGGAGTCTATGGTGGCCTCACTTTCTAACAGTCAGAGGTAAAGCTGTTCTTGTAAGTTTTTCTGCAGTGGAAAAGTCAAAAGATTGAGTGCTTTGAGCTTTGCAGTTTCTCTGTAACAAGCTTATTGACTTCAAGAGACTGTCTTATTAACTTCAAGAGGCTGGTGAGGTGTTTATAGCTGCTATAACATAAGTGGTAACAGGAACTATCTTGCTTCATGGATGTTTGCTGGCAAAGTACTGTGGTATAAGAGAAATAAAACAATTCAGCAGTTTGTCTATTCCTCACTTATCTATAGCCTGTTTTCTTTGTTAAATAACAGCACAGTTATTAGCCTTAGATTATGGGAAGCGTCCACCATGCAAGTCCCTGTGAATGAGTTATTACTATAGAAATGATAACGTATTAGAACAGGCCCATTAATATAAACCTGTGATTTGCCTTGCATCCAGAATTACTGTCAGGGCAGCTGTTACAGAAAATTAATCAACTCCTTCTGACCAGTCAGTATTGATACTTCAACAGCGGTGTGGTGTAAAATTAGGTAACGGATTGAGCTCAGTTAAATTAGACACTTTTGGCAAGCTTTTTGTTTTCCTAAGTTGCAGCCTAAATGCTGCTCACTTAAAAGTTACATTAATGAAAAGACACCTTTGAAAGTTTTTCTCTTTATCAGTGTTGCATGTTGTTCCCTGCTCTCAAAAATCCATCTGCCAGGATTTCAGCCAATGTCACATGGGGATTTAGGGGGGAGACGCCGATGAGTCCTCTGTTGATGTTAGCTTTGCTGAAGAGTGCATTAAAGGCTCAAAGTAGGTGCTTGGCAGGACACAATTGAACCCCAAAATGAGAAATGGGACATCCTATGGACTTGTGAACCTTGTGTGCACACAAATGAGGCCCGCAAGTCCTCCAGTGCACCAGGGCCTATGAACACTGAAATAACATATGTTTTATTTAGACAGTATGCTGTGCATCTGATCCCGTATAAATCTTGAATGTTGCAGTGGAGGTCCAGTTGTTCTGTGCTTGTGATTGTTGTTACTGCTGAGTCCTTGAACAAGACTCTTAACCTTCACATGCACTATGTTTGGATTGCCAGTTGAATAAATGTATAACACAATTTCAAGATCCTACCACAAGCCTATATCCTAGACTTAATGCTACCAGAAATTCAGAAAGACTGACTGAAAACCTTCACAGACACACATACAACAGCTACGTGAGAGACTCAGTGAGTGACAGCAGGGCTGATGGCTTGATTTACAGCATGCTTTAGTGAAGCTAGTGTCAGTGTCCTGAAAGCTGTCACTTTCTCATTCTGGGCATTATGATAGATGGAGCAGAGGGTTTTACTTGTGTTGGAAGTGCTTGTCTATTATATGATTAGTGTGATGTGTATGTGTGTTGTTTGTGTGTTATATCTGATGTATTTTGGTTTAGTGATTATATTGAAGTAGCTGTCTGTACGGGGGTGGTGGATGTCTAAGAAAGAGAAGGAGAGAACTATTCAGTGTGTGTGTGTGTGTGTGTGTGTATAATATTCACTCAGGTCTCTAAGCAACATAAATGAAAAATGCTGACATATTTTTAGCTCTGTTTTGTGCAGACACAAACATAATTTAGTGAAATAATGGATATATTGCTAATTTGGTTATATTTTTCTTTTTTCTGCCTCTTGCAGTCAGTGAATTTTGCAGTAAGAAATGAATGTGCCTGCCCTAATATTGGTCGAACAGCACTACAGGGGGTGTGCTTTGAAACCCACTTTGGTCCAAAATTGCATTAACATTAACATTTTTTTTTTTCAGACACAAGGGCATTTCTTTTTTTCCCTGACTTCAAGCCAAAAGTCTTGTCCCATTTCTTACAACCCGGTTTTGCAGATGTACACTATTTATGTCACCCCATTTCAGCATAAATAGGCTTCTCCCAAATCCTAACAAAATACAGTGTACTGGGTTTATTTTTATCCATATAAAAAACAACCAGTTCTTCTTCTTCTTCTTTCGGCTTTTCCCTTCAGGGGTCGCCACAGCGAATCATCACTCTCCACCTATCCCTATC
>CM075007.1:18951917-18986285 GCA_037576675.1 Pangasius sanitwongsei | reverse complement strand
ACTGTCCTGCTCCTCTCATACATGTCCTGCACCACTCTGACATACTTCTCTGCTACTCCTGACTTCCTCATACAGTAAACAACCAGTTGTGTCTACTAAATGTGAATCACACAGTTGACATGTTATTATGTATGCATGTATATAATTAATAGAATTGATATGTATAACAAAGCGTATTAAAGACTCTTCAACTGTATCATTTAAATTTTAAAATTTACATAGCCAAGTAAACACTCCCAAAAAGTAAACAGGAAAACAGAAAACACATTTGTTAAATTAGGCAGTCAGTTATTCCTACATGAAATCTATCTAAACTAAGTGCAATGGAATTGTATATCATTATGAAAAAGGTCACAGTGCTGAGTCTGTCTTATGTATTATATTATATGTGGGTGTGTGCTTGGATTTTAAAGGAATGAGAGGACCTGATGTGATTGGATATTAGCTGACCACACCTTGTTAATAATGTTTTTAATCCAACCCAATTCATTTTTATAGTTACTCAGACCTGTGCCACACCCATATACACCAATGTACTTTAATTTTTGCCCTTGCATGATTAGTAAGAAAATAGGGCCTTTTATATTCATAGTTGTATGGTTGAGTCAGGAAGAAAGGTTGTGTGTATGTATGTTTGTGTGTGTGTGTGTGCGTGTATGTGTGTGTACCTCATTAACTTCTACAAACCACAGATGGATGGGGCAGATCTGTCTGTAAATGTGTCCCACTCTAATAGCCTTCTGCGCACTTCATACAACATTCACAGGTAATAGCACTGCACATGCAATAAGAAACCTGAGTTATAGCTCAATACCCTCCCCTCCACTGAGGTGCGAAATGTGGTATTGTGCTTTCAGGGTTGGGCTCTGAGTGGAAATAGCTGTAGGAAGGTTAGATGTGGTACTAAATTTCTGGAAGCCTTTCCAATTTCATTTGGAAAGCTTTCAAAATGAATAATCAATACATTAATGGAGAGGGTAACCCACAATTTACTCATAGTCTTTAACTGATCAATATGGCAGGAGAACTCAGATGCCAGGCACTGCTAATAGCAAATATAAATTATAGAATAGTGCTGAATGTCACTGACTCGCTCCAGTGAAGCAAGTCCAGGTGAACCAAGTCCATATGTGTGCGTGTGTATGTTATAAACTGTGTATATGACTCTTAGCTCAATTAGAGTAATTATGAGAAAGAGAGAAAGTGAGAGACGTCTAGAATTCAGATTATCCCTAAAATAACTGAACTATGCTGCAAGATTTTTTTTGAACAGCATACCCTACAAATGCCGAGTGTATATAAATATTTATAGTTGGGATCATAAGTTTACATACACCTTGCAGAATCTGCAAAATGTTAATCATTTAAAAAATATAAGAGGGATCATAAAAATTGCATTTTGTTATTTTATTTAGTACTGCCCTGAATAAGCTATTTCACATAGCAGATGTTTACATTTAGTCCACAAGACACAATAATAACTGAATTAAACAAAAGAACCAGTTCAAAAGTTTACATACGCTTGATTCGTAATACTGTCCATTGTTACCTGGATGATCAATGACTGTTTTTATGTTTTGTGATAGTTGTTCATGAGTTAATTGTTTGCCCTGAGCAGATAAATTCTCCAGGTCCTCCACATTCTTTGGTTTTCCAGAAATTTCTGCATATTTAACCCCTTTCCAACAGTGGCTATATGATTTTGAGATCCATCTTTTCACACTGAGGACAATTGAGGGACTCTTACACAACTATTACAAAAGGTGCAAACATTCACTGATGCTTAAGAAGGCAACATGATACGTTAAGAGCCGGGGAATGTCAACTTTTGAACAGGATGATTGGTGTAAATTATTATTATTTTGTTTAAAGATCTTATTTTTTTATTTAGTACTGCCCTTCAGAAGCTACATAAGATATTTACATGTTTCCCAGAAGACAAAATAATGTTGCCTTCTTTAGCATTTTAGATTTTTCTGAAGAACAGCGGGCATCCAGGTAACAAAACACAGTATTAAGTATCAAGCATTTGTAAACTTTTGAACTGGTTCATTTGTGTAAATTCGGTTATTATTGTGTCTTGTGGACTATATGTAAACATGTGCTATGTGAAATAGCTTATTCAGGGCAGTACTAAATAAAATAACAAAATACAATTTTTATAAAATTATTTCAGATTCTGCAAGGCATATGTAAACTTATGACCCCCAACTGTAAACACCATTTCTAAAAGCCACTGATGATCCCATAGACATAAAGCAGACATCCGTTCAGCCACCATGCGGTAAAACAGAGCGGTCTTTCCATACTACAAACAAAGTTAGGATAAAGAGCCATGTGTATTCTGAGTCACCTGGAATTAGTCATATATATGGACCTTGTAATGTTTTATAACAAGAAGAAACATACAAGGTCTAGCAAGAATTATAATCCACCTAACAGTCACAGTTAAACATTGGAAAAGAGGAATTGTGGTACTTGGATGTGTCATCAGAAGGTGCTGGGTAGCAAATAGAAGGAAAAAATTAAGCAGAAAATAAATATGAATGAAAAACACAGTGAAAGGAGTGTTTGGTATATAGCTTAGATGCTAGTTCAAACCTCCTAGTTTCCGACTCATATAAGATCACAGCACCAAGGTTCCTGGTTCAATCATGAGCTTGTGTTACTGTTTGTGCTTGTGTGGGATTCGTCCAGGGTCTTGGGTTTCCTCCGTGGTGCCCTGCTACCATGATGTCCTATCCAAGGTGTACAGTATTCCTGCCTCATGTCAAATTTTCCTGGGATAGACTCTGGATTTACAGCAACCCTGACCAGGATAATAAATTATTGGAAATCACCCACCCCTGCAGTCTCAGCCATAATTTTGTGAGTGTGGACCACGTCGTCAACTAAATGACATTAGTGATTGTGGAACTGTAGGGAGAACTGGGCTGTTCTGCTTTACATGAGACAGCCAGGCCCATCACTAAAGACTCTTGAGGAGACAGGGAGATGGGGAGGTGGTGGTTTGTGGAAACATTCTCACTAGTAGAGATAGAGAGAGATGGGAATTTCTAAATTTGACTAGGAAGAAGGCATAATCTTTCACCAGAACGTTAGTTATTTCATATTTCCATTTAGAAACTGATAATATTATAATCATAGATGATATGATAATAGGGATAAGATATTATTATATCACAATATTGATCATATCGTCATATAGCCAGTCCTAGTTTGTCAGTATTTTATCACATCTTTTATCTGACCTGGATGACAATGTAAACCCACATTCTGTGTGTGTGTGCGTGTGTGTGTGTGTGTGTGGGGGTGGGGGGTGGGGGGGGGGGGGGTTGAGTTACAGAGAGCAAAATGTTGAATAAAACATTCCCGTGCAGCTGTGTTTCCATGAGTTGTATGGAATGAGCATATTATTATATTATTAGTGTGCATGGTCATTGTGTCTGGAACTGGCAGATGAGTGTGAATGTATGTGTGTGTATGTGTATGTGTGTGTGTGTGTGTGAGGAGGGAGGGAGAGGGGAGGGCTCTAGTGGAGTGAGAAATGTGCAGTCATTGGTTGTTATGGTAACAGGATAGAAGGATGAAGCATGTGGGGCATTCAGGTCTTTTTTTGGCGGTAGCATGAATATTTCAGTGGGTCATTTCCCTTCTAAGCATGTGTATGTTTGACAGAGAGACTGATTTCATGGTTTGGGTGTGTTAACAAAATTTGTTTGTTTGGTGCATGTGTGGAAGAAATAAGGGCTGGGAGTGTTTGAATGGTTGAATGATGCTTTTGCTCTGGAAGGCTTTATTACACACACACACACACACACACACACTCAGATATGCACACTCTACGCAGTTTTCATACAAGACTGTAGCTCTCTATTTTCACTTTTTATGCAGGAAAAATGTTAGGGTACTTTCTCTTTCTCACTTATCAGTCTGTTTGACTAGTCCAAATGAGAGTATGAAAGTCTTAAGTTAAGTAGATCAGAATATGCTGAGAAAGTACTGATGGATGTGTAGGAAGAGGTGGGGCTGGGCTGTAGCACTTGCTCACTCATTGCTCATAAAATCACGACAGTAAATATAAACAAATCTCTGGAAAGTGCACATGTGAAAAATCACAGATATCAACAGATTAAACAAAGGTAGTGGTAAAAGAATTAAATACTGTAAATAAATAGTTAAAAGCATCAATTTTTGTAAACTTTATCCAGAGCATTTCTTTTATGATGATCAGACCAAATCTATTTTTATAGAATCTACTAATTGTAATTTTTACTAATTGAGTGGATTGACACCTGATCAGGAATGTTTGAAAGTACCCTGAGAGAGACACATTAGCATTCAATATATTGCTTCTTTTGTGTGTTTGTGTGTGTGTGTGTGTAGATGGAATGGTAGTAAGAGAGACAGAAGGAGATAAAATGTTTCCTGTAGGATGTATGTGATGAGAGGCAGAGCAGGCATGATTCTGATTTATGTCCGCTCGCATGTTGATCACCTCCTCACGGTTAAATAAACAGCACAAACCCTTTCCGATGCAGGATGTAAAAGAAAGTGTTGGAAAAAGAGAGAAAAGGAGGAGGAAGAAGAAGAAATGATATACTCCATACTCCTATACTCCTTCTAAACTGCATTCAAATCTACATCTCGTATGCACTAACACACGATATCCTGCACAGTAATAAATAACGGATGTATAGCTCTCCCACGAGCCACTAAATCCCTGACTTAACTATGATTGTTCAAACAGCTTACCCTTGTGATATTTAATGCATGAGCAGTGTTAACAGAGAGTGCTAATTTTAATTCCCACATAGTTCTCACTTTCCAATAACGCCCCATCATCGAAATCTTTTTTCTGCGTATCTGAAATACAGAGAGCTTCCATTTCTCACCAGTGCAACAAGGAATCTGTCTTTTTCAAAATGATGCTTATGACCATAGTAAAAGAGTAAATGTCATAAGTAACACAAGAAAGTGTTGATCTCTGGCATCAGTGTGCTTCTGCATATACAGCATTTGCCTTTTGGTTTTCTTGCGTTTCTGAGAATGGCAATTGCCTCCTTACAATAGGTGTCCTGTGAAGATCTGATGCAGTTTTCCTCAGTGGCATATAAAAATGGTCAATGCTGCTTTCTTAGATGTTGCCTATACATTGTACAACAGCTTCACTAGTCTGGCACAGAATTCCAACTGCTCACATGTTTATCTAACAGAGAAAAAGCCTGCTCAGTGTAAATATATAAAAATATAGTGTAAAAATGTTTAAAGCAGTCTAGATTCTGACTATGCTTGCTCACAGCTAGGAGTCAACTACACACCTGGTCTTAATGAAAATTTGGTTTGTGAGCAGTTGTTGCACCGGTCTTAAATTTACATCAAGAAAGTTATGACTCAGCTTATGACCAGGTGTAAATCCTGTTGGTGCAACCAGGCTTAAGGGAGTAAATAATCTTTGCCCTTACAAGAAATCAAAATTGTTTGTGCTTTCTGGGTTGGAGGGATGGCATTAGTTCCTCTCATATCAATCAGAGTGACACTAATCAATCATGGGAGCTTGGGAGCTCAAATATGTGGTGAGCAGGTAGAAAGCATTGATCTATTCTTACACCCCTAGCAAGTATTTCATATAAACTATGAGAAAGGAACTAGGTCATTTCCCCCACACTGTGAGAGCAGGTGCTCTCCTTTGGACTCCTGACCATGTACAGTATGCCAGAGGCACTGAGTAACTGCACTACATTGGTAGAAATCTAATGTACACTTTGAAATTCTGCTTTCCTACATCAGTAATTGGCAGTTTTGACAGGCTACTATTGCTCACTGAAAATAAGCAAGAAGCCAGACAACCAGACCATTAGTTTAAATTGAACTGATTTATTAATTCAGCTACTGATCCATTCTACATACAACTTATCATCTGAAACATAAGCGCCAGTTATGGGTCGATGTAATTGCAGAGTTTGTTGATTTGGGCTGTTCTACAAATCATTGTCAAAGTTCATAGCAGGTGTCACGTTGTAGGCATACAGTAATCACAGACTGATCCATAATCCAAACAGACAGGGTAGAGTTGAAACCAGAAAACACTAGAAATGCAAATATGATCTGGGACTGGGAAAGGACACATGGAGAACTGTGAGCAAAGAACTCTGACTGGTAGCACAGTTTAGAGCTGCAGCAGTAACACTAGGAGGACATCATGATGGTTTGTGCCCTAAATGTAAAAAAATACATAAATACTGGCTACTAAGGTTGTATTATAGGCAGGAAGGCATCCAGTCATGTAGAATTGAGTGCTTGCACAGAATTGCACCTTCAAACCAGACTACAGAGCAGTTTGTGTACAAATATAAGTAACATAATTTATCTCTAACTGTTTTGACTCAAAAGAAAGAGCTGCTATAGTCAGAATATAGACAGAATATTTGTTTGATTTGCCCAAGGTCCTTTTTTTTCAATCTAACCTATAAGCCTATAAGCATACTTCAGATTGAGAAGACACAGTGAGAAAAATAACAAGAGACAGCTGATCAAGAGAAATGCCAGGTAGGAGCTGAAACAGGAAGCAGAACAGGAAGGTTTGGTTAGGGTTTATACCTCCTGTGTAGCATTTGTATGTCTCTTCAAAGCTTTGTGCTGTGTGAATCTGAATCAGAATTTGAATTTTTATCCTGCAAATTGACAGAGTATGCTTCAGTTTAACATTCCACAACGCTGCTGAATTCTCAATTCTTATAATAGGAAGTTCCACAACATTAAATATAACTATTAATGAATAACAAATATGACATCCTTCATTACTACATAAAAATAACCAAATATTTTTTGGCAAATTGATTTGGTATAAGAGGAATAAAACACTTCTGCACATGTTCTTATCGGAAAATAACCAACTACAAGGTGGTAACAGTAACTGGTCATCACATCAGGCTGCATCCCACCACTGTATTGTTGGTTATTCACCTATAACAGCACACATAACAGTTTTTCATTCCTTACTTGGCAAATCAGTGTCAAAACCTTGTACAGACATCCTGTACATCCATACATCCATTCAACACTTTACATATTTATTAAATATGACACTACAAACCAGTTTGTATAGGACCGGGTACATGGTAACGTGCGCTAACTACGAAGTGATAACTACGTGGGGCTAGATTTATTGCACACTTTAACCAGTTAAGCATATTTTAGATAAAACATAAGTGTCAATGTAGCACTACAAGAAGTGATAACTATCTGGGATTTGCCCTTGCACAAATTCCACATAAATACTGGGTGTAATTTGGTAAGTAGTCTTTATGTATCATGCATACGTCCTTATCCATGATGTGCTTTCCATTCATTTTCAATTAGTCTTATGTGAATTTTTGATCATAGACACTGTTGTTATCAAACAGTGCATCTGTTCAGGTAGCATGTGGTGCTCCTTCTAATGGAGCAGTACCTCTTTCCTGCTTGTGAAACAGTCGGGTTCCTGTGTGTGAGATCAGTTGTGATCTATCAGCTCTGTGCCAGATTCTAGTGTCATGCAGCTTCCTTGATTAAGAGCTGCTGCTGTACTTAAAGCTAGTTGCTTTTACTGTCATAATACCAAGAATTTATTATTTTCCTTATCTAAAGGGCAAAAGGATATGTAGCGGTAAGCTGTGTTACGATCTACTAATCATCCTTTTTGTAGTGACATTTTAAATATTTTATCATGTCTATTGGGGGAAAAGAACTGTGTCACTGAAAAGGAAAAGACACATCTATGTAATAGCCTGTGTGAGACAATTTCCACCATTAAACCATACATTTTGAGCTATATTTGAATATCTTTTGTTTCTGGAAATATAAAAGGAGTGTAAACACACACTGCAGTCAGTGTGGTGAGATCAGCTAGATTCAATCCATACTGTATGTTTGCAGTAGGGAGAAAGTCCCTGCCCACTGGAGAGCAACCTCATCAGATTGCTCAGAAGGACCCCAAGTGCTCCGGTGTCTGCAATAGGGAAAAATGGATGACGCTTCTCCCTGGAGCTAGGAAGAGATGAAATGAAAACAGGCTTTCTGGGTAAAATTGAACAGCTGCTGTAGAAAAAGGGCAATTTAGAAAGACGTCTGCAAGTAGATTGAGAACAAGGGTGGACAAGCAGCTGGCTACAGTGGCAAAGGAAAATGAAACGCTTGAAGGTGTTTCAAATATAGCTGAAGAAGTTATCTAAGAGACAGGTGTTCATGAGTGATAAAGGAGATCTGACGACCAAGATACTTCCTAAAACAAGCAACTTCATACCACATACAGCATTTTGCAATGGGTTATGCAGACAGTTTTAATTACATGCAAATACTAGATGTAAAAGCAAGAAATGAGACAGTGTGCTTTGTTATGGAGATAAGAGACACAGATGTTGATCCCATTTAACTCTTGGAAAGCATTGGACCATCTGTGTGGCCTGTCTGTGCTGCTCTCCTGTGCTGCTCACTGTCCTTGAACACTTGGACAAGCTCTTAAGCTTACATCAGGCTGCAATTTATCGACTGCCGTTCTGCCTTCAATACACTCCACTATTCACTCTAACTAAAGTTTGCTTCTAAACTCAGGGAACACACACACACACACACAGTCATAGTCCTGATCTGACCTGCACTGCAGAGGTTGAAGTTTTAGCATTCAGCACAGTTTGAACTTTGTGAAAAACAAGAAAGTATAAAAATAGATACTGCATATTTATTGTAATATTTTATGCTCATACAGCATCAGTAATAAAAATCTTCATATCAAAAATCTTCATATCAGTGTAATTTCTATCCTTTTTAAAAAATATATATGGAGTCAGCTATGCAAATGTTTTATTTGTTTTAACATTCACAGTCTCACCCACCCACCCACACACACACACACACACACACACACACACAGTACTCTTGGTGTTGGAAGCAGTTGGTGTAATTTAAACACACATTGCTTAATTAATGAAGAACTTGATTTCTTGCTATAGAAATGCAAAATGCTTCAGGAAGGCAGGAAGTCAATTGTTCAGAAAAGTCCTTGTTCACATCCTTTCTCTCTCTCTCTCTCTCTCTCTCTCTCTCTCTCTCTTTGTGTGTGTGTGTTTGTTGAACTTTTTCAGAATCTGAAGTCATCTACAGGAACCGCCATGGCCATGTCATTAGGTTCAATATCCTTACTAATGAAACAGAGATCATCCTGATGAACAGCACATTTGTGAGTGAAGTTGTTTTTATCTCTATTATCAGAACACACTCCATCATCTACACAGTATAGCCTTAGTTTAGGGACACAACCACCTTCCAACCACAGACTCTTATCTATATAAATGTATATACAATACTGTGCAGCAGTCTTAGGTGCTCTGTTTGTTTTATATAAATGTCTTACATGCCTATTTTATGCCTGCTGCATTAGTGTGTTCCAAACATATTTTTTTCTGATTAAAACCATCATCAGAGTTAATCTGGGATTTTACCTGCACAGACAATATAACCATAGCAAGTTCTCCAAGAAGCCTGAAACAACCTACCAGCCAGATTCCTTATTAAAAAGCACGATTGTACTTAAGAGAATTTATGCAGTTTTAGATGCAAAGACAAATTATGATTTGATTTTATGATTTTTAAAGATTGTTTTGCTGTTTACTGCTCGATGAAATCATTAATTTGATACATAAAATAATAATTCATTACTTTTGAGGGCATCTTTACTTTAGAGAAGACACAAGTTTTATTTTACACATACAGTGGGATCCAAAAGTCTGAGACCAGACTGAAAATCTGGGTTTTTTTTTTTCATTTCATTTAGCATTAGAAATAAACAGAAGGTTTTAGAATTCTGATATATTTAAAATGAAGAAAGTAGATGTTGAATATCTTGAATATTTAATATTCAAGATTCTGCACTATTTCTAGGTCCCAATTTAAATGTTAGCAAATGTGTGATATTGACCGTGTTAACTGCTTTGTACAAAAGGTCAGATTTTCCTCCTGCCTAATCTCTTCTGTTGAAGCATGTGTTCTGACGACACACTGATGGATTTGACCTAAAATGGATCATAAGATTTTGTGGAGTCCATGCCAGCTCGAGTGCTTACTTTCATTAAAGCAAAAAGTGGACATGCCAAATACTAACAAACTCTGAAATCCATGTAAATATTTCTAAGATTCTACTTTTCACAACTACAAGTTGTTGTCAATAATATAATTTGTAATGAAAATTGTTATATTAAATTAGAAATGAATGCAAAATAGATGCATTTTCACTAGTGCTCTCAAACGTTTGGACCCCACTGTAAGTCTTTACATTTAAGGACATTTTACACTCAGACTTATTGGAAGCCTAGATTTGTTTTACAGTTAGACTGTATTTAACTGTTTTTATTTTATTGAAAAAAAAGAACTTTTTTTTTTTTACTAACCAAAATTATTAATACATTGTTTTCAACAACTGGCAGTGTACATACAGTACACACTATATACACATTGTAAAATGAAAAGCATGTGTTATGCATGGATCATTAGAAAGAATAATCCAGAATAATTTATTGTATTTTTTTTATTCTCAGGTTGCTTTTAAAGCCACTAAATACTCAATAAGCCCTGATATGAAGTATGTGCTTTTTGCATATGATGTTAAACAGGTATGTGCATTTTTGTCTTACTTTGGTGGGATTGTTTTTTTTTAAAAAAATGATGTTTTCACTGAGGCCCTGTTTGAGTGCTGTTTTATACCTTCTGAATGGATATATGTGATCTGAGCTTGCCGTACAACATAGGAGGATGTCTGTCTTTGTTCTTGTTCTGGCTGTCTTAATTTCAAAGCTTATATATTATATATGTACTTTAATCCTTTTCAGATTTAGGGTAGCCAGTTTGTGAACAGAACTGTAGCCAGTTCACTCCAAATATCTCCCTAGTCTCTCAAATCTGTATCTAGGACACAAAATGCCATGTTCTATAAATAGCACTTGGATTACAGTAAATTACCTGTAGCGCACAAACATAGTACAATATAAAGATCCTAGCAAACATAGGATCCGTCCTTTTCATTTCTATGATAATAGGAGATGTATGACAGGCTGGGATTCAGACAGAGTAAGTGAGTGAGAGAGACAGTGTGTGTGAGAGCGAGTGAGAGGGAGAGAGTTTCAAGCTAAACTCATCCAGGATTACACACTTTAATCTTGTTACTGTAGCGATTAATCTGATAAACACTTACTTCCATTCAGAGAGACCAGTCAGCTCACAGCCCACTAATCAATCTGTAATTCTTTTAAGGATGTGTGTCTGACGTGTGTGCATGTGCGTGTGTTTATATGCTTATAAAGGTTGAAAGCGACTCATGAAATAGTGGATTAGATGTCCAAGCTACTGAGGTTAATGAAAATTTGTGGATGAATGAAGATTTTGTTTCACTGGGAACATTGTGTGAGCAGCTTTGCAAGAACATTCTAAATATTAATATTTGGAATTAATATTTATATATATATATTACACATGTATTGCGCATAAAAATATTACACATTATTTTTGTAGCAAACTGTAACAAACACAATAGACCCAGGGTAAGATTGCATTATACATATGGATTATACATGTGCCATGGGAGTCAGTCAGTAACATTAAATGTTTCAACACAAATAACTCTTCCTGCTTTTCTCTGCACACAGCCGCATACACACAGACACCCAGCTCACTACTCAGGGAAGAGAGAGAAAGAAAGAGAGATCATATCAATACACTACATGGAGAAAGCAGGGCTCAGGTGTGCCACATTAGTCATTTCCCTGTAGCTTGTCCCCCAAACACCACCCTCCTGCTAAACCACACCCACACCTGCTACATAAACCTGTTCTGAACCTGTCAGAATTGTTAATGAACATTTGGATAATGTTGTCTGTTGTCTCTGCTGAAACAGTCACATCATTATGCTTCTTATATTTCTGCATCATTTTAAAGGACAGTAATGATAATTGGTGTAACACTGTATGAAGCACTCTTTATGAGCAGTAGCTGCTCATCTTCACTACAGCTGTGTGTTACCAGTCAGAGCAATCCATCGTCCATTATCATGTTTACCCTCGGAAAGCTACATAATTTTTTTCTTCTAAGCAGAATGGTTAGTCAAAGCCGGCAGCAGAGCCACTGTCATTACTCACTCTTACTCCGTTTCAGCCTGTGAGAGCATCAGTCATCACGTTGTCTCTTATTTCCACTTTTCCCACTCTTCCTCCCCCTCCATCCATTTTCCTGTTGACTTTTCTTGTCCTCATCTCTCATTCAGAACACTTTTTGTTCGACTCATTCAGAACACTATTTGTCTCTGAGAGTAAAAGAAGCAATTTTGTTTTTAATCACCCACACAACACTATCTGTATCTATCACTGTAACTCTCTCTCTATCTCTGTTTGTCTCTTTACTCCAGCTGTCTACCTGACATTATTGTCGTCAATCCTTCTCTCTCTTTCTATATCCTATTGCTGACATGTGTATAGTAGTAATGCCTGCTGCATTTGTGTATTTCCTCTGACCTCGATAAAGCGGTTACCGATGATGAATGATTGACTGCCTGACTGACTGACTGACGGAATGAATGAATCCTACTAAACCTACCCAGGCATTAGATTTTTGCTTAATACTCCTCTGCTTGTGATACACTAAAGTTCCTTCATTTTCTTTTTGTGATTGTAATCACCCAGTTGCATATATATTAAGAAGATTTGCATTTTTTAAAAAATTTTTAATGGACACCATGGGTCCATTACATGAGTTTGGTGCAGTAGTGTTTGTTAAACGTCTAGCTTGACAAAGCCCACAGACCACTACAGCGTTCCCTGACTGGCAGTGTGATAATGATCATAATGGACATCTAATGAGAGTGCAGATTTTGAATTCTCTCATTCATGCGCTGAGACAAGCCTCTGAACTGATCACTATGGCAGAGATTTACTCAGAAATTGTTCATGAACTGCATTCCTTAGTGGATGAAGTAGATCTCAGTTATATTGTTTGAATCTTTGGGAGACCTCAAAACCCCACACAGACAGTAACCTGTACTCAGGAATGAACCAGGGGCCCTGGGGCTGGAAACATAATTTTTAGTGGAAATTTTCTTTAGTGGAGTTTTTTCAAGGGCCTTGCTCAAGGGGACAGCCATCTGATCTGATCTGCACTCATGTACAGGAGCCTATAGCATATCCATTCAGTTCTTTATCTGAGCTCATATGGGTCCAATCAGGAATCTGAGTTGAGTTGAAACAAGTCCAATCAGGTGTCTGAATTGAGCTCCTACAGGAACCTATATTCAATCATCTTTTGATCTGAACTCAAACCATAGCCCACATCCAATCAGCAGTCTGATCTGAGTGTGTACAGGTGCCTATAGTCGATCAGCTTTTTGTTCTGAACTGATACAGGGCTCATAGCCAACCAGGCTGCTGAACTGAGCTCATACAAGAGCCCATAAATGATCAGCTCTTGATCTGGGCTCACACAGTCCGTATCCAATCAGCTGTCTGATCCACCCAAAAGCCAATCCACTCACCAGGGTTAGTCTCAGAGTACGTGTCAGTCTGCTGTAGTCTTCCTCTCTCTCTCCATTTCTGTGTGTGTGTGTGTGTGTTTAAAACTCCTGCCAGTATTTAGTTAATCTTTTCTTCATTGTGCAGCTTGTTGATGCTATTCAGGCTATCACACACATCCTCTATCACAGTGCTTTCTCACTCTCATTCTTATGTCCTCCTGTGCTGTGCAGTATAGTGTTTTTCTGCATCAGCGCATCTGCATGCACTCAGTGGAGCAGTGGCAGCTCAGTGGTTAAGATGGTAGCCTATGGATGAGAAGGTTGTTAGTTCCAATCCCATGCCCGGCCAAGGTACCACTGTTGGGCGCTTGAGTAAGGCCCTTAACCCAGCTCAGCTGTGTAAATGAGATAAATATGAGTTGCTTGGGATAAGGGTGTCTGCCATATGCTATAAATGAACCAAATTGTATGTGAGGCAATTATTTTGGAGCAGAGAGAAGCACATACATTGGACTACGTCAAAAGATTTACAATTTAGAAGATTTAAATATTTTAAACAGAATGATGCAGGACAAGTGTTTAGGCCATGTCGCTTTCACTGCCCTGGCCCAGGTGCAGTTCCCAGCCAGGGAACCAACCCCAGGCACTGAGGTTGCACACGACAGTGCAATCCAAGTGCCGGTCCCAAGCCTGGATAAAATTGGGGAGGGTTGCGTCAGGAAGGGCATCCGGTGTGTGCCAAATCAAATATGTGGACCAGTGATCCACTGTGGCTACCCCTAATGGGAGTAGCTGAAAGAAGAAGAAGAACAAATACTTTAAACTAAGCACAAAGCAAAACACTCAGGTCACTTTCAAACCATTTCACAGGTGGGCTCTGATAAATGTTAAAGGAGCTATTAATATACAACCAATGTCAATGAGAGAAATATTTGGACTTTAGTGTATAAAGATGACTTTAAAACAGTTTTGCAGATTTTACTTGAACCAAACTCTTTCTAAAACATTTATACACCTCTAGGCAGTGCTAAAGGGTCTCTTCAATAGAAAGGCTTCTTTTGTTGGTGTTTGTTTTCAGAGTGTCTGTCTTTATTTTTTATGGTTTTTTTTGTTTGTAATTGCAGGTTTACCGGCACTCCTTCACAGCTTCCTACATCATCTACAATATTCACACCAGGTATAATTCATGTTGCTGTAAAACCTTTAGAATTACCCAGCCAGGAACAGGATCTAGTCTGTCTTTATGTGCATTTATATATGTGTGTGTTACAGGGAGGTGTGGGAGTTGGACCCTCCAGAGGTGCTTAACTCCAGATTGCAGCATGCTGCTTGGGGAATGCAAGGACAGCAGCTGGTAAGAGACACAAATACATTCAGATTCAAATACATTCTGTGTATTTTGTTAAAGTCAGTGATATCCTGTCATATGCAATTTCCCTGAACATATAGGTGTTGCCAAAATGAAATGAATGAATGCTATCAAAATCTAAGAACTAAAAGGCAGTCTAATTGTAGTGTAATTATAGTTGGCACATAGTTAGACATGCTTTCTCGGTCAGACTCAGTTGGCAGATTGGATCAGGAGTTGAATCAGATATTGTCTGACATCTGTGTCAATGTGTGTAGTTTGATTTTTTTTCCGTCATGAAATTCTTTTTTTAACAAAAGCCAATTTGTGCTCCGTGCGGAAAGCCATGGCTACAGAGTGTTAAATGCTATCAGAGCTCTGCTACAGCATGTTAGCATGACCTTCAGATGGAAAAGCATCTGCATTTAGTACTACCATACAGCAGGGCATTTCCAATTATGTAGTGCTGATCCAGTGCTCTGCTAAATCTTGTACTTTTCATTCCTTGAACACACCTGATTCAGCTCACAAAGTGTTTGCTAATTGGCTACTGAGTCAAATCAGTAGTGTTAGAGCAGGAAAGACACAATGCAGAGCAGTGAGTCCTCAATAGGATTTGAAATGCATGTGTTCTGATTCTCCACAAAGCCTTCACCATGTGACTTGGTCCTTTTCATAATGTCTTCTCTGTATTTAGGTGTATATTTTTGAGAATAATATATATTACCAGTCAGACGTGAAGAGCAACTCACTCAGACTGACGTCATCAGGGAAAGAGGGCGTCGTGTACAATGGCATTGCTGACTGGCTCTATGAAGGTATGAAAGCACATGGGTTTGATTTATACCATTCGTAAGTGTGGTGAAAGAGTGTGTTTTATTAATAAAAGTAATAAAAATAATGTGTATGTATGTCACATTTGTTCAGTTTGAGTCAAAATTCTCAGTGAATAAATGAAAAAGTTTAAACAGAGCACGTTAACGAAACTGTCTACAATAATTTAACAGTAAATCAATGGAAATTATATCATAATATGAATATCATTTTCAAACTGTGGCTCGAATGCGCAGTTCCATATGTCACTTTTGTGTATGCATGTTTGCAAAATGGTGGGCACTCAGTTCTTCTGTGCGCATATTTTTAATAATTTTCTTTAGTACTAACACTCAAGTGGTGGATGCATGGCATGTCGTCGTGTAGGAATGCCCACAAACCGAGACATTCTCGGAGATTTTAGGAACTTTTGTCATGCAAGTTGGGATAAGACATTTATTCTTCACAGTGCTATCAGTGCAAGCACTCAGACCACAAATATGAACTACTTACAGAGATCTCATCCTCTGAAAGACTGGTTTTATATATATCACCAACCTTACAACCTTTTCCCGGCATTATAAAAGTAAAAACAGTAAGTAAGTGCTCCGGGGCTTGAAAACAGCTGTCACACTTCACCAATAGTATCGAGCTCAGGGCTCAAACAGCTCCGAGTCCAGGAAAAAATGAGAGTGTAAACCATGACCTAAAACACCTATAGACTTCCCATGTTCTCTGGAACACTATTCTCCTACTCAGAGCTATGAGTGTGAGTGATTTAAGGGTTAAATATCAGGCCGGTGTCAGCTGAGAGAAATGCTCAGGCTGGGTTACATTGCTTAAGGAGATTAGCAATATATGCCAGGACTAAACCATTTAGAGATTTAAACATAATGAGCCAGACGTTGTCATTGTGGAACCTAATAGGAAGCCAGTATAAACATAATAAGACTGGGGTGACATGCTGAGCTTCCTTTTTTCTAGCTGCACTCTGAACAGAGCAGAGCAGCCAGCTAGCAAAATATTATAATAGTGCAATCTAGAGGTTATGAAAGCATATACTGGGGTTTTAGCAAGCATATTATATGCCTTATTTTGTGTATGTTTCTTAAAGATGTTATGCACCAAGGAATATACCAGGGGTCATTTACTGTAGATTCTTGTTTCATAGAATCGTAATTAAGCATTAGACTTAGTTCCCAGCATCAGTACTTCTGTTTTATCAAGAAGGAAGTTTCTATTTAGTTTGACTTTTCATCTTCCATCTGGCTGAGATCAAATAAAACAGTTTATCCCGAACACTGATTAAAGATAAATTTGTTCTGCATGACTGATCTGGGGCTTTGTGGTGAGTGGGTGTGTAAGAGTGAGTGACTAAGTATGAGTTAGTGGATGCAGATATGCTACTGAATGTTTATGTGTTCACGTTTGGTAATTCAATTGTGGAGAGAAGTCTTAATTCTGCTCTGAGAGATAATGCTCAGATTATTACGCATCTAACTGCAACTAACTGATACACACACACACACACATTCTGCTCTGACCCAAAGTGTTAATGAAAAGTCTAATCAAAATGCCACTCACTTCATCATCGCATTAGATTGCCTAATTATACTAATGGCATCAGTCACTTACAAGAAGTGGACATTCTACATGTCTGTGTGTATATCTGTGTGTGTGTGTGTGTGTGTGTGTGTGTGCGTGTAGAGGAGATTTTGCATACTCATGTCGCTCACTGGTGGTCTCCTGATGGTGAGCGTTTGGCGTTCCTGGTGCTGAACGACAGTCTGGTGCCCAACATGGTTCTGCCCACATTTACAGGATCCACGTACCCCAAAGGCAGACAGTATCCCTACCCTAAGGTACATCACAAACACACACACACACATACATATTCTATACATATATGCACACTATTCACACACCAATGATCATTACATGGACCCTGCAATAGGTCTTATAGTATCAGAATTTTTATGTCCAACCACTGTACACACACACACACACACAGTAGATAAACAGTGCTTCTAGTGTAATCAGCTGTAATAGTCAGGTGTATCTGTGCTGTGCTGTGTGTGTGTGTGTGTGTGTGTGTGTGTGCGTGTTTGTGTGTGTGTGTATTGCTGTGTTTGAAGGCAGGTCAGCCCAACCCCATGGTCAAGCTGTTTGTGGTTAATCTTTATGGACCAACACACACCCTGGAACTCACACCCCCTGATGGGCTTAAACTCAGGTGGGTATAATCATGCATCCTGGAAGATACAAACTGTAAAATTGAAAGTAAAATCATATTTCTAAACGAAAATGTGAAACTGTGTTAATTGTTACGTGTTAAACAATAGCAATTGATTTCTTTAGTTCTTCTTTAGTTTTTAATGTTCTTGCCTATTAAAAGGTTAAATGTGGGTCTTGTGTGAGTGAGTTCACCCAGATGTCTATCTTGCCAGACATCAAGATTATTACTCTCCTTATTTCACTATCTTTTTATTTTTATTTTTATTAATGGGGTGTAAGCTTTTCTGTGTGTTTGTGTGCTTTTGTGTGTGCTGACAGGGAGCACTATGTAGTGATGGTGAAATGGATCAGTAAGACTAAGACTGCAGTCAGGTGGTTGAATCGGGCTCAGAATATCTCCATATTGACTGTTTGTGACTCTACCACTGGAGCCTGCGTCAAGGTATCCACACACACACACACACACAGATACACAGAACACACATGCTCACTCCCACGTACTTACACAGAATAACTTTGGGTGATAATAGGTTTGTGTGTTTTAGAGACATGAGGAGACATCAGAGCTCTGGCTCTCCAAACAGGTGAGATCTCTCTCTCTCTCTCTCTCCTCTCTCACTCACTCTCTTTAACCCTGTATTCAGTTCTGAGGAGTGTTACCTTTAGAGTGCTCTTCAGTTAAAGAGCGCTACACAGCTCTAGAGCATTAGCACCTGGCCTGAGTTTTTGTATAGAACCATGTGTATTTTTCCCTCCCTCTTCAGGATCAGAAGCCTTTTTTCTCACAGGATGGTAGCCGCTTCTTTCTAACTGTACCTGTAAAGCAGGGCGGCCGTGGGGAGTTTCATCACATTGCAATGTTCACCACACAGGTAATCGTTTCACATTTCTGTGCTGTGTGTTACATTTGTTGAATATATAGCAGAGTTCCAGTATTAAGATTGATAGTATGTCACTGTGTCAAACCTACTAGTGTCTACTGTGGAGGTAAATTAATGCTCGGTACAACATGAATAATATGTACAAATAGAAATATAAAAAGAGATAACAAACAATATATTATCATAGGGTCTGACTAGATGTTTAAAAAATAGTCCATGACTAAATCATCCTTAACGTTTTTTTTGCTACAGTCACCATGAACCTAAATCTAGAATGTCTTGATGACTAAGGGGAATTACTTTCATGGACAGAAGTGTGAAAATTGTTAGTGCAGCAGTTTTTAGAAAATTGTGGAGCTGAAAGTCTCACTAAAAGAGTCTGACAAGGAAATTAGGAGTTAGTCTGAGTTAGTGTATCAGGAGTGTATCATGTTCCAAAATGCAAACACAGGCCATGCATTTAATCACAGGAAGAGGATGGACTGGGTGTAAGATTGGGAACATTTCCATTTTTTCTGTGCTTTTTCTGTTGTGTAATTTTTTTTAATCTTGTCTGCAAAATGAAGTAATTTATTATTCAGCATAGAAAAAGATATGGGCTTTGTGACACTGCGAGAACGTGGAGGGCTGAACACAAACACCAGGAGACAGCAGATGTGGGGAACATGCTCTTTATTTTCTTGTAAGCGAGGGAAGTGAGGTGAAGGTGAGGCAGTGTGGGTCTGGTGAAGCTCTGTGCGGGTAGCGTTGTCTTGGGGCGGTGAGCTGGCTGCAGCGGTGTGGCGGCGAGACAGGGGTGGCACTGTGGACGCTCTCAGATGGCATGGAGGTGTACAGAGGCAGAGGTAGAGGTAGAGGTTCTTCCTCTCTGCTTACGTCGGCTTCTGGCAAGAACACAGAAACACAAGTTAGTAAGATCATTAATCTCACCCACCTTGCCGAGAGAGCGGCCTCTGGCTCCTTTTATAGCTCCCCATCTTCTCCCAGAGGGTGAATTGGAGCCGTGCCATTCATTGGCCGCCAGCCGTGCGGCATTTCATCGCTCTGCCCCACAGCCACGTGCACTCCGGCTGTCCAAAACAAAAGGGGTGCTGAAATGGCGCTGCCCTTTCAGCACTGCGCCTTCAGTCGTGCGAGGAGCGTTGGATGTTTTCTGTGCGCGGGCTGTCGGCCCGCTATCACAGCTTCTAAACCGATTTTGTGTGACGTCAAATTCTACATTCAGCAAAACATTTTCTTTTAGCTCTTTAGCTTTAATGACAGCAGGACACAAACATTTAGTTGCTCTAAAAGGCTTGATTAACTGAATCAGGTGTTTAAATAATTAAAAACTTCTCGATGGAAGAGACTGCTACCAAAAAAGAAGGGGGAAGGCTTTTCTTGTATAATACATTAGAGTTAGTTAGAGCACATCACTAGAAAAACTTACTTTGGTTGAGCTAGATGTCAGTAAACATCTTGTTTTGGTAATTGGCAAATTCACTTACATCACTGCTTGTCTCCATATTTTTGGCTTGTAATGTATAATAGTGTGTATAATCAGTGTGATTTCCCGTGGTATACTGCTTATTGCAGGGGTGATCTTGGCTACACGATAATTAATATGACTGTTAATTATGTGATGATACAGAAGATTAATTACATAGGTTAATTAGTGATAAAGTGCCGGGTTCGATTCCTGGGCAGGGAACCAACCCAGCCACTCTCAGTGCCGGTCCCAATTCCGGATAAAATGGAAGAGTTATGTCAGAAAGGACATCCGGTGTAAAACCTGTGCCAAATCAAACATGCAGACCATGGCGACCCCTAACAAGAGCAGATGAAAGAAGAACAACAGCAATTAGTGATAAAGTGATCTCTCATTTAGATATTGAACTTACCATGGTGGTGATTATTACTCTTCTCAGGTTAGAGTGGATCAAAATGAGGTGCGTCACCTGACATCAGGTAACTGGGAAGTGACAGAGATTCTGGCCTACGATGAAAGCTCCCAGACCATGTGAGTCATTTTATAATCAGTCATATCACACACTCCTATATTAATGCATAAATATTAGGTGCGTAACAATACACAATTCACAACAATAAACAAATTCCAATTTCATACAATACAATACAATGACATCTCGATATCATACATATTCGATGCAGCAACAATAATCACTGCCTGATTATGTGCCATTTTTATTGATTAACACATTCGACATTATTAAAGTACAATAAATGAAACTTAATGACAGCCTTTGCATGATCCATTCTGACTCTTAACAAAACCTGTACATTAGAATGTAGCAAGATTAAACATGATTAGCTTTCACTAACCATGCTCTCAGAGTCACATAGCTCTCTGTAGCCCCAGATGTGTTTTTGAATCCTGTGTTCTCCACTACCAAACATGAACTTCCCAATTGCTAAAAAATTATGTGCACACGGGATATGGGAAAGATGTCCTTCTACCTTGGAATTTTGCTGCAGAAAAAGCAGGAAGTAGTATTAAAAAAACTCAGAAATAAATAATGAACCTCCACTTTGTTTGTCCACAAATTATAGCCTGGTGTTTTTATTATTAGCAAAGCAGCAGTTTGAAAGATAAGGTGAAAATAATGTGGCAGCACTTTCTATGAAGCCCATATTCATAAATTATAACTGTGCTTATAATTTTTTTTGTTATAGGCAATGATTCCTTGTAAGCATTTTTATAAACTATAATGATACCTCTTAGAGATCTAATAATGTGCTAATTCCTTAATAATGTATTATACTATTGTGACATGAGTATCACTATTCATTATTATGCATGTGGGTTACTGCACAAACTTCATAATTATTAAGCATCTGTAATATTTCTTAATCATTCTAAAAATATTATAAACAAACTGTCATCATTGAGTGCATCAATCAATGTGAATAAGCTAAATTATTTCTCATTATAACTGGGTTATAAGATACTGATTTATGAATAAGGGCTTCACCAAAAGTGTTCAGCAAGGTCTGTGAAAATACTGTGACTTTTCCTTGAACACTGGCTTGTTTTTACCCGACAGATATTTCTTAAGCACTGAAGGATCCTTAAGAAGAAGACAGCTCTTCAGGTCTGGATCTTTTACACGTTTTTTGCAGACTACACAATGCTAGTACTAATTTAAATTTAAATAGCTTTCAGTTTGGGGTTATGGTGGCTTAGTGCTTAGCACTGCTGCCTTGCAGCTCTGGGGTTGGGGTTTGAATCCTGCCTCCGCTCTTTGTGCGTGGAGTTTGCACGTTCTCCTATGCTTCAGGGGCGTATTCCAGTTTCCTACCATAGTCCAAGGACATGCGTTGTAAGTTGATTGGCATTTCCAAATTGGCCATAGTGTGCGATTGTCCATCCAGGGTGTCTCTTGCCTCGTGCCCCAAGTTCCCTGGGTTAGACTCCAGGCTCCTCTGTGACACTGTATAGGATAAGTGGTATGGAAAATGGATGGATGGATTGCAGTTTGGATTGACTGCTGTACAATATCATTTGCTTAAAGCAATCTTTACAGTTTTTTTTATGTTAACGTACTTCCTCTCTGGGCTTGTTGAGCTTAGCTGGTGGTGATAACATAAAAATGAAGGCTTTGGTTGGTTCTGTGTTCAGTGTGTCCACAGTTGGTCTGTTCCCACGGCGATGCCTGACTTGTGACCTGAACAAAGCCCACTGCACTTTCTTTAGTGCTGACCTCAGTCCAACACAGCAGCACGTTATACTGCACTGTAAAGGTAAAGCTCTCACATCTACCTATAAAAACTCGCTTAAGACAGTATGTAATAGTTAACTATAAGATTTAGAGTGTTAATAATGTATTATTATGATACATTTTAGTGCTACCCTTTTTGGATGCCATTATTGCATCTTCCTGGTTTCATCCTTTAAATCATCCACAATCCTCGGCACAATCCTCAGCACATTTCTCGGCTAGTTGCTTGTGTGCTGAAAATTTATGTGATTCATTGATGGAGAAAGCTGCGGCTGTTTTTAAATGGAGATTACTGAACGTCTGTGAATAACCATGATTATCTTGAGGTTACAGGGCATTATATGGATGAAAATTGGAAACTGCTCTGATGTAATGAAAACAGAAGTGAAGCACTTTGGTGAAGCACGAGCCGAGAAAAGACATTAGGCATGCTTAGCACAGATTGTGCAAGGAACATGATTGCAGCGGTGAAATGTCTGCCTTTTGAAACACCTGCCCTGGATCTCACACAGTATCCAGTGCTTTATAAGCATCTCTTGAAAAAATATGTAGGTTAAGTAGGAGAAATACATAGTATCAGTGGTGTATACTGTATAATGATACATCTAAAATAAGAAGAAAAAAAAACATGTGGCACTCAACACAGTATTTAAAATTTAATGCAAAAATCCTTAGGGTCAAATTTAAGCTAATAAAAATTTTGATGAACTGTTATTAACTATACAAAGATACTATTCATTATGGTTAATTATTTTATTCATTTCATAGCCCTAATAATCTTACTCATAACAACTCAATGCTGATAACCCTTCTCAGAGTGTACTTATAGAGCAAGGATGGGCCACATTTTTATCCCAGGGGCCACAGTAAGTTCTAAATACTGAGTTGAGGGCTACATACTGTATTTCATTTATGTACCATTATATGTACCACCAATACTATGTATTTTTCCTACTAAACCCTATAAATATATACACTTGAATACATGAGTTTTTTGATGGTATATAATATAAACCACATACTGGTATATGTAACTAGCTCAACTACTTGCATTGATTCAATGCAGTCTTGTAGTGTGAGTTAATTCAGTGGTGGAGGTGGTTGAACCAGTGCAAGCTAGTTGTGGTGGCTCAGTGGTTAAGATCAGAGGGTCATGTTTTCAAATCCCTGCACTGCCAAACTCCTATGGTTGGGTCAGGTCCTTAAGCTAGACCCTTAACCTTCAACTCACTTGTATCCTGCATCATGTCACCTTTTTAACCAGCATCAGCCAAATGAGCAAATGTACTGGATTATGTGTTATTTTATACTATGTGAGATTTTACAATACTCTACTGTAAAAATGTTTTACAGTTGTTTACTGTAAATTATAGTACTTTGCTGGCAACCCTGCTGTAAAAAAAAAAGTCATTTTTTACAGTGTAGCTTAAAAATACCCATGGAGAAATATGCACCATGCTCACACTGCACAGGTCCATTGTAAAAGGTGACATTAACAAGGGAGGGTCTTGGAACTTTCATCTGTAACAGTCTAACCCGGGTTTGTTTGATGTGTTTTATCTGTCCTATTTAGGGCCTGGAGCCCCCACAGTGATCGTCCACACACTCAACACAGCCAGTGAGTGTTTATTTACAACATATTCATTCCACACTCCATGTAGACACCACACACAAGGGCGTGCACACACACACACACACACACACACACACACACACATGCACACGCACACGCTAATTCCTCACTTACATTTCCTTCAAGCTGTGTTAAACAGGATAGTGGTTAATTTACCACCTCTTGTATTAAGTATCTTAAGTATTATTATTATTATTATTATTATTATTATTATTGTAAGTATTATTAGTATATTAAGTATTAAGTACCAGCATGACCTTTATGTTTGTTGTAAAGGCAAATACACTTTCTGACTGCTTATGTGTGACAGGTATTTTTGTGAGCAGCAACTACAGTGTAACTATTTTTGTGGTCATTTTCAGATGTAATCAGTGAGTTTAATGTAGTATATGTCATTGCCATGTGAAGAGCAGTGCTGCTCCGTTAATAACATGTAAAGTAGTAGCATCTTTAGGTTTTCAATAAAGCCACTTCAGTACCCATCCTATACTGGATTTAATGTTGTTGTGGCAGTTGTTGTTATGATTAAATGTGGCAATGGGGCCTCTGTAAACCTCAGATAACTCACTTTTATGGGTTTTCCCTCTTGGAGGCAAATTCCTGCAGTGAATATAAGGTTGGGAGACATCTACTAAATCACACTGGAACTCACAGTAGAAAAAAATTCACCTGTTTTGGTTTTTCTCCATGTGTCTGTGTGCCCAGATTATTTTATTCTGGAGAATAATTCTCTCCTCAAAGCTGCTCTGAGATACAAGAGAATCCAGATCACTGAGTATAAAACCCTACAGACTGACCGCTTTGGTAAATATCTCTTCACATATGTTCATTTCGCAGTTAGCAGACAACTTTTCATTTTATAACGTTAGTGTGATACATTTAGGAAACCATATGATGTTTTTGCTAAAACATTTTTAAATGTAGACAGGACCATTTATGTAACTTTCTAGATCAACTAAGCAGGCATCAGTCATGTAAACCTCATAATGCTTTTTTCTAAAGTGTTTTCTTTCTTTCTGTTTTTTCCCAGACCTTCCTCTAAAGATTTCCTTCCCGCCAGACTTCTCTGACTCACGCCATTATGGACTACTGCTGATAATGTAAGCATTTTGCTGCTGTAAAAGCAGGTCACCCGTGGTTTTGAAAGAAAAGTTATGCTTCTATTTTAAAAGATAAAATTATCGATGTCCAGTTTTTATTTTTCCAAAAGAAATGGAAATGCACACTTTTGAAACACACACACACACACATCAACTGTCCAGTTTGGGTGATCCTGTGCACACTATAGCCGCTGACAGGAGTGGAACTTCATGTGGTCTTCTGCTGTTGTAGCCCATGGACCTCAAGGTTCATCATGAGATGCTTTTCTGATCACCATGGTTATAAAGAGTGGTTATTTAAGTTACTGTAGCCATTCTGTGTAAACTCTAGAGACTGTTGTGTGTGAAATTCCCAGGAGATCAGCAGCTTCTGATATACTCAAACTAGCCCATCTGGCACCAACAACTATGCCATGGTCTGACTCACTGAGATCAAAATTTTTTCTGTATTCTGATGTTTGATGTGAACATTAACTGATGTTTTTGACCTGTATCTACATTATTCCATGACTGTGCTGCTGTCACATAATTGGCTGATTGGATAATTGCCTGAATGACTTGGTGTACAGTGGCTGGTGAGTGTATACATTACCAATCAAAACAAAGTCAAAACACACTATACTGAAAATACAGTACATATTTAATTGTCTTAAAGAAATTGAAATTTGTTTTTAAGGCAAATGAAAATAGTTAATTCCAGTATGCTCTCCGGGGTGAAGCTCCCTCAGGAAGCTAGTTGAGAAGATGCCAAGTGTGTGCAAAGCTTCAGCAGGAATACTGTTTAGAATTTAAAATATAAAATACTTTTGATAGGTGTAACACTTTTTTTGGTCACTGCATAATACAGTATGTGTTATTTTCTTAGTGTTAATCTCTGCATTATTGCTCTAAAATAGTAGAAAAGAGTGAAAATGAAGAAAACCCTTCTATTGTAAATGTTTACTATGTGATGTTTTTTTCTTTTGTTGCTTGTGACCATAAGGGAGCATTTGTTTTCTTCATTCTGGGTGTGTAAACCATTGCACCTGACTTTTAATCATAGACATCCTAGCTCTCACCACACTAGATGTGGTGTTAAAGAAAGGGTTAAGAAATACTATTGCTCATTTAGGACTGATAGGATAGAAGTGGAGATGAGGACCCGTGAGACTTGAGAAGAGAGAGAGATGGGGAAACAGAGAGAGAGGCATCTCATAACGATCATTACCATGCTGTGCGTTTACATTAAGAGCTATTGTGATGAGTGAAAGAGGAACACAGCTGCAGGTAATTTTGTATTTATACATGAACACCTTCTCCTACGGAAGGATCTGCTGTCTGCATTAGTATCAGCACACACAGTAAGATGATATTTATCCACTTACACTGATTGTGTTAAACGATGTAATCATAGTGCCGAAAGATGGTAAACTCTTAATGCACTCTTCAGAGTCTTCTGTGGATTTTAATTTGTTTGCCTCACTGAAAACAACCCAAGACTTCTCTTGAGGTGCTAATTAAGTATTTTCTGCATTTTTAACATCCACTGTGACTTTAGAGTTCACCTTTTACAACATTATTGATATCAAATGGTTATGGTGCCATCTGTTCATGCTTTCGATTTCTTTGCTTTTGGAATTAACCTAAGAACATGAAGCCCCCAGCCATATGGGGCAGCCGTGGTGCAGTGGGAGTCTAGTCCTGGACAAACAACACAGCAGCTCAACTTATGTTGCAATATGACTGAAAAATGAAGACATCATTTATCACTGTCTGGCTGTTCAGTCAGAACAAAAAAAGGACACCTTCTTAGTGCAGTTTATTCTAGAGTGTGGGCTTGGGGAATGTGTTTGTGTGTATGTTGTTTTGCTTTAGTATGAGCTACTGAAAATAGTTTTATGCATATATAGTACACTTTCATAGTGCTTTCTTGCAATCATTCTTTTTACCTACTTTCAAGAGTAGCACTTTTCAACTAGCAATGATCAGATATACACAGTTTGAGCATTTTAGACCTTGGATGTGTGGATATTTAACTAATTTATTTAATTTAATAAATAGAAAATAATGAATTCATCAATAAAATACTCATTTTGGGCAGCAGTGGGAAGTGATTCCTCAGAGTCCCCAGTTTGATCCTGTTTGTGTGGAGTTTTGCACGTTCTTATATTCGAATGTAAATTTCCTCTAGGTGTGAATGAGTGTGTGAATTTGTGTGTGATGGATTGGTCTCCTATTTAGGGTGTATACCCACCTCACACCCTGTGTTCCTAGGATAGGCTCTAGATCCACTGCAGCCCTGACCAGGATTGTGAGAAGTGCTTACTGAAAATGAATAAATGAAAACTAATTTCATTTTTAATACCTTAATTTCTCAATCTATGTTCCTTAAATGGGACCTACGAGGCTGACTGACCTTTGATCCATATCATCCCTGAGACGTCACATGTTCTTGCTCTGTGTGTTACAGAGACAGCGTTCCTGGTGGTCAGCAGGTGGATGACCAGTACTCAGTAGACTGGGACTCTGTACTGGCGAGCTCAGACAATGTGATTGTGGCTCGACTGGATGGCAGAGGCAGCGGCTTCCAGGGACAAAAGATTCTGCAGGAAGTGCACAAGCGTCTGGGAGTGGTGGAGCTCCAGGATCAGCTTGCTGCTCTAGAGTAAGTCACTCATGCTCTTTACTGAATTAGATTCACTTCATTATTGGCTGATTGTGTGAAGAACAGAAATCTTATTATGTGTGAATCCTGTGCTGACATGAGGCTTGTTGTTTGCAGATACCTGATGAAATTTCCATACATAGATCAGAACAGGATAGGAGTGTTTGGCCAGGTAAGATCTAAGTTTTACTACCTCACCTAATTTATTAACTTCACAGGGACCATGTAAATACTATTTTTAAAATATTGCATAGAATAGAAGGAGAAGAAGTAGCTGTGTAATCTAGCTAACCTCTTTCTTTCACATCTGTAGTCTGTAATTACCATGGAGAAAAAAGTTTAACACATTTCTCTGCACTCGGAAAAGAAATAAAACCTGTTTAGTCAAAAGTCACTTGTAATGGTTCAAGTTCAAGTGGAGTTTATTGTCATTTTAGCCATATACAAGTACATAATGGAAGTCTAAGGGCAGATGTTAGGCACTCTATGTAAGGAATGAAACATAACGGGGTGTGCTTTTATTGGAAAATAATTGACGACAGGGCCCAACATGAACAAGTGTTTTATTTCACTTACACAGCAATTTGTATATTGTACTTTTTATCAGTTTATAATTACATTTAATGTTGTGGAACATCTGCCCTACAAGTATCTGTGAATTGTTTTTATTTAACAATAATGTATTAGAATGAGTGCATTCATATAACCTTGTGTTTTGCGTTGCAGCCAGAACTACTCTCAGAGCTGCTTTTATAGAAAATTAATCAACAACCTCTAACCAGTCAGATTTGAGAATTCACCAAAAGTTTATCGATTCCAACGATACATGTCTTAGGATGAAAGAGACATATGAGTGTTATTATATATAGTGAAGTCTTATTAAAGCTTTTATTTTCTTTTGTAGTTTCATCCAAATTGTTTGGAGTAGTTCAGTAAAAATGAATTCCAGTTACTTTCTTGATGATTCTGAGTTATCCATGTATCACATATTCCATACACATAGTCTTTCCTCTAAAAATAGTCCTAACTCTGAACGGAGGAATTATACATATTTGGTGCCTAATTTACAAATAGCTTTGAATACAGAATTTAAGAAAGCATTCTACAAAAAAAATTGTTTCACATAAACATTATGGCAGCTGCCCACAGACTTCCATTAGAAGTGACTTTCAAGCACATGGGTTTTCTGCTCTTTTCTAAATACAGGGAAACATGCAAAAACTATTGTGGTGATAATACATGAATAGAAATTAATTCATTTTTATTTGTGCTACAGATACAGTACAGAGGCAGTAGATAAAGAATAGGCTAAGCATCTTTTGTTTATTAAGAGTGCATGATCTATGTCATCACTGTGTGTTTGTGTATTTTTTTGGATTTGACTGCAGGGTTATGGAGGATATGTGACACTCCTGCTGGTGAAGTCCACTGAGAGTTTGTTTAAATGTGCTGTAGCCATGTCGCCAGTCACTGACTGGACTTTACATGGTAAAGCATACTTTCTCTAAATCTAACCTTTAGCTTTTGGCCAATACTTTCTTACTACAACAACTATGCATATACTGATTAGATTGGAAATGTTTGGTCAAATGCATTTGTATAAGCACATTTGCTCACTGTACTACAGACAATATTAGGTTTCTGTGATGTTTATTAGCTCAGTTAGGTGTAGCTCTCTCTCTCTCTCTCTCTCTAACTCTGTCTCTCTCACTGCAGCCTCTGCATTCTCAGAGCGCTACCTAGGTGTTCCTTTACAGGACGACAGCAGATACCAGGTGGGTTTGTAAATCTCTATACTCAAGCCAACAGCATTCATTTGCTTGCCTGTCATTGTTGTGCTCTAGAGCATTATAAATTTGCTATAAAGCAGTTAAGCTGTTTTAAAATACCTGTCTGTTCTCCAGTCCTCCAGCGTGCTACAGAATGTGCAGGGCTTTAGAGACCAGACTCTGATGCTTGTACATGGAACTGCAGATGGTGAGACAGAGAGAGAGAGAGAGAGAGAGAGAGAGAGAGAATTGGTTGGTTGGAAGTGATGTTATACTGAGATTTTTCCTTTCCTGTGTTTATTTCCTCCAAGCAAATATTCACTTCCAACACTCAGCTGAACTCATTAAGAACCTGGTGAAGATCGGAGCCAACTATACACTGCAGGTACTGAAGGAACAGTAAATGCAACAGATACTACAACATTTAGTGTCATATTTAGTGTTGGACCATTCAAAAGGTACATCAGTAAACAAATAAATTCATGAGGGAAAAAAATCCTCATTCTGTTAAGAGAATGTTTAACATGATTTTCTGGGCTGCCCATTGAGATTATTAAAACTATCTCTGTGCAGGTAACACATTATACATCTTTTGGGTTTGTTTAACCCACCCTTTTCAAAACAGGAACTTGTGGATCATATTTGATGAGTGAAAATTGCAACAGTACAGATGCCATCCTATAAAAGCACCTAGTAATAATGAAGAAATGGTAAAAGCCCATTTTTTTTCTCATGATTGAAGCATGCATTATTGGCATGTGGATTCCACTTGGTGCACTCAATTCAGTGCTCTTTGCCTTCTCTTTTAATGACACACTACATGCTTATGCCGCTGATCCTCATGCACCTTTATAGATATTATTTAGATTCAGTACAGAAAGTGTCAGTCTTATGGCTAAAAATTGTTGGGATTGTTTGGAGTTGCAGTAAAAGTGTTAGCACTTGATGTGATTCTTTATTTAATAACGTTTTATTTTTTATATTTATTATTGCCCACATTTCATAGGTTCTTGTGTGTAAATACATTATCTAGAACATGAATCTAAAGATGAAATATTGTGGTTAAAGCAAATTGTCTGAAATTGGTGCTGAATATAAAACAGCTCATCACTGGAATGGAAAATAATTGAATTTGGGTAGTGAATAACTAAGACACTCATCTGTTTTAGGCGAATAACAATTTTGGCATTAACACCTTATTATGTTTCTTAACCCCTTAAACACCCAGGATCCTTATACAGGTTCAGATGAACAAATTCTTCAACCTGTACATACTTTTCCAATTAGTTTTAATGTTATTATTGAATAATTGTTACAGGGGTTAGATCAACTCAGAATATGACACATAGTTGCTTACAAACTTAAACCTATACTAATATCTAAAATATTCACAGTACTGAACATGCGCCAAAATGTTTCATAAATAGTTAGCTGAGATTATCTTGTGCATTTGAACTTGATGTTTACAGCCTTGATGTGTGTTTGTTGTGCAGATTTATCCAGATGAGGGTCACTTCCTGTCAGAACAGAGTCGGCAGCATCTTTCGGCATCTCTGAGTAGCTACTTCCGATCCTGCCTGCAGGAGGACATCTTCCCACTCAGTGATGAGGAAGAGGAAGAGGAGGAGTAGGCTGAAGAGTGTATAAACAGCAGGACTTTTACACACACACACACACACAGACACACACACCTTCATCCACACAGACCTGTGTAACACACACACCAGTGCTCCCTGTAGGATCCCACCTTAAAGAGGCCTGCAGATCTAAATGGAAAGATTTTTAGATTTTAGATAAGAGGGAGGGTGTGCATGTGTGTGTGAGTGTGTGTGTGCGTGTGATTAGATATGTATATATGCATGTGGGTTTATGTGTTGATGTTTAGACAATATGGATGTTGAGATATGGGCCTGAAAGGTGTGTAGGTGTTTTGAGGTGCGTGCGTGTGTGTGTGTGTATATACTTGCTGATAATGGACATTTGTAACTGGAAATGAACTTGGTTGCTACAACAACAACCGAATCTTTCACATATCAGAAATCACTGCTATCTTAAGCCGGATGCTTCATGCACAGCACAGATTTTTCAGTTGAATCCTGATTTGGCCAATCACAGCGCAGATTGTCTGTTTGCGTGGACCTGATCCAGTCACACAGCTGCATGTTTGTGTTTGTTTTTTCTTCAAGTCCGTGTGCGGTAGACACCGGGACAAAAGCGCTGCACTTTGTTACCGCACAAGAAAATGCTCACTGTTTCCATGGTAACAACCTTCACCAAGAAGAAGTGGCATTTCCAACAACAAGCTCTAAACTACACTGAGAGGTTGAAATGACGAGGTTGACTCTTGTGCGTGCGTGCGTGCACACACACACACACACACACACACACAAAGACAGAACTTTACTGAATGCTGTAAAAATCAGATGCCCTGTCCACACACAAAACTGGGTCCAACAGGTGAAAATATTTATTTCAGTAGGACATGTTTCTGGATCAATATTTCTTTATTGTAGCTCAAACAACATTGATTTCAACTAATAACTGCTATCTGATGTGATCACTGTGAGTGTCCTACTCCTTTGATTCCTGAATCACTTAAAAATTCCCTGCAGATAAATGTTGCCATGTCCACAGTTTTCCCACAGATGTGGGTTACTTTTGACCAGGGGGTTTGCAGTTGGCCATTTTACCTCTACAGTTTCAAATGAAATACTTTACTTATCATTTATGCATCTACAAAGCCTACACCCAACTGAGCTTCAAATCATTACAAACACACATGCTCATGGAAACACGCAACACATTCCTGAACTCCTCATGCTCTAGCTGCCACAGAGGTGGAAGCTGATCAAATGTGTCTCCTGGTGCCATTCATAAAATAAGCTCTATACATTTCTATATGCAGTATGTTGATGATCTGTAATAATGTGAAATGTTTTGATAAGCTATAAATACGGCTTTAAATACTGCTTTGTTTTAATATATTGCATGGAATTACTAAAATATTACAGTACAGTTGGTTATGGTAGTCATGGGTGGACTTTGAAAGCAATGTATAGAGTCTGGAAAGGGCAGATTTTCAGCTTTTTGTATTGTTTCTGGGCAGGTTTTATTGACCATAGACATGGCAACCCTACTCCAGACACATCAGTCACTTCCAGAAAGGAAAATAAATGTGTAGTTCTGCATTTTAATTCATAAAATATATTAATCAATCAATCAATTCATTCATTCATTCATTGTCACCACAGTCACCACTTTATCCTGGTCAAGTTTGTGGTCAATCTGCAAGATGGGAATATACCCTGGATGGGAAGCCAGTCTTTTGCAGGGCACCATGCACACACATGTTCACACAGTCACTCACACCTTGGGGCTATTTGGTATAACCCGGTCACCTATGGGATGTTTCTAGGAGGTGGAAACCTAGATAGTCAGTAACTCAAACTCAGGATTGAACACATGACCCTTGAGCTGTGAGGTAGCATTACCATTACTACATTGATCAGATAGACAGTAGATAGCAGTGATCAGTTACATGTAATATTATTCAAGTAACAACAAAAAATATTGTTCATCCAGGAACATGTGCTACTTGAACAAAACACATTCACATGCTAGACACGAATTTTCAGTAATCACTAAATCACTTTGGAGCATTTTGCATTATTTTGTTAGTGTATTTAAATTGCAAGTGTGTTAAAGATTTGTCTGAGTAAAGAGCAGTTTGCACAATAAATTAGAAGTACGCAGCAGATCACACATGGAGACTGCAATAGCTTTAGAGCAACAGTAGTGCTTCAGAGTGAAATGAATTTCTGGGTAGTTGTCATTAGCCTAGCTTATAGGGAAATAGCACAGAAGTGTACACAGCATGCAGAGGGATTGTTTTCTTTGTAATCCTTAGAAGTAAATTATTAAAGTGACAAGAGTGCATTAAAAGACTGAATGAGAGCATCATGCTGATGGCACAGCCTGATATACTGGAAGCTTCTGTAGTTTTTGTGCAACCGAAAAACTGAAACCTGTTCAAACACAACTCAGTGACTAATTATACAAAACGTGAGCTGAATGTGGAAACATTCAAGAGTAAGAATATTCTGTACCATATTACCATGTTTAAATCCTTAGTGCAGTCATTAAAGTCATAGTGTGGACAGGCACTGTGTAAGGGTGCATGTGTGTGTATATAGTAGACTCCAGAGATGGCGGTGTGATTTGTACAGAAAAGTGTATCCAGTACATACATACAGTATATTTTTGCGATTTATCATATATCATAGTAGTTTAGCCAGCAGGGTAGATATTGTCATCAGTACATATCTGTGTTGATTTGATTGTTTATCTCTTTTGTAATTTAGATTTACTGTTTTTCTGCTTTATTTTTGTTTGGTTGGGATCAGGGCAATGAGAAGGAAGGGAGGTTGGAGGTTTGGGCCTTTCTGTCCTCGAGTAATAACTACAAATAAACAGCTCATCCAAACTGACCCTGACTCAGTGATGTTATACATTTTATATGTCAGCTCCTTAGCAGGAAAATCAACACTTATTACATTTATTTATACAGAAATAATGGTGGTGAAAGTGTGCAATACAACAAGAGAGAAACCAAACCACACACATATGTACAGTCAGGTCCATAAATATTGGGACATCGACACAATTCTAACATTTTTGGCTCTATACACCACCACAATG
>CM075007.1:18930032-18940754 GCA_037576675.1 Pangasius sanitwongsei | reverse complement strand
ATTTATCATTTTCCTTCCACTTCACAATTATGTGCCACTTTGTGTTGGTCTATCACATAAAATCCCAATAAAATACAATTTTGTTTGTGGTTGTAACGTGACAAAATGTGGAAAAGTTCAGTGGGTGTGAATACTTTTGCAAGGCACTGTAAAAGAGCCCCTAAGTATGATGCTGCCACCTGCATGCTTCACAGAGGGGACGGTGTTCTTTCGGTGATGTGCTGTTCTTTTGTTTGTTTGTTTGTTTTTTTGCACCAAACACAGTATCTTGGGTAACTTTGGTCTCATCAGACCATAACACATTATACCACATGGATTTGGGAGACTGGATGTTTTTTGTTTTGTTTTTTTTTTAGCCAGGGTTTTTTTTTTTGTTAAAAAGGCTTCCATCTTGCCCCTACCCCGTAGCCTAGACCTATGAAGAATTCAGGAGATTGTTGTCACGTGTAGGGATCAAACGGTACTTGCCAAAAATTGCTGCAATTCTTTTAATGTTGTTGTAGGCTTCCTGGCAGCCCCCCTCACCAGTTTTCTCCTGGTCTTCACATCAATTTTAGAGAGACATCCTGTTCTTAGTAATGTCACTGTTGTGCAATATTTTTTCCCCCCTAAACCATTTCTGGTTGTTTGTCACTTGATTTGTATGTGTTGCAATTTCACAGTAAAGGTGCAAAAAAGGTTCTGACATGGTTTAACTTAGTTTCATTTTTTTTTTACATCACAAAAACCTGCCATTTTAACAGGGGTGTGACTTTTTATATCCGCAGTAATTCGTCCCTTCACTGATGGAACTACTTTTTCCGAAGAAATAATTCATTATTGTTTGATACCAAAGTAGTTGTGTGGGACTGATCACACCTGTATACTAAAAAGCTTCAGGCAAAGTGTTATGGAAGGCTGAAAAGAGACAAAATATATTACTTAGAAAGCACACATCCGTATTTATTATTTTTTTAAATTAACCTCCTTAAAATTCAGTGTAGAAAAAGTTTTCAAAAAAATCAAGGATCTATCGTCAAATAGGTTTTGTCAGTGTTCAGAAATTCAGATTCAGTAATTCAGTTTTCAGAATTCACTTCAAAAAAAAAAATACAAGTTAAGCATCAAGCAACAAGGAAAAGCAATCTAGCTTGACTGGTCAAATCTGAGCAACCCAAATACAGTTGTTTGAATATCTGAAAACTGAATGACTGAATATGAATTTGTGAACACTAAAAAATTATGAATTATGAACACTGATTAAAATATGAATCTCTGAACACTGAACTAAAACAACTTTGAATTTCAAGGAGGTTTATTCATAATAAATAAGCACAGATGTGTGGTTTTCAGTTCACTCACACACTTTCAGTAACCACTTTGTCTTGATTAGGGACATGAATTCACACTCTCATTTCCACCTAGGGACAATTTATCTTAGCCAATCCAACTCCCAGCATGTTTTTGGGAGGTTGGAGCAAACCCGGAGGAAACCCTCATGGACATGGGAAACATGCATAGAAACTCCACACAAACAATATCCCAACCTCAGGCTCGAACCAGGGACCCTGGTGCTGTGAGATGGCAATGTTACCTGCTGTTGCATACTGCCTTTATGGTGTAGGGTGTAGCTGAATGCTGTTTAAATTTCATTATTAAGATGCTTTTTAATATTTAACTCTTTTTTTTTTGCTTCCATTGCAAACACCCTGGTTATATAGTCACATATTTTCAATGTTTATTGATGCCCTTAGACTTTTATTATAAGTGAGTTTTGGTCCACTGTGCATGGAAGTTACACATGGAGTAAAGGGGGTTAAAAATCTGCATCTAACTTGAAGCAGCACAGTGTGCTGATTTACTGCTAAGCTTAGAAGCTTCTTAATGAAGTTCAAAATGAACAAGTTTTAATTTATGTCTTATTTACACCTTATTTTCCCAGTTAAAAAAGGGAGATGTGTATGAGATGTTGATGAAGAGGGGTGAACCTGCGCAGTGCAGCAGTACTGATTTTAAATCCGGACTCAGCATAGCATCATAATATGAGCAGTGAGGTTTGAACAGGGGACATGTCAAACACTCGCGATGAAACAGATCCACTGTCCTCACCCTAGACACACAAGTTAAAACATTAGACCAATCCTTATGCAACTACTTGCTGTTCAAATGTTTAAACGGTAGAGTAGGTCTGTCAAAACATGATCACTGTAGTAGAGTCCTTACTAATCACCTGCAGTAGAGGTCAATTTTCCACAACTCACCTGTACAGGTGTCTTTGTGAGACTCCATCCTCTGTGCTGATATAATACCTACATAGAAACAAGACATTGACATTGAGACCATCAGCAAATTACTGATACATATTTATCCATCCAAATGTTTTTCATGTGTAGAGAAAACCTAGTGCTGGATAACATAGATAACCTAGAACCTATAACATCATGAGAAAACTAGTGCTGACAATAAAAAAATTGGAATTATTGTGGACTTTCATCAAATACTGTCATGCAACTTTTGTTCTGATTGGAGAATAACTTGATGACATACACTATATGGCCAAAGGTTTGTGGACACCTGACCATCACACCCATATGTGGTTCTTCCCCAAACTGTTGCCACAAATTTACATTTACATTTATGGCATTTGGCAGACGCCCTTACCCAGAGCGACTTACAATAGTGCTTTGAGAAGCATACAATTGTATAGAATGTCTTTGTATGCTATAAAAGTACAAATTCCCTTCATTGGAACTAACGGGTCCAAACATGTTCCAGCATGACAATGCCCCTGTGCACAAAGGGAGCTCCATGAAGACATGGTTTGCTAAGGTTGGTGTGGAAGAACTCGAGTGTCCTACACAGAGCCCTGACCTCAACCCTAGTGAACACCACTGGGATGAACTGGAACGCTGACTGCACCCCAGACCTCCTACCCAACATCAGTGTCTGATCTAACTAATGCGCTTGTGGCTGAATTAACACAAATCCACACAGCCCCACTCCAAAATCTAGTGGAAAGCCTTCCCAGAAGAGTGGAGGATATTATAACAGCAAAGGAGGACTAAATCTGGAATGGGATGTATAAAAAGCACATATAGGTACATTGCTGAAGTGTCCAAATACTTTTGGTACTATAGTGTATAGTGCCAGGAAACAGAAATAATCTTAGTACTGCCACAATTTCTTTCAGAATATTAGTTCTGATCATTATTTTCCCACCATTTTCCATTATTTTTTATCTTTATCAGCATACATTAAAATAGTTTTTGTTATACTGAGGCCTTTTAGTCAAATGCATTTCATTTTTATTTCCAGTTTTGTAATTTAGAAAAGAAATATTTTTTATTAAAGCAGATATACAGAAACCCCTCTCTTGTCTATGAGCGTTTAAAGAACAGAAAGGGTGATTGTCTGTATTTAGGTTATAGATACTCATACACAGCCATCCACACATAAAGCCAGAATATTCCATAATTATTCTATGAAGATTAACAAAAAATGTATTTGAGAGAAAAATAATATACAGTGGATATAAAAAAAAAGTCTACAAATCTCTGTTAAAATTGCAGGTTTTTGTGATTTTAAAAATGAAACCAATGTAAATCATCTTTGTCCACCTTTAATGTGTTACAGCAACCAACAAAATTCAAGTGAAAAACAAACAGAAACATTTTAGGGGGAAAAAAGGAAAAAGGAAAAACTTACATTGTAAGTGGTTGCATAAGTGTGCACACCCCTTAATTAATACTTTGTTAACCCTTGCATGCATGAATTATATAAAAACGTCAAGATTCCTAAGATATTTTAACATAGAATTGCATGTCGTGTGAATTCTGAGAGCTTTTATTTCTAACTATCACTTATATTAAAACCTGAATGGTAAGAACACCATGAATAAAAAAAGGATAAAACCTTCTTCCTGAAATGGGGGGAAAAAACAATCTCTTCTGAATGTTTATAAACAAAAATTGTTAACGTTCAGGTCTAAAGTATTTTATGTTGGTGACCAAAATTATAGAAAATATTATTTTTGAACAAAATATAGCAATATCCTTGTGATGTACAAAATTTATGCAGTTCCGGACTGATGCATGATGCAGCTGATTTTGGAGATTAAGAAAAACAAATAACTATCTAAAAAAACAACAAAACCTTTTTTCTCTTAAATTGCTATTTTGAGTAAAAAGTTTGTAAACATAAACAGAGACACCCTGCACTGAGAATGGCAAATAGCCTAGAGAGCAACAGAAATCAGGATTATGATTTATATTCAATTACATTCACGATCTCTGGTGATTTGGAGGTGATTTACATCTTATATTTTCTTATAATACAGTAGAGTGGAGTGAAATTTTATTCTACTCTTCCTTGCAAAAATGCTCCAGATCTCTCAAATTGCAAGGGGATTTCCTGTGCACAGTCCTCTTCATGCTATTACGACAGGATTTAGATCTGGGATCTGACTGGGCCATTCCAAAACGCTGACTTTCTTCTTCTGAAGCCATTCGTTTGTTAACTTGGGTTTGTGCTTTGAGTCGTTATCGTGCTGGAAGGTGAAATTTTTAGATTGGTATTTGGAGCTATTCCCTCTATCTTGAGTGGAGCCCCAGTCCCAGCTGAAAAGAAGCGGCCTCATAGCATGATGCTGCCACTATCATGCTTCACTATGGGTACGGTATTATTTGGGTGATAAGCTATCTTGTTTTTGTGCCAAACACATCTTTTAGTATTATGCCCAAAAAGTTCTACATTGGTCTCATCAGACCATAAAACATTTTGCCACATGGTTTGGGCTGATTTAGGCAGGCTTGGATTTTTTTTTTTTTTTTGTGAGAAAGGGCTTCAGTCTAACCAGTATTTGCCAGATCTTCCAGCAGGAATGTCAAGAACAGCCTACAGAAACAGCTGATCATTATTTTGGGTTAATCAGAATCACTTCATTGATGATTATGTATGATAATTACTTTTTGTGTATGTTAAGTACTTTTGAACACGAGTTTAAATGTGATTGGGTAATTCAGTCATACACCCCATTATAAAAGGGTACGCATGCTTATGATATCAGGTTTATGTATTTTTTTTTCTTTTTCTTTTTTAGTAAAATGTTTTGATTTGTTTTTTCACTTGAAATTTCTTGGTTGCAATAACACATTAAAGGTAGAAAAAGATCTGACATGATCTATCTTGGTTTCTTTTTTTTTTTTTTTCATTGCTAAAACGTGCAATTTTAATGGGGATGTGTAGACTTTTTCATATCCACTGTACATGTCTATATGAGACTCACACAGCGTTCAGGCTCTCATCATAGGCTAGCACCTTAGTGACTTCCCAGTTGCCAGATGTCAGGTGTCGTACATTGACCTCTCCATCAGCACTCTGAGCATCAGAGAGAGAGCAGAGAACAGAGGTCACACGAATATAGATTCACTGTATGTATGAAACCACACATGGTACACTATTTTGGGAGTTGTGTCATTTTGTAGTCACATATAAAAGAGAGTAGAGAATATCCAGTGCACTTATGAAAACCCACAATGCACTACGTCTAATCAATGAACCCGAGAATACACAGAATGCACTTTGCTGTGGAAGGGTATATGATGTGGAGAACTATAAGAGAGCCAGCTTCTGTCTTTCGTTCACCTGTTGTCAGTTTACCTGTGAACATTTTTGTTGAGGTAATACAATAAACACTGAAATGAGTAATGAATCAAAAAAGAGTTAACTATGTACCTGTTCTGACATCGTGGTGAGGTGGCGGAAAGACCCCTGGCTGCCATGCTTTATGGGTAAAGTAATAAAGAACTTTGCTCCATCTTTAGAGAACACAGGCTCCTCATTCTGCACCACTCACACAGAAGAACAAGAATTACTCCACCTAATAAACCGTATATTGCGGAAGTCTGAAAAAAAGCTGTGATCATTTGATTACCTGGCAGTCAATCCACTTGTCTGATGTCATCACATGCTTCTATAGTGAGAAAATCCCAAATAAAAGACAACAAAAGCACTTGTCCATATGTAGTATGTGTATGCATATTTGCATGTGCATTGGTCAGGAAGAGCAATCATCTTAGTGTGTGAAGCCATGTCAGACATCACTCACCCGTTCACACTCTCCGGTGTGTGTGTAACAGAGCGTGAGGATGGATGTGTTCTGAGCTCTGTTGAGCCAGCGCACAGCCGCGCGTTCCTCGGTCACCCACCGCACCATGCTTATGTAGTACTGGCTATCAATTAAATACCAACAACACAAACATGTTTATGAATAGCACTTATTTCAACATGGCAATTAGCCATTATCAGAAATGATAAGGCAGTTTATATTCTTTTGTTCCCTGTGCGTGGCACCTTTTTTCCAGGCTACTAGGAGGCAGAAGCTCGATGGTGGGAGATGAGCCATTCAGAGTGACCACATTCAGCTTCACTGTAGGGTTTATTTGGCCAGCCTGACACACACACACACACACACACACACAACCTTTCATTCAGTAAGGTTTTGGCTATTTCAGTTTTCTAAATAAAAGCTGCTTTTAGTTTCTGTAAAAATAAATAGCAGTTTTTCTTGTGGGAACCAGCCAAATATGCCCACAAGATCAAAACTGTCAGATATTCCTATCCTTGTGGGAACATTTCATCCCCACCAAGATATAACTAATTACTTAAAAGATTTAGTATTCAAATTTAAATATTAATGAACCTATAACATTTTTCTGCCTCTGACAAATGCCTTCCTAGACAATACATATGTTTACACAAAAGCACAGTTGAATTCTCGAAGGTGTGCATTAATTTTCTATAACTGTATGGCTCCCGGCTGTAACATAAACCAGGAAATAGATAAAAAGCTTTACATTAATGAACTAGTTCTAATACATTACTGTTCTTATAGTAACAGCTCTTTCACAAGGATTTTTATGGCAGATGCTCCACATTATTAAAGTCTAATAATAAATGGATTAAAAATGTGTTTTTGTTTAACAAAGAAAAACAGGTAATCTTTGCTGTGGAGAAGTTTTTTTTATGTTGTTCTATGTAAAATTTATGGAACATTTTTGGAAGTCTCGGGTGTGTCAGCACACTGTAAAAGTCAAGTCTGCTGACACAGGAGAGTTTGTGCTTTCTCTTTTCTCAGTTATGTAACAACCTGCATTTTTTATCTTAGGAACTTCAAGAGAGAATAAAAGAGAGGCTCTTGAGTGCATGGCTTTATTATAGATGTTAGAAAGTAAGTGATAACAGGAACTTACTTGTCTCATGGATGTTACACAACATTAAATGTTACAATAAACAGTTAAAAAGCACAATGTGTCGTTCATTCATAAATTACTTGTAAAACTTGTCATTGCTGGCCAATCATGCTGTTATATAAGAATAATACACTTTGGAGTTGTAACACCCTGTCACTCCACACCAGCATGTATTCTCTTCATATAATAGCATGGTCAGTTGTGTGTTATTCCTTACTCACTTCGTAATGTATAAAATATATTCTAGACTTCCAACAGAACACAAGTGGAGATTCAGTTAGAGAAGAATGATGAGTCCAGTGTGTGCCTAATGGAACAATTTAGGCCACATTTGTTGTTTTTTTTTAAATTGAATTAGAAAATGTGCGCGTAATTTAAATAATATGTGAAATATATAGTATACATTATACATATAGTATACATTATAATATACATATAGTGAAGAGACCTTTTCTAAACTAAGCACCAAAAGTCATTTGGCCACAATGTTTAGCAAATGTTTCTAAAGGCTTTCATGGGATTATATTCCAATTTGGATTTCTTGCCTTTAAATGCATGTTCCATCCTTCAAATGAAAAAAAAATTAAATAGCAGTGAAATTCATTCTGACAGTCCTAACACACTCACACAATGTAAGCCTCTAAGTATCACAGATTACTCTACTTATCCCCTACAGGTGTTCTGCAGTCTGGCAACAGTTCATATAATTAGTTAGGTACTGTGTAGATAATATGCATATGAATGCAGTAATGCAGCAGCTGAGGCTTGGACTCTCAGCCAAATCCTGTCAGACCTTCCACAGACTTCACAGCAAGCGCTAATAGGAACAGAGAGGCGAAAGTGGGGGAAAATGTGGCAGACAGTAAGCTGTGCCCTTTACTGAGGTCTCTGAATAATTGAAATGGTAGTTAACTGTGGTAGTGAAACAGCAAAAAAATTCAATCATAGTTGGAGATGGTGTGCATACTGATTACCTGTCTTAAGGAGTGTGGTGCAGGACTCAGTTATATGCTGCATCTCATAACGAGGGATTGCAAGTTTGCTAATCTCATTTGATGTGACTTGAAGTGCTCTGATGGTCATATGGTCCATAAACTCAAAGACATAACCATCACTATAATTGTAACATCTAGAAACATAAAAATCTAATATATACTTTCTATATCTCCCTCTCTCTTTTTATTACTGCTGTCTTCTGACAGTTACATTCAGTCCTGAGGCTATTCTTCATGTGTAATGTGTGTGTGTGTGTGTGCGTAATGATGTTTTTGTAGTCATGTTAGTCTGCAGTGCTGTCTTTACGCATGCTGCTGTCTCTAAGAAAGATGAGCTGCTGTATTCTTTACAGACTCACATCCACGGTATTTGCAAAAAATACTCCAAAATTATTCTAGCAAGGTTTTTCTACAAAAAAGATAATACATATACACCTACAGTATATCTATGTATATGTATGTACATGTGTGTGTGTGTGTGTGTGTGTTTGACATAATTATGATTGCTTTAATTGATTCCTGTGCCCTTGGACTTAAAAAATATTTATTCTGAATTAATCCCATCTGGCTGTCCAAACTAAACATGAAATATGAAAACACTCTGAATATGCAAATGTGCCTTTATGGGTCAGCCAAGCTATTCAAGTACATGTAGTCTGCAGCTGTATGAATAAAACAGGACTTTTACTCAGCTGCATGATGAAGGATGTACATTATTAACCTCCTACTCCTGGGAGCTTTCTGAAGAATTTTAGTGAGAAAGTGTATGAGTTTATGTGTTAGTATGTGTGGATGTGCACAATGCTAAAGATCATTAAATGGAATAAATCATTTCTAAAAAATTAGCTTGAACGCTCAAATCAGTTTGTTTGCTTGCTTGTACTTTGGTGATATTTACACTACAATGAGTTGCATTAACACTGAGAAATCCTAGTGAAGTTTTTTCAGTTCAGCAATTGAATGTGGCCAAGCAATATATAGCCCAGCTGACAAAACAAGCTGTGTCCCAAACTGCATAATATTCTATTTTTATTCATTTATATAGCGCTTTTAACAATCAACATTGTCACAAAGCAGCTTTAAAGAAATTTGGATATAAGATTGAGCAAGCCAGAGACAGTGTCAAGGAAAACAACCCCTGAGACAGCAAGAGGAATGACACATTTGGGATGACGCAACACCCAATTTAGTACAAACATGCTCAAAATGACAAGTACAAAGAGCCTGGAAAATGTACCATTCTAGTTGTAAAAGTTCAAATAAATACCTAATTTGTACCTCAGACACAAAGCTCTCTATAATCTTCTGCTCTACAGCATCTATACACACACACACACACACACACACACGAAGAATAGCCTCAGAACTGAAAGTAACTGTCAGATGACAGCAGTAATAAAAAAAGAGAGGGAGAGATAGAAAGTATATATATTAAATTTTTATTTTCTATATGTTACAATTATGGTGATGGTTATGTCTTTGAGTTTATGGACCATATGACCATCACACTTAGAGGTAAATTTTGAGTGGCCAATCCACCTGGGTGGGAGGAGAAGCACAGACAGCTCAGGATCAAATCCCAGGACCTGGAGCTATGAGACAGCAACAGCATCTGCTGTGCCAACATGCCACCCTGGTTTGATTACTGGATCAGCATATATCTGCCTAGGTTTTGAAACATATTACAAAATACCTGAAAATAATTAGATAATAATTAACCACTTACTAAAATAATAAATAAAATAATTAGCCACTTATTTGGAGTGTACATGAATGTATTACTTGTGTACCTTTGGGTAGGGGTAGTGTGTTCCTTGTGGATAGAGAGCCCCAGTAAAGCGCGGCAGCAGCATGTTTGGTACTAGTGTGTCGTTGATGGTGAGGAATGCAAGGCTGGATCCAGATGAAGACCACCAATGAGCTACTGGTGAGTGCAGCATCTCCTCTAACAGCCAAGCCAAAACACAATAAACCACAAACACCTGAATTAGATTCCACCCCATTCCATTTGAACAGTCCACATTCAATGTTTACTACATATGAGTAAAAAAATTGCATTATACTTAAAGCTGTACTTATGTATACTTAAGCTGCAGTGCATAGTGATCACTGAGTCAGGAAAGAATTAAATACTCTATAATATGAGGGTCCTTGGCAGTTGTGAGCTATTCTAACACAGTCAAGACTGTGTCAGGAGCGTCGGGTCTGAACTGGCAAGATATTACATATATAGTAGTATATATGCCGGTACATATATGTCATACACCAGCTCAAATATGTCACTGGCATAGCCAATCAGAAGAGAGAGAGAGAGAAGGGTTGGCTTTTTTTTTAGCTCGCTTAAAAGGTAAAACATTTACTTGTTCATTTAGCTTGAATGCTCATATCAGTTCGTTCAGGCAGGTCTGGAAGTATTTGGTATTTGCCTTTATACACCACCACAATGGATTTGAAATAAAACAATCAATATGTGATCGAAGTGTAGACTTTCAGCTTTA
>CM075007.1:18881179-18920888 GCA_037576675.1 Pangasius sanitwongsei | reverse complement strand
GTGTGTGTATATATATATATATATATATATATATATATATATATATATATATATATATATATATATATATATATATAACAAAAGGAACTGTAGTATAGAACCATGGGAAAGTGCATGCTATGGACATGGACATGTACTATGTACATATTTTTCTTTAACAGAAGAACACACACACAGAAATTGTGTGATGCAAAAAGTCTGATAGCAGATGATGAAATTCAAAATTCTGATTCAACTGGAAAAGCAACAACAAAAATGACCAACTGTTAACAGAGAGGTTTGATCCTTTTTTAAATGTATGCCAAATACAGTATATATGTATATAGTGTTTATGTACTGATATGTGGGAGGCAGCATATGGACATGAGAACATGAGATTTATGGGAAATCTGACAAGAAATAACTGAATACCACTGGTGTTACATTCCATGCTACAGTTTAGTGTGTGTTTCACTCACTGAAGCCAGTGATATCAACCCTCAGTGAACTCAACATTCAATAGGATCTCAAGAGATTTGACACTTTGATTAACACAACACTCTATACCCATAAGAGAGAGAGAGAGAGAGAGAGCGGGAGAGAGAGAGAGAGATCTTATCTCCTGATCACAAGAACCTGTTAAGTGTTAAGTGCAATCATCAAGGACAATAAATACTTCAATGCCTTATGCATTCATAGTGAGATCTAGCCACTGCACTGCACCTGGGAGAGTAATTCTGTAACTCTGTAACTCTGAGGCGTCATGTTTCTTAATATATAAACCAACTGGTTCATTTTTCATATCATTGGATTGTGTCTTGGATTTCGCTTCCTTCATTGTTTAGCACCATGCTTTGCCCCAAGCCCTCCTACAGTGAACTGGATTAATTATCTACATTTATATCCAAGTCCCTTGTGGGTGTGTGGTGTGCTGTGAGAGTGTGTGTTTGTTTGAAGTGTTGCATTAATCAAGTGTTTCAAATCCCTTGACGCCTGTTGAGTGATGATTTTATTTACATCAATAGTTTCAACACAATGACACACACACACACTTACTTGTGCTTACATGTATGTAAACAGAAACATACAGAAGTGGTAAAAAATATGGTAAAAGTGGGGATAATATTAAAATAAAGAATAAAATTTAAATATTAAAATAACGTATGTATGTATTAGCGTGTCTGTGTGCCACCACTCTTATGGCAGATATTTTTTTTGTTGTTGTTGTTGTATCTTACTGCCCTCTAGTGCTTCACTTTCTGCTTTGAGGACTTATATTTGATGATGCATTTTTAATCATAAGTAAGCCATAAATTTTGTCATAACTTTGTCTTAATTTAATATGGACATTTGATTTTGGGTTGTGTAAGTCATATAAGCATAGCCATCTATGTCAAGCAAAGCCTGAAAAAGAAGGTGTCTGAAAAAGAGCTCTATAAAAGGAATTGAGTAAAGTATAACATGGATAGAAGTGCTACACCTTATACATAAAATCTTTTAAGAGTCTACTGTTTATATTTTAATAGGATTGTACTGCCACATTTATGTCATCCTATGAGAAGATTAAAACATTTGTGAAGGTGGGATAATGCAATGGCTCATTGTAAAATCATAAATTATTTTAATATCTTTTCTTCAGTCTTGTTTGTGGCACCATAAATTAAAATGTTATTTTTAAAATGGATTTAGCTAATGCAAGCTTTGACACTAATTTTTTGGAAAAAAATATACAGTTTGTGCCACAGGGCTGTCAAAGAGTTAAAGTCATATTCTCCCATAGAAGGGAAGGATTTGAAATTCAACATCTTAATACTCATCACTTCACTAGCTGTGTGACCATGATCTCACCACTAGAAGGCAGTGCTTTATTAACAACAGTCCTCCCAACCCTCCTTTTGAAACCTCCACAAAGTACATATTCTGTGTGAACCAAAACAGAACTGAAAAGACTAGAAATTAGAGTGAGAGAGAGAGAGAGAGCAATATTAAACTAAAAGGACATACACCTAATGTCTATTTTCAGTTACAGACCACTGGATATCAGCTCAGCCCATGGGATTCATACTGAAATACACACAGACACTGAAACCACCAACTGCAGCTTCAGGGATTGCATTTGATTTGCTGAAAATACACTCAACACTCAGCCACGGGTTTCAAATATATTTGTAATGTAAGAATTACTACATATTTTCTCAGATATGTGTGCAATAAGACTGTCAAATCAGTCAAATCTAATCCACTACAAAAATGGTTTAAAGTAAAATATTACGTCTCCATAATATTAAAATAAATATGGAATTTCAGACTCAGACTGTTTCATATTTGACAACAGTGCTGTCTTTGTGGACCAACGTACGGCATAAGAACCAATAAGAAAAATCAGAAGGCCTGATTGACTGCCCTCAATTCCATCTGGTTAATGTATTCTGATCTTACAGGGGGGCTAGTGGTGCTAAGGAGAACCCAAAGGGTAAAACTTTGAATTGGAATGCCTGTCCTTGGAGGACCTGTGTCCTTGCGCAATGGGGACATGAAAAGAAGTATTTCACAGGTCCAGTGACATGAACCAGTCCTGTAGTTGCATGGCATGGATGATGTCTTAGCATATGGAAAAGGAGGGTCTTTTGGAATCAGTTCAGCCCTCTAAAATATAGAACTGGCTGGAAACCTCCATCCTTCTTCTGAGCAAAAAGTGTGTTGAATAGAGCCCTTTGTTTTGAACTGCAGGGTCTACATTTTTTTATCATACCTCTGTCAAAGAGAGAACAATGTCCTTGGGTCAGAGAAAGGGTCTGATATCGCCATGGTCCTGAGCCCCAAGAATGTTGGGGCCAGCAGTAAAACTGGAGTTTGTATGCATGTGACAGGACCCACTGATGTAGTCACTGCCCAGTTGATGCTGTATTCCACTGTAAAGTAAAGAGTTGCCCCAAATCCTGTTCTAGACATCCCCCCTCTAAAAGCAAGGTGTTTATCAGCTCCTCACAGAGGTATCGACTTCTCAAGATTGGAGTGATTGTTCCAGTATGAGACATAAATGGCTAATGCATTGCCAGTGCTTGCCATACACAATGCAATGGTGTATAGGTTCTCTGAGTTGTACAGTCTCAGCTCCTACATCATCGATTTTACTTAGCCATGTCTGCCACCAAAGCATTAATTTGCCTAGAAAGTAACTCAGATTGCTTTCTGGGCTTCTTGTTATGCTAATCAGTTGTCGAGTCAGATTCGACTCTAAATCTGCTAACCGAGATTGTCATCAGCATCACTCCACACACAGCACAGGGGATGTCCAAGTCACACAATGCATCCTTACGGTGGTTACTGCCAAAGGCAGTGAGCACATACCTCCTGCCTATCTTTGGTTCCCAGGGGGTTCAGATACACAAGCTCAAGTCTTGCAACATGGCTTGCTAACGACTCAGTGTATTGTGAAAAAATGGGGGAAATACAACCCACAAGAATGTCGGGCCTGTGGAAGAAAAAAATGACTCCCCCAGAGCTGCAAATTACAACTCAACCACTCTAGCAGAGCATAGATATAATCCTGCTGGTCAGCTAGACAGTCCAGGATGTGGAATACATAGAGGAGATAATGTTAAGGGAGAACTCTACCTGGCAGCGAGAATGAGAGGTGAGAGCTGCTTACTGAGCAGGTTCACAGAGATAACCATAAGCCAACTCAAAGGTAGTGAAGGTAGTGAATGAGTTTGCAGCCTTTCACTAGAAATGTGCTGGCAATGTATAAAAACTACACCCACCAAGGCTGAAGAGATGAGATGAGCCTATCACCAGCCTTAAAGGAAAAGAAAATAGCTGAAAGACAGTGGCATTTATTACAAATACTGCCTCATAAGTGAGTTTGTGACTATGTCAGGGGGTCTCTGCACGTGTTTGCATGCATGCTTTTCTACCACTATCAAATATATATTACAAAGCAGTGTTAGGTATTTCAACATGTATCAGAAATAGTGTCCACCCTAAAATGTTTTATCTGCCTCTTTATTTTGCTCGTCAGAAGTATTTGTATGCATACATGTATGTAAAGTAACTACAGATACATATTTTTGAGGTTTTTGAGTCAATATAGGTAGCAATTTACAGATTATGGTAAAACCTTGGCCTTAGCAGGTGAAACTGAGATAGGCACGTAAATATTTCTTATGTCTTACGCACCTGTATTCACCTCTCACCACAGAGACATGCTCAAACCTACGCATACACTCTCACACATCAGTACATTGACCTCTGAACTGACAGCAGCGCACTGGGGAGTTTTGTGTGGTACAAGGCCTCATGTGGAGTTAATCTGAAGTGTTGCCAATGTGTGTGTGTGTGTGTGTCTGCGCAGCCTGAGCACAGGTTCTAGGATCAAAATGCTCATTAAGCAGAATTTCATCTAAGTATAAACCTTCTACAGAGACCGGATGGAGAGACCATTTCAAGAGGTCACTGGCCCTCAAAACTCAAGATAAAACATGACCTCTGATGACCAAGACAGTAAAAAATAGCAGAGTTTATGCCCAAAAGGTTGGACTTCATCTTTCAATCCACTTATTTATCCATTTCCCATCCAAACATCATTCCTGTAGGGACTCAGCAGTCAAGCAAAGGGATGTGACTGAAGAAAGAGAAGAATGAATCACTCTTCTCTTTCCACTTTATTCTCTCTTTTGCTGTCTCTCGCTTTCTCACATACCTTATTTTCAAACATTTTGTATATTGTCTCAAGACACAACCTTGCTGCTATAAATATGAATAAATCACACAGTAAAAAGTAGGCCAAAGCTCTTTGCTCTGGGGCTTTCTCTCTGAAATGCTGTCCATGATGCACTGCTGTGGTTTTTTTTTTTCTAGTGTGACTCTTAGACTCACACCTGCATATAATCACACAGTATCATGCTGTAATCATGCCCATACTGTAGCAGCACACTCATTGACTTGGATATTTACATACTGATGAATAACACTTCTTCAGAAGTGATGGTGATAAGACTGATTCACTCTTTCAAGGACCTGTTTAGTTTTCTTGAAATCAAATTCAATAACAGTCCAAGTTCATTTAAATTCACACACCTCAATTTGTAGGAAATATTATGAATGTGAAGGTTAGGGTTAAGGACGGAGTTACAATTTGTATCTTTTCCCATGACGTCCCAAGACATTCATATCAAATTAAATGAAATCCATCCTCATTCATGTTCGTACAAATATTCCATGAGACATATGGTATAATAATATTGCACTTCTCTGTTAATGTACTTTCGATGAATTCTAATTTCCTGAGCAGATGTAATTATCTAAATGGGAAAGTTTTGAATACACTGAAAATGAAGTCTAATTGATCATAATCATATAAAGTTATTTTTATTCTACAGTCATGTCAGTATTTGGATTTGGACAGTGACACAATTTTCATTATTTTGCCTCTGTACACCACCAGTGGATTTGAAATGAAGCAATCAAGATGTGACTGAAGTGCAGACATTCAGCTTTAATTCAAGGGGTTTAACAAAAGAAAAAATTTCATTAAATGTTTAAGAATTATAGCCATTTTTTTACAGAGTACCTTTATTTTCACAGGCTCAAAAGTAATTAGACGATTGACTGATAAGCAGTTACATGGCCAGGTGTGGCCTGTTTCCTCGTTATGTCATGACAAATTAAGGAGATAAAAAGGTAGCTGTTCATGGGAAATCTCAATATGCAGTCCAAAGAAATGCTGATGCAAGTGAAGGAGGCCATCTTTAGGCTGAAAAAACAAAACAGACCTATCAGAGAGATAGCAGAAACTTTAGGAGTTGCCAAATCAACAATTTGGTACATTCTTAAAAAGATGGAATGCACTGGCGAGCTCACCAACACCTAAGTGGATGATCGCAATTCTTTCGTTGTTGAAGAAAAAAACCCCTGTCCAAGATCTAGCCAAGTCAAGAACACTCTGGAGGAGGTAGGTGTATCATTGTCAAAGTCTACAATCAAGAGATGCCTTCTTGAATGCAAATTCGGAGGGGTTACCTCAAGATGCAAACCACTGGTAACACTCAAGAACAGAAATGCTAGACTCAACTTTGCTTTATAAAAAAACTCTGAAAAGCCTGCTCAGTTCTAGAACAAGATTCTTTGGACAGATGAAACCGAGATTAACTTGTGTTAGAGTGATGGGAAGAGAAGAGAATGGAGAAGGAAAGGAAGGGCTCATGATCCAAAGCATACCACATCATCTGTCAAACATATTTAAAAAATGGCTGTAATTCCTAAATGGCTAATGCAATATTTTTGTTAAACCCCTTGAATTAAAGCTGAAAGTTTATACTTCAATCACATCTTGATTGCTTCATTTTAAATCCATTGTGTGGGTGTACAGAGGCAAAATTACCAAAATTGTGTCACTGTCCAAATACTTACAGTATGGACTCGACTGTACATGTCTAACAGCACCATGAAATCACTCCACCTTTCCCAAGTGTGTGTGTGTGTGGCTAAGTGCTGTATGCAGATGTGGCACTGACCATTAAAACATAAAGATGCACTAAAAAGAATCAGGGACTGCTCTATTTTAAAGCAATAATGGCACCCTGACAGACACACGTTTAATCTTTCAGCCACTGCTCATTTGGCTCATTTCCAGAAAACACCCATGTCAGTTGTGCTAATCCTTTTACTGCTTGATGCTTCCAGATGACAAAATACTACGACAATTCGGCATTTCGAAATAACATGTTAAATGTTTTTCTATAAGGTGATTAGTAATCCTGCTTCAGCTGATAGGCGTGATGCTAGAGTTCTGGTGAATGAAGCAATTAAGTGTTTTCTGTATTTTGAAAATACAAAATTACAGACTCCAAAAGCATTTTGATACAAATCTAAGTTTCCACATGAACTCAAACTCACGCTCTCATCACTGTATCTCTAGTAAAATGATCCATCAGTTTTTTAACTGAAATACTCAGGTAATTTAGAGAGGAGTGATAGACTGTGTGTGAATAGTGAGTGTGAGAGCGGCAGCATTTCTGTAGGTTGTGTTTATATATTATCATGTCTTTATAGCATTTTGCAGTGAAAAACATTCATGTTGCAGGTATTTACAGCAATATCTCGGATATCTCTGTGGGTGTGAATGTGTGTGCATGTATGAATGCTAGAATGTGAAAAGTTATTGTAAATAATATTATTGTAAATCCCCATTAACAGGAAAACAGTACACTGTAAATGTTAACATTTATTAAAATATTTGCACCCCTCAATTTGTATGAAAGTAAATTTAGTGTGGCTGTACCTGTTGTTTGTAAGAAATCAAACAACAATATCCAACCTCATCGCCTTGCCCATTCAAATTCATGCACATCTTTTAACACTCATTTAAATTCATGAACATCTTTTGTGCTAACCCATGATCTCATGCACATCTTTTTACAGCTTCAGTACATTGTAGGAGTGCTTCTGCTTTCCTGACACATCAAGTCACTGAGCCTGTGAATATGCAGCTGTGTTGTGCCTTCATGTCGCTGCATAAGCAGCTGTAGTTGTGATCCAAATCATCCCACAGGTGCTATTAAGGGTTAGAGGTCAGTATAGAATACTCAGATCATGGCCATTCATCTGTCCTGCTTGTCTGCTACAACCTGCACACTGGAGCAGCTTTATTCTGTAGTTTTCGGCAGAGATGATACAAGACTTATCTGTGTGTTGCATGCCAACTACCCTCTCACTTCTACTGACATTTGAGAACTTGAGAAATTCATAAAACTGACATTTTCAAGCAGTGACCTAAGCTTTGAATTAAGGGCTTTTTAAATAAAACCTGGTTAAGCATTGTTATATATGTGTGCGATCAACAAGTTGTAGTACCTCACTGCACAAACTGTAGTTCTGGTCATAGGACAAACTGACACTTTTCTGTTAATGTATGCAATCTATAACTGTTCTTTAATTTCATAATTTTTCATAAATATATATTCAGAGAGATTCATTTGAAAACTCTGCAGAACTGTACTAAAATATGAAGAGATTGATTAAAAAAAAAAGATAATGCTTTATAGCCAAGGTTAGCATGCATGAGTTCAATAATTTAGAATAGTATAGAATATAGAATATAAAGAATAGTATAGATTAATAGTATATTTAGAATAGATTTATAATAAGGCATGCTTCGTTTAAAATGTACATCGGTTGTCTAAGACTTCCACCCCAGCTACGATTCAAAAGTAAAGATAAAAATATTACAAATGGTAATATTCTGGCTCTGCAAGCGTACACTTACAATGGCAAAATGAATTCAAATCTGAATGATGGTTAAAGTCCTGATCACTGTTAACATTTTATTAAACCAGAGTAATTGGATTGACATTCTTCCCTTCATACCAGTACCCCAAGGATCTTCTGGCTTTGTGTCTATTTCTTTTTTGCACTTTTGTTAGTATCCTATGGGATTCTCTCTCTCTCTCTCTCTCTCTCTCTCAGACATGAATGTTATAAGGTTAATTAGATTGTTAATTGAACATACCTGAAATCTGAAAGGTTTCAAATTTGTTAATGTATCCGTATTTATTTGGAGAAATCCAAGGATTCCAATTAAACATTGTGGAATTTAAAGCATCTGCTCACTTCCCTGCAAAAGCCATTTAATTCACATACTGTGGAAATCTCATTTTAGATGTTTCACTGGAACGCCGGCATGAACAGTGGACCTGGATAATGGTGTTACTGAAAAAGTAATAAAGTTTAATGTGATTTATTAGTTTATGTGATACAGAGATGCGCAAAAGCAGCCCCACCCTTATGAGAGTGACAAACAGCAATTAAATCTACAGTTATTATTTTTTATGTTATTAATAAATAGCAAATGTTATTCGCCCAAATAGAGAAAAAAAAGCACTTGTCCCCTTAAGGGGATAGTAGACTTGTGAGTTGCTTCACTAATCACTGAATGAAAGTCTAGTGATGGCACTGTAGTGGTGTCCTCTGGGACTGGGCTCCATCACTGTTTCAGTACAGTGACCCTGTTTCAGACACACCACTCGCTTTGGGTCTGACACAAAATACTTTTGACAGAACTTAAGTAGTAATTAAACAACAGTGGGGAAGTATAGATGGAACATGGTTATTAACCGTACATTATAATGGAGTGGGGGTATTTCCTAGTAGACTATCTGCTTAAAACTTTTCAAAGTGTATAGGCAATGACCTTAAATTATGCATAACATTGCAGAGACAAGGCAAGAATTGAATTATTTGGTTAGAGTAACATGTAGAAATCCATCCATCCATCCATTTTCTCTACCACTTATCCTACACAGGGTCGTGGTGGAGCCTGGAGCCCATCCCAGGGAGCTCGAAGCACAAGGCGGGGGACAGGGTGCCAACCCATCGCAGGGCACAGTCACCCCCACACACACCCATTCACACACTACGGACAACTTGGAGATGCCATTCAGCCTACAAAGCATGTCTTTGGACTGGGGGAGGAAACCGGAGCAACTCGAGGAAACCCCCCAAAGCACAGGAAGAATATGCAAACTCCGTGCACACAGATCGGAGGTGGGAATCGAACCCTGGAGGTGCGAAGCAACAGGGATAACCACTAAGCCACTGTGCTCCCAGATAAAAATTTTATAAATATTTATAGCTACTCAGATTTGTACCTATTTTTTATTCTTTAGCGTGTTTTTTCAAACCACGTACCCATTTTTCCCCCTAAATCCATTTATCATTAACAGTATATGTATTAGTCTATATGAAGGTTTTCTAATCATCATCTAATCATCATTTGAAAATGTCTAGTAGTAAGCTTAGTTCAAAGTGCAGACCTGAATCCTAAATGAACTCTCCTGAGACGCATATAAATGTTGATTCTCAACGCATAATCCACACACTTCAGCATATTTCCTCTGGTTTTTTGTCTCTCCCGGAGACAAAAACTTCTCCTGCTGAAAACTTTTTCTCACTAAACTTTATTGCGTCGTGTGAAATTGTGATTAGTCTATAACCCATGCGACAAACGCTAGACAGGAGTACTGGAGCAGGGTGCATGGGTTCTTGTGAAAATGCTGGTTATAGACATGTGAACCTACCTTGTTGTCGGTTGAGGGGCGTCTGCGGCACTGGTTCGAGACTCCGGCGGTCTGGTTCATGGTTCTGAAGCTGAACAGCTCTCTCAGTCAGCTGGAGACGGAATGAGGGAGACTTCAGCGCGCAGGTGCGCTCAGGCACTGAGAGAGTTTACAGTCCACACTACACTACTCACACACAGCTGTCTAGAACATGTGGAAGACCAAAAGGTGCATAAATGTGACACATCTGCTGAGTCTGTTAATGCAATTTTTTTTTTTTTTTTTAATGACATCTGACTTAACTGCAGGAATAAGAGATGTAGTGCAGGACAGGGTTTGTATTTTTTTTTTAAAAAGAAAAAAAAAGTCTTGAGTCCTATCATTGAGTAAAATGTATCATACTGCTTTGCAAACTCGCCACTCTGAAACAGAAAATTTTGCTCTTCTTCTCCCTTTAGGCCAGCCATATTTTTGAATTTCAAATAATGAATATTAATGATCATCTGGAGCCTGCTTATGAATATTCATAAACAGCAAGGTTAGCAAAGTCAGCAAAAGGCATCCTACAACAATTCTGTTTAAAATACATAAGTATCCAAACATTTGCAATTTTAAAACAAATGTTGGTAAAAGAGAACGTGAACGAGTCTGTGTTTCCATCAACTACAGTCAGGTGAAAATCTTGAAAATGATGTAAAGGTTATGAGGGAGGAAAAACTATAATTAAAAAAAGGTCTATGGCTGTTTTTCATCTGTTTACTGACAGAAAAGAGCACTAAAGGGGTAGTGTAATAGATGGATTTGATGTTCATTCATTCATCTTCAGTAACCACTTTATCATAGTCATTGTCATAGTGCATGAAGTTTGATGTTGCATTTATGATAAAATCAAGAAAGGCTTTTTGTTTCTGTTTGTCCAAAATGCACACAAAGGTGCTCTGTGGCTGTGTTTATGTTTAGATATTGTGCTGAAACATGTTATGGCTCCAGGTTCATCATTTATTTTTAAAAAAAATTGTTTTTATCACATCTCATCTTTACTGGCAGAACAACTTTTCACCTCAGCCAAGCATAAAAACCTTCTTTGCAATATATTTTCAAATGTCAAATGTCTTTTCCATTCAGTTTTTAAATATGCATTTTAAAATTCATATAAACGATCTGGAAGAAAAATGCCCATATAGTAAAAAATTAGTTGAGATATCTTTCGTAGACATTATATTGTATAAAGCTGTGTTATAGGTGCTGTTACAGCAAAATAATCAACAACAGCATGGTGTGATGCGGCGTCACACAAAGTGGAGTTACTGTTACTACCGCAAAGATGTTAAAAATTATTTTTCAATAACAGCAAGTCCCGATGTGTTTTACTCATCTGATACTACAGCAATTTGCCAATTACTTTTTTTGTATTTATTAAAGGATTACACACACACACTTTATCATTTTATAGTTATGTTTAATGTTATGGAACATCCATGTAACAAGCTAGTTCCTGTTTTCACTTATCTTATAGCAGCTATAAATAGTTGTTCCCTCACCAGTCTCTCTTTGTCTCTCTCCTGAAATTAACTGAAATTAATAAGGAAAAAAATGCAGCTTGAAGAGCAAAGTTCTCTGTCCTCACAATTTTTCAATGCCGGAAAACCTTCCATGTTTGTATTATCTGTTCATGTGGAGTGTCCATCATACAGGTCCCTGTTTCCTATTAAAACAATGACATATTAGAAGGAGTGCATTAATATGAATCTTGTAGCTGGCACTACTACCAGAGTTTCTGTTATAGAAAACTAATTACTACTTTTTGACTAAACAGAATTGATCATTCTACAGTGTTGCTGGTATAATTAAAAAAAAAAAAAAAAGATTATTAATTCCACACACAACCATATCCATCAGCGGAATGGAGTTTGTTTTTTCAGTAATCATTATACAGCAATCAATACAGTGTCACATATTACTGTTAAATCTTAAATACTCCAGACATGATGACAAGTTTTCAAACTAGTTACATCAGTCGCAGTGTTATATGACAGAAGGCAGTGCAGTCAGCAGCTGTACAGTACTGTGCAAAAGTCTAAGGCACCTTAATTTGATTTAATACTCATTTTGTCTTAGATGTTTATCTTATGACTCTGCATTAGTGGGTCATTTTGGATTTCCAAACATTACTTTTATAACAAAAAGTAAATGTTGAAGGAAAATGTGTGTATGTCAGCAAAGAAAGTAACTGATTACATAACAGACCACTTTTCAGACAAAAATAAATAAATAAATGCAGGCTGTCAGGTTTTACCTGCAGAAACAGAAGCTAGTGCGACAGGCAAAGTCTCCAGAAGAACTGTGGCAGAGTCTCCAGGATGCTCGGAAAAACTTACCAGCCAATATTCTCAAAAAACTGTATGAAGTGCACCTCCATCCATCCATTTTCTGTACCGCTTATTGCAGGGTAACCTGGAGCCTATCCCAGGGACTCGGGGCACAAGGTGAGGGGCAGGGTGCCAACACATCATAGACCACTATCACACACATACACACTCCAGACACTTTGGAAACACCAATCAGCCTGCAATGCATGTCTTTCGCCTGGGGGAGGAAACCCCTGAAGCACGGGGAGAACATGCAAACTCCACACACACACAGGATGGAGACGGGAATCGAACCCTCAACCCCGGAGGTGCGAGGCAACCACTAAGCCACCATGCCCCCCCGTGAAGTGTACTTGAGACAACTGATCCTTTTTTTTTTTTTTTTTTTGAGCGCTGTTTAGTGCTCTTTATAGTATATTTTACATAGAAAACATAAAATATATGTTTATATATGCCAAAGCCTTTTGCACAGTCCTGTATATGCAATTACAATATGCTCCCATTTCTCATAGACGTAGCAGTGGGTGCTGCTGAATGTAGCACTTCAAACAATGATATATGCAATTCAAAACAGCATTAATACTGCAAACACTTCACATAAATCCACCATATTTATGGACCATTAGATGCACCATAATGAAATGCCCTGTTGCTCAATCAGCCGTGCTTAAGCACTAATGGTGCACCAAAACTGATTTCATCAGCACATTCAGTGAGTGAGATGAGCAGCAGGTGCGATTATAAATTTTTAACATTATATAATTTTTGTGATGTGACAGTGATACTTGAGGTAGATTCTTTAATATTTCTTTGCAGGTGATTATGTTGTGATTCTGAGCTTTCTGACATTATTTCTTGGTTTCATTGGTTCTAAATTGTACTACTCTTCAATAACTCCGTTTCCTTGTCGCTTTCTTAGTCTATTTCCTCGTTATGTGGTTTCTAGTTTTACTCTCTGAATATGGATTTGCCTAAGATAACCATGTCATCAATATGGATTATGATTCCATGCTTCCTAGATAAAACCAAATAAAATGACCTTGCAATTATATCCAGTTGGTACTGCCTCTAATTAAATACTAGTATGAATTTGAATTTGTTTTTGTATTATTCAGTCTTAAAAACTGAGAGAAGTAATGAGCAAATGAGCAGCAAAAAAAAAAAAAAACAATAGTACTAACAATAAAAAACAAAACTGAACAGCCATTGCACACATATGCACATACACACCCTGGGCAGGCTGCATAATGACACACAACAGTGAACACTGACAGGCATCTACTTCTGTGCCAGTGCTAAAGACTGTTAATGCTAATGCAGCATTATTAGGCACAGAGAAAGAGAGAGAGAGAGAGTAATGGAAAAAGAGAGAAAACATTACCCCGATGAGTGGAGCATTAATATTAATCTGAGCTCCAGGCTACTGTTCATGGTTCAGAGAGCTTTTTTTTTCAGGTCTTACTAATGTTCAAAAGCTCTGTGTAGTGTGTGTGTCTGTGTGTGTGTGTGTGTGTGTGCATTTCAGAGCCAGAGCAGGGGTGTGACTGTGAATGAGACACATCTACAGCTCAACCTGCTCCTCCAGGGAGCACTCCAGCTTGCTCCCGTACCGCATGTTACACACACACAAACACATACACGCAAAGGGCTATGGCAGTCATGCTGCAGTGGGGTTCCACTTGTATGTGTGTGTTAGTGGGAGGATGGTCGAGATGTTCCCCTGTACTGTCATAGCTGTCCTGTGTGTGCTGCAGTATTGGACTTTTGATGTGATAATGCAGTGTCTTTGTGTTTAACACATGAGGTTGGAATAGTGAGTCTGTGTTACTGTGCTTAGTGTGGGATGGAGTGTGTGTGTGTGTGTGTGTGTGTGTGTGTGTTGTTTGGCATCAGTATATTTAAAAGCCTCTCATCCGTTCTCTTCATCTCCTGCCTCTTCTTCTGGGTTTCTGTGGTGACATTTGAAGTGTTACTGAGTCCCAGGCAGAGAGTTTAAAGGTCAAAGGTAAAAGTGGAGTAGGAAGCCTATTGATCCACAGCTCCTGAAATGTCATTCATGTATTTCAGCAGTGGTAGATCTGCTCTGGTACGCACGTGTGTGTGTGTGTGTGTGCACAAGCCCTAAGCATGCACAAATATTTTAAGCTGATTATATGCTTTCACAAGATACTCAACAAGGTGATAATAATAATAATAATAATAATGATAATAATAATAATAACATTAAGATTCAGAATCACATTCATTTGCCATTTAACATGGATTTGAAATTTGTGTCAAAATCTGTCAGTATTCAAAAACATGGCACATTTATCACAATAACATTCATAAAAATATTTCACCTCTATGAGAAAGTAAATCTGCATTCAACATAGCTATAATTTACAAGATACTCATATGAGCATGAAAAGTAATAAGCTATTATTAGTTTTCAAAGAAGCTTTGGTCCTTCTTTAGTGCTTCCTGTAAATATTTAATGATCAGAAACATAATCTTTTATTGACTGAGTATAGGATGTACAGGAATCAGGTGACATAAACTCTCATAATTAATAGGATTAAACATACATTATGGAAATATAAATATATAGAATATCTTTAAATATATTGGTAACTCTGTGTCATAAGATTGATATAAGCATGTCATAACGTGTCATGGAAGATGGCATCTGCTATCACTGACAGTCTATTTCTAGTGTTATAAGTGTCATGTTACCATTACGGGAAAGACAAGACTTAATGATAACATGTCATGGTACACTGAAAAAAAAAAATGATCCAATGGTTCAGTAAATGATAACAAAAAACAAATCTGTGATTTTTACACAAAAAGCATATTGTTAGAATTACTTAAATGCTTTAGGGTCTGTACTAAATTAATATTGTAAATATGTGGCTAAAACTCAAAGTGTATATTTTACTTACTGTACTGGGTTAAATTTACTATTATTTTGCAAGTGCTAACAAAACTAGAAAAAAAGAAGGAACGTTTATTTGAGCCAATTGCATACTGAAGTGGGGGTGTGGTTTTTGAGCTTGATTTGCAAACGGCTTGACAGAACTTTAAACTGATTTCCTTTTGAGCGTTATGCATGAGCTGTTTTCAGTAATTCTTGCTTTGTGCCCGCTTTAAGGTCTAAGGCTATAGTAGTATGAAATGTTTCCAAAGAGCAAGTGTTTTGGTAAAGTTTTCTTGGTTCACCCTCTTCGTGTGTCTCAGTCAGGATTATGGTTTGCGCACTCACTTGACTAATCATTTTGGGCTTTATGAATGCCGATGAGACTGCATTTACTCATAGGCATGAGTTATACTCATATTTCTGGTTGGAACTGTTAAAGGTGTTAGTGATCATTACATTGTAATGATAATGTTTAGATTGTGTGTACTTTTTACACTGCTAAGAGTTATGCAGCTCAACTCAAATTTGACTAAAATGCACTTATAAAACAGAAATATTAGTAGTTACATTTACTTACATTTTTAGGAGAATAACACTTGGTGCCATGTAAACCTTGTGTGTGGAAATAGTTACCACACTTTTCTTGAGTAAGTTTCACTCCAATATTTTTTTTTTTCAGTGTAGAATTCATAACCTTTTGTAAGGTAATATATATCACCGTGATCTTTCATATGAGGTGAGACAACAGTTGTCATGAAACATACATAAAATCTAACATAAAAAAAAAAAAAGAAAATGTCATTACATTGACCGTAAAATATGTAATAAAATGATGTCATAAAACCAAAAGGTAGCATGAGTCATATAAGCTGTCATAACATTAATCATTAAACATTCATCTTAATGATAAAACAATACAACTATACAACAAGACAAATTGTTGTGATATCTAATAACAGCATACGACACCTGGCATGACATTCATGACTTGGTTATATCAGTCATCTCTTGCAGCGTTCAAGTGTATGAGTTTTGCTTTGATATACAGAAAAATATAATAATGTCTCCTGCTAAATGTCACCTCTAACTGGTCTCAAAGGGTCACTGAGAGATGAGTTGCTGTTTTCTGAAAGTTATAGCCAGGTATTCAGGTGACCATTAGTCTTTTTGTCACTTGCTTTTGCGTTCTTTGAAGAGAGGAACTCTGCAGTGTTTTGTCTACTTTCTATATACCTGAGAAATCAGGTCAGTGTCCCGAAAAGCTCTGTTATTCAACAAACACTTTCTCAAATGCTGAGCTCAAACTTTAATATCTATTCTGAGCAATTACTTTTCGATGAATTAATTTAAGAAATTTAATTAACATCCAAGGAATGAGCCAACTTTATTGACATTGCCTTAAAAAGGGTCTTTCTCTCAAAACTCATTATATATGCAGAAGCAGAATTAATCTCGCTTTCTGTCTCTATGATTCATCTGATATTTGATCAAAGCTTCAATTAATAATTTCTGAGCATGTCAGAAAGGGGGCAATTACAAGGAGAAGGAATGAACAATTGAGAACAACTGAGAAAACACAGAAACAGGGAGACAAACCCTTCCCAGAACAAACACCACTAAGCTGTATGTAATGGTTATTTGTTTTTGGGCCGATATTTAAGAAGAGCATGCTTTAAGAGCTGCATGGGAGCAAAAGAAGTGTAGTTTAGCTCTCATTCTACTGTAAATCCATATGGGTGTGTGTGTGTGTGTGTGTGTGTGTAAGGGAGTGTGATTTATTATCATCCATATGTACCATGCGTCTGGTGCAGTCCAACCTATTTTATACTACGCAGCAGAGCTCAGTTACCGCTCACACATTTTTAGGGCATGTCCAAGAGTTGTTTTATTCCTACATAGAACAACCAGACAGTGAAAAGCAACTGGTGTTACAGGTTAATTTCTTAAGACATTTGGTTTGATGAGGCAGATCGGAAATCAGGAAAGCATAATACACTGTTTCCAACTAACAATTCAACTCAAGTGCATAAAATAATAAAGCCTACCAGTTAGATAATGGAATCTGGATCATCGGAATAAGCCTGTTTGCTGAACATCAGAGCTCTTTCATGTATGACAGAAGCATTATCTCGGTATCTGATAAAGAGCCTCAAACTCCTGCTTCACAACAGTCTTTCATCTTGACAATCTCTATAGTCCAATTACCCCAGAGAAAGAGAGAGAATATGTGCTGTCTCAAATGCAGTGTGGGGCTATTTAAAGATTTCTGTTGCGCCTCTGTATCGGTTCATCAGGGACAAAATAGAAAGAGAGCTCCTCTATTTCTCTCGGGAGAGGACAGGAAAGGGCAGGAGAGGAAAAGTGAGGAGAGTGGAAGAGAGATATTTAGGGATGCAATAGGACAGCTCCTGCCTCAGAGTCTCCTTCTCCTGTCAATTGATCCAAGACATAGATCAAGGACAATAATCAGTGTTATTTGATTCTTTCTTTATATGATAAAATATTATGAAAATCAACATGTTTGTAGGATAAGACTCTCCAAAAATGAAGGCCCTTCACCATGTCATGTTTGTCCCTTGCTAAAATAAATTCACCTGTTACTAGAACTAGTGATTGGGTATTCATAAAGCTTCTGATTGTAATTATATTTTGAATATCGTAGAATTAAACCGCTGGAGGGAATGGTGGTGCTTTAGACTATAATTAAACTGATAATGAAACCATAACTCACAATGTCCTATTAGCATGAACACTACTTTCAGGTTGATTGTGTTAATCTAATTGTAGCTGAATTCTGAAGAACAAGGATCCTTTGGCCCTGAGAGTCAACACTTCTGGGATTGGCAACATTATTTATTTATTTATTTATTTTGGGGAGGAGTGGCAGGGGGTCTTTTTTTTATTTATAAATGATGATGACATAGAGAAGGATTGTTTTATGTATCAGATTTCCAGGCAAATTACCTTGCTATTCACACATCGGCTTACAGGTAGACAGAGATACAAATTGACAAACACTGCCTGAAACATTCTGTTTGTCTGGAAACCTTGTGTCCTTTGTTCAACTCTCACTATATCTAAAGGAATATAGCCACTAAAGCTCGATCTCCATGATCTCTGGAATATTTATATTGCATTCAAAAATGGAGACTTTTGATATCATTTAGTAGTGATGTCATTTAAATTTTATTATCTTTGCATAAACTAGTGGATGATTTTATGGGTACTAATGAAGTAAATCTGTGAAACCTAAAGAACCAAATGTCTGTTTGGTGTAAAATAAATATCTTTTCCTTCTCCTGTTTATCCTAAGTATATGCATGGTATCACACAGACTTACTTTTTTTTTTTTTTTTGAGAATGATGGTTTACTGGAGATTTCTCAATGTTGGTTGGTTTGGAAGTGCTTTAGCATTGCATTAGACCAGCAGGGCTTTCTGACTTGAGTCCAGTTCTCAGCCAGTCCCATGTTACACTTCCATAATGTGCGTTTTAACCTCAGCAGTCTGAGAACGTGTGAACATCAGACACATCACAGCTGAAAGTGCAGAGAACTGCTGCAGGCAAAGTACATCGTCATCTTACACACACATACACACACACACACACACAGCCATGTAATGGGTTTCTGGATTATTCCATTGAAAAGTGTATTAAGTTTCCAGCTGCTATGCCTTCACCTAAACATTTTAGAAAGAAATTGAAGAACTTGGGAAACTTGGGCTGGAGTTCTGGCATGGCTTAAAAAGTTTTTTTAGGGGTCAGGATTAACAAGCATGTTATTTATGTATTTATGTAGCGCTTTATCTAAAAAGAAGAGTTTTAGGAGTAGTCTTCACCTCATTCACAATTTAACAAATGCAGACAATGTGAAAAAATGCAGACAGATGATAATTCTGGTGTGAGGAGTGATTGTTAAACAAATAGTCCAACACTCTATATTAGTCGGTAATAGTCTAATACTCTAATAGTTCAGAACTTCATTTAGCAGTTTGTGTTGTACTATAAGGGGATGGTCGTCCCAAAAAGGTTATATTAGCACCTATCGCTTCTGAGGTTTTTTGAGGTCTTTAGTTGTTAGTACGTGTTGGTTTTGAGGTGAGATTTGGTAGTGAGCTTTTTTCCAGAGTAAACACACACACAATACTTAGAAATGTGTCATCTCTCCCCACATCTGGGAGTGAGTGTATGATTTTTGTTGGTGTGTTATGTTGTGACATGATGTATTCTGTTGATGAGTGTGGGTTTGAGCTCATGGACCTGTATTTAAGGTTCCCGCTCACTCTGCTCATTAATTTTGAATCAAAGGTCAGAGTCACAAAGTGTTTCAGAGGATGAGTTGGTAATAGTGGATGAAGTGCAGTAGTAGCCCCAGGGAAAGCACTACTTAAAGAGAGGAGACAAGTGATCTGGAGTAGGGATGAGTGGCAAGCTGAATGATGATTGAAGGTAGTGAATAAAAAATCACATTGTCTACCCTGGAATGATTTCATATTATAAAATTTAAACCAGTTACTTACAGAAGAAAGGATGAATTGTATGCTGAATTGGAGAAATGTGAACTTAGTAAATACAAATTGATCTTTGTTGGTTGGTAATAAACTGAAATGTCATATTTGTAACTCATGAATAAATGTTGGAACAGTGAGTGTGCGGAAATGTCAACTGCACTAAACTGTTCATCCCTCCAATGGCCAATTAGGCACAGAAGTGCTGTTTGCACTCACCATAGCTAAACAGATCCTAGTGAATCTGTGTTACATTAAAGGGGAGTAAACCTCAGGTTTCCACATGATATGATATGATATGATATGATATGATATGATATGGTTTTAATTCTTAAGGCAACAATTAGATATGAGATGATAACACTGAATATGCTACAATATGAAACAATATGATTCCAATTCATAAGGCAATGAGTTGATATTTGATGATACCCCTGAATCTTCTGTGATACTATATGATTCGATTTAGTAGCATCCAAGCAATATGGGAGCAACTTTGTTCAGAATCTGGGGTAGGCCTACCATTAATTTGAAAATAATGACGACATAGAGAAGGATTGTTTTATGTATCAGAGTTCAGGCAAATCATCTTGCTATTCACACATAGGTTTTCAGGTAGACAGAGATACAAATAAACAAACAGACAGACAGACAGACAGACAGATAGATAGATAGATAGATAGATAGATAGATAGATAGATAGATAGATAGATAGATAGATAGTTGATATAATGAAAGATGAATGTAGTGCATGTGAATGTACATAGATGAACCTTCATGAAGAACTTTTGTCTAAAAAGTTCTGTTTCTCTGGAAAAATGTATGTACATTCACTATGTCCAAAGGAAAATATCCACTAAATCCACGATCTCTGGAATATTTATACTGCATTCAAAAATGGAGAGTCACACTTTTGAAGTGACATCATTAAAATTTTTATTATATTTAGATAAGCTAGTGGGTGATTTTATGAGTATCAATGAAGGAAATCTGTGAAACCTAATGCACTAAATGTCCCTTTGGTGTAAAATAAATATCTTTTCCTTCTCCTGTTTATACTAAGTATATGCATTGTATCACACAGACTTATCCACAATGCAAACATTACATCAATACAAAAAACACAAAGGAGACAAAGTGCAGAAAACTACAACCTCAAAATGAAATATTGACATTTATTGACATGATGTGTGGGCTGTGGTTCACTGTGAAATCCTACAGTGGTGGGATATGGATTGCTGTTTTAAAGATGCTGTCCTATTATTTATACGCAGTGACTAAGAACAGGGTAAGACACTGGGGGGAAGCGGTGTGGCGCCTGAAGGCAGGTGGTAGAAGAACTAGTGTTTCTCTGAAATATCTTAGTGGAATAAGTCTGTAGCTGAATGTGTTCCTGGATATTGTGGAGGGAATAGGCACACTTTTTGAAGATGTTCTCCATCTTTTGCTACCACACTATTCTCCTTAACAGCCTCAAGTGATTCCACACAACACAGATAAATACAGTATATGCACACATTAAAAACTTTTATGAAACGTCAGTGATGAAACCTCTGCTGAACAGCAATAATATAAGCTAGATGTGAAGTGCACGGAGATATGTGACATGTTCTAGTACTTTCTGCAAGAGGCCATTTTGTCACTGGTGAAATTCTTATGGTAGTTTCATGTCACTCATGTCCTGTTTGTTATTCAATGAGAGAGACAGCAGCTTTAATGAGACTTAGCACTAGCACTCTCTTCAGCAGGAATAATCTCTTGGCTTTTCCCAAGCCACTGCACTGTTATTCATACTCATTAAAAACAACAGTCAGTGCTCTAATTAGAACAAACGTCATATGCAAACATGAACACAGATGAATTCACTTCTGAATTCCCTTCTCTGCAACATTTTATAATACCCTGGCAGCTGGCTCATTCTGACTGTTGTTTTTTAATGGCTGATTGCAAGGACATTAATGGGGAAGAAAGATCTATACTGTATTCAAGACATACAATGGCTCTAATGGTTTAGATTTCTTATGGTGGATTATTTTACCAATTTTGTCACCTTTTATCATCCACATTAATTACATCCACATTTAAAAAAAATCTGTGGCTACTTTTGATCAAACAGTTAGAACAACATGTCACTCTGGATGAGATCATCTTTCAAATGACATTAAGTATCAATTAGCATTAAAATGTTTTTGTATTTTTTTTTCTGTATATTTGCTAATCTCTTGTAAAAATCATATAAAAGGAAATATCAGAAGACATTATCAAATCATTAATATAGATTAATGGTGTTATTGTATTGTATTTTTGTATTGAGGGTTTTTTTTTTTTCACTTCCAGAAGGAAATAAAATCTGTTGTACCAGCAGTAAATGTGGAATGGATTTATACTAACTGAGCAGGGTTTTTCCACTCTTTATGGCTGTTACTCTCAATTCTGCTTTGGTTAATGATGTGTCTCTGTGAGTGTGTCTCTGTCATCATTGGCTCTGTGAGCCAAGACGAAAGTAAGTTTACATAAGCTTGTATGTTAGTCATAGCAGTGCTGATTAATAGTGTATGAGCTGTAGGTGAATCGTGTCTGAATAAATATATACAGTATGAAGAAACACATGGAATGACGATGTCAACAAGGATGAAGAAGAACAAGGATAAAAAGAGGGGGAAAAAATGGATGAAACTGGTGTTTTCAAGCAGAATTAATGCTAAAATATACAGAGAAATGTAGAAACCTCTTGAGATTATAGGACCTGGAAGATTAATGAAAAATGCAACAGTCTGATCCAAATATGTATCTCGTCACACACAATAATTAGACCCTGTAGACAGGCAGAAACACAAGTGTTAAACCATGTAGACAGGCAAACACACATGAATTAGATCCTGCAGACAGATAAATACACATAAATTAGATCCTGTAGGCTCACAGGTACACACACCATCCTGAAATGTTCACTAAGATACACTACATCTACATCACCTACAGATGTGCTACATTATTCACACAGAAAATCAACATCCCTATAAATCACATTTCACTGATGATACCATCGCAGCTTTGTGTTGTGAGTGAAAAATCTTGTTATATTGCTGTTAGACTGTGAATCAATCTTTTTTTTTATCAGGTTTACCTACCACATAATTTGTCAATATACAGTTACTGACTCTAACCCATCTGTCATTATGTAGTCGGTCCTCCTCTACACTGCACATCAATGTAACGTGACCACCACTGACCAAACATCGTTTTGGTGGATCATTTCATTTTCTCATAGCAGTGACATGAACACGGCAGGCATTTTTTAACCCCACTCCTGTTTGCTCCTGCAGATATTTCTTTTTTCAATCATCCACATTATTTTCTAATGAACTTCTTGTTCTTGGCTCTATTTTCAAAATATAATCTAACAAGTAATTTGTTAAAATATGTAAATACAGTCTTCTTTTTACTGTAGTATACCAACCAATGCCAAGGTTTTCGCTGGATTCATGCTGACAGCATTGCTGTGGCTAGGATACTCATTCATTCATTCATTCATTCATTCATCATCAATAAGTGCTTTATTCTGGTCAGGATTGTGGGAGATCCGGAGCCTATCCTGAGAACACTGGGTGCAAGGCAGCAGTACAACCTGGATTGATTGCCAATCCTTTGCCGGTCATCACTAGATAATGACATCAGTAAAATAACAGTATTATGATGGGATTTTTAAAATGTTAACAAAACAAGACATATTCACCCTTATTCATTAAAGGTGAGTACAACCAAATATGATTGTAAAACAATTCAATTCAAATAAAAACACAAATTATGCTGTTTCCTTATTATCTAAAAAAGCAAACAGATGATCAGTGTGTCTAAATTTGAGTGTAACATTTTAACGACCTGAAAAATTGCTTGATATGTAGATAAAAAATCAAAAAATATATAATACAACATATTTAGTAAGTAGAGAAGTATATATAATACATTCATTCATTCATCTTCAGTAAATTCTTTATCCTGGTGAGGGTCGTGTATACACACACACACACACACACACACATTCACACACTCATACATACCTAGGGGCAATTTTGGACTAATCTACCAACAAGCAGGAAGCAGGAGGAAACTGGACAACCCGAGGGGAACTCAAGTGTAAACAAGGAGAACGTGAAACTCTGCACAAAAGGTAACCCAGGCTCAGGTTCAAACTGGGGACATTGTACTAAAATATATGAAATAGGGTTAGTGTCAAGGAGGAATTTGTAATTGCCACAACAACTTCATAAATGAGTTAAAAGTCCCTATTCCTAGGACCTTTTTGTTGCACACCTCTAGTATTATGCATACCTCAATATCGCTGCTTGGTAGAGAAATAGTCCATCCGTATCCAGCAGTGGTCTTATGATCAGAAACTGACACTGATGAAGGGCAGAGGACATACACAACTTGTACATGAAAGAAGAGGAGCCGATGAACAACATGGTAGGTGTATCTAATAAAATGGCCAGTAAATGTACACACTGTTATTGAAGCGCAATATAGACAACCACGCAGCTTTCAAGTCAGTGTCACTGCTGTGCTGATGGTGGTCCTACTGTAAACAGATATGATCCGAAGTTGTATGTTCGCTCCGAGATTTTTCTAGCTGAATACACCAGTTTCCTGTGATGTGCTCAGTGATTTATAAGACAGAAATAACAAATCAAACAGAAGTAATATGTAAAACTGATTATAGAATTTTACTTTACCTTTATTTTACACACACACACACACACACACACAGGGATGCAATGGCAGAATGTTAGCATTTAAGTTAGATATCGAGTAAGCTTCTGGGTCCAATGGAGATAAAAATTACTGCAGCAATCCCTAAGCACTATATGGATGAGGTGGAATAGATCCTCATTTCCATACAGGCTGAAATAGAAACCGTACAAGGGGTTCAATCATGACCCTCTGGTTCTAGGCGGAAGCACAGACCAGATTTTATACCACAAGGGATAGGTAGTCAAGGCACTACATACACCCATATCTGTAGTATGAGCACTCACACTGTGACATGAATGTTTATTAAATGAAATTTCGCTTGTTTTGAATATATGCACAGTAACTGCTATGAATTATTTAGAAACTACAGTAAAATTAATAGGAAAATGTATGTAGTTACAGGCAGGGACAGAACTAGGTGGATATGGGCACTGATGCCACTGTGTGCCCTATTGGGCTACTCCAAAATGTACACTGAAAATCTGTTTTGTAAATTTTGTAGAGAGTTGGGAAATCTAGGAAATGTGCATTATATCTAATAGTATACAGCAAATTTAATCAGGTGATTAGTGGCTAATGGTTGGTCCAGTTAGATCATTTTGCTAATTTGAAGTTATTCATTTCTGACAATGCAGCAGTCCACCAGCTACTTGGCAAAAGAATGCCTTTTGGTTGTAAAGAGAAAGTGGAGATCAAAAGCAAAGAGAGAAGAAAGAGAGAGAACTGGATAGGACATAGCTTCTACGATTAGATAATAGGCATCAAGTGAGTGAGTAAACTAACTGGCTTTGCTGATATTTGGCCTTGGTGGCTGTGCCAGCATTTGGATATATTCATTCATTCCTTCCTTCATTCATTCATTCATCTTCTGCATCTGCTTTATCCTGATCAGGGTTGTGGAACCTATCTCAGGAACACTGAGCATAAGGTGGGAATACACCCTGGGTGGGGCAACAGTCTATCACAGGGCCCCATACACACACACACACACACACACACATTAACACCTAGGGCAATTTATAGCTGCCAATCTACCTAATAGCATGTTTTGGGAGATGGCAGAAAACCAGAGAGCCTGGATGACCCCCACACAGACACAGGGAGAACAGGATTGAATTTAGGATTGACTGAGGGACTATTCACTGCACCACCATGATACCTATCTGCATATAGCACTATGGTTATTAAAGCTTAACTAAGGAAACAGCAAGGTACAGTGGGTACAGATGTCATTATTTGTGTCTTTGTGATTTACATGTTGCTTAGTAGTCATGCTTGATTGCTTTGCTATGATGGTGTTGGGTTATGTTAAGCAGGTGTTGACAGAACTACTGACAGACCATTACAAGGCCACTGGGTTACTGATTGTTTCCAAAGTATTAAGGGTGTGTGAGTGCGCACATGCAATTACTTTATTTGGAAAGGCAAAGGCAAAGTTCTGCGGAAAGTTCTGAAGAGTGAAGATTGTGAGTGTTCACCTGGGAGTTTACGGGGTTAACTTTTGGCATTAGTCCATTTTTTTTATGCTGTAGGCATTTGGATTTGTAGTGTGATTACAAGCACAGAAATCATATTGCTGCTGCTACTGGTATGGGGTCATTAAAGAAAGTAAAAGTGATTGAGAGAGAGAAAGCTGGGGGGAGAGAGAGAGATTTTGTCATATATTCATTTAACTTCTATGTACAGTTAGGATTTTACACCAACAGTGAGCGGGGAACCAGGAGTGATTGCAGCCCTTCGGCCAACATTAAACAGAACGACAATTTTATGTGAGTGCATCAAGTTTTCTGCATGTTGTTGGTTTCAACTGCCAGCAGCCAGTCTAAAAAACCGAGATGTGTGGTTCTAGATGTATGACTGAACCCCTCACCACATCAGCACATACAGATACATTAACGCTGAAAAATGACCTGGGTCCCATTATTTGTGTCCCATGTGCCACATTCCCATTTATTTTACAGACTTGTCTCATGTTTCTTACAATGCATTATGTCTCTACAGAGACACAAATATAAAATACCAATCTTCATGAATGTGATTAATGTACAGCTTGTTTCTGTCTCGGACCACAGGATTGTGTTCAGTCTATTTACTCTGCTCCTGTGCTGGGCCATATACAATATTTATGACTGGGAAATGATTGTGGTGTAGTTACAAATCTTTTCGAGCCATCTAAATAGACGCAGAGACTTTTCATGAATGGACTGCAATAGCTTGTGTGCTGAAAGAGGACCCCCTCCACAGTGTTCATGCATATTGAAATGAAATGACTCGACCTTGTGCATTTCTGGGCAAAGGATGACAAAAGAACTGCATTTTCACCATGGTTTCATTATCTTTTCAATTAAGATGGATATCTTCTTCATTTCTAATTTTTACAAATGCAGAAGCATGCAATGATGTGATTGTACTGCATATACAATCTGTTGGGGCCCAGGCAAAAAAAAGTGTGCTACCTTTATAAATAAATAAATAAAGCTATACATCCTCCATCATTGTGGAGTTCTGCATTGCTATACTGTTGATTAATACTTTTATGGAAAAAGTTTTAGCTTGCACCATAAAGGATTATTTGGTTTGTCCTTCCGGGGGAAGCCTAAAAGCAGGGGTGTCAAATACAAGGCCCACCAGCCCAATAAAAAGGTTTTAATCTGGTCCACCAAATAAATTTAAAATCCATCTTGTGGACTGTAATTGAATCGACATATTGGAAAAACTACCAGTCTCTGTTATTCCATGAAGGAGCAAAATAAAGGAATAAACTCAGGGCCATAAACTAGGCTAATGACAAAATGTGCTAATGATATGTCATTCTTCATTAACAAGCTAACCATTTGCCATATAATCCTAGTTAGGTTCATATAGTTCTGGATTAGAACACTACAAACAAGTTATGCAAGGGACTGTGTGGTAAAAGCATAATTTGAAGTTGCAGAATGGCAGTCTGCTCATCTATTTTATAATTGATATATTTTGAATCCATTTGTGCACTGAGAATGTACTTTTCAGATAAATGTTGATGTTATCAGTCACTAAGCTGTTTTTTTTTTTGTATGACCCACTTGACACTGGACTATGGATTTTTTTTTTAATCATTATGATGTATAGATGCTTCTAGCATGGGGATGTGTTTTTGACAGAGAATCCAAAGCACTTCTGTACGTCGGTCTGGATAAGGGCATCTGCTAAATACTATAAATGTAAACCTAATGTGGCCCTTTACCTAAAATGAGTTTAATATGCCTGCTTCAAAGGTTCTATGTAGAAACCTAAACCAGAAGATTTCCCTTTAATAAAGAGGTTCTATATAGAACCTCATTCATTCATTCATTCATTCATTCGTATGAACTTTGAAAACATCACTCAGCCATGTATCTGGGATCTGATGTTTTGCAATCATATAATTTAATAGAAAATCCAGCGAGGAGCAGCTTAGCAGCCAGACTAAGAAAATTATTACTTTTGTCAGATGTTTGTCAGTTTTGACGTAACAAATGAGGCAACCTCTCAGTTCTGTTCCATTTCTGTTGTATAATGCTCTATGTCATGAGAGCAGTCAGCAAGCTCTTGGTCTACGCTGTCCCTGGTTTTCTTTTGTCCTCACTGGGTGCATTTATGTTGAAGCTCTGATAGGTTTTTTTGTGATCCCTGTCTCTAAGAAAGAAGACTCTTTTAATGTTGCCAAAGGTTGACAAAGCATTTATGAAAACATTCATGTGTTATATATGCAGTGCTTGGTTTGTTTAATCTGACTTTCACCTTTCTTACTGAAGCTAAACCTTATACCCCTTCAAACACGGTTTTCCTGAAATTTGTCATTTTTAATCTATTTTTTCCTACCTGAGCCAATCTTTTCAAAATTTCAATTTACACCTATGTCTTCTTTTTTTTTTTAATATAATGCCCAGTGCATCTCATGATTTTCATCTGGTGTTATAAAGGTTCTTCTATGATTGATTTTTCATAATCAGTTTCTCTTTCCAGCTGCAGAATATCAATTTCTACTTCAAAAGACCTTCACATTATGGTTGGTATTTTTGACCATAAGGAAAACCTTAGCCATTATTTTATGCAAAGAGGCAAACAACCTTTGCAACCTTGGTTGAACCCTTCCAGCAACACAAAGATATATGAGTAAGGAAACTGAATTGTGTTTCAAAAGTATAAATAGCATCTCTTAAATTAATATCAGCAAGTGGTTCAGGAAAGATATCAATGCTATTGGTCCCACACGACAGATTCCAGCATACTTTAACCACATTTTAAGTGATCGTCCTGAAAGATGACCCTCCAGTCACCTTTTTATATGAAAAGAAATCATGGTCTTGCTGTGGCTTGTTCAGCACTTGGTTCTAAACTTAGGACTTGAACATGTTGCAATTACTTAACCTCACAAATGATATCAGAAGAATTTTATATAAACATAACTGTCTTAAAGGAACTTTTCAGATTGAGAATGCACTCACTGTGTACACCATCAGACAGCAGAAACGATACTGCAAACTGCCACAATGTTTTTATGTGCAATATCTTGCTGGAGGAAAATATCTACACTTGAATCGTATTGGTTGTATGTCTCAAGGATGTTCTCAATGATGAAACAACTGTAGTAGACAATATATACTACACAACAAAAGGAAGGAGAACATAATTTACAAATGTTTCACATTTTAAAGTTGATAATAAAGTCTACATGTATATTTTACTATATACTTATATATGCAATTTTAAAACCATTTAGATTCACAGTTAAATCTGCATTAGCTTTACACAGTTAGTTTCCCTCCAAGTCCACTGTTGTTAGCCTACTAGGCCTTATTTTCTTTTTTTTACACTACCACTGTTTAGTTTTCTAATCAGATTGGTCAGAAGGCTTTGATTAATTTTCTATAACAGCAGCTCTGACAGCTGTACATTAATAGTTTGCATTAATATTTTTGTAACACATAACATGAGGCTAATTTTTCTAAACTTTCTGTAAGGAGATGTTTATTTCCCATTTACGGAAAGAGTCTTGGGTGTCAGGACTTTGTAACAGTCAGTAGGTTTTCCACCATGGGAAAGTCTTCAGGATAGGCGAATTATTGCAATTTTTTGACTTATTAACTTCAAGAAATATAGCTTATAGCTTCCATAATATAAGTGATACCCGGAACTAACTTGTCTCGCAGGTGTTCCATAACAATAGATGTAACTATAACTTGCATGTCACTCATTAATAAATTAAAAATTCTAATCATTGGCAAATCTCTGTGGTATTAGAGGAATAAAACACTTTGGGACATGCTATAATAGGACATGCTATAATAGGAAAATAATCTAAGTGGTAACAGTAATTCTGCATCTCATTGAGATGCATCACAACACTTGATTGTTTTCTATAACAGCGCACCCTGTCATATTTTATTCCCTACATATCATATTTATATAGGTTTCATTAATGTCATCTTTTATTGCCTTTTCTGCCTGATTTGGTGACCAAATAAACCACTTCTTGACTTGAAAAACTCAAAGTGAAAGCTGAGCATTGATTTCCCTGATTGGTGAAACGAAGCAGTCATTAAACATGACTGAAATGATTATGAACAAGACCCACACTACAGCTTCTCCTGCAAGGACAAAACTCAAAGATTTCTCAAAGCTGTCTAAGCATATGGTGGAGCATAAAACCTTCAGACCTTCAGAGGCTCCCAGAGCACAGGATTAAAGCCACAGCTTGAAGTATAAATAACTTTAATGGGGTCCATCTCATAGCACAGTGCGTCTACCTGCCTGAATAAGCAGCCTGAAAGCCACCACTTTTAGATTGCTGTTTTTTTTCCATCTGCTTAGGTAACACATTTTCCAGTCCACCTCCTCCTTTTACTAAAACAAATATCTCTGTCCTTGGAGGGGTCTTGCTTTATGTGAAAGGGCTCTTGGGAGAGAGAGAGAGAGAGAGAGAGAGAGAGAGAGAGAAGGAATGGAGGAATATGATCCATACAATCCACTTATTGAAACATAAAAAATTGTAATATAATACATATGGCTAAATGTCAAGGTCTAAAATAATAAAAACAGATGAATGGTAAAAAAAAATTTGTGTTGCAGTATTGTATTGTAACATGTAGTATGTGTGGCGGTCATCACATCATATGTTATTGTGGCTGCATTCTGGAAAACAGCCAAAAATTACAATTGATCAGGTTTTGATCAAAATTCATTGTTTCTGCCAATAATACACTTTAATACATCTACTTTAAGAAAAAATAAATATATTTTACCACATTTAAATTTTACCAAAATAACATGCATATTTTTCTGCATGCAAAGATCATGTTTCTTCAAGTTTAGGACAAAGAGAGCAGTAAATACAGTCAGTCTGTCTAAAGATGTCTTAAATCTTGCTAGCTAAGTGTGCTTTTCTCATGATTGTATCAGGTTTTGATACATGGACATGGACATGGACATATTGCACAAAACAAAATGGACATATTGCTAATCCTGCTCCATCACATCATCATCAAAACAGAGAAGAGTGCTTACACAGTCTGTGCAGATGACAGTGCACAAGGTTTTAAAATGTTTAAATGACCTAATTAAAAATACATTAATTAATTAATTAATTCATTCATCCATCTTCAGTAAGCAATTTATCCTGAGCAGGGTCAAGATGGATCCAGAGCCAATTCCAGTAACACTGGGCATAAGGCAGGAGTCCACAGGGCACCACACACACACACACACACACACACACAGTGAGGACAAGGGTGGTGGCAGTGAGACTCTGTGAGTGACTTTTACCTCAGGTGATGAAACAGACTGATGTAGATGATGCTGATAATTAAAGTGAGAACTCATTTTAAAATATTTCATATTTTGGAATGCTAGATTTTTACTTGTGATTGAGATATATGCAAAAGAGAAACATAACTCAATTTCAGGAAAAGCTGTAGATTTCAGAACTATATATAGTAGAAAATATCCAAATTGTACTATATGAAGAGTTTTCCCAGGCCGCCACCTGGGTGAATTGTGAAATGTTGCCACCATGTGGTTGTTCTTCCCACAAAAAAAAAAATACTCACTGTGTTTACAGCATTGCAGCACCTGGATTGCCAGATCTCAGGAAAATTACATCTCGAAATCCCACACAAAAACACCTGAATCTAGCCATAGATTTGGGAGACACTTTTTTTTCTCAGTCTTTGCATGGGGAACAAGTTCAACATGGTGCACACGGTGCACGGGCCAGTGGTGCAATGGCTAACGCGTCTGACTACGGATCAGAAGATTCTAGGGTCGACTCCTGGCTGGCTCAAGAAGACTTTTGGGGCAGTCGTGGCCTAATGGTTAGAGAATCGGACTTGTAACCCAAAGGTGAACCTGAAGGTTGTGGGTTCGAGCCTCAGGACTGGCAGGGCTTGTAGGTGGGGGGAGTGAAGCTCACTTCCACCTTCAATACCACGACTGAGGTGAGACCCTTGAGCAAGGCACCCAACCCCCAACTGCTCCCCAGGCGCCGCAGCAAAAAAGGCTGCCCACTGCTCCGGGTGTGTGTGTGTGTGTGTGTGTGTGTGCGCACTTGGATGGGTTAAATGCAGAGCACAAATCTTGAGTATGGGTCACCATACTTGGACACCAGTCACTTCACTCACATTTCTGATTTTCAGTATCTGCAATACACCTTTTATCATTGCCTGGTATGGACACTATCCATTCCATAATCCCTTTTCCTTTGTGCAATCATTGCAATATATTCTAAAACAGAAATACTTGTACATTGTAGATAGATTTTCTGCACTTACACTTTCCCTTTGTTTGCAATAGCCCTACGTTTGCGGAAACTTATTTGGCTGAATTCTGAGGATTTGCTTTGAAACGTGATCAAGGCCGGCTCACATTATTTTTACGCTAGCCCTAAACATTTTCTCAGATTTCCTTTTTCCCCCTACAACCTTATTCCAAAACTAACCCAATAGAAATGCAATCCTGGCAACCATGTGCAGCACAAACATCACTGTTAAACGCTACAGGGAGCTTCACTGAACACTCTTCCTATAGTTACTGGTGGGTGGATATCTACAATTGGCTGTCAATAACAATTAAAAACATTCTTCCCATGTTTTTCAAGATTAATTTGAATCTGCTAATTCCTGACCTGGTAATCTTGTTGGGTAAATATCACATTCACACATGTAAATGGAAAAAATGTAAACCCTCCGTTACTTTCGAATCCTGCCTCTGCCCTGTATGTGTGGAGTGTGTGTGTTCTCTCCGTGCTTCAGGGGTTTCCTGCGGGTACTCCAGTTTCCTCCCCCAGCCCAAAGACATATGCATTGTAGTCTGACTGGTGTTTCCAAATTGTCCATAGGCAGAGTGTGTGTGTGATTGTGCCCTGCGATGGTTGGCACCCCTGGGATAGGCTCCAGGCTCCCTGTGACCCTGTGTAGGATAAGCAGTACAGAGAATGGATGGATAGATGGAATCCTTAAGCACTTCTAAGTTGAGATATTTACTGTTTTAGTGCAGTCCTGATAGCATTTTCGTTTATGAATCCAGTTCATCTCAAGTCTTGCTCACTGTTTTGTTTTTTCCCACTTGTGTTAAGATGTTGGGATGTTAACTGTCTTGCGATGTAAATGTGTAATAAAGTGGAAAAGAATACTATAGTTACTGATTAGTTCATCTAAACTTTACATCTTCATTCCTTTTTGTTATATGAGCATCTCATTTAATAGAGAAATAACTATTTTTGTCTATGCTCAATTTTGTTCATTGACTATTTAAAAGAACAAAACAAAACAAAACTGTATTGTTTTTTTTTTTTAAAATCTGAAACAAAACAGTTTTGTTTTGTTTTTTAAATAATATATGAACAAAATTAACTAAATTAACAAGAAATACCTTTTGGCACACAAAAAAATGCCGTGTTGTTTAATGTTCGCATTTGGTTTGCTTGACGTGAAGATTTCGCTCCGGCAGACGGGGTCCTAATTTCTTTTCACTCAGGCACTACGAGGTCACATATGTTGGAATACGGGTGGGAAAAAAAAACAGAGCAGTAGGAGTGTTTACTGAAGGACCCCGGTCACTCACACACGTGTGTGTCTACATGCAGACATGGCCGATCTTCAGATGAAGCTTCTTCGGAAGAAAATTCAGAAAAGAAATGAAAAGAATAAAGAGCGCAAGCTGAGACAGAAGCAAAGGGAAGAAGAAGAAGAAGCAGAAAACGGTAATGTTCAAGTTGATTTATGAGTTTATATGTAGTACACTGGCTGCGTGGTTAGCTGAGCTAGCATAGAAAGCGTGTTAGCCTGGATACACAAGCATTTCATTAGTTTTGTGGAATTTGAGGTGTGACCACAGGTCATCGAGTTAGCGCGTTTTAAACTGTTTTTGACCCAAATTTGCTTACCATAACAAGTTAAGAGGTGTGGATTGCTAACTTGCCGAGCTAACCCACTCCACCTGTTTATGGGAATCTAGCTAGTTCTTAGTTAAGTTAGTAGTGTGAGCAAATGTGTTAAATATTATAATCCTGTTACTTTCTCTTGTTATGTGTGTGCTGGGAATTTTCGACTTGGATGGAGTGGAATGAGAGATAATCCTGTAAAATCCTGGCATGTGAATGTCTCTGGTCTGTGAAAGAGTTTTACAGCATTGTTGTCAGTTGGATCAGTCTCTGCAGGGTATTCATTGCTGTGTTTTCTTGTTCTCTAATAGTGTCTAAAATAAGAAGTGAGGATTGTGATGGCGAGACGACTGCAGAGGCTCCAGCTGCAGACACCGAGCCGGAGATGGCAGATGAAAATCAGAAGAGTGAATCCACTCAGGAGGACAGCGGCACACAAAACAGCAGCAAGAAGAAGAAAAAGAAGAAGCGGAAACTGCAGGAAGCAGCAGATCCCACCAACATGTGTGAGTTTTTCATACAATCACATAATACAGCCTGTAACATGATACCCAGCTGGAGCACTGCAAGCTTTTGCGTTGTTATACATCTGAGGGAATCCTGCTGAAAAGTCCAGTTTAGTTCTTAAAAAGAACTCGTCTACGATGTTGTGTTCAAACGACTGATGCACTAATGCAGAATACAGCACATAAACCTCAGTGTTTAATCTTTGCCTGCTTATTAATTAGCAGTCATTCAGAAACTGTTATCTTTTTAAGCTGTTTTTTTTTTAAGCAGGGTTGTGTGTTTTTAAGTACACCTACCTTATAGCTACACTTGTTACCCCTTATTTATTAGAGCTGTATAGAAAAGATGCAGATTTGAGGATCTAGAATACTGTCCAAATGAATCTGCACCTTATTCATGAAACTGCCATAATACTGCTTTTTTTAAGTGTTTTATTTTATTAGTGATTTAATGATCAAATGATATGGAATTGATGCATTGATTTATGAGGCAATAATCCCAAATTGATTATTACAGACTGTTCTCGGTTAAAAATCGATTATATTGTTAACAAATACACTATGTGGCCAAAAGGATGTCGACCCCTGACCATCACACGCATATGTGGTTCTTCCACAACCTGTTGCCATAAAGCTGGAAGTGCACAATTTTATAAGATGCCTTTGTATGCTGTAGCATAACAATTTTTCTTCACTGGAACTTAGAGGCCCAAACCTGTTCCAGCTTGACGATGCCCCTGTGCACAAAGCGCGGTCTGTGAACACATGGTTTGCCAAGCTTGGAGTGGAAGAACTCGAGTGGCCTGCACAGAGCCCTTTGTGATGAACTGGAACTCCATCTGCATCCCAGACCTCCTCGCTCAACATCAGTGCCTGACCTCACTAATGCTCTTGTGGCTGAATGATCACAAATCCCCACAGCCATGCTCCAAAATCAAGTGTAAAGCATTCCCAGAAGAGTGGAGGTTATTATAAAAGCAAAGGGCTAAATCTGGAATGGGATGTTCAACAAGCACATATGGGTGTGATGGTCAGGTGTCTACAAACCTTTTGCCATTTAGTGTAGGTTATAATCGTAAAGGACAGACAATTGGTATGTAAAAATTATATATTTTAAACTGGTGTAAATAGGGTAGCAAGGCAATTGGGCCATAACTCTGATACTTAAAATAGTCCTTCTCTACATCATCATCATTGTTGAATTAATGGTAGGCGCCACCCAGATTCTGAACAGAGTTGGTCACATATTAATCAGAAGTAATTAAATTGAATTGTATCATAACACATTCAGTGGTATCGTTGCCTTAAGAATTGAAACCGTATCCCGGGAGGGTTTACACGCCTAGCTTTTTTTTTGACTGAGGGCCTGGTATGAGAAGCCAAAAGAAATCGTTGGGGTTTGGGGGCAGGATGGTATGCGGCATGATGCCCAGTGGAGTACAGCTAGAACTACTCACTGAGCCGTGCTGTTATACCAAACTAATGCACAGCTTCTGACCAATCAGATTCGATCAACCGCGCTGTAGTATAATTTTATATAACGGCACGTCTCGGGCAGTAGTTCCAGCTGTAATGTGAACGGTTTATATAAAGGTTTATATGAATGCGCTCATTCCGCTGTTATTGTGTTTTTACAGTTGTTTGGCAGACACTTCACATACTCTAACTCTAACAAAAAACAGATTTAAAAAAGTGTTGTTTAACAAAGAAAAACACAATTTTTTTTATAAAAGTAAAGTAAAAAGTAAAAAAAAAGTTTAGTAAAGTTTCCCAGCACAGGAAAGTCTTCAGGACAGAGGAGTTTATGCTTTCTGGTTTTTCTGTAAAATGACAAACTGCCTTTTTTTGGCTTATTAACTTCAACACAACATTAAATCTAACAGACCATTAAAAAAACATGACACATCATTCATTAATAAATAAAAAAAAAAAAATTAATTATTTATTAATGAATGATGTGTCATGTTTTTTAATGGTCTGTTAGATTTAATGTTGTGGCGCTGTTATGAGTATATGTGATACGGCCCAAAGTGAAGTGGATTATTTTCACAAAACAGCAAGTGTGTTATTCCACCTGTACCACATGTACTCATAACAGCGCCACACACTCTCATGTCCGTGTTACTACTGTAACTAAAAGAGCAGGTAACTGAGTGGATATGGCGCCTTAAACTTGTACACTGAAGATGAAATGTGGTTTGTTGATTCCAGGTATTGGTGGAACATATTCACTGGTAATTGATGATGATCATTTTTTTCCAGCTGTGAAAAAGGCCAAACAGGAGAACAGTGAGTGCGATGGGGCTGAGCTCTCTGAGGGAGGAGAGGAACAGGAGAGTGCAAAAGAGGTATTTCAGGATGAGGAAGAGGATGCTGAGAAAGATGGAGATGAGGAGTGTGATGGGCCAGAGCTTCCATCTGGACTGACAGGTGAGGAGGAACCTAATTTAGTTTGTGTGTAAGATATTTGTTTGCCGGACAATGTGTTACAGTCTTGTGTGTATGCTTTTTTTTTTCCCCTCTCTTTTCTTTTCTTTTCTTTTCTTTTCTTCAGGAGCATTTGAGGATCAGTCGTTCGCATCACTGGCAGAGCTCGTGAGTGAGAACACACTCAAGGGTGTTCAAGAGATGGGCTTCGAGAACATGACTGAGATTCAGCACAAAACCATACGCCCCCTACTGGAGGGAAGGTACGCTTACACCACTGCATCACATCTTAATTACAAAAAGATGAGACTAATTTTCCTCATGGTCCTCCTGATAACTAATTTACAAGCCTTGCTGTAATTATAGAAGGTTTGTTTTTTTCATGTTTCATACTTATGAGATGATGTGGGAAAGCGCAGGCACATCATTAAGCAGTTTTTCTGTCTACAGAGATGTTCTTGCAGCTGCTAAAACTGGCAGTGGGAAAACTCTAGCCTTCCTCATTCCTGCAATTGAACTCATCTATAAACTCAAGTTCATGCCCAGAAATGGTGAGTATACACACACACTCACACACTGTGTGTGTCCAGGCATTTCGTGAGTACTCCTTAAAGGAAAGGTTCACCCAAAAACTCACTAAATGTGTTTTATATTGAAATATTTTTTATGTGCTTAGTGATTCTGGTGCCGATTTGTTGGTTGGAGCTGTGTTCCTGTGTTTTACATTATTTCTGTGAGAGCGTGCGATTGACATCACAGAGGACATCACTAGAACAGTATCAGTGGCATTTAATAGGAGAATTTCCAGTAATCTCGAACATAGAGAATAAAGGCTGGATTTCGTTGTTACCGCTGAAATACAGAAGAATAAGCTTTTTTTTTTTTTTCCTCGCTCATGATTTTCCAAAGTAGTTCAGTGTCATATTAATGAGAAATCCAGTGTACAATTACTGGAGAAAACACTGGAATCAGAACGTTCCAAAATGCATTGCAGTTACATGATGCTCTGAACTGGGGGCATTGGCAAGCAAGCGACTCTGTTAGTTAGTAATCTTCAAGATATTAAGCATAATGGCTTTGACTGAGAGCAGCAGTGTTGATGAGGAGGTGAGACATCTGGACAGACTAAAGGACTAAAGCGCTGCTGCGTTGCACTCTTTAGGTAGAGATGAAGCAAGGGGTTGGTGCCCTTCCAGGTAGCCTTCCAGATGCTTTAGTGTTGGTTATGTAATTGTCCCTAAGTGAAAATGTCTTGTAATGTTCCTATCTGTCTCTCTCTGGCAGGTACTGGAGTGGTGATTTTGTCCCCAACACGTGAATTGGCCATGCAGACATATGGAGTACTGAAGGAGTTGATGACTCATCACGTGCACACATATGGCCTTATAATGGGCGGCAGTAACCGCTCAGCTGAAGCCCAGAAGCTTGGTAATGGAGTCAACATCCTGGTGGCCACCCCTGGGAGACTGCTCGACCATCTGCAGGTTAGAGCAGTGTTTTAACCTCGTTCTTAATATGTTTCTAAATTTGTTGTTTTAGATGCTGTACCACCACTTCATCAGAAATCTTGCACGTCACATGAATAACTTACAGTAAGCATGAAGGACGCCAACCCGGAGGCCCAGAGGATACATGGTCTGGTTTTGTATTAACTCTCCCTGCCTGTTTGTGTCTTCCTGTCTGTTGCTTGCTGTAGAACACTCCTGGCTTCATGTATAAAAACCTGCAGTGTCTGATTATTGATGAAGCAGATAGAATTCTTGAGGTTGGATTCGAGGAAGAACTTAAACAGATCATCAAACTGCTGCCAAGTAAGAGCCTCTTGCTTTAGATAATAGATTTGGGCATTTTTAAAATAAAAAAAAAAGTTGCCCCTAATTAAATGATGCTAGACTTGACATGATCGAGTGTTTTATATTTCTGTAACTTTTATTGTTTAGAGAAGAGACAGACCATGCTGTTCTCAGCTACACAGACGAGGAAGGTGGAGGATCTGGCACGCATCTCTCTGAAGAAAGAGCCTCTGTATGTGGGAGTGGACGATAACAAGGATACAGCCACGGTGGAAGGCCTGGAGCAGGTAAACTAGCCTTTCTGAGAAGAGACTTATTCAGGAATACACTGCAGAGTATTTGTTAGTGTCATTTATTTATTCATTATGATGATGTCCTTTCACGTAAGTGTAACTTTTTACACTGTTTTCTGACAACAGTAGGCATCTTTCTCCACACTTATAGGCTTGTGCAGTATTGATTTTTTCCCTGCTTGTGATTTTCCATTTTAAAATCTCATGTTAAATGATGAAACCGGCTAGAACCGATGGCCTAAAAATGAAAATAGGAACAGGTGGGACTTTCAGGAAATGTGGGTTAATATTAGAGAATTCAAATCATTCCAGATTCGTATGTGGCTCATCTCCCATTTTATTGAGACTGCACTTTTGGTGTATTTTTGAGTGAAGTTAGCGTACACCAGTATGAGTTGTTAAATTTCAGAGCTCCATGCAAGTTGGCGAGTCTGGTAATGTAATTAGTATATGTGTCACTCGATATCATGGCAGTGCAATATCATTTAAGGACAATAATATCGCTGTATAGCACAAGCATAATAGACAGTTTCTTATAATGTGCAACACAATATGCATTGGACATTCACTTAATTTTGTAACAACTGCATAAAAGAACTTTATACAGTCACCTGGCTGCTTATGAATCCAAATATTTCTGCCATTAAGATACCAACTAATACAGTCAGGTCCATAAATATTGGGACATCGACACAATTCTAACATTTTTGGCTCTATACACCACCACAATG
>CM075007.1:18869508-18881079 GCA_037576675.1 Pangasius sanitwongsei | reverse complement strand
TCCATTGTGGTGGTGTATAGAGCCAAAAATGTTAGAATTGTGTCGATGTCTCAATATTTATGGACCTGACTGTATATGTTTTATTGTTCTTCTGTTAGCATGGTGGTAAAATTCTACATTTTGAATATTGCCTTTGTCTGTTTATACCCATGTATTTGGATTGTTTGTGTTTTTAGACTGTGTGGTAAACTGTGCCTTTTGCCTCAGGGCTATGTGGTATGCCCATCAGAGAAGCGCTTCCTGCTGCTTTTTACATTCCTGAAGAAGAACCGCAAGAAGAAACTGATGGTGTTCTTCTCCTCCTGCATGTCTGTGAAGTATCACTATGAGCTGCTCAACTATATCGACCTGCCTGTTATGGCCATCCATGTGAGTTGTTTTATAGATCTTATACACCTAAAAGGCTGCACATAAAGCTTTACTTTACACTCAAAGGTTATGCTTTTATCAAAAGCGACTTACAGTTGAGACGGGATACAACTGAGCAGTTGGGTATTAAGGGCCTTGCTGAAGGACCCTGCAGTGACAGCTCAGCAGTGCTGGAGATTTGAACACAACCCTCTGATCAGTAGCTCAAACCCTTAACCACTGAGCTGCCTCTGCTCTAAACACTGTCCTCTTTCTGCCTCTACTGGGGTTGTGCTTGCCTCGAGGGCCTTCCTGTTGTAGATATTTTCTTTCTGTTTGACATTGTGTGAACAAGGAAGTACTGATGTTAAGCCTGTAGTTTGTGATTGTGGTGGCAGGATGGAGCTGTGGTCATACAGTGTCGGAATTGGGATTACGATAATCAAGGACTATTTCCAGTGTTTGTTGTATTTACATTTTAAATTGTGAAGCAACCTGGGGTGTTAGAAAGGCGCTACATAATTGTGTTTTAGTAGTAGTAGTTATTTTTGTAACTTGATAGCCAAAACTGGTGTCATTTTAGTTACATGGATATTTACCTAAATGCTATATATTCTATATATATCTCTCTCATATATATATATATATATATATATATAATTTTTGAAATAAATATTACCTTACCTTTCTAGACTGTGCGAGACCCTTTACCTTAACTGCTCAGTTTTAAGCTGCTTTGGATGAAAGTGTCAGCAAAACAAGTTAATGTTCTTCTGTGGCTTTACAGGGTAAGCAGAAGCAGACGAAGAGAACCACCACATTTTTCCAGTTCTGTAACGCAGACTCTGGCATCTTGCTCTGCACTGATGTTGCTGCCAGAGGACTCGATATCCCTGAGGTGGACTGGATCGTCCAGTACGACCCACCAGATGACCCTAAGGTACAACGCTAAAGGCGAGCAGTACACATTTTGGTTTGGCTATTCTGGACATGCATAATAAGCTAATTTGCCATTGTTCGTTCATTTTTTCAGGAATACATCCACCGTGTGGGTCGAACTGCTCGAGGTGTTAATGGCAGAGGCCATGCCCTCCTCATTCTCAGACCCGAAGAGCTCGGCTTCCTGAGGTTCCTCAAACAGGCCAAGGTAACATTATAACTTTTAAATGTAAATCATTCCGAGATTTTGACCGGTGATGCACAAACAGAAACTACTTCCCAGATGCATGGGTTTGTTTTACATTGTTTTCTTCCTTCAAGGTCCCACTGAGTGAGTTTGAATTCTCTTGGAGTAAGATCTCAGATATTCAGTCACAGGTGAGTCTATCCATTTACAATCTAAATAAAGCATTAACGCATCTGTTAAACTGATTCCATCTAGTAGCAGGATTACTAACAGCAGATTGCTAATGTTCCACTGTTCTATTGTGTGTGTGTGTGTGTGTGTGTGTGTGTGTGTGTGTGTGTGTGTGTGTGTGTGTGTGTGTGTCAGTTGGAGAAGCTGATTGAGAAGAATTACTACCTGCATAAATCAGCTCAGGAGGCGTACAAATCGTACGTAAGAGCATACGATTCCCACTCCCTCAAACAGATCTACGACGTACAGACACTCAACCTCCCACAGGTGGCACTGTCCTTTGGCTTCAAAGTACCACCTTATGTTGACCTCAGTATCCTTTCAATATTTTGCTCTTTTATGTTCGTACAACACAGAACCTGAATGACTCTAGGCTTGCACCAACATGAGATGATAAGGCATGAAAATGATGAAACTACCTGAATAAAATGGACAAGGTAAAGTAGGAAAATGAGATTAGGGGTCAGTAATGAATGTAGTTTCAGTAACCATGTTCTCACTTTGGCCCCTTGGTGCATGATGGAACAGGTTCATGCACAAAGAGTCATGTTCCTCTTCGTCCATCATTTGGCTGTCGTCTTTTTACTGTGCTGCATGCATGTTCTCACTGTGAGCACTTTACACAGTTATGTGCACCTAACAATCCTATAATAGTTACACAACCAGTTTGACACTGTTCTGGGATACCTAAATTTCAAGTAAATATTTTAATGCTGCTTAGAGTTATAAGTACTTTTGCTGCTGGAGTGGTCTATGATTCCTTAACGTGCTCCCTCTCAGATGTTCACAGCAGTAAAGGTGTAAAGCTGCAGAAGAGGGGAGGAGGCGGAGGCTTTGGCTACCAAAAATCCAAGAACGTGCATAAGGCAAAGATCTTCAAACATGTTAACAAGGGCAAGGGAGACCGCAGACAGTTCTCCCGCTGAGTTTGACTTTCCCCTGAAATGCTTTTTTTCTACGTTCTTAATGCTTCAGGATCCATGGGAATAGTTGTCATTGCCAGTGGTTATTTATGCACATACTTGTCTGCTTATTTTGTATGTGTATTGCGAGAAGCTGTTGGAACTGAGGTCTGTTTCCATTCCACATAACTGTGTGCAGAATCTGTGTGCCAGCCATATGAACTGCCTTTAATCTGTATATGAATATTTTCCTGACTGTCCTCTTTGTACTGTTGAACTGATGACTCAATTAAAGAACTATTCAAGAACCCCATGATCCTTTGTTGTAAAAGCCTGCATGCTTCTTTTTATAAAGTCATTTTATACAAGTCATGTTTTAGTAACTAACAGCTGTTTTAATGTTTCTAAATTTGTCTAACAGGAATTCAGTGACAATTTAAGAAAAGGATAAATGCATGATTATTTATTTAATCTTGTAAACATATTACATGAAATGGGATACAAAGAGTCCACTATGGTTGTTGATTGAAACACAATTTACATTAGGGTGATGTGCAAGTATGTGCTACATTGTAAGAGACTTCAGTTAGGAAATAGCTCAATAGGATTTCGACCAAAAAAAAAAATCAAAACTCCATAAATGGACTACATATCAACATGTATACAGGTTAGACACTACAGATGTAGTTTTGGGCCCGGTCAAGTGCATGCTGTTACCCTCGCTCCCACTGGAATAGTAGTTTGTGTATAGGACAGTGAACTTACACATCCATGGTTCTAACATGGTGAGAAAAATGATCATGTAAAACTTTTAGGATGCTCCCTTTGCTCTCAGCTTGGACAGCAGCATCTCATTCTTACGGCACTCCTATAGAACAGAAGCAAAGCAGATGTTCTCACAAAAGGATTTCAGTTTAAATACTCTGTATTACTTTAAACTAATGGAGTCCCTTTTAATAAATGCGCTGAACAAAAAGGTATTTGGGCTCTGTGTATGTAAAATATGTGTACAAAAAAAAAAAATCGGCATAAATTCCATGTACAAATCTTTTAGTGAAGAGTGTGGTGTTTATCAAAATGAATGAATGCCTAGCAGTGAAAAAATGACTACAAGTAAAAGGCTTCAAGAGGCCTTTGAGGTACAGCATTCAGGCATAGCTCTAGGGCTGCTAATTTGTTGAAATATCTTAAAAAACATAACTGCAATTTGGTTTAAACATAATTACTGTTAAATTCATGATTTGTACATTCTGCAAAACTATCTGCTTCAGAAAACCTTTTTTTTTCTTTGCCTGTTTCTTCAAGGCATTATCAAAATAATGTCCTAATTACAGGAAAAACATAAGGGTTGTTTACATACCATATAGGTTTAATTAAGAGCAAGTCTCCATCTAAATCTATAACATGGTGGTTATGAACAATTTGTATTTATCAAGTGTCATTACTTTACACTTGTGCATATGAGCTGCCTAAGGACATTTCATGAATTATAATTGTGTGTACACAATAATTCTCAATTCTATGCACAAGAACAGGTTTCTAACTTTGTCCACGCAGTGTTGATAAATGAGGGCGCTGGTGTAGTGTGAATTTCACTGCCAAACAGTGTTTAAAGTGCAGTGCAGTGTTCTCACCTCTTTAAAGTCTTTCACAGTCTTAAAGTAGAGTCTCTGTTTGTCCAGCAGTTCCAGATACTCATCATTCAGCTGGTCTCTCCTCATCTTATGTTCCTGTTTCTTCTTCTCCATCTACACAAGGGTTTTAAAAAAAAAAGGATTATTCAACACTAAAAACAAGTCAAAGTTAACCAGATTTAATACATACATATCTGCAGAAGTATAAAGTTTTTTTTCCACCAACCTTTATTCGACTCTGTTTAATTCCTTCCACTATCTGTTCCATCTGCCTGAGGAACTGCTCTTTAGCTCCTGACGACGCCATGGCCCTGAATGAACACACACATATACACGGATACACTGATCACTAATCTACAGGGGAACACAGAGACCCTAACATAAATATTTACTGTATTGCAACATCCGTAATTCACTGAAATTGAACTTTGAACACCAACATTTATGCACAAGGTTCTCCTTCTCACATTACCAGCAGCAGGTAAAATGGTCATCGATCAGTCTTTTAATCTGATAACTTTGTTGTATACATTCGAAACACATGTTTATAAGTGATGGCACGTGGCAGTCATATAGCTGAAACTGCTGCCCTACTCAATAATGATTAGTAATATTGACATGATTCCATGAACACTCACTGTTGGAAGTTATCATGGATGGAATTGAGCAAATTCACCTGAGAAGAGAAACACAGAGTCAGGCACATCTAAGCTCAAAGAGATTCCACTTAAAAACGTCCCAGGAAACACATAAAATGTCATCCAGCAAAGTCTGAATGATTAAAAACCAGACATAAATGTGATCAAATGTGATGGAGATTAAACTGTCTGCATTTGCTGATCACACTGATGTGAGAACTGTACGGCATGGGTGTAGCATAAAATTCTAACGGACACACAATTTTTATTTATTACATAAATATTATACACTGAAAAGAGAAAAATTCTCACAAAGTACATGTGAAATTATTAATTATTCAATATTTGTGCATGCAAGTCTCAACAAGTCTCTTGTACCTCCTTCTCCAGGTAGACCTTCTTATCATCCAGAGTATTATAGAGAGTGAAGAACTGTTTGGTTTCTTTGTGTGTCGCAGAAACTGTAGGAAGAGAAAAAGTCTTTAATATCTGACCGTAGTTCACCGAAGAGGGTCGAAAACACCATGTGATTCTCATGCTATTGAGTTTTGCCAATAAAGCAAGTGCATGCATAAATAATGAATCAAGGTTAACAGTCAAGGAACACACACGCGCACGCGCGCACGCACACGCACACGCACACAAACCTTGGCTGTAGAGTTCAATGAAGCGTTTCTGGTACTGTGTAAGTTCAGCTCTGCTGGGAACCTCATCAATCTTCCTCTGCAGAATGGCGATCTCGCGGTTCCTCCGGGCCTGCAGGGGACAACACCAATAAATGAAAGGGAACTCTCCTTCAGTCTGCAGAGTAAATGCTGATTCTCCAGACTTACCATCAGAAGACGGATCTTCTGCAGCTTCTCCCGGTCTGTGCTGTACTGCTGATCTATCAATCGACTTCTTTCCTAAAACCCATGAGAGACAAGGACGGAGCAAAAGAGGGACGTGAGTGTGAGTGACAAACATTTTGAGAAAGATATGGGTGTACATGGATTATTATACAGCCTGAGAATAATTTGTATCATATTTATATCTTCTTTCTGTTTCTCTCTCTCTCTCTCTCTCTCTCTCTCGATATATATACACTACATTATTGCTTCAGTACAAAAAAATTTTAGATTTCCAAACATTAGTTTTCCAGCACAAAATTAAATGTTACAGAAAAACGTTTGTATGTCAGTGAAGAAAGCAGCATATTACATAAGAGACACTTTTCAGACAAAAAACATAATGAAGGCTGCTGGGTTTTGCTGCAGAAATAAGAAGCAAGTGTGACAGTCAAAGTCTCCAGAAGAACTGAGGCTGCTTCTGCAAGATGCTCAGTAACACTTACAGCTCATTTCCTTGTAAAACTGTACCTGAGACTTTTTTTTTTTTGAAAGCGAAGGATTGTCACACCAAATATTGACTTTGTTTCATTTATTACTGTTTACTGCTCTTCATAGTATTTTTGAAATGTAGAAACATTTAGTTTCATTATTTTTGAAGGCAGCTTTGTTCTGCAGCATTTCTTTGCATGTCTCTAAGACTTTTGCACAGTACTGTGTATACATGGATTTTCCTCCTCTAAACACCATTATGAAACTACAGAAGAGCAAGAGTTTAATTAATTTATAACATCTACTTTTTTGAAAGAATGTACAGCCTTCAAATGCATTCAGAACAGTGTGTGTGTGTGTGTGTGTGTGTGTGTGTGTGTGTACTTATGAAAGCTTGCTTAAATGACCTTCTGATCATCAGCCTCATCTCCAAACTCTAACTTTAGGGCCTCAATACTCTGCTGTAGCCGTGTCATCTCCTCCTACAGATGCAGAAGAGCACAATTAATGCACTGACTCTCAAATCCATCCCAACTGTTATTCAGAAATAAACAGAACATAAATGAGGCAGCTGATATAACGTACGCGGCAGTGTGTGCGGAACTCCTGCTCCTGCTGTTTGAGGTTCTCGTTCATGGCCACTAGAGCACGCAGCTTCTCGAGCAAACTGCAGGGAAAAATTGCTTCAGTTCACTAGATTAGATACCGCAGAACAGTAAAAAAAATCTGCCAAAAATCATAGTTTAAAACTAATGACACTAACATACTTTGTTAAACCGTGACTTGGGGAAAAAAAACAAAAAAACAAAACAAAACAAAAAAACAACAACAACCCTACCCAGAGTCAGCTTGAGCCTCCACATCTGCCAAAGAACTGAGCTCTTTCTCCAACTGCTCACCTAGCTCAGTGGTCTACACACACACACACACACACACACACACACACACACTCAGCATTAATTACCATCATAATCAGTATTACACTTACACACACTTAGCATAAGCAATAGCCATCTTCACCTTCTGCCTCTCTGTTAAAAATAATAATGCTGATTGTTGTATGGATATGTCCAGAGCAATAAACATGTTAGAAAATAATGTGTGTTGAGTATATCTTATGTTAGTGTGTTACCTCAGTTAGTTTGCTCTTGCCTTCTTCGCATGCTGCTCTCATATTCTGCTGCTTGGCCTGCATCTGAAACAAAGGCATGAAACTAAATGAAGCACAGACAGAACCCCAAGATGTGCATCAATATTCCTGAGTAAGAGTGTGTGTGTGCGCATGTGTAAGTCTTACCTCCTCCAGTTCTTTGGTCTTCTGCTGGATCTGTTTGTTAAGTGATGTAACCATGCGGCGATGCTGCTGCACGGGGCCATACCGTTCCGTACGATCCTCAGCAGATCGCTCTGCCTGCAGACTCACATGCTCATTAACCCTGATCATTTTACCCGTCTTGAGTATCAAACAGGATTATCCACATAAAATGTAGGTCTAAATGCACCAAACATCCATTCAAAGTCGATTATTGCTCTGGAAACGTCAGAATCACAAAATGGGTTATTAAATGCATTAAATGCTACTCACCTTTTCAGCATACTCAAACGCTATCTGCTTTATTTCCTCAGACTGCAGCCCCACAATCTGCCCCACTGTGTTAGCCGTCAACCTTCCCTAGAGCGCGCACACACACACACACACACACACACACACACACACACACACACACACACACACACACACACCCCCTGAGCTTGCTTTGACTTTGTATCACGTGTATAAGAATTAATTTGAGCATGCTTTTACATGAAGGTGAAAAGATCTATGAATCTTACTGTACCTCTTCTGTTGCCATGGCAGCCATACCAGTCATGAGAGCTTTGATTCTGAGCTGGAGAGAGAAACAGTAAAGTTAAACATATTAAAGTATATGAGATCTCGGGCTTGATAATAAGCTTCATAGAGCTCTACAGCTGCAGTGCTTAAACATGTTGATGAACCTTGACTTGCAATCATTATCATCCTTGACTTGAACCTTGACGTGCAATCATTAACTCCTCGAGAATGCCCAAATTATAGAAAGAAACCAGTCTCACACGGCTGAATATAATTTAACTCAATCACATATCAATAGCAGCCATTCTCACTGTAACATTCTATTTCTTAGCTACTCCCATAAGTTAATAGAGCATTTAAAATATCTTCTCAGCTCTTAGCAATTTGGAGTCAATTATCAAGCCTGGTGGGGGTGTGAATAATTTTAGACAGGAGAGCTCTGCAGAAAAAGACATTTTTTAAAACCACATTTTTAAGCTCAGTATATGAGTGTTATTCATTTTTGATCATGAAGATTGATACAAGTTGAAATACAAACAGATCACAGTTTAGGTGTGTAATCGACCTCCTCTGCCGCTTGTAGATCCTCCTCCTCTGAAACATCAGTCATGCCAGGGGGCAGACTCTGACCTCCCTGAGCCAGTAGCAGCTTCTTCTCTTCAGCCTGCAAAACACAGCATCACAAACACCGCGTTTACAGCATAGCCAATTTAATTATAATTTACTGGTGTAAACCGTTCAAAGCACAGAAAAATCAAGATTGTGCAGCAAATTGTGAAATATAATACTCACTTTGTCTTGTTTAGAGTGCTTGCTAAATCCATAACGCCTGTCAAGAACGGCGAGAAAGCACTTTATTTTAGATCATTTTACATCATTATTTAACATAGAAGCTGTTAGCATTTAAACAGTTATTGAAGTGTAGTTTAGACACTTTACATGGAAAAACACATTTCATGCTGCTCTGTCCAAAATACGTTTCAAGCCAAAACAGCATGCCAAAAAAAGGCAAAAACAGAAGGAACTGTGGTTCTCTAAGGACTGAAAACCTTCTGACTAAACACACATGTACTTACTGCATGGAGAGGGAAATGGTTAAGCATGAACTGATGGGATGAAGAAAGAAGAGGAAAGAAGAGGGTGAGAAGGAGATGTGAAGTGAAAAAGGTAAGATCTTTGGAAGGGTTGTAAACACCTTAACAGACTTAAAGTGGTGCACTAATACAGAGAATTACCTCGTGTGGTTTTTTTTTTATAATAATAATGTTTTTAATTGTTTGGGACCATAACAACCTTACATACTACAAGTTAAGACTGGCATAAAGGTGATAATAACCTAAAGGAAGAGTGACTAAATGAAGTGCAGAAAGACAAATTGAACAATGAGGAAAAAGATGAGCCACAAGTGAGTACGTGGAATAGGAGAAGGACACGGCAGACTATCTGTGTGATACCTGCTGTACATGTGCATGTGTATATGTGTGTGTGTACGTGTGCGCGCGTGTAAATACCTATAATGCTTCAGTAGTGTGTGCGCATGTATGTTACCTGCCATACTCAAGCAGGGTGGAATGAACCCTGGACTCTTCATCCAGCAGCTCTCCTGCATCAGCCTGCCTCTTATATCGCCTCTGAGGAGCATACACTCTCTACACACGCACACACACACACACACAATTATGCCTCCTATACTGGATATTTGAAATTCCTCAGCAGAGTTTGTGATTAAAGTACAAAAATAAATAGACAACATTACTGGAACTGAGTTCTATCACAGCCATGTGCATCATGAAAAAGAAGACCAATGAAGGACACGTGTAAGACATGCACATAAAAATCTCTAGAAGTCAAAATAGAAGCCAAAAATGGGGAGGCAGAGATGTGGCTTTTCAGTGCATGGATCCAAGGGAGGAAGCCTGCGTTATGTGCAAGGATTAAGGACAGAAATCATAGACATTAAATAATGGAATCACAGTGATATTATAGAAAATGAGTCAGCCAATAAAAATCTCTGTCAAAAGTTACAAGTAAAGACTCCATATGAATGCCAGTGTATTTATACAGAACAGACATAATGAGATACTCACAGACACATCCACTACTGTTTTTACTGCTCTTTGTTTCCTCTGCTCAAACTCTTCGTCCTGCAAAAAACATTCATTCATGATACAAATAACGTTCAAATCTGTGATCCGATAACAATCAAGAGCAAGCCATTCTGATAGCTCAATGTAAAGCTCTGTGCAGTCTGATTTTTCATGAGTATGTAAAGAATAAAACAAGACAAGGCAAGTGGCCACCCTGACTTTGATTACTTTCTAATAATGGCATGTCCTGAAGTGTTTTGTTCCTCTTATACCACTGGGATTACATTATTTATTTATTAAAGAACCTTTTAACTGTTTATAGTCATATTTAATGTTCCCTCTCAAGCCTCTGTTTTGGTCTTTCTCTTAAACTAAATAAGGCCAAAAAAAACCCCCAAAAAAACCCCAAAAACATTCAGCTTTTCATGTTACTGAGAAATCCGAATATGCAAAGTCCTCTGTACTGACAACTCTCCCATGGCAGAAACCTTACAAAGCACCGAGACCCTATAAATGTCACATAAATGTCTCCTGAAAGACATCAATAATTATCATTTATAATGATCACATTTAAATCTTAATTAAATGTGAAATTAAAATCAGAATGAGCATATTAATATAAACCTGTGATAGGATTTACTAACAGCTGGCACTTCTGTCAGAGCATGATGTTTTAGAAAATTAAAAAACAACTTCTGACCAGATTCAGCGCTCTGGATTTTAGTGCACTCTCACCTCAGGAAAGGTGTGCGTTTTCTGGAATTGAGAGATGGAGTAGGCACGCACATAGTCTCCCATCTCCTCCCGAGTCTCTATTGCTCTCTTCACCAGCCACTGAAGCAGAGAGGTAAAAGGCACTCAATCTTGTGCAAAATCAACAGTACTGCATTAATGATGTGTTCATACACAACTGTCATAAAAATATAATCAAAAAGTAAAATAATTATTAGTAAGAGAGTACTGGCAACATCTTTGTTTATGGAAAGTCACGTAATAAGGAGCTACAACATGCAAAGCAAACGAGATTGGGTCTTTATACATTACAGCTCATAAAAAGCCTTCCAAGTTCACCTGTATGACAGGAAAGATGTGGATAAAGTCAAGGCCTTGGATTTGATGTGGCTCTAGTCTGTGAGGACACTTCATCCTGGGTAGCACAGAAACGATCTTCTCTGTCAGAGCTCTGAAAGAAAATACCAAGAACATGAAGCACTGTATACAGTTAGACCTCTGTGACTAGCACAGGAGAACGTTCAGCTGGACCTCAGTGTCATACTGACAATATTTTCTTAAACTCGGTTAATATTACTGAATGCTGACTCCAGCCCTTGAGCAGATACTTCTGACATATATATATGTGTGTGTGTGTGTATGTGTGTGTGTATATATATATATATATATATATATACACACACACACACACACACACACACACACATATATATATATATA
>CM075007.1:18842410-18869408 GCA_037576675.1 Pangasius sanitwongsei | reverse complement strand
AGAGCCAAAAATGTTAGAATTGTGTCGATGTCCCAATATTTATGGACCTGACTGTATATATATATATATATATATTTAATTTTTCATACAGTGAGTAATGGTAAGTGTGCATGTTCTGCAGATAAATGAAAGTGAGTTGATCACAATCAGAGGTTGAAAATTTTTGAGAAGATGTGTGATGACTATTTTCAAAAGGTGCTACACACTGCTTAAGCTTGATTTCATTTTAGGTTCTTCTTGCATTTCGTGAAGAGTGGTCGCACACTGACTTCTTGTCTGCACCTCAAATGTCATTCCTGCTAAATTCTGAACAACTTACATCTTCTGTCCTATGGTGGAATTTTCTTGAAAGAGCAGATCAACGTCGACGTCAAAGTTGCATGTTGTGATACACCATGTCATGCCTCCAACCACCTGTTAGAATATTAAAAAAGAGGATCGTGTCACAGAAGAAACGCTGGATGGTATGTTTAAGGTGGAGAGAGTTTGAGTCAGTTTAAAGACGTGAATGTACCTTATCAAATGGTGAGAGGCCCTTGATGCGTGCCCTGAAATACCCAGCAGCCAGCAACAGCTCCAGGATTTCAGCCAGCTTGATGCTCTGTTCCTCATCTTCACGTGTCTCCACCTGTACCACATCGACAACAATACAAGTGAACCCTCTGATTTTTACCTCTGGGTGTTTTCACACTTGGTCCATTTCAGTGCTCCAAGTAGTTCCAGATTGATGACTCAGCACATTTTGCACATTTGTGAACACAACAAATGAACTCAGACTCACAAAATAAAATGACTCACAAGGGAACCATAATCAGACCACATTCAGAGGTGGTCTGAGTACTGTTTGTTTGCGTTTCATTTCTGTTGTCTACATGATTTGTGCATTGCGAAAACAAAGGGGTCTCCGTCTGCTTCACATTTCGCTTTATAGATAAAGCACCTCAGAGTTGCTGTACATACATAGCTCCAGTTATCTGCCACTTAACAGAACAACAACTCAAATGGCTTTCTGTGGAGTCACGTGGTCCCTCAACCAGGTCAGGAGTGTTAGTCAGCAGCAGGACAGATAAGCTAATAGAGCCACTGTGGTAACAGTAATTATGCTATAGAGCTTAAGTTATTAGGCAGCAATAATAATAGTATTGTGTCAATAGGTCCCTGGAAGACTAGTGGTTAGGCCACCACGCTCTCACCACTGATTCCCAGCCAGCGAACCAACCCCAGCCACTGGGATTACGTGCAACAGTGCACTCTCAGTGTTGGTTCCAAGCCCGGATAAACTTGGGGAGGGTTGCGTCAGGAAGGGCATCCGGCATAAAAACTGTGCCAAATCAAATACACGACCAACAATCCTCTGTGGCGACCCCTAACGGGATCAGCCAAAAGAGGAACAACAGCAATAACAGTACTGTGTCAGTGACAGGAACAAGAGTTATTGTATAATACTATTAGTATACAGTATGTACATACTATATGTAATGTATGCATGTTTTGTTTTTTTTTCTACCCCAACCACTCATCAGCCAGTAAGACAGTCAGTAGCTCTATGGCATAAAGCCCGAGCTGATTTTGATGGTACAGCAAAAAAAAATGCTTCTGGTATTTCACTCCAAATCTGTTTTGCCTGTTCTGTTTTTCAACCAACAAAATCATGTAATGACGTATGTTTTCACCTACAGTGTCACACACATATTCACTGACACACTATGGTAAAGGAGCTGTGGTGTGAACAAGTGGTCTGAGATCTCATCAGTGCTAAAATTTCCAGAAAGAGAATCGAGTCCACTTGTACCGTGAACACCACAAGCACTGAGGCCATTTGCAGCTAGTTCCCTTTCAGGTCCACTTTATGAGGACTGAGTATGGTTCATTTAAAAAGAACTGTACTAGTAAAACACCCTGTAATGAACTGCTGGTGTCAGGAGTCACATGATGAGGGCGTGTTAATAAAATGATTTATCTGGTACCTGCAGGGGTTGCTTGGAAAACTGCTATGCTAAATAAAAACTCCTAACAGAATGTAAGACAACTGGCACTTGTAGGTGATTGGTAGCATTTTGATCACTTTTGCTAGCTAGGTAACTAGCTAACTGCACTGTGAGCCAGTGAACCCGGGAGGCTAGCTATGCTACGTCGCTAGCAACAACATTAGATGTGACGGCCAACATTCGCACAGAAACGTTCATTAGATCTGTTGGTTATTTTATTTACGCATACCTGGATGATGTTGCCCTCTTGGTCGTACTGAGCGCCGATTTTAGAGCCTGTTCTCACTCTCTGAAAAACGGAGGAGGCCGCCATATTGGCTACGCGATATCACGTGACTCCTGAGCTGCTCGCCTGCTTGTGGCTCGAGGCTCCATTCATCACGCTTTAACCAGATGTTAACTCACATCTGCTTCCTCAAGATCATATGTTTACTGAACCATTTCATTTATTATATATATGAATATATGTATATATATGTACACACACACACATATATATATATGGACTGTATACACACACATACACACACAGGCACGAACTACACTGTTTTGGTAATTCTGTTCTCTAATTTCTTTTTTAGAGATTTAATTTCTAAATCTCTATTTTCCCCCCTGAAAAGACAATGTAATACACAAAGAACACATTCCATGAGATATAATAATAAAACATTACAAAGAAAGATTAAAAGCGTCACATATTTTCAAAGTTTTACAAGCTTTCTTATTCTTAAACATACGGAATATATAAACGTAAAGCTTAGCTTCCTTTTTATATTATATTTTTGATATTTATTAAATTTATTTATATTAAAATTCCGTTTTTGGTTCATATATTTAGACTTAATATGTAATTTACCTAATAAAATAGAATGATTCATAATATAACATTATTAAGATTGATCAGTTGGGACATTGTTGAAGCCAAACAATACATTTCCAAAACAAAAAGAGTTTTGATTGAGGTTTAGTTTGGGTGTTTTTTTTTTTGTTTGTTTTTTTTGGGGGGGTGGGTGGGTGGTGGAGGATGACGTCATATACGATGACTAGGATTGGCCGCTAATTTCAGCCAATGGCAGAGCAGCGGGGGCGGAAGTGAACTGATCAAACCGATATACGCAGCCTTGGCACGGTGGAAGACTGTAAATAAAACTGACCTTAGCAAGCGATCTGTTTTACAACGTATTGGATTTCTGTTGGATACTGGATTGTCTTCTTTAGTTAGAAAGAATTTTAAAAATGGTGGGTGATTTTTGATTTTGTTTTCTCGTCGTTAGTTAGTGTTATTGTGGACTAAGCTACATGGTAACTACAGGGTAGCCAGGTTAAAGTTAAACAGCTGCGATTATATTCTAACAGTCTGCGGTAAATTTGTGGCTACGTTAAAAATCTGTGTGTGTTACCTTGAAATATCTTCAGTTTAATATAAATATTATCCCAAACATAACGCTAGGTGGCTAATATAGATAGCTAGCATGGGCAGTTTGGTGATGGGCCTCATGATGATGATGGTGATGATGATGGTGATGATGAAGATGATGATGATGATGATGATGATGATGATGATGATGATGTGGCCTGAGCTGGTCTCTTTACCATTCACACAGCTGTATAGAAACCTCTCCAAACGCACCTACCTGCTTTCTGATTTAAGCAAACTGGCTGATTGTAACAGGATCTAATCTGATCACGCATATAGCTCATTTAAATAAAGTGTAAAATCTATTAAAGCATTTAAATGACCAGTGATCGACGACCCACTTGGAAACCACTGGCTGCTGTTGAGGATAGCCCCATATGGACAGGATAAAGATACAGGAAATTACTGAGGATGGTACCACTTACAAACCCTGAAGATGGCTCTGGATTGAAATTCATACAAACAGTTTTTCTATAATGGCTTTGGACTGCAATTGCTATGATAGATTTATGACTGCAATTCCCACAAACAGTTCTGCACTCAAGGCTCCATCAGTGAACAGTTTGATAACTTTAACGAAACAAACTTCACAGGAAAACTGTGCTGAATTTCCTGGTTACACAATTGCACTACTTGTCCATGTAGCACACAGTTATAGAAGGGATTTATTTATAATTGCATGATCCGGTGTCACCCAGATGAGGATGGGTTCCCTTTTGAGTCTGGTTCCTCTCAAGACTTCTTCCTCATATCGTCTCAGGGAGTTTTTGCTTGGCATCGTCGCCTCTGGCTTGTTCATTATAAACTTAAAATTTATATTCTGAATTTATATATTTCTGTAAAAGTCCATTGTTAAAAGTGCTATGCAATAAAATTGTATTGAAATTTAATTGATCCATTTGACTGGGTTTAATGAGAGCTCAGTAGACATGTTCATCTAAAGTAGAGCTTTGATTTTCACCTGAAGTCTTAAAAACACTTTGGGAGTTGCTGATCATTCACAATTAAACATTAACTTAAAACTTGGCACAGTTCATGGACCCAAATAAGAAGATAATACATATAATAATAATTAAGAAGATAATAATTGAATATAGTTAATTGAATAAGCAGTGAAAACAGAAATGTTTCATACTATTTCTGTAAAATAAATCTCCTTAATGTTTAATTGTACAGTTGTAACCGGTTACTTAAAAAAAAAAAAAAAAAAAGGCCATTCATACAGTTTGTTCATTCTTACCTATTCCTATGCTGACATTATTTGTTTTGCAGGTGTGGAGTGAAAACAGCTGACGGTGGTGGTACAGGAGTGGTGAATCATCTGGGCTCTGCTCTGTTACTGCCACCATGGCAGAGGTCACCGGTGGTCATGTGATGTCCCGACAGGGTCCCTACATAAGCATGATAACAAACCGCACAACTAACCTGCTAATCCGGGGGGCCATGCTGTTCGGCGTGGGTGTGTTCCTAGCGCTGGTGCTAAACCTGCTGCAGGTGCAGCGTAATGTCACTCTCTTCCCTCCTGATGTCATCAGTAGCATCTTTTCTTCAGCGTGGTGGGTACCACCTTGCTGTGGAACAGCATCAGGTAACGCACTCTCTCATGAAGTGATGGTTTACTTTGCTATTATGAGGCTGTCGGTTACTTTGTTTGTGGATACGATGGCGCGATACCTGCTGATACATTTATTTCTAGGAGATTACATGTCTAAATTCAGTGTCACCTTCTGTCTGTGAAACTTTTTAAAACCATTGCACTGGAAAGGAATAAAATGTTAAAAGGAACCTATACAGACTGAAGAACAATTCCTCTTTCCGCTAGTTCATAATGGAAAATCCTAACTATAATATATTCAAAGTCTGTGAACTTTTGTAGGTTTATAAATCTCTCCCTCCCTCCTTCCCTCTTTCTGTCTTTCTCTCTCACTGTCTCTGTGTGCATCTCTCTCTGTTTCTCTCGCTCTCTCTGTTTGTCTGTGTCTCTCTGTCTCTCTGTTTCTCTCTGTGTCTGTCTCTTTCTGTCTCTCTGGGTATCTCTTTCTCTGTCCCCCTCCGTCTCTCTGTCTCTTTCTCCGTCTCTTTCTCTCTCAGCTCTGATAGGGCTGCTGTATCCGTGTATAGACAGGCGTTTGGGGGAGCCCCATAAGCTGAAGCGTGAGTGGTCCAGTGTGATGCGCTGTGTGGCTGTCTTTGTTGGCATTAATCACGCCAGCGCTGTATCCTTCTCTCACCATAATGGATGCAACACCCTCACATTGCTTGTTCTTTACATACAAAGCTAAAAATAAAATGGACTCTACAGGTTCATTTGTGTTTCTCAAGGTACAAACAATGTAAACGTCCCCTGAATGACACAATAGTGACCTTAAAGGGCCAACAATGCATCTTATATTAGCTTTAAAAGTACACTGCATTCATGTTTGAAAGATATTGTATTAAATTACAATTAAGTTAAATTTGTACTCTAAAAGGTACAGCTTAGTGTCTTTTTTTTCTGTGAGTGATTGCAACATTCAGTCCACCAGAGAATTGTTAGTATATAGGCTGTATTTCCAATACTGTCTAGCAGAGACATGCGTCATGGAGAACTTAAGTAAATACAGAACTGGGGATCAAACTGGCATAATTCCTTTCCGAGTTAAAGTGGTATTGTGGTATTATGTGGTGTTATGTGGTATTATGTATGTGGTGGGTTTTATATTTGTGACGACTGCCAAAAGTACATATGGCACAGAGGTGCACTAAAGTTTTAGGAAGCTTTAGAATTTGATTCCCCAGCATACCTTGTATGTACCAGTTAGTGATGGTAGATATAATTGATTTGTAGATGTAGCATAATTCTTGCACAAACATCATAACTTACAGAGGCTTATGCATTTTTTTTATTTGAACATTTTTTAAAATATGCTTTTGATGCAAAATATTACTCTGGGGAAATACATTAAACACAGCAGGATGGATGAAAATATTATGTTTTAAAAGCATCAGAATGCACAAAGACTTAAATTATAATGAAATCTTGGCACTATGAATTGATATCTGTTTGAGTCATGAGGTGCTAGTACTGTATATAAGAAACCTGAGTGTGTGTGGTGTGTTTTCTTTAATTTCCTGGCTGTCAGAAAGTGGACTTTGCAAATAATGTGCAGCTGTCTCTGACCCTGGCTGCACTCTCAGTGGGGTTGTGGTGGACATTTGACAGGTCACGCAGTGGCTTTGGCCTGGGAGTCGCCATTGCATTTCTTGCAACCCTCGTTACACAGCTACTGGTATACAATGGAGTGTTTCAGTGAGTTTAACTCTTTCAAATTCAGCATTATACTTAAAAAAAAAAAAAGTTAGTTGTCAGTAAGAAAGTGAACTCTTTTGGAAGGTGCATACCTGCATTCTTTTCTCTGTGTGTGTATATGCAGGTATACATCTCCTGACTTCCTGTATATACGATCTTGGCTCCCCTGCATCTTCTTTGCTGGTGTGATAACCATAGGAAATATAGGACGACAACTTGCTCTTGTAAGTACACACACACACACACACACACACACACACACAAACACACATACACGATTACTTGCTCTATACTTGCGTTATCAAGTGTTGTGTTAATAAAGTTCTCATAATGGTCATTGTCCGTTTATCACAAAACTGATTTAGTCTGAAATTGCACTAATAATAAGACTGAGGTCTTCTTTCCAGTATGAGTGTAAAGTTGTTCAGGAAAAGATTCATCAGGACTAAAACATCTTTTACCATGGATGCAAAACCAAGGGGACCTGCATGAACTTTTACAGTGAAAGAGGTGCTCTCTTACAACAGTACAGCCTCTCTGAAGCTTAAAAAAAGCTTGAAACTGGGATTGATTGACTGAAACATCTCTGAAAAGTGTTTCTTTAACTTGCATATGCATCTCTCTTGGATATGACGTGCCAAAGTGACTCAGACGTGGCAGTTCTTTCTGGAATATTAACTCATGAGCTATGCTTCTGGTCTATGTCTCTTACTCATATAAACTGATTCTTTCAGTGGGTGCTGCCAGACAGTGTTTTTCTAGGCATGAATAAGAATTACAGGTAGAGCATACTGTATACTGTATACTGTATATAGTGGTCAAACCATAGAAACAGAATCCTTAGCATACACATGTACAGTACTGTGCAAAGGTCTTAGAGACGTGGAAAGAAGTGCTGTAAAGCAAAGATGCCTTTAGAAATAATGAAATTAAAACATTTCTACAAAAAGAAAATACTATAAAGAGCAGTAAAGAGTAATGTACTAAACAAAGTCAATATTTGGTGTGGCAGCCCTTTGCTTTAAAAAAAAACAAAAAACAGTAGTCTTGGGTACAGTTTGTGCAGTTTTATTTGGAAATTGGCTGATAAGTTTTACTGAGCATCTTGGAGAATCTGCGACAGTTCTTCTAGACACTTTGACTGTCACACATTCTTCTTTTTTAAGCCTTTAATTTTTTTTTTTTTTGTCTGAAAAGTGGTCTGTTATGTAATCTGTTGCTTTCTTTACATACTTACAAACATTCTTCTGTAACATTTACTTTGTTGGTGGAAAAGTAATATTTGGAAATATAAAATGTTTTTTGTATTGAATAGGGTGCCTAAGACTTTTGCACAGTAGTGTATGTTGAAGTTAAACTAAGGTACATTGGTAACTACAATGGTATCCAAAGTTAATTTCAGTTTATCTTAAAGGCAAGCAGTGCAATTGCAATACGGTATACTGTGTTTATGATTACCGCTCTGCCACTTCTCCACACTCAGTAGCACACGGGTGACATGATAACATGCTGTGCGAGAGAGCAGGAGCATGATCAGTGTTAGATCGAGTGTGTATTAACCTACACAGTACTACATTACTTCAAACTACTTAATCATTTAATGATTAAGCTTTACCTCAGCGTCCCCGTGATCCTGCATTGCGTCCTGTTTAATCTCTCTCACACACACAGCCTTCATCCATCTTCTGTTGAATGTCCTGTTTCTAGTCATATAGTCATATAGACCTCAGCATTGCTAAGGGAAATGATAATGAACAGTGGTTTTGTTCATTTAGGATTGTTTAGTTTTCAGTTAAACTATGAAATTACCCCAATTTTTGCCTCAGCCTTAATGTTATTTTTCTAATCAAGGCTTTTATAGGGAACATAGGATCATCTGCTATGAAACATGCTCACTCTCATTATTTACCTCTACAACTGATGTGGTGTTAAAGATCTTTCATGTTTGGACTACTGTATTTCATCAGCATTGTACAAAATGGAGTTGAAATTAGAAGCACAATAATTGGGAAAATTATTTTTTTTGCGTCTGTTTTATTCAGTATGTATTTGTGAATGCTACATGTTGTCACATTACCTGTTTTAAGATGCATCTTTAACAGGAAAATAGAGTGTGATCTGTACTGAGTAATTATATTGAATATCATTATACTTTTTTTAAAATACCATTTTGACGTTTACAGGGAAGACTACAGTTTTTACTAACCATTAAATGACTGTTAATGGTGACTGTTCAGGACTAAGCTTAGTACACAGAGACAAGGACAAGTGTGCTATGAAACCCAGCAAGAAAGCTGTATTGGTTCTGTTTATGGGAATAAAAAACTTCAATATTTTACATTCACTCTTGCCAGAAAATGAGCAAATGTAAAACATGCTTAAAAAAAGGTGTATTGTCAGATTATTGTTTGGAATCCCTTCCACATTTCAACCTTTGATTCCATTATTAAATAAAAGATATTTTAAGCTGCATTCTCTGTTTGGTATCTTTAATCAAAATGACAAAAAATCAAAATCAAGGTCCAAATCTACTCCTGGATTTCTTATAATTTCCTTTAGTAAATCCTCTCCCTATGTCTTATAGTATGTGGTGGTTTGTGTGTGCATATGTCTGTCTGCTGAAGGAAACAATGTGTGAGTGCATTTTATTAACTAAATCCCTTAATCTCTGCCATTTTCATAAAAGCAGGTTAATTGCCTGAAATGTACAGTTATCTGCTAAATAATGTTAAACGCACGCCTGTGTAATTGATTTTTTTCAGCTTGGGTGTGTAATCCAGTTAACCTTCTGTCTGTGTGTGGTCTGCATACTTACACAGCATCTGAACAAATGCAGGGCAGTGGGTCTTTACGGAGAATTATCCGAGATGATTTATGGAGCTGACTGGGCGTGAACATACACTTACATGTATTCTGCTTTATTCAGAAATAGGATCCATATGCAGTGAGAAACCCTGCACAAAAACAGATAACATGAGGTCAACAGACTAGTGTTAGCGCGTCCTAACTAGTTGTTAGGTTGGATAATCAACTGCTCAGTCTTGGAGAAACCTGCTCATTTGTAATAATATAGATGTATTACTTTTAGCAAAGCACTAAAGAAGTAGTGCCAGTGCTCCAATTAACATGCAAGCGAGACACACCATTTCATTAATTCATTAAGTCTCCTGTTTAGTATGTCCTATTATTTATATTGATCAGGACGAAATTCCACTTTATGAGGATCTTCGTCCGAGATCCGGTTGAATGCAAGAAGGTTAGTATTCAACAGAATTCTGAGTAACAGTGATCATTCATCAGCATCATACTTTTTCGGTTCAAAGGTTTAAAAAAAAAAAAAAAACCATCTTCACACTTCCTCTTTGTGTTTGTGCTCACTGTGCCCATGATCCTGCAGATAATAAGCTTCCCGTGTTGCTTTAAATGTGTGCATGTAATTCAGGGTGATGCATCAGTGACATGCGATGTCCACAAGGAGGTCATTTCTGTAGTGGGTAAAATGTTTGGTTTTAGAGCCTGGAGTGATTTTTTTGGGTCATCATTTAACATCCAGTTTGCTTCTGTGAGATGTATTTGCTGGTCTTTATCACATGTAGACTATATTGTATTTCGGGAATAAACCGGTATTCACTCAAACTTCCACATTTATCACTATGAGCATACATTTTACACCACAATTACCCTTGTAGCCTATTACAACAGACTGTAAAATAACTTCTAGATCCATAAAACCTACACACAACATAGGCACACAGGGTCTATCTGATGGAGTTAATTAAGTCTTATATTCTGCTGGGACCGCTCATTTTTATTACAATAGCTAGTTTCTCTAGTAAAACTGAAAATATGTTTTAACCACATTTATATTATGTTATGGTACAATAAAGTGGTTAACAATGACTCAGAGGAACGTGTCTTTCTCTAGCAGTCAGCAATCAAGCACTTATTGTTCTAAAAGTAGCTTAAAAGATCTGTTGATCTTACAGAGGTTGTAAATTTAATATTCCCCAGTGGACAATCACTTAGCTGCAGCATCTAACACCAGTCTATTTAAAAATAAATAAATAAATAAAAGTAATAATAATAATAATAATAATAATAATAATAATAATAATAAAAAGATACAAAATAAAAAAATCATTTTTTCAATCAATTTCATTTATTCAGCTGTTTTATTCAGAGGCTTGTATGTGACACATTGCATGTTCATGAAACTTATTTGTAATTCTAACAGCAGTATTCAACACAACATTCAGATTTAAGACAGATCTCTTTGGGGTGGGTGTGTAGATGGAGTGTGTCATTGTGTAGCTACGATGGAAGAATGGAGCTATACAACACAATACTACACAACACTGTGTAGAACATTTTCACCCCCAGCAAACTCGCTCCAGGAGCACGCCGTGATTGACAGGAAGCCTCATTTCCGCGCCACGTGGCTGAACACGGGGTGGGTTCAATTCAAATACAGTCTCTTATTGCGCTTCCTCTGACACTGTCCATTACAAGAGGAAGCGGACGGTGAGAGCAGGAAGCGGACGGTGAGAGCAGGCAACGCACCATGCGAGGTGGATTGGAAAGGGGAAGTATGTGTGTGTGTGTGTGTGTGTGTGTGAGCTGTGGGCAGACAGACGCGCGCTCCGCTCCACAGCAGTCACATGGGCCAGCAGAGCGCTAACTATCTACACTGTGTTTAACACTCCTGCTACAGTGGAGATAAAAAAAAGGGCCATGTTTATCCTGGAATACAACAATTCTGCTTACATCATAAAATTGACATGCTGAATAAATGACATGCTGAACACCATTCCACTCCCTCTGCAATTTGTGCACGTCTGTATATATATATATATATCTCAGGGGCGTTTCCTCCGAGGAGGCAAGGGAGGCAGTGTCTCCTCAAAAAACTGGATGAGAAAATAATCGATATTGCAAAAATAAAACGATGCAAATATTACTAAAAATGGCATTAAAAGTATAAAAGCCACTCGTTTTTATAAAGTAACACTGTCCAACAGCGACACCCGCAGGTAAAGTTACAGCGGAGGCTCCCCTCAGCCCATTAACTTATAACAGAGACCCCATAACGTGCCGTGGGTTTAGTGGGGGGTCATTGAGAATGAATGGGGGAAAGTCACGTGAGAGGAGGCAACGCCTCCATCGCGCTATAATTGGATGTGATCGGTTATGATTGGATGTGATCGGTTATGATTGGATATGATTGGTTATGATTGGATATGATCGGTTATGATTGGTTATGATTGGATGTGATCGTTTATGATTGGATATGATTGGTTATGATTGGATGTGATCGGTTATGATTGGATATGATCGGTTATGATTGGTTCGTTCCAAAAATCCCGCCTCTTGTTTTCGTGCGAGCTCTCGGCCTGATGGACAAAATGATGGCGCTACTGACTAATTATAAAGTAAGTAAACAACTCAACCGCTTAGATATCACTGGTTTGTGTCACGTCAGAAATGAAAACTTGAAATGGCCTGAAAATGTGATGACTGTTAGTTTTTAGTGAGGATTCAGCTTGATGAAATCAAAGATGTATCTCCGTGTCTGTGTTTGTGTTTACAGCTTTTATGTCGATGACCCGAAAATAAGTTGACTATTAAACAGAACAGCTGAACATCAGTTCACAAATAAAACAATATTAGTAACACTTTACAAATAGGTGTCATTTGTTAGCATTAGTTAATGTGTTAACTAACATGAACAAACAATGAGCATTTATTCCAGTATTTATTAATCTTTGTTAACGTTAGTTAATAAAAATACAGTTGTTCATTGTTAGTTCATGTTAGTTCACAGTGCATTAACTAATGTTAATTTTAATCATGCATTAGTAAATGTTGAAAATAATATTAAATAAGATTAATAAATGCTGTAGAAGTATTGTTCATTCTTAGTTCATGTTAACTAAAGTAGTTAACTAATGAAACCTTATTGTAAAGTGTTTCCAAAATATTGTTCAAATTGTTACTGCAATAATTGTTACTTTAGTTATTATTTTGGAATAAATGTAAAAATGCATAAAAACACTATGAAATGTATAATTAGTATTAAAAATATTAAATAAAAGAAAATAAAATAAAATACAAAATAGAATTATATTTGTTCTCTCTTTTTTTATGTAATGTTTATATATATCCTCATTTTAAAACGCCACCGCATGCCACTGATATATATATATATATATATATATATATATATATATATGTACTACTGCTACTGTATTTATAAAAATATTGTATAGAATTTCTTGTCATTCCTCTCTACCTGGCTGCTGCCCCAATAACTGCTATGTCCATATATGGTATAATCATCTGCTGAATACTATGTCATAGTTGTTATGTTTACAGTCACAGCATTTTATAATATTGTTATTCTTTTGCACTACAGTTATATCTGACACCTTCATACTGGAACTGTGATCTGGTCGGCGCTGCACTCTCTCTTTCTGTGCCTATTGTCCTGTTTTAGTAGTTACTGTACCGTCTTGTGCTGTTTGCACGTGCACTTTACGTTGTAATGTGTGGTATCTTGTGGTTCTGTGTTGTTCTGTGTAGCACCATGGTCCTGGAGGAACGCTGTTTGGTTTCACTGTGTACTGTACTAAATGACAATGCAGCCACGTGACTTGCAATGAGCATTTGAGCAGTTACGGTCATACTCCCCCACTTCCAGGCGCAGTGGTATGATCGGTTGCCATGGGAATAGGCAAGCATTTCCAGAGTAACGTCATTGTATTGTGTGTATGTTGGAGCTTTTGCTTTTTAATAACCAAGTCCAAAAGCATATTAAAGGATATTTCTAGCTGTGCTCAGAAAATCTGACAATGGACTGGAAAAGGTTCGTGTCCAAATGATATGTATCTGTATCTGTAGGAACTGATGAGCAAGAAAAAAGAAAAAGAAGGAAAACACATGATTGATTTTCAGTTTATTTAGTGCACGTTTATATATCACCAGCAGAGTGCACTGCTCCCTAAAATATATAATCTCTCTCTCTCTCTCTCTCTCTCTCTCTCTCTCTCTATCTCTCTCTCTTTGTACTAACTCAGTCCCGATATAATGATAGAATTGTCTGAACTTTCTTTCTTTCTTTCTTAATGCATTTCTTTCTTTCTTTCTTTCTTTCTTTCTTTCTTTCTTTCTTTCTTTCTTTCTTTCTTTCTTTCTTAATGCATTTCTTTCTTTCTTTCTTTCTTTCTTAATATATTTTTCCTTTCTGAATGCATTTCTTTCTTTCTTTCTTTCTTTCTTTCTTTCTTTTTATTACACTCACAGGGTGACCCCAGGTCAACACTAAGCCCTGTTTCTGATTTACTAAAGAGTCAGTAAGAATGCAGTTTATAACTGTGAAAAACAGTATGTACCAGCAGTGTAGCATAGCTCCCATGGGAACACACACACACACACACACACACACACACACACACTGCAATGTGTGAAAGAATATGATAAAGTGTTTCTGTGTTGAGATCACTGCTTTTGCAGCTGTATACTGAATCACTTCACTTTCAGGTAGATTTTTCAGACAGCACTTGACTGGTCTCATTTGTTTTTCAACCTTGAAAGAATAAAGTCACAGAGGCAATTCCACCTCAAGAGTCAAGATCATGCTTACCCTTATTTCCTCAACCCACGTTGAATACACTATACATACTACACTACACTATACATACTACACTACACACATACACAAATACATACATACATGTAAGTCAGCAATCTACAAAAACCTAATTAGAATAATGGAGGAAAAGGAAACGTAGGAAGTAAAGGAAGAGGGAAAAGGAAATGTTACCTGTATGTCCTCTCTGTTCACTAAATTCATTTTAAGCACAAACAGGATGACAGGATGGAAACAGATCCACCTGGAATGATACTGACTTCTAGATGATTGTAGGTCCCTCTCTCCCTTATGACAGGTAAGAATTGAGATATTTAGGCTGCACAAATGTCTTATTTATTTCCATTTTTATGGATTTCATCACTAAAATGCAGCAATGAAGGAACTGGAGAGAATATTTATGGATATTTATTCCTCATATTTATGATATTTATGAAATTTATGAATCTCTCTCTCTCTCTCTCTCTCTGTGTGTGTGTGTGTGTGTTGGTGTGATGATGATGCCAATTTCAGACCCAACACACACCACACACACACAGCTGCAGTAATTTATAGGGCTGTCTCTTGGGAGTGTCACTTGCGGCATGTATGTGCTCTGAAAATCAATTACCCTGCTATTGTGATCGTGAATGTGCTGTTTAGTGCTAAAGAATTAAATAAGGCTTTATAACAAACATCAATTCAATATTCATTTTTAAAGTAACCTGTCAAAAAAAAAAACAAAACTGAAATTTAGTAGATATATATATATATATACTAGAACTACTAGTAGAACTACTGAAACAGCATTTTATTCTTATTTATTTCCCCTGGGTTTTGAATACACTGTTTTAATTATTTTATATAGATTTACAGCTGTTTTTTAATTTAAAAATCCATTTTAATAAGTATTGTTTTCCTATTGCTTATTTGTCCTTTTATATAAAAATTATACATAAAGCTTTTCGACTGTCCATATAGATTTAAGATTTCATTTTTGCTTTTTTTTTTTTAAGTACAAAACAGGTATGCTATCAAGATATAATTGTTTTTATAATGTTTTTACTAATTACTCTAGCATACCTTTGTTAAAGGTTGCTACATTTCTTGGAATGGAGAGAGGAGGAAGTGAGGTAGATGAAACGTTGGTACGGAGTGGAATGATATGTTTTTTATGTTTGTGTTATGAGATTTTTTTTTTTCGTTTGCTTTGTTGAACTGATGTTTGGAAGTCTGCCTGGAATAAAATATGCAGAGTGCAGCTTATCTTTGTAATTAAGTATTTTCCAGGGCTCGGTGGGTGCATACTTTTTTACTGAATCATTGAAGTATAATTGCTTTATGCTCTTCATCTCTGGCACTCTAGACTCTCTGATTTGCAGATATCTGACTCATATATGTTGTGGGGTGTCCCTCTCAACATCCCCCACTCTCCCTGCTCTGTTCTGTGTGTGTTTTATGACTCACCATATTTCTGCTTATTCAGTCTTGCCTCAGGGCTTGGTCCTCTTCATCCACTTATGAAGCACACACTTATGCCAACAGCCAGTCCATGCCAGAACGCTCCAGCTGCTAAGCTCAAATACCAGCAATCATCATTAATCTCCCTCAGTAGGAGGCATTTTAAAGTATAGTTTTAGAGGCTGGTAAGATTCTGTCAGTCAAAGACTACAACCCCATCACACTCTCACATACACATCAGGCCCATAGGGCTCTCTATCTGTCCGTTCACCCGGAAGAGGGGTGGGGTTGCAGGTGTACTGGTGCCTGTGCAGGGGCATGATTAGTGTGACATACATATGTGTGTGTGCTGAAAATATAAGGAATGTTCTTGCATAAGTGCACTGTGCTGGATGCGCGTAGTCATCTTTATTTGAAATGTTCTAAAACATTATTTCCTAAATGTCATCAGTCATCTTCACTAACCGCTTTATCCTAGTCAGGGTTGCAGTGGATCTGGAGCGTATCCTGGGAACAGTGGGCCCGAGGCAGGAATACACCCTGGGTGGAACAATTCCATCACAGAGCACTACACACACTCACACCTAGGGGCAATTTAAACCTTCCAATCTGTGTATTTCGAAGTGGGAAGGGAAACCAGAGATTCCAGAGAAAACCCATATAGATATTGGGAGAAAGTGCACAGAGATCTGCACAGATGGTAATCAGAGCTCAGGAACAATCCAGGAACCCTGAAGCTGTGAGGCAGCAATGCTACCTGGTGAACCACCATGTTTCCCAAATGTACACCTGATAAAAACTGCTGTAGTGCAGAAGCATAAGCCCTAACACTAAAATTCATGCTTTAATCCCAGCTTTGCCATAAATTATAGTCAGCAGTTTTAGTGCAAGATCAGTATGGGAGATTAATGAATGGACAGGGAAGGTCCTTGTCCTGATTAGCTGGATACTGCTGGTCTAGCTGATTTGTTTTTCCGAATTACAGAGCCCTGGCCAGCACCGAGTTCAGAGTTTCTGCTCAGAACAGATACTTACTCACCTGTCTTCACTGTTTCCTAAAATTTAACAATGATAAAACATAAGCTTATGCTTTCATTAGCTCTCATAGTGTAATGCTTCTTTTTATTGGTACACAAGCTAAAACGCTGTACAAACATCAATAAATTCATAACTCAACACACACTAGGTTATCAGTTACACTGGTTTCCTGTCCCTTCCCGCGTTCAATACAAGCTACTTTACATTAGTTTCCAAGCCCACGGATGTGTTCCTGCACATTTTTCTGAGCTTCTCCACCCTTGCATTCTGTCCTGAACCCTCTGGTCCTCTGGCAACAGATTGCTTGCAGTACCCAACATACTTTTGTTATGTACTTTGTAAAGTGACCTTGGGTGTTAGAAAGGCACTACATAAATTGAACACCTAAGTAACTAAATAAATTTACACGCAAATTTGTTCTCAAAGGCTCACTCCATTCTGTATGGATTTTTTTCAGTCTGGTCCCATCTAGCACTGAAAAAGTGTTGAGCTGGTGCTATTGCTGTGCAGGTGTCTGTGGCTTTGGGTTCAGAGAGCATAAGTGGGGTCAAATAACTGGTTTTAAACGGTGCTACAGCCACCTGTCCAGAGTCAAAGGTTAGAGTCAGCCAGGTCACACCAGGAGCTCACCAACCACATAAACCTAGACAACTCAAGACATATACATCTTACATTCTGCTTTAATGGAATGTTAAAGCAGAATATAATTCAGACAATTAATTGTGTCTATTCCTGATCAGGAAAATAAGCCTTTTCTAGGCCTGCTCAGTGGTCTGTATGTGTGAGATCTCTGTCTCTTGAAATGTGAGTGTATTTAGAGATGCTGAGTTACATGGATGCAGCAAAAAAAAGTTTTCAGAATTAGCAGTTCTAGCTGTTTTAAATCTGTTTTTTGTCTCGCACACAGGTACAGGTCTTTGTTCAGTCAGCAATAGCGTGTTAAAGTGGAAGAAATGTTTACAGAATGTCATGAGGTTATATGTTCTTGGTCTCTGTCTTTTTATCAAAGCCAGCCAGAAGGCAATATTTTGCTATTTAAATGGGAAAGTGCATTGCCTTTAAAATTAAGTACAAATAAATCTTTGTATATCAGTGTATATTGAGAAATATATATATATATATATATATATATATATATATATATATATATATATATATATATATATACTGTATGTGTATATATGTATATGTATATATATATATAGGGGAACCAATCAGCCAGGTCCCCTTGTGTCGCCAACGGCTCTGAACGGCCCCATATGCGGCCAGCTGCTATGCACTGTGTGTTCTGACACTTCTATCATAGCCAGCATTAACTTTTTCAGAAATTTGTGCTACAGTAGCTCTTCTGTGGGATTGGACCAGACGGGCTAGCCTTTGTTCCCCATGCACATCAGTGAGCCTTGGGCGCCCGTGACCCTGTCGGTGGTTCACCGGTTGTCCTTCCTAGGACCACTTTTGGTAGGTACTAACCACTGCATGCTGGGAACACCCCTGAAGATCTGCTGTTTTGGAGATGCTCTGACCTAGTTGTCTAGCCATAAATAATTTGGCCCTCGTCAAAGTCGCTCAGATCCTTACGCTTGCCCATTTTTCCTGCTTCCAATGCATCAACTTTGAGAACTGACTGTGCGTTTGCTGCCTAGCAAACGGAGACTAAGTAAGCCCTTATTGAAATTAAAATTCTCCACTACACTGAAGGTTATGCCATTGATTTTGGATTAGTGTGAGATGTCTATGTTACTACACTGCAGACTTGTGTCCTATCTTGCATGCCTTGTCCTGTAACCATTTAGTGTTAGTAAGTTCACAATAATGTTAAGAATAAGCTGTCCAGAACTGAATGGCTGTTTTTGCTTGTATTGTGACTCATTGTATGGTTTTTGATCATGCCTCTGGATTGTTGTGGTGTGTTTTATACACTCAGAACATGTATCCCTCATGTCACATTTGTGACACTCTCTACCAGCGGTTCTCAGTCCAATTTTCATGTGCTTCTTTTTTTTCCCCTCTAATCTGCTTGTCTAGATTTATGTAGGGTTTGATGCTCCTAGATTGAGCTTGAGAACTACAGCTTTACACATGCTCAATACCTACACCAGTTCTTTCCAATGCATGGGACCCCCAAACACTGCATACTTTGTATTTGTGTGAAAACAAACTTAACTCAACCCATAAAAGTCTGCGTAGCTCAAGGACTGGAATTAAGGCTTATATAGCGAGTTGAACGGACTGATCATGGCTAAGCCAGCATCCTCAGTGATGCTACACAGCTCCTCAATGTTAGGATCTGAGTTTGTTCAGGAATCTCATGTCTGTGCTTTTCCTCCTGAGTGCCTCACACTTAACAGGATGTTCAAGCTGAATGCTCACACACACCATTTTCTTTGACTCTTTGAAGGATAATGGCTGCCATGGCAACTTTCTGTAGAAACGTATAGACAATCCTATTGGCTGCCCAATTTTCCGCTCACTAAAAGCACACGTTGTTGTTGTTAACACTGAACCTGACTTTGTATGTTGCTGAGACTCTTATAAGACCAGTGATTTATCAAACAAATTTGAAGAATGCTTTATAATGTTATAATGTCCAGAAGTGATTAAGATATACAAGAAATACATTTATTTGTATTTTGGGATTTGTACTTTTATCATAGGAGTCTGCTCTTGTATGTGTTTGGGGTGTGTGTGTGTGTGTGTGTTTTCTCCTTCTGCTCTTGTCATGTGCGGCTGATCAGAGTGCTCCCCTGCAGTGTGTGTGTGTCACTGCAAAATGAGCCCTTGACTTGTTTAGGAAGTAAGGGAGCCTCCGCTTTGTCCATACTCGGTGGGGCAGAGAGAGAGAAAGAGAGACAAGGAAGAGGGATCAAGAATGAGGGATGAGAAAAATCAAATGACAGAAGAAAAAAACAAAGCGTCTAGACAATATTGCTAACCTGAAGACAGGCAGTGACACTCATCCCCTGGGAATCTTTCACCTCTCCTCTAGGTCTTGTTCCACCCCTCTCTCCTCTCTCTGTATGTGTATTTGAACCAGGTGTCTGTGTTACAGCAGGTGGGGGGTGGGGACATTTGCGAGATGTTCTATTTAAAACAGTCACTAACCAGATCGCTAATAAACCTTTCACCTTTCACCCTTTTGGGGTCACACAGGTCACAGCAAATGTGCAGTCTTTGCCACCCACTGAGGCCTGCAGCATGCAGAGAAACATCCTCCTACTACCCTATACACACACACACACACACACACTCACACTGTACATCCTATCTGTATCTGTATTTGGATTTAAACCCAAAGTGGGTGTAGCCTTAACCAGAAGGAAGTTTTTTTTTATTAAATATGAACCCCAAAGTAACTTAGGAAAACCCTGGAAAAACCCAGAGGTAGAAATACCAGCAGTGTTAGCATGGTCTGTAAATTCTGGCTTTGACAGTTCCTCGACCTCAGCTACATCACTCAAGTTCATAATTGATCTCAATTAGAGATGTGCATTAGGCTGTTTTTAATCCCACCAGTGCCATTATTATAGAACCAACTAACAAATTAGGTTGGTTCTATTTCCCCAAATAAAAAACAAACCACTAGCTTAGGTTTTAACCGTCATGATATCATTTTTATTGCTAAAATGTTTAAAACTGTTATGACAATTTTTCACAAAAGATCAAGAACCTGGTCAGGTGTATGTGTGTATGTGTGAACTGATATACAGCCATTGAGTGGATTTTATGGCATGTCTTTTATACATCGCACTATATGTGATATTAATTTTATACAAAATCATCCTAATTCCAGGACCTCTCTCCAGGGATTTTGGGAGAATGAAGGATTTGGGGAGAATCAGTAGGTGAGTCACACCTTTACTAAAAGTCTCTCTCTCTGCTCTCCATGGTGCTGATTTGGTTTTGGCATAACTAATGTAGTATTGGACTGGTGAGGCTCTGTGGTGTTACACTGGGTTTGGGCCAAGCTTTGTGGTACTGGACACATCACTGGATTGAGACTTTGTGGTACTGGACCATTACTGTTCCCAAACCTAGTAGTACTGAACCTGTTTCAGATGAGGTAGGGTGATATCATTCATTTAGACTCTTCCAATACATTATAGGTATACCATTTTGCCATTTTATTGCATCACATTTATTGCACAGTAGGTTCATGTTCTCTCATAAAGCCTTTTTGTAGGATTTGGTTACTTTATGTATTCGTTTTGCATAATGCCCACAGGGCAAGTGAGAATATTTGGAACTATGCATTTGTGTAAATGGACATGTTTGCTAGTGGCCTTCAGATGAAACATACACAAATATTTTTTCAATTGAGAACAATTTACAATAGTCATGTAAAATTTGTTTTTCAGTAACTCACAGTACTCCAGTAACCAAAATGAGAGCGGACATGTGTTACAATCAACATTTTTACAACTTTGTAACAATTTGCACTCAATTTATATGAAAGGTTTTAGGGGCAGTGTTTGAATGTTGTCCTATGAATTAATTTGTATGTAATAAACTGAACTCCAACCACATTGCCCTCTCCTGTTTGAATTTGTATGAGTTCATTTTTGTCTTTGTGTGTGTGTTCAAATTTAGAGGCTGTGAACTTGGTGAACATACGGCCAGACATTAGCATAAGAAAGTAGCCATTCTGGTGTGGGAGTGTCTCTGTCTGTTTGTGTGCGTGTGTGTGTGTGTGTGTTTCTAAGGATGCTCCAGATGGGCTCAAGCAGCTCAACCTTTGACCCTGGGGTTGTAATGATGTCTGATAGACTGGTTGTGACATCACATGACTGTCACCTGCATTCTCCATCACTGCAAATCAAACTACCATTATAACACACACTCACACACACACCCCCTGAGAGACTCTTCAGTGTGAAGAGTAATAAATTGTGCTTTACTAGGACAGAACAAGCAGCTTGGCCATTATCCCCAGCGCATGCTGCTCAATAGAGATAATCATTTAATGATTATACTAATTACCTATCAATGATCATTAGGCTGTCATTACTCTGCAATAATGGCACTATAATAAATTACTCTTAAACATGATTCTGCAATCAATTAGCTCCAACCCTGTGGTAAATGATTTATAATTAATAATTGAATAATTGACATTTAAAGCAATCTTTAGACTACAATGTAATGGCTATGGTTGATAATAGATTCTTATTTATATATGAAAGTTGTATAGAGGGATGTTTAGATTTATTGGCTGGGGGGGATAAAAGTGTCTGTGGATGATCTTAAAATAAACCTGATCGCAAGCAAACTTTGTAAGAATTTAAATGAATGTGGGCAATGAGTTTGGATTTAATTTGATTTTGAATGAATGAAGTCAGCTGGCATGGTGGGGCCGTGGATGGCAGCTCCAGGTTCCATAGTTTGAGTTCAGGTTTTTATCTGTATGGAGTTTTGCATGTTATTCCTGTATTTGTGTGGGCTTTCTCTGGGTTCTCCAGTTTCCTCCCACCTTCCAAAAACATGCAGGTAAGTGGATATGCTAAACTGTGTGTGTATGTGTGAGTGTGCGTGTGTCTGTATGGTGCTCTGCGATAGACTGGCATTCAATCCTGGGTGTATTCCCACCTCATGCCTAGTGTTCCTGGGATACACTGATGCAAAGGCACTTACAGAGGCAGAGGGCCAGTTACGATTAGCTGAAGTGTGTAAGACTATGGAACTGAATAAGCGAATAATGTAGGGCTGGTGAGAAGTGTGTGAGGACACGGGGATATTTCTTGAGTATCATTGCTACAAAACAAAACACAACATGCACTAAACGTAATACTTTAATCACTTAAATTTCCAGGTGGGCCCAGGCTTACATTTCTCACTCTCATAACTATATACCCTTTCTGTTTATTTTCACTGCAAGTCAGTAATGCTTTGTGATGGTCATTGAGGTGTTTTCTGTAAATTTTCTGATGACACAGGACAGAATGAGGCCTCCGAGTGACTGTACAATGTGTGTGTGTGTGTGTAACATGTGTATGTGGTGGAGTATAATGGAACATAAAAGCTCATCTCTCAGCTCGTTCATCATCCACTTTACAATCCAACCTGCCAACCGTAACCAAGGCAACAGCCTTGCATGCACCTTACTCTCATCGCTCAGTGAGCCAATGGGCCGAAAGCGTAAATGATGTTCCATTAGCTTCCTCATGCCAGAGTCATTGTGGGCCAGTAGAAGGTCAAAGGACATAAGATCCCTCATTCTCAATCTGACACACACCGTCCACTCCAAACAATACGCCAATGATGTAGAGTGTGTTGTAGAATTATGTAGGTTGTGTGTGCCAGCAGTGTAGAGGGATTTACTTTTAAATTAGGAAAAGTACATGGTACTATTAAGATCAAAATGAAAATAGTGGATATTCTAGCTGAGAGGTAGAACTTGGTGGTCATAAGTGTAATGCTGTTATTGGTAAATTGCTGTATAACTGTTTGGATACTGGAGCTAGACAAAATTCTGGCATCTGTTCATATGTAGACTTTGCAATGCTAAAGTAGGAGTTTGGTTCCATGGTTCTGACTGTTGTTTTTCCTTGTGTTTGTTTCTCACTATGTGTTGTCTTAGTTTTCTGTATTAATATAATTCCATTAAGGTTCTTGAATCAACAAAACAACAAAAAATCTCATATTTTTTCTTTAACAACACCCAAATGTTTAAATACTGTGACAAGACATGTTATATGTAAGCATCTGGGTAAAAGCTTCATTTACTGCTTTAAAAGTTCCAGCTTGTTTTGTATAGGATTATTCAATGAATCATTAACTATGACTTGTTTCTGCAAACACTGGCTAGCTATGTTAGCTTGATAGATTATACTTTTAATTTCAAGTGCAGTTAATCTATTAAGGCATATTGGGAAAGTTGTATTAGGGAAAAATCACTACTGTATCCAGATCAAATGTATGAGTGTATAAGAAACTAATTATGGACTCAGATGGTGAGAATTTATTGTTATTTCCATATTCTCAAATAAATATCAATGTTAACATTTATGTTTCTACATAAGCAGATATGAATACCTTTGATACAGGTTTGTAGAGTGCATTCTATAAGTATTGACCCCCTTTGAATTTTGGAAGTATTACAATCTGGAATTGAAATGGATTTAACTGGTAACATTTGAAGGTGCAAAATATTTTTATTGTAACACAAGGTTTAATTAAACAAAAAACAAACAATCAAAAACCCAGACGTGTTGGTCGCATATGTATTCACCACCTGGGTCAAAACTTGGTAGACCCACCTTTGGCGGAAATTACAATTGTCCTGTTGTCTTTTGCAGACTGGAGCAATTTTCTTCTAGAAATGCCTTGTACTGAACTTCATCCATCCATCTCTCCAGCTCTATCAAAGTTACCCTTGGCCTCTTGGTTGCTTCTTTGACTTATTCCCTCTCTACCTGATCACTGACTGTTGGTGGACAGCCTCCTCTAGGCAGAGTCAAAGTTGTGCTGTATTTTCCCCAGTTTTAATAATGGATTTAACTGTACTCTGTTGTATGTTCAACGTTTGGAATATTATTTTTTCAACAAACCCTGATTGAAACTTTTCCAGAACTTTGTTTCAGAGTTGTTTTGATAGCTCCTTGATTTTCATGATGCTTTTTGTTGAAGTATGCTCTCTAACAAACTCTAGGGCCTTCTAGGAGCAGTCATATTTGTATTGCGATCATGTGAGCCTTTAACTGCACATATTCAACTAATTATGTGATTTCTGATGACAACTGGTTTCACCGGCACTAATCTAGGGGTTTCTCAGCAATGGGGTGAATACTTACGCGGTCACAAATTTTATGATTTCTAACCCCTCCCACTCCCACATTTCAGTATTATGGGCTATTCTGTGTAGATTTATGAAATACAATCCCAGTTAAGTCTATTTCAGTTTCAGGTTGTAACAAGACAAAATATGGAAACGTTCAAGGGGAGTGAATACTTATGCAAGGCACTGTATCTTAATTAAAATGTCGGCTGTCTTAAAACCCTCTGTTAGCTAACTACATCCCTAATATTTATATCTATGGAAAATATACAGAAATAATAATCTGAAAGTCACCCATAAGTATGTGCCTCTGTTAGACAGGTGGTGGTTAAGCCTAGACATGTGTGTATGTATGTACTGTATGTCAGGCAGGTAGTCTGCAGGTCTACTGTCTCCCTGGCTTTAGTCATGAATCTGCTACCGTGTCAGTTTAACGTGTAGTCAGAGCTGATAGTCATCACACACCAAACACAGCTCTGATAAGGCCGCTGTGACATTAAACAGAGGTTTCGCTTCAGGCTACCAGAGCTGCAGAATCCCTCGTACCAACATGCCTTTATACACACACAGACATGCACGCACACACATACACAAGCATACAGTAGGCTACATCCACTTTTACAGTTTGTGAAAATGTTAACTTGAATTGTGAGTATGTTAAATTCTCATGGTTCTCTCGGTGTGTGTGTGTGTGTGTGTTTAGGTAAAAAGAGAGAAGCCGGCAAGAAAGGGAGGGTGAGTTTAATGTATGGCTCTTGTCATGTCCTACTATGTTATTGAGGCTAAATGACCACTGCCTATCTGATAGCATCTAAACTATGAGGGCACATGATTTATGACCTCGTTGCTCAGGACATTCTGACAGCTCATCCTTGTTTCTTGTGTGTATGTGTGTGTGTGTGTGTGTGTAGGAGAGAGAGAGGTGAGAGAAACATTTGACGCTGAGTGTCCGGTCCTGCTTTAAGCGTCCGGTTTTATGGTGTTAATAGTTGCTTTGCTGACAGCACGGTGACATGCTACAGACACACACACTGCAATTTCAGGCTTCTCTGTTTTGCATCGGTAGTGCAAGTCACAGTGATAAAAGAGAGGGAGTTTAAGAGGAACTGTGTGTGCAATTTTACTGTATCCTATATAGATCTAATCTGTGTGTGTGTGCGCGTGTGTGTGTGTGCGTGTCCGTGTAGGTATGTGTTTGTGAATGTCGGGATAAAGACTCCATGAACTGCTGAACTAGTAATCTGTCAGAAGTGCACTGGAATTTGCTGCCTTTTAAAGCGACACATTGTGACTTCAGATCTGTGTTGTTCACATTAATTTAATTAATGTGATATAAACAAATTGTAATATAAAAATATAAACAATTGTTGAATATTTTTCACATCCAAGTCCCAATATCTCATTGAGTCTCATAGACTATCATTAACTAGCAGGTGAATAATAGTGCAAACCAAATTATTAGAGTGTGTAAACATTTCTTTGAGGTAGTCACTACGTGTCATTTTATCTACATTTTTGTGAGTAACATACTGATAAACATTTTGCTTCTGTCATGTGTATATGACCTGTGAATTTGCTGTACACATAAACTACAGTATATGTGAATCTACAGAGGATGTATGTACTATTCAAGCATGATACGTAACTTCAGTTTCGGCTTTTTTTTGTCAGTTTTAATAGGACATTCTGTTAGAAAATTATGCATGTGTAGTAGGGAAACACTAATTACATTTGTATGAACTACTGTTTGTCCAATAAGACTATTCAGTCTGATTATTTGACTTCTTAAAAATGTTTAGTTATCATCTCTTTCCAGAAGATTGTTCCATATTAGGCCATGTTAGCCTCTATAAAGTGATCCCTGATGTATCAGCATATGATATATAAAAGCTACACTTTAAAATAAGAATTTAGTTCCTATGCATTTACTGTGGCATTACTGTCCAGATTGGTGTAATGCCAAAATCTTTTGATTGTGTGGTTGTGCAGCATAAGCACCTTCATAATGTAGCTAATTACACACTTCTTGTTACAAACAATCAGAAATATAACTTTATAGTTGAATGTATAATTTATGTATAACCATACCAAGTATTAAAGACACTTAACCTTTACATCTTGTAACAAAACCTGAGAAAGTCACATCTTTACTTTTTTCACACCCCCATCCACAACAACAGCTACTACAACAACAAGAACAACAACAGCAACTACTAGTACTACTACAACAACAGCAAAAACAACAACAACAGCAACTACTAGTACTACTACAACAACAACAAAAACAACAACAGCAACTACTAGTACTACAACAACAACAAAAACAACAACAACAGCAACTACTAGTACTACTACAACAACAACAAAAACAACAACAACAGCAACTACTAGTACTACTACAACAACA
>CM075007.1:18814088-18832599 GCA_037576675.1 Pangasius sanitwongsei | reverse complement strand
CTTCCCCACTCACACACACACTATATATATATATAGATAGATATAGATATATATATATATATATATATAGATATATATATATATATATATATATGAGACCTCGGCACAGCTTTGCGTTGTAATCCATTATGTCTCGGCGTGGGCAGGTGGGCAGGTCTGAGAACTCTATCCCCAGCACTATTTGTTGGAAGGTAATTAAATTCTAATTAGGACACTAAGACTTGCCCGTTTTGTGAGTCAGCTCCATTCAGGCGCTTAATGGCCGAACAGCCTGCTATCTCTCCTGCAGGAAGCGCATCGAGAGCGTCCGTGAGAGATAATTTATAGGGTTTAATTACAGCGCATTCAGCGCGATCAGCTAGGCGTTCATCATATCCGAGTGAATAGAGTAGAGTGAAACCCGCCGCTTAATCAGGCGCGAGCGGGGACGAGCTTCCGCTGCACCGCGTTACGCAGACGCGGCGCACTGAGCCAGGGCTCACTGAGACAACATTTATACACCGGGCTTGATCGACGCTCAAGCGTTTAGTGATTAATTTCAGCGCGGTGTATCAAAACATGATAAATGTCGTTTTCAACGCGGGAAAACCTTGCTTAATATGCAGCTAAATATGCTGCCCAGCTGGACCTGTTCCCATGAGAAATGAGTGAAAACTTACTGCTAATGCAGCACAACGTCTACAGGCTATAGTGCAACTGATATTAAATTCGACATGATGTAGTTTTTCCCCTTTTAATTAATGCATATGGTTCATGATTATTAAAATGATTTAATTCAAGCAGTAGAGTGGTAAGGTATGATTTAATAATACGTTTAAAAATCTGTCGGTGTTCAGCAGGAAAAAATAAGCCCAAAATAAAGGTTATGGATGACATATTAATTCTATTATTGTGTTTTGCTCGCTGGTGAAATTGTAGCATGCGTTAGTACATCAGCAAGTATTCCGCTTTTATTGCTAGAAAGTTTCGATTGCTTCGTAATTTAATTTAATTTAATTTAATTTAATTTAATTTAATTTAATTTAATTTAATTTAATTTAATTTAATTTAATTTAATTTGTTATTTTATTATTAGAATTATTCAGGGATCTTTAGGAGTTAGGCTGTATGTAGTTTACGCTAATGGTAATAACATTGTTACAAACTGCTGCATGCACGAGGGTTTCATTTTATCGTGGATCCTCTGAGCTGTGCGTGACTGCGGGTTTATTCATGCGGGAGGAATGATCACCCTGCATTCACGCAACACACGTGGCTAAGATACACCTCCATCTGTTCTATTCTATTCTATTCTATTCTATAAAAATGCAAAAAAAAAAAAAAAAAAAGCCTACGTTATAAAGCATATCTTGTATTGGCAAAGTTAAAAAAAAAAAAAAAAAAGAAAAGAAAAAAAACAAAAAAAAAAAAAAACGACGGTTTGACTGAACTTTAGAATTTTTTGTATTGCTACGTTGCAGAACATTTCTTTGTTTCTCACCACCAGGGTAAAAAGCTCCCATGGCACTACGGTGAATACAAAACAACAACCAAAACAACAACAACAACAACAACAAAACCTTTCACCTCTTGTTTAAGCTGGGAAGCTGGACAAGGACATGGCTACACCCACACTACACTCCTTTCCTTTTTAATGTAAGCGCTGTTCCATTATCATATCAAAATCATTCATCTGATATTCTGAAATGTTTGTAATATATTTGTATCTTTATATTATAACAGTTCGTTGACTCAAATTGAATGTGTTTTATTTGATCGACTACAGACGAACTACTTGGGCCTTTTTATTTATTTAGGCCTATTTTTGTTTTATTTTGACGATCGACCTAATGAATATTAATCTACTGCGATTTCACAGGCACCCAAAGGTGATGCGTAAGAGAGACTCACTCCAACTATCAGCAAATGCAGGTGGCTTTCAGTCACCAGAGATTATTATTTGGGGTAAAGAGGGAGATTGTGTTCATAACGGGAAGGTTGTCCTGTGCTTTGGTGTTACTGGATATCTTTCAGCCTACTTAGGCTAGAGAGAGAGAGAGAGAGAGAGAGAGAGAGAGACTGTACTGTTGAATGCATGTACATTTGTTTCTATTTATTTTATTTCTGTAGTTATTTTCTAACTTGTAATGTCTAACTAGACTATATCCAAGCTTTGACAATACAAATGGTAACATGTGTCATGCCAATAAAGCAACCTTTTGTCTTTGACTTGAGAGAGAGAGAGAGAGAGAGAGAGAGAGAGAGTCAGTCTATATTTACGCATAAAAGGATTTACTTAAAAGAGAATATCAAGTAAAATTTTCCTTTTCGGTACAAAAAAAAAAAAAAGAAAAAGAAAGAAAGAAAAGAAAAAGAAAGAAAGAAAAGAAAAAGAAAGTTGAACAGCCTGCCTACAAGCACATGGAGCAAAGAAATCCAGGTCTGAGTGTGGTGAGGTGTTTGTGAAAACCTCTCACGCCATCTAGTGGCGAATAAAAGTTGAACTAGCGCGCCATGCACCATGTTGGTGGAGCAAAATGACTGCAGTCTAATCAGTGAATGAATGTAACATGCTTTCTTTACAGGTTGTCATTAAGCATTAATCTTCCTGTACAAGTGCCAGGCTGCAGTTAATGCCAATGGAACCAGTATTATAAGCCTAATAGTTGCTGTAAGTGTGACATCTTTGAAATATTAACCTTTAACAATGACCTAGTATCAAACAATAACTGGTGCCATAAGAATTACAAACCCCAAATTCACTTGACTAGTTTACAGGGTGACTGATCTACAAATGTACTTTCAGGAGTTTAATGAAGCAATGTAGTCATGATATTTGCTAGTTATTTTTTATGTTTAGAGTTTACTCAAATTATGACATGTGCTTCAAACTTAGGAACCTCTGCTATTTATCTCTGATGAAGCGGTCTAAAACAATGTGCTACATTACTGTAAAACATATTAGAAGTGATTGAGAATAACTCTGACATTGCAATGCACTGTAATCTGTTTTCGACTTTGTCATTTATGAAAGGACACAGACATCACGTTAACAGAGTGTTAGCACCTGAATTAAAGTAGCTTACAGGTCATTAGATCTTAGGTCTGAATAATACATATGGTTATGCATAGACTCTGATATGTCTGTTGTTATACAGTTAAAAAAAAACAAACATCATATGAAAATTATTTTTGAGCACATGGAATTTCAAATGATCAGTTTATACATGTAACTATAGGAATAACAGCATATTAGCTAACACACTAAAAAAACTGTTTAAATCTAGAACCCTTAAAGGTGTCCAAAAACTGTTCTGTGTGGTAACCTACACAGGTAGAACCCTAAGAACATATCCAAATAATCCTGAAGATCTCCATGAACGCTTCCTGAGTGTAAGCAGTTTTTAATCTAAAACAATATTTGTTATTATGAATGTTAATATTATGTTAATTTTACACACTCTCTTTTACTAAAATATAAAGATAAATTCAATGTGACACATCATGTTGACTGTAATAATCTGTAATAATGACTGGAATAATTTTTTTTTTTGTCTTATTTAAGCAGTCTCCATAGACACTAGTGTGAAAATATTCCTGTAACCAAAATACAAAAATAATAATAATAAGTAATATTTACTGTATTGCTGTATAAGCTATCTGTTTGTAAGTGCATATTATTCATTCTATTTCTTATAGCATTATCTTCTATGTCTCTTTTTTGTTTGTATGAGGTGAGATATATTGTATTACTTGCTTAATATTATTTTTCTGGTGTTAAGGAAGTTTTCTCCGGGGTCTCCGGGTTCACCACGATCCTGACCCTGACCAGAATAAAGCGCATACAGAAGTTGAATGAAAATGAATTAATGGTGTTAAATTAGTAAATAGTGTTAAATAGTGTTTCATCCACTTTATTAAAGTGACATTGGCACTGCTCATATTACAGGTTTCACTGCTTTGCAGTATTGCTGTAGTTATATAAGGTACAGACTGCAAAGAATAATAAGAAGCCAGTATGGTCAAAGGTTTTTATGTGAATGTAGTTGCATCATCGTCATCTTTCAAAGGCATCAAAGAGGGTAAAAGCAATAGCATAATAATGATAATAATAAGTAGTATAGACATACAGCAGGGGGGAGTATTGGGATCTAATAGCCTGCACTTGCCCTGTAGCGATGTAGTGAAGGAATTACTTCAACAATTCAATATGTACATATTCTTTCTCCATCTTTAGCAAAAAAATAATAAAATGTTACTTACTTTATAATGGTGTGATTTGTACATAATCTTTTCATACTGAAAAGATTGGTAATGAATTTCAAAAATATGAACTATAATTGAATATTGAATATTAAATATACATGAACACGTTAACTTCTGTAGATAGTGAACACCCTGAGGATTTCAGAAATGTACATGTGTCGGGGTATTTGTTTTATTACAGGCAAGAAAGCTTAGACAATGGGAAAATTCAAAAACTGAATTCACCCTACCTTCTCCTAATAAATGCTAATATTGTCAGTTCCAATATTCAAGAAATAAAAAACAGCCACTAGGTGGTGGACTAGACTAAAGTTCCGAAAGGAGTCTTGGCGTCTTGCCATTTGGTTCATTTGGTTTCTGTCCTAAAGACAAGTTGGCCTTTTAATCTTGGCATTGTGAGCTAAAGATGTAAAGTGTTCTGTCTTCTTTGGCTGAAAAATCAATGTTTTTCTTGCAGTATACTGAATACATTTTGGAGTGAACTCCAGAAGTCAAGATGCATCATATTAAAAAAATCAACAAACTGGAGAGAAGCCATATTTTTTTCTGCCTCCACATCCCGCTTTTGTGGTCAGGTCTTTTGCTAATGAGTGCAGTCAGATGAATTAGACACATCAACAGCGCTGCCATCTTGGAAAGGATTGAGGCTGAAGTCACAGGTTGAGGTCATAAAGATGAATTGAGGTTTGAGATTTACTGGAACAAATAAAGTAAATTGTGCAGCTTATTGATATAGGACTTACCAAGCTGTAAAAACATAACAAGGAGATGTTTCATCAATGTTTCACAGATGAAAGTTCTGACAAAATGTGCGTTTACTTTTTATGAAGGCCTCAATGCGGTGGCAAAGGCAGATTTGCTGACTAATTAACTTTAAAGCTATTCTAATCATGATTTTATATTACTGGTTCTGTGGTAATAATATTTGTCCAACTAAAATTCAGTCATTCATTTTTTTTCATCTTCAGAAACAGCTTTATCTGGGTCAGGGTTGTGATGGGTCCAGAGCTTATCCCAGGAATACTGGGCACGAGGGAAGACAGCTCATAGCAGGGCACCATACACACATACTCGTGCACTCATTCACACCCAAGGGCAGTTACTGTAGCCAATCCAGAACTTGGAGGAAACGCACATGGACATGGAGAACAAACAGAACTCCACACAAACAGTAGTCCAAACTCAGGATCAAACCATCAACCCTGGAGCTGTGACATGACAAGACTACCTGCTGCACTCCAACAAAAATTTCGACATAAAATGAAAGGCTTATTATTAATCAGATCTTAAAATACAAGCTGAGGTTTTGTGCAGGTTTAAGGTGTTTTTTTAATTGACGTTACTTCGTGTTACATACTTTGTGGAGTGACCTTGTGTGTTAGAAAAGTAGTATATAAACTGACCAAACAAACAAATTAATAAATAAATTGACCCAAAGCAATGTGTTTATCCTTGTTGTAATAATGTAATAGCTGAGGCACAAATACAGACAGGAAGGCAGACAGACAGCTCTTATTTATGTGTTTAGCGTCCCTCCAAATAAGAATGAGAGGGTGGAGGAGTAGAGAAAGATGGAGAAAGATAGAGACTGTCACAATGTTATCTTTAAATCTTCAACATGCATTACTGTGTTACAACTGTGATTATTATTAAAAAAAAATCATTGTATACACTCAGTCCAATTTGCATGTGTGCCTATGTATGTGTGTGTGTATGTATGTGTGTGTGTGTGTGCCTGTGTCTGTGTGTGTGTGTGTATGTGTGTTGGGGATGTGGGGGTGTTGGGTTGGTTGTTGTGGCCATTCAGGAACATGCTATTCCAGCATCCTCACTGTGTTGGCAGTCATTCACTCCCATGCCTCTATGTTTACAGTCAAACACGCTGGCCTCTGTTCCTACACACTGCAAGTCATCCAGCCAGATCCGGCCTGTTCCTGAAATACATCACACGTGGCACCGTGTTTAGACACCCCCCCCTCAAGGTTTTGAATGAGGATGTCAGTGTGGATGTGATTACAGAAATTTGAAAAACAAATCTTGGGATCTTTTTTTTTTTTAAGAAAACCTACTACAAATAGCATGCTGTCATAACATGTTGCATTATCATTGAAAATCTCTTACCGTTAATCATTCAAGAAAAAAAAATAACTGATAATACTGTATTTGTATGCATGACGATGTTTGGATGTTGTTAACCTGATGTTAAACTGATTTTTAACTTGTGTGATTAAATAAATAAGTATAAGATAATGCTTTAAAGAAACAGGAAGAAGCTGTAGTGACTCACCTGGTTGTGCCGTGAAAACACGTGTAGCTCGCTGGAAACCCAACATTTTACACAATACTGTGGCGTCCATAGTGTCAAAACTGTCATCACACACCGTGCCCCACTCTGAGTTGTACAGTACCTCTACTCTGCCTGAATTAGAAGAGCCGATCAAGCGCACCTCTAATGGGACAAACACAGGACAGACACAAATTAGATACTCTACAGATGTTAGATACAATCAAGTGGCTGGATATACACACACATGCACACACACACACATACACACACAATATTGCAATATTGCAATAATAAATCCATTAGAAGTATAGTTACGTGGATTAGTTCCTTTTTCTCCCTTATTTCCTTTAGGACCTTGGGGACCTTGTTCTCCCTTTTGCCCCTTTGGACCCATAGAACCTGGAGGACAGAAATATAGCCAGATAAACACATTAACGATAGAACTAAAAAACACCCATACTACATAAACCATTTATACTAATATATATGCTGCACAGTCTACACATACATACATGAAACAAAGATACTTCTACACATACCTGTATCACCCTTTGATCCTCGTAAGCCAGGAGAGCCTGGAAGATTGTGTGAGAGAGAGACTAGTAAGTAGTTCCTGAACATGTATAATGAATCTGAGAATAAATGTTCACATCAGTGTACTCACCAGTGTCTCCTTTACTGCCTTGCGCCCCTTTAGTTCCAGATAAACCTGCACATTATGTATACTATAAACATACATTCATGATTCATTCATGAGAATATTATAATTATATAGTATATAAACCTAATGTCTGTAACATAATAATCAGTTTATTGTTTGATTTACCAGGGAAGCCTCTGTCTCCCTTTGGCCCTGGAATACCTGGAGTACCTAGAGGAAATTGCATTTTATTATAAAACGTCATACCTACACTATGTGTCATCCAATCATAGCTGTTGTAACTTGTGCTCTCCTTACCTACAGTGCTTTCTCCCCTGTCTCCCTTCTCTCCAGGTGAACCTTTCTGTCCAGGGGGCCCTTGAAGCCCACCTGGGCCATTTGGTCCAGGAGATCCTGAGAGTTCAAGATAAAGTTTACTGAGACCTCAGTTAGTACCAGGTTAATTCAGCTGGACTGGTAGTGAGTTTAAATAGAAATTGTGAATTTTTGCAGTGGAAAGGTAAAGGAGAATGCACAATTTGTTTGCCCGTCAAGTGGTTATACCACTGTTGCTAAGCAACAGTAAGGGTGTGAAGCTTGCAGCTAGCAGCAAATCAATTTGAGAATCAGTCAATATTCTGATTCTGTTCACTATTGAGGATGAGAATTGCTCAAAATTCTGTTTGGATTTTGTTCTCTATTTAGGATAGAAATCACTCAGCATTCTGAGGCTCTTTTTTTGAGAGTTTGGTCACGGCATGACATGTTGCTTGACAGACAATGTGTGCTGACCGATTACATGTGCAGTTCACTGATTTGTCTGGGTATAATGATGGCCAGCAAAAAAGGTTGTATTAACTGACACATGTTCTCTGAAAGTTCAAATGGCAATGTACACAAACTCATGTGCGCCAAATCAAGATTCTACCACTGGACCATTGTTTAGCCTGGAGATTGGAGACATTCTGCACCCTTTGAGATCAACCAGTCCCCCGTGTGCAAACAATCCCGCCATGTACACCTTAAGGGTATAGACCAGAAAGAGATGCTTCTAGCTGACTCTGCTAAAAATTATTATTTGCAGTTCAAGATAAGGCGGTTATGCACAGTGTTTCACACTACAGTGAGAAAACTTTCTACTTATTTACATACAAATGGCATACGTGTAGATGGAGCATGCCCACTCATGCTCCTGACCAATTGCAAACATGCCAGTATGTTGTGGTCTGTCTTATAAAAGGTGTGTGGTTTGCTGTAACACTGTCATCCATTGCTCTGTGACCACATTTCTGGTCTGGTGAGTAGTAGGTACAAAGGGCCTGTCAGTAAAATGAACAAGAGGCAGAACCATGGTCTGTGTGGTGGCACCGTGACTGTCATGATTTATTGTGCATCTCCATCCATCATCAGCTGTTGTATCTGCTGAAACCCAACTTCACAGAAATAATGAGTTCAATAGATATAAACAAAGAGAAATAAACAAATGAATATCGCCAATACACTGAATTTAATAAGCCCCATTCTGTCTTATTCTGTTTGATCTGTAGAGTTCCATCATTTTAGTGCATGCAATAGTAGTGTTGGGCTTCATGATCAGAACAAAAAGTAAGTTTGTCTTTCAGAGAGAAGGAGGTGGCCTGTTCAGGTATTAGCAACAGGTGACACAGAATGCACAGTGTGTCTGCAGTAATGGGCATTGTGTCACTAAGGGCCATTCACCATATCATCATATGCTTTGTGAAAAACTGTGCCAGCTCATTTTTATTAAACTGCATGCCACAGGGATTCATCAGCCTGTACCTCTAGTAAAGGCACTCACTCTTCCCAGGGCCGAGCAGCCGAGCCTTCTGCCATTTCTGTTCCTGCTGTGACAATTCAGCAATGGAGCTAATTATCTTTCTTCCTTAGGGGCTCTGCGGCAGTGTCTACTGTATGCTTGACTTCCTGCCGCGACCATACACATCAGAGGAATGATAATGTACATATTCAGTAGTATTAACATAGCCTGCATGCTTCATGCATTGCTATTGGCATTAGGCTGCAGTTAGGGCAAAGCTCTGTAAGTACCTGTCAAAGAAGCTCAATCCAAGAAGTTGGAAAAGGTCAATATTTCACAAGTTATGAATATAAGATTTTTATAAAATTTAGAAATTTGTTACTCTGCTTCCACAGCACCCACACTGCTGCTATTAGCTACAAAAAAGGAAATAATTAGAACAATACATTTAGCATCTTGAATTCACTTCCTCAACTCCTTGATAAGATGAGAATGGGAAAGCAGGCTAGCTTGATATAACAGGGACCCATATGGGGTCATAGTCGACGTCACAGGGTGACTTCTTGACTGTCATGAGGATATTGGTATTCATCAAACAAATGACCAAATGGAAATACTCCACTAGTTCTGAAGGAAATCTTCCAGAATGAAAGGAACTAGAACAACCATAATCATGCTTCTAGCATATGTTGTTCACAACGGTGTTGTAAACATATCATTCTTAATAAGCCTCTAGCTGCAGTTTCACATTTTTTTCTCTTGGGAACAAAAATTCACATTTATCACTTGAAAGTAGATGTGTTGAAATTAAAACTCTCTGTGGAACAAAGGACTTTAATGCAACCCAGACAGCCTTCTCTTTTTCAGAGTGTTATAACAGAGGATACATTTCTTCTGAATATTTATGACATAAGATTATTGCCTTGGCACTAATGTACTCTATCCTGTGAAAAGTACAGCAAGAGTGGGGTGTTCATATGGAATGTTATCTCATGCTCACCTCTTGGCCCTGGAACTCCTTGTGGTCCTTGTAAGCCTGGTATTCCTCTAGGTCCTAGAGAAAAGGTGGAAAATAAACATCGTATACAGAGGACTTGATAAATAGTATGCTTTAAGAAAACTTTATTAGGAAAGCGGTGATGTCCTGGATCACCTGTTGGTCCGGTGTTTCCTGGTGGCCCAGCACTACCTGGTTCTCCTGGCTCACCTTTTGTACCAGGAAAACCTGGAGAGAATAGGCAGTGAGATTAGATTACATTTTTAATGTTATGTGAATGCAAATAAAGTTTTCAAACACACCTTACAAACGAGTCATTTTTAAATATTTTTGGAAAATATAGAGATGTATAGCAACTGACAACTTATTGAGAAGCATTTTAGGTGAACACAAACCTGGTACTCCGCTAAGTCCTTTTTCACCCTTAATACCAGGGCCACCTGGAGAGGAAAGAGGAGAGAGATGAGAGAGATTACTGAGACATTTACAGGGCAGGAAGATATATTTGCAGGGTAGAACCTGCAGTATCTTTATAGAATCATACTTCTGACTACAGAACAAAGCTTTACAGTTCATATTAGATTTGCAGTAGAACTAGGTGTTGGGGCATTATGGTTTCAAGTTTTCTGTGCATCCGTCTGAGATTCTCATTAGAATGATATCTCAGCGACGAGTAGTTGAATGTTTGTAGGATTTATATGGAATTATCATTGTTACCAGCAGATGAACTCATTAGATTTTGAAATTGATCCAAACAGGGTCAAGGTCACAGCAAGGTCAAATGTCTGAAATAACTTTTCTTTAATAGCTTCCTTCCTGTTTGATGCACATTTTAAGGGTATTGCAGGCATACAAATTAGAAATTGTTCGTGGTGGAGGCATCCCAGCTGACGCAACTGGCGTCAAGTACTACATGTCCTGATTTTAAAGTCCAGTCAGATGCTAATATACAGTATAACTATGAGCTAAGGATGTAACCATTTAACCATTGGCTCTGTGAATTTCCTGTTAGCAACAAAACAAGGTTTTTCTTACCTGAGAAATTTCTGCTTTGTTATCTCTATAAATTTATATATGGAGTTGTGTAAGGTGCTCAGAAGCAATGCATGCAATGGTTTACTACCAGGGGCGCCTGAGATCCCAGGTGGGCCTACTGGTCCTCTAACGCCTGTCTCTCCTTTCTGTCCTTTTGGACCCATGGCTCCAGGCTCACCTGCTTTACCTATAAAAAGTGTGGGCACAAAGACATGTGCAAATTTGCATAGTAAATATGTAGAGCAAGGTTGTTACACAATAAACAAATAAACACATACACACAGACAAAGCCAGGTTATTCCATATTTCACATACTGACCTGGTGTTCCAGGCTCTCCTTTAAGTCCTGGTGATCCTGGGAGTCCATCTACACCTTTAGCACCAGGTGGACCTGACAAAAACAGACATAAGCCCCAGGGACTAAGATTATAAGGCTAAAAGAGATGGTTTTCCACTCTAAACTCAAAAGTACTTAAACTTTACTTAGAAACAGGTTTCAATACTAAAACAACGAAAAGGCAACAAAATAAAATAAGTACAGTGCCTCATTAGCACCCTCACTGTGTACATTACTTAGTACCTGCTGATCATCTGAAAGATGAAGTACAAAATATATTTAAAATACCAAATAATAGGCAGTTCTACCAATTACCCAAATCACTTCAATTATCAAAAATTCTATATAATAATTCTATATAAAGATAGTTATTGTTATACAACCACCAAAACACACAACCCCCTCCTCTGCCTGTGAATCCCCCTTATCGCATATAGGCGTGTGTAAATAAGAAGAAATGAAGAAAATATGAAGAAAAAGTTTTTGATTCATATTTACAAAGACTCAGCATTTTAAACATCTTTTTTCACCTCAGTACTCTCAGGTGAACATAACCTAACCTTCTATGACCTGAACATAATCTCTGTAATATAAAAAAAAAGATTTTTAAGGTCATCTAAGGCTTAACATACTTAACCATTCATGTTGAAAATAGCTGCTTTTGGTAAATAATTACAATGGATCATTTGGACTCCAGCAGTAGTAAGGGGATAAAGGACAGAACATGCATGTTCATTGCTTTTGCATGTAATCCTGAGATTACACACTCCAAGACAGAACTGGCCAGTAGGGGGCACTGTACACACAAACTTTAGTGAGCAAATTCAAGCTTGAGGATATTTGGAGTCAGTTTCTATTTGATCGAGGATACACATGGAATAGATAGGTCAAGTTGTGTATAATGTGTCATTCTGGTTGTTACCAGGAAAGGGGAAGATATATGGGTGGGTTAAGAGCAGAATACAGATTTGACACTTTTGTTTAAGCGTGGGGCATTGAGAACATTTAGAGGGCTAATAGAGCCTTGCTTTGGGGAACTGGAATCAAAGGACTGGAGAGTCTGGTAAGGTTGCTGTGGTGCTGTGATGCAGTGTGTTGGTAAGCACTATTTTAATAGGGAACTCACCCACCAAACCTTGCAACCCTGTGACTCCTGGTGGTCCAGGAGGTCCTGGAGGTCCTGGAGGTCCAGGACGTGCTATTGAAAAGAAGAAGAAGAAGAAAAAAGTGGGATCTCAGTGCCTAAGTATCTCATGTGGTCCACGTATAGTGGCTTAATGCATATAATTTGTGCTCTAAAAACACACTACATACACAATGTCATTTTATTCATTTTAACAGTTAAAGATGCAGTTTGAAATGTTTATAGCTCTATAATAATAATTTGATTTGAAAACTGTCATTTGGTTTGGCTAATTTGTTCATTTCAGGCTTCCATTTAAATTTTTCCAGCCCAGAAATTAGATCCTACCCCAGCCAGAACAGATAGGCTTCAGATATTTCCTTAATAGGCAACCCATCAAACATGCATAGGTTGAACAAAGGAGATAAGAGGTAGTCAAAGTTTTCTTTCAATTGCAATTTGCATCATAGGCAGAAGGGGGCTCTAAAAATTGCAAACTGCTACTTTAGTAGAGGCCACAAAACAGAACATCCTCTGGGTTTTAAATCCATGGCAAAATTGACTGTTTACTGGAATTCTCAAAATAACTTTTAATAAAATGTTAATTATAAACAGAAGTGAGAAAATATGATTATACAGTGCAGATACAGCTCTGCTAATGGTAAAATACTTTTATGCACTGTTGTGTGTGTGTGTGTGTGTGTGTGAGTGAGAGAGAGAGAGAGACCTTTCTCCTGACTGATGTTCTCCACTTGATGCTGTAGCTGGAGAGCACTGGAATTGAGTACGTACATTTGTGACATCAGAGACTCCAGACCTCTCTCATCCCCACACAGGTTGGACAGGCAATGCTATAGGAAGTCCAGAATTCCCTCGATTAAAGCTTTATTTGTATGTTTGTGTGTGTATATGTGGGCCAGTGTGTGTGTGTGTGTGTGTTTGTGTATTTTTACCTGATCTAAATGAGAGCTCTGTTGTTTTAAAGTGGAGGATAATTCATGATCTGCATTTTGTTTTCTTATCAGTTCAGAGTGAACCCATGCCTCTAGAGTGAAGACTACATACACACATAAACAAGAAAACAATAGACCAAGACTGTATTTAATTAAATCACCTTTAATTAGATTTTCTGAAACATATCATGACCTTAGCATCATCTTAATATTATCTGGTAAAAAATAAAAAAAAATCAACTTTATAATTGCAACATTCATTTGGCATTATTTTTACTTGATTTTACCTGATTCATATTTGAAGGGTCATTTCAAATTATATGACCCAAAACAAGCATCATGCCAGAGCTTTATGGTTATGGCACACAAAAAAGCTGTTAAAAAGGTTTTGTGTGTGCTAAATGGATTGAATCAGTGTAGGATAAAATGGAATCTGAGTCTTTGTCTAGCATATTTACTGTTAGTAAAATGTGTTCATTTTCTGAGATCACTATTGATGTTGGCACAATAAAATCCAAGTCATTTTATTACAAGGTCCACAAATGAGTATATTACTCATAATACTTAATACTTAATACTCTAATACATAATACTTAACTAATTGTGTACAAATCTAGATAATGTAAATTATCTTTAAATTATCACAGGATGAATTACAGTAAACTACCTTCAATTAAGGCCAATTAAGTTGTTATTTATTCCTTAATTCCACTATTAAACCCAGCTTAGACGTCAAAACCATTATCTCTAAACAAGATAATGCATGCAAACATGCATTTCTAATCAATAGATGGACAGAAGATGATAACATTTCTTTAAAATGTATGTGTGTGTGTGTGTGTGTGTGTGTGTGTGTGTATTTTTCTTATGAGATTTGAAGAACTGTGTTTATGAAGACATTTTTGCTGAGGAGTTCACCATTTGGATTACTGGAGTATACAATAATGCCATAAGTGGACAATTCACACTAAAAAGAGCATAAGAACATACAAGTAAAACTCAATTTAATATGTCATATACAAGGATAGGTTTGTGTGCGTTATATAAATAGATAATGAACAAAGAATAAATGCCTGCAAAGTATTATGTTCTGTTAAGTATATTTTCAGTAAATTCCATTAGCAGACAGGACTTTATGCACGGTAAACATGTAAATAAAAGTGTACCTTTTACTGACTTTATGTATATAAAAGTGTTTTATTGTCTTTATGCACAGATGGTGCTTTACCTTTGTAAGCCAGGAAGACATTCAGTCCTAGTAATAGAAGCAGAAAAATAACAATCACTGGAACACTGCATGCCCTTCCTGATGACTTACTAGGCTTTACATCTGCAAAAAGATCATAAGCACAGGATGGCACATACAGTCAGGATGATGCCAAATTAAAACTTTGAAGCAAAAATAGAAAGCATTGTGATTTAGCACCTGCAGTGATCTGCTAAACTGCAGTTTTCTACAGTTGTATCACTTACAATAATAATAATAATAATAATAATAATAATAATAATAATAATAATAATAATAATAGTAAAAACTTAGTAAAGGCCCCAAGCCAGCATCATTGTCTGTAAAACATTCCAGACTGTGCTTTTCAGAACTTTTTCTGAACATTTTCCAAACAAATTTTTCTACCATGCAAAAGACATCCCTACACAATATTTTTAATAAGCGTAAACAAATTCTTATTCTTTATTACTTATATTATTTTTAATTTGTTTCCTCCAGTTATTGCTTCCCAATAACTCTACTTTTGCCTTTAACCACATTCTGTTTCCCACTGGTATAAATGTGGTTGCACATGTAAAACACCATAAGCAAAAAAAAAAAAAAAAAAAAAAAAAACCAACCAAAATATCTTTCAACATAAAAGAGACAGATGGTTGTTGACCAGCACAAATCACGTAATGAATATAAAAATAGGTTTAAGCATAATAAGATCTACAACAGAAGGTTTCTGAAACAGAGCACACTGTCCCCCACACAGTGAAGAGGATGGTGAGAAAGTTTTTTAGTTTTAGAATGGCACAGTTTATTCTTATGGATGTCAAGTTTCAAAATCACCTGTTAATTGCCACTTTTATAACAACAAATTGTTTGGAAGCATTGCAAGGAAAAAGCCCTTCCTGAGAGTATCTCGCAAAATGCAGCTCCTGAACGTCACCAAAGTTATTAAATCTACTATATCACATCACAGGACGAGTAACCAAGCCACCTTCAGGTATGCTCTTTGTAGTGGAACTAAAACAGATGTGGATATGCGGACATGCGAAGAAAGTCTGAAACTCTGCACAGAGAAAAACCCAAGCTAAGCAAAGTTTATCTTCATGCAAATGAGAAACAAGGCATCAAAGTGAAAATCTAAAGAAGAAGTTTAAACTTACCCAAACTATTTTATCATGAAAAATAGCTGAACGATCATCTTATAAATATTATAAATACCACACCATTTTAACATTTTAAAACATTTTCCCATTTCAACATCATTTTAGAATTTTGTGACAGAATTACATGTGGTTTATAAGTTTGCTGTTCCAGTCCATTTTTTTGTGTAAAATACTTTGGCTGAAAATCTACCAGTGATATAAGGTGGTAGTCTTGACAATTGCATTTATGATGCATTAAGAGCATAGCAGATGTGACGTCTGACAGTTCAGGACTGGTGCTCAAACTGGAATTAACCCAGAACCTCTCTACAGTTCTGATTTTGGTGCATGTGATACTTACCAGCTGTCTGGAAATCATAGCGGCCTGAGCTGGAGAAATTCATGTCTGCACCATAGAGTGGGTTTTCTTTGCAAAATATTGTGTCTTTGTCCTGATTTCCATCTAGTGCTGTCTCCATCTTCTTCACTACAACAATCAGTGGATGAGAGTAGAGACTGCAAGAAAAACTGTAGATTTAAACAGTTCTCACAAGCTGACTCGACAAATTAGAAGTCATTTGACTATTTTCTTATGTGTGTCCATAATTTCCTCAAAAGCTTTACCTCAGAAAGAGGAACTGAAACATCCCTTTTACAAACAGCACTGTTCTGTTCTCCGTCATCATGTACACATTTTTATTCCATACTGGAATTTTAAAAAATCTTATATTATAGAATCATTATTCTTAGTTTTATGAGAGGAAGAGAGTAAGAGAACATTTTGAGGATGTGAGACACAAACATTGCACCACAACTTTCAATTCATCCCTAGAATGGAAACCAGTACTACAGGGTGTCCCAAAAATCTTTATACAGAGGGGACTATGTATGTCAGCACTATGTCAATTGTAGCTTTGTCAGTAGATGTTCTTCCACTTCCGCAACACTTCCAGCCTTCTTTGAATTTGTTAATCAGTTTGGCAACAGTGTCATGTGTGATGTGCTTGCCATGTTTCCTGTTAATGTCCTTTGCAACCTTGCGACAGCTTCTTGATCCAGCCATGAGATGATTTCCATGTTTAGTCTACTCATTTATAAAGCACATTTAAAAACAGCTAGAGTTGAAACCAAAGTGCTATACAAGTTGTATAAAACAAAGCTACACACAAAAACATTTAACAATACAAAATACAGAGAGACAAATGGACATTTTCAAGGCTCAGACTGAATTAAAAGATAGAGAATAAAAGTGAGTCTTCAAGGAGGATTTGAACATAGCAATAGAGGAGGATGATCTTATATGAAAAGGGAGAGTATTCCAAAGCCTGGGAGCAGCCAGGTCACCCTTGGTTTTGGAACGTGAATGTGGGACTGAAAGGAGTAATTGACTGGATGATCTTGGGGTAGTGTACAGACTAAGGAGATCACATATGTATGGTGGAGCAAGCCCATGCAAAGCTTTAAAAGCAAATAATAAAATTTTAAACTCAATGAGGAAATTGACTGGTAGCCAGCGAAGAGAGGCAAGCACAGGAGTAATGTGCTCACACTTCCTAATGCCAGTCAAAATCTGGCCGCTGCATTTTGCACCGTTTGCAGGCGATCTAGAGCAGTCTTAGGGAACCCCAAATAAAGGGAATTACAGTAGTCCAACCTTGATGTTATAAATGCGTGAATAACAGTTTCCAGATCCTGCTTAGATAGCATCTTCTTGATTTTAGCAATTGATCTCAACTGAAAGAAGCTACTCTTGACAGCAGCATTAATCTGCTTATCAAAACACAATGAAGGATCTAGAATAACACCAAGGTTTTTGACGCAATAACACACATTGGAAGACAGCGTACCTAGCTGATTAACAATATCAGCGGATCAGACTGGTGGACCAAAGATAATTATTTCAGTTTCATCACTGTTCAGCTGCAAAAAATTCGTGTCCATCCAGTCACCGAGACAATCAAATAGATTTTGCACCGAACAGCTGTCGTTTGTGCTAACAGGAAAATAAAGTTGCGTGTCGTCAGCATAACAATGATATTGTAAGTTGTGCTTCAGGATAATGTGGCCCAAGGGGAGCATATATAGAGCAAAAAGAAGAGGTCCCAAAATGGAACCCTGGGGAACACCATAAGATAGTTGTGCATGTGGTGAGAAACAATTCCCTATATTAACTGAAAAGGTTCTCCCCTTAAGATAAGAGGCAAACCACTTCAACACAGATCCCTGAAAAGACATGATTCAGTCTTTTCAAAAGGATCTCATGGTCCAAAGCTGTGTCAAAAGCTGCACTTAGATCAAGCAGGATTAAAAGACAGCAGGAGCCAGAGTCAAGAGAGAGTAAAATCGTTGGTGACCTTCAGCAAAGCAGATTCAGAACTGTGGAGTTCTCTAAAACCAGACTGAAATGTATCAAAAAATGTTGAAAGTATTCAAGTACAAAGAGATCTGAAATAAACAACTTTTTCCAAGACTTTTGAAATAAAAGATAGCTTGGAGATTGGCCTGTAATTATTCAGATCATGTTGATCAAGATTGTGCCTCTTCACAGCATGTTTAAAAGTGGCTGCTATATGAATATGCTCTTCTTTTGTCAAAGGCATTCTTAAAACTATCTGAAAAAAAAAAATATATATATATATATATATAAATAAATAATATGTAAGTATGAAAAATTTTGAAAGACATTTTGCTAAAATGTGTGACTTTTGGGAGACCTTGTATAAACCATAAAATAACTAATTAATAAAAGTATA
>CM075007.1:18799088-18809088 GCA_037576675.1 Pangasius sanitwongsei | reverse complement strand
AATGACCAGAAAACACCATTTGACATATTGCAGATCTGGTAAAAAAAAAAAAAAAAAAAAAGGAATCAGGTATAAAGTCAGGTATAAAGGTTTGTGTGTGTGTGTGTGTGTGTGTGTGGGGGGGGGGGGGTGATTATGTGTGGCAGGGAGGTTGGGGGTTGTCAATGGAAAATTTCACCTAGGGCTCCAAATAGATGAGAGCTACAACTGCCTGTAGTGATCTGGATTGGTGGTGTAAACTGTACCATAAGCCACACACTAAACCAAGAAAGGCTGCATGGATGAAGGTCAAGGAGGCTGCATTAAAAAAATAAAAATAAATAAAATAAAGGCACAACTGATGTTTTCCCAAACCTAACTAGAGAAAGAACACAATCCTTTTGATTAAATGTTATGTAGATAAAATAGAGCTCTTAAAAAAGAAGAAATAAAAAACAGAACATGAATTTGTTTATAGATGCCAAAATAAAGCTTATAAGGAAAATCACTTCCTTTTTGCCTCCTGTTAAATTTGGTGGAGGTTAAAGAATATTGTGCTATGATAAAACAGCTAAATGTTCTAGCCAAACTAGGTATGAGTCAAAAATTAAGATTCAAGATTTTTATTTGTCACATACACAGTTATATACAGTATATAACTTGCAGTGAAATGAAAACCTGGCCTGCTCCTCTACGTGCAAAAAATATAGTAGTATGCTATGTGTAGTAACAATACAAAGTGCCAAGTGCAGTGTGTGGAGTGTCAATGGTGTGCAGAGTGACTGCAGAGACTTTATGGAGTCCTAAGGGATCTGAGTGGTGAACATATCCATATCAAGGACTCTGGTGACCCGAGGGAAGAAGCTCCTCCTATTATGGCATGTCAAACAAGATAATGACCACTGAAGAAGTTAAGTTCCTTTGGAAAGAACTGTAATAATTTTGCTGTATAAATGTGGACATGCTGTTAAAATTTCTGATGATTACAAATTAAGTTTCCAATTATTTCTGAAGACATACATGTACAGAATATAAGGTATTTGTTATTCAAGGATGCCAATAATGTTGACCAGATCTGTAATTTTTAAGTTGTTTTCACTGTTATGTTTATTATCAATTATATTTATTAACGAATGTTAATGAATGGTAATTTACTATATGTAATGAAATGACTGTCTGTGCCCTTGGCTATGGTCGTATCCAAGTTCAAAATGACCAGCTCTGCTATGCTACGTCCACCCAATCATGTGCTAGACTTAAAAAAAAAAAAAAAAAAAGCACTTGTTCATCTTGATCAAAATAGCATAAAACAGCATAGGAAAAAATAAGAAAAGCTATTGACTAAAAAACACACACTGTGTAAATTTCTATTACCTACATTTTGACGGATAGTACCATGTTTTTTTCAGGTTTATAAATACATTATACACCTAAATTACATTAAATGTATATATTTAATATATACATACACACACACATATATATATAAATGGTAATCAAGAAAGACACTAACAAACACATTAAACATGAATATAAATCAAAACTCATCATGTCATCTCACTACAGACACTAGTGTGTTTCATCTTTGAATAGATGAGTGGCATGCTACCAGCCCATTTAATAGTTTACGCAGATTAATCTGCTAGTCTGCTTCAGCGGCACACTGTGTAAATGTGTGAGATGTATTTTTCATTCTGATTATGATATAAAAATCTCTTTAACTTTTGGACCAAAAATAAACAATCTTTTAGGGGAAAAAAAGACATCTGCTTGTATTCTACCTGGGGGATTATCCTAATGATTACATTTAAGCTTACAGAAATTTAAAGATGCTTGCCAAAGCTTGAGCTTCCATTCATTTTTAATTACGTACTGACACACCTGAGAATAGATAATTATGATTTCTGTTTACTGACATCTAAGAGTATTTTTAGCTCATGTTTAAATTTGCACATATGTTCTTGGAAAACAGCTGATTATTTTTCATTCATTCATCTTCAGTAACCACTTTATCTTGGTTTAGAGTTGTGGTGGATCCAGAGCCTATCTTGGGAACTCTGGGAGTGAGGTGAGAACACACCATGTATGGGATGCCAGTCTATTGCAGGGCACCATGCACACACATTCACACATTCATTCACACCTAGGGGCAAATTAAGGTCACCAGTCCATCTACAGGCATGTTTTTGGGAGGTGGGAGAAAATAGGAGAACCTGGAGGAGAACAAGATGATGGACATGATGAGAATATGCAAGACTCCATGAAGAAAGTAACCCAAACTCAGTATCAAACTGGGGACCCCAGAGCTGTGAGGTGACAATGTTCTTCGCTATGCAGCTGTAATACCTGAATATAGTCTGAAACAAGATATTATATAGGTGTCTCAGATAAAATATCATATCAATAGATTATTCCCCTGTATTTCATTCTTCATTCCTATTTTTTTTCACAAGCTCTTGATTGAGAATCCCTTTTGTAATATTCTTTGAAGGATCTTGATCATGTTGAGTCAGGAAACAAAATGTTCACATAACTTCCCAAAATATATAGAATATATCACTGGTCCTCATGGGAAGAGTTGCTGTTTCAGTAGATCTCTCCATAAACTACACAAATATAAGGAACTGAAAGTGTTCAGTGAACTCTTTTCATGATGATCCATTTATATTAGTAAGAGGTTATTCAAAAGGGAAATAAACACAGGTCAGTTCACTGGTCAGTATTTAGCTAGAAACTTAAACGATAAACACACTAATACACAATTATTATTATTTTTTTTTGTGATGTTTTAATGAGGCTATAGTTTTAACACAAACAGTGTTTTAAGACAACGAGCTTTGGCAAAATTAGGGGGATCATTTACTGTACAGTCAATTAATAGAGTTGTCCTTTCTTTCCACACAGCCACTGTTGAGACGTGTTCAACACAAAATCTTCTCCAAGACCAACAAAATCAGTTTAACGTCTCTCTTTTAATGCCTACTCCTGTGTGTGAAAGGGAGCTTAGGATAAAGGGTTGTATGAAATGTCTGTTCAGTAGTGGTGGCAAGTCACTTTTAATGACCTGCCTCCTATAATACAGAGAAACAGACACACAGCCACCTGATCCAGTTTAACGTAATAAAAATGAAAGATTCTAATACAACTCAACACCGCACATTTTTATTCCCTGTGCTGCTATTCTGCCAAGTCTTTTTAGCCGTGTTATGTGACTAAACAGTAGTATGTGTAGTTTATTAGTATTATGTAAAGTGTCATTACGTACAAGGACTTTCAAAGGTACAGTATAAGCTAAAGACGTGATTTGCATTCTGACTCCCTTCTGGCCATGTGTCCAGCTGGGAGGCTCTCCCTCTCTCTTCCTCTCTCTCTTATCTCTTCTGTATTTCATAATTTAATATGACATTTGTGTGCATGGCTGTGTGTGTCTGCGCTGCAGGGCCAGTCTGCTGAGAGACAGAGTTTGTGTGTGTGTGTGTGTGTGTTAAAGAGAGAGAGAGAGAGAGAGAGAGAGAGAGGCTTGTTTGTCAGGCCTAATTGGACTGACCTCTTTCTTGTATGGAAAACAAAACAGGGATTATCAAGGAAATATGGGAGCAAACCTTAAAGGGAGAAGAAGGAGCAGGATAAAAGAGAAAGAGAAGGACAAAGAAAGAAGTGAATGGCTTGGTAAATGGGTGAGAATCTTTGGACTAAACGGCTAATAGAGCTTTCATTTCCGCTTCTCATTCTCCTTTTTCAGAGGTGAAAGTGTGTGAGTGTATGAAAGGAGAAGAGCACTTTGGACTGTCTCTTCAGATCAGAGGGTTCGGCCATCAGTGCAGGACGCTGGATGGGGCAAAAGCAGTGATGTGGACTGTGTGCTGTTGTTTTATTCGTTGTGACAGCAGTTGAATGTGGTGTCTGTCACCGTCAGTGCCCAGATGTCAATGAGATCCATAAAACACACCTGTGTCCTGTCACACACACACAGCTATCCACCCCATCAACCTAGAAGAATTGAAAAAGTACAAGTACAAAGAAAATCAGCATTTCAGAAAATCTGTAAAACTGGCTGGACTGTTTAGGCCAGTTTGGCTTATTTACACACAACTTTACTAAAAGATTGATAAATGAGGCCCAATGGCTATATAAGCCTACTAACTGTGGTGGAAGTCCTGAGAGCATCATTGTTTGGGTGTTTAAATTTGGCCATATAGTGTATCTCAAAGGTCTCTTTGAGGAAAAGCCCCCAGACTGCAGTGTGGAAATTGAGGATGAGCATTTGAGGGCATCTCCTTTGCCTCCCTAGAAGGCATTAATTTGAATTTGAAGACATGAATTTGAAAAAGCACTCTGAGGTTAGTTAAGCTAATTCTCTACATTTAACAGCAGCATGTTTGGCTGGCTACTTCCACTTTTAATTAAGTAAGATTTTAACACTTTATCTATACTTTCACTTTATCTGTACTTTTAAGTATCATTTCAAAATGCTTTTTTCCACCCCGGACTGTGGACGGGGACGTCCTGTCATCCTGTTAAGAGATCACCCATATCGGTAAAGGAATGTTTTATCATAGTATAAAAGGTGGTCAGTCAGAATAATTCCACCAAGTGGCACAGTTCAATCTAATTTACAAGACTGAGCGAGATAGCTAATTTTCAAATAAGTGTTGTCTACATAGCTACTTAAAGTTTTCTGTTCAGGTGTCAAGCTTGTGGGCATGTCAAAAGTTTGGAAATGGCATGGCCCATTGTAGGGGTGTTTAATAAATGTAATCGACAGGACATTGTATAAGAAGCATTTTGTGTGTGTGTGCATTTAATATATCTTATTAATTAAAATATTTAGTACTTGTAATTTTTAAGAACCCTCCCAGGTGTCTTTACCTTACTAAGTCACCACCCCAAGTACCCTCATAATCTGCACCCCAGTTTGTCTAATTCATGAGTGGCTTAGACTATACCCACATTTGAAGCATGGTGGATGAGACCTTAAGTATGGGAAAGACATGGCGCATTAGGATTTAAATACGGTTGAGCTATGTAGTGTCAGGGGTGGGTTTATAATGAAGCTCTGAGGAGTGCAGGAGAAGAAAAACACCTCATGAAAGCAAAACAAACTTTAAATGCTTAAATGAGATCAGCTATTGGGGACAGAAAAGATGGAGGAGTGTGTCTAACTCTGTGCATCATTTATGCATGTGAGTGTCGAGCTTTGAATGTTTTTGCTATTGGTGTTTAAGTAGTTTTGCTACATATGCTAGTACAATAGCTACATATTTGACCTGAGCTTTCTAATGGAGCACAAGTGATTTCAATTAAACCTCTCAGTCAGGCTTTTTTTCAGTCATTTCTGAAGACACACACTCCTACACACCAAACTCTACTGTGACTAATTACCATAATGAAACTCTAACAGAAGATAAGAGAGGTCAGCAGCACTGGCCTTTAGCTAATGAGAGCTGGAGTACCTGGGGACCAAGTGCAGGTGGAGATCAGGCACAGACACACAAACACACCACACACTCACACAGGGTTCTGCAGAGTTCAGCCCTAAGCACATGTATAATTCATATAGCTCTGTCTTTAACTGTGATTGACAGGTCCCAGTACCACTAACCAGGCCCATAGTCCCACACCCCATACCCCTCATCATTTTTTTTGTTAAAAATGATGGTTAATAATCTATAGAGTAGAAATAGTCTTAAACAATATATTATAAGTAGCTGATAGTTCCTAATTGTTATACCTACACAATACTGGTTGCAAAAGCAATTTTAAATAAAAACAGCTTCAGTATATTTGTCTTTGCACAGTAATTTAATTGCAAGCAGGTTACCTATCACAGTGAACTCACACACTGTGACAGACGTGTCTCGTTGATTAGAAATTCCACTGTATCATCCAGTTTCCTCCACGAATACACAAAGCAACAAAGGGAAGTGCAGAGCCAAGAGGATTAGAAGGTTTGGGATAAGGGATTGTATGTTTGTGTATGTTTTTTGTTATGAAAAAGAGACAGATGTGTGTGTGTGTTCGTGTGTGTTCATGTGCGTGTTTGCACGCTAAGGGATATGCAGCTGGGACCACAGTGACTGTTTAAGGGGCCACAGGCTAAATTTATATTTAAACTCAGCACCTCTCATTCACACACATAGACACCAGCTGCACTTTGGGCTGACACGATCCTTCAGCACTTAATATTCAATTTTCTGGCACTGCAACTGATCAGAAAGTTTGCCTTTGTCTCATAACTTCAGGTTTCATGAATATATAGATATATATTTGAACTTGATGTCATGAAAAATTCATATAAATTAGGTAGCAGGAACAAGCAAGGGTGTATTTTGTACAATTTCATATGAATTAGGTAGCAAGAAAAGGTACACTTTTTAATACCACACCACTGCTAACCCTATTTTCATTTTGATTGTTACAATATCGTTACAAAAGTGTAAGACCATGTTGGATTATTGAAATGTATGCAGCAGCCAATTACTAACTTCATTTAAACTGAATTCAACTCAGTTTTCTTTGTATAGCACTTTTAATAATAGACACTGTAACAAAGCAGTATTACATAAATCCCGGTCTAGATCTACATCCATACTGAGCAAGTCAGAGGTGACAATGGTGAAGAAAAAAATACTTAGAGGATATTTGGAAGAAATTCAGAGAGGAACCAGACTTAAAAAAGAGCCTTTTCCAGGTAACACCATAGTAGGAATTTGATACCTACAGTAAATAATAAAACAAAAAGCTCTGTCACACTTTTTGATTAGTGATCACCAGCACTGCTGCCAGATCTGCTTAACCTACCAAAATGTATTATACAGCAGCTGCTCTCATTCTTTTGGCACTGAAACTTAAATTCTTTTGGTAACTGTTATACCTATAACATCAATATATAAACATAGCAGCAAATATCCTAAATTAGCCAGCTGGTAATCAGGTTTTGGATAAAACACTTCCCACTTTTTTAACGCAAATGGGAATAGCAAAGCAAAGAGATGTACACAATTATATATGGCTTACATGGAGTTTAAACCACAAACCTCATCTCACATACTTAGAAAGGGGAATTATAAGACCCACAAGCATTGCCTCATGCAGTATAAAAATACCAAAGACTATCAAGCTTTAAGAAAAAGCTATCTTAATTGAATCATTGAATAAAAGCACACATGGAATTTCAGCTCTTTGTGTGATTTTTCTTATTTTTCTATAGACTAAAACATGCACAAAAAGCTCTTCAGATTTTGGAGGATTCAATGTCACAGCTGACCCCGTGGCGGTAGTCACAGTTTTACAGAATCTCACTTCTCAGCCAAATCATTACACTTTCTTTGCACTTAAGGAAAGATCAATGCACCTCACTGACTGCAGTATAAGATTTACAACAGCTTTGTAGCAGTATGGAAGGTGGTGAATTGTGGGCCTCAATAATGATGTGTCAGGATGATAAGAAACTATACATGCATGGATCATAGTATGAAGGCATACACACACACACACACACACACACACAGAGATCCAAGTGTGAAATGCAGAGTGTGGTGCAGGCCTTGGGGCTCAGCAGCTCTTGATGATGGATATTTCATAACTCCATAATGACCTATTATGTAAAAGACTCATGAATAGAGATGTGACGGGCAGTGAAGAAGCACGATGGAGGGATGGAGAGAGAAAGAAATGGAGGGAGCCAGGGAGAATAGGTTAAGGGATGGCCAGTGATCTCTGTGCTGCTTCAGTCTTTCTGATTTACTCTCTCATTATCAGCCATAATTTAGTCGCCATGACGACTAACCGCAGGCTGGGCTGCTTTAATGTCTACAATACAATTCAAAAGTCACACAAATCACATATGTTAGGCATATAGTCCTACTGACCACACAGCATTTCATACAGATATGACATCACTGAGATGGCTGCTCCTCTGAATACTCATCTATGAGTTTAAAGGAAGGTGTGACCTTTCTATATTGGTGACCAGAGGACTGTATGACTGGCCATGCTCCAACAACGTACTTCAAAATCTGTATTGGAAGAAAAGGCAGAATCACTTCTTAGGCCTAATGATTGTTTTCAAAAGTGAAACAATCATCATCATGATCTTCTTTACATACAGTAGTTACTGTATCTAAATCATTGTTTTGGCAAAATGGTGTTTCTTGTAAACTCAAATGGTATTAAATATAACAGTTCACACTTCCAGGGTCCCAGGTTCAAACATCAGCTCAGTTACTGTCTGTATGGAGTTCCTCTTGTTCTCCCTGTGTTCACATAGGTTTCCAATGTGTATGCTGGTTTCCTCCCACCTGCCAAAAAACATGTTGGTAAGTGGATTGGCTATGCTAAAATTTCCCCTAGTTGTGAACGAATGTGCGAATGTATGTGTCCATGGTGCCCTGTGATGGCCTTGGAGTCTCATGGTGTATTCCCTCCCTGTGCCCCATGTTCCAGGAATAGGCTCCAAATTCACCACAGCCCTGACCAGGACAAAGTGGTTACTGAAGCTTAATAAATTCATTTAACAGTTCATTTCTCTTGTTAAGTATCTACAAGAATCAAATGATTTTTGACATCTTATAGCTATTTATGACAAAAGATGTCACCTGCATAAAGGATAATGGCTAAAATGAAAATGATGGTAAAACTTTTTGAATTTGGGTCTTTTTACCCATTAATACAAACAGAAGAGAAAACAAATCATAATTATCATTATATGCACCCTATTTAAAACTATAATTTCTTATCCTTATGTTACAAATTATAAGCTATGAAGTATCTTTTATGAAGTATGCACTATGTCATCTTACATTTTAGTGTATTTATAGTATAGCAGGGTAGGATTGGATATTTTTCTGAACCATCTGTATTTAAAACTATTAAAACACATCATTCCCATCAGTTTCACTTATTTAAGAGGCCCAAAATTTCAGCTAAATGATGATCATCATGCCCTCTTAAGCAATTTTGCATTCATAACTTCTGTAACAACTTATAAAGCATATGCATTCCTTTTACAACTTCCCTTATTTATGAAGCCCATATGTCAGCTAAATAAATAGAATTGAAAGTGCAATAGATACGTCATAAAAGGCTTCATGAATGTGCTGATAGTAAACACAAACTAATAACTTTTGCAAGAAGACTAAAACCATTATAACACTCTACCCGTTCATTTTTTTTCTCATACTACATAAAACTTCTAATGTTACTAATATTACATGTTTTGTCATAACCTTTTCATAAATCATCCATCATAACTTAATAAAAGATTCATGTAGTGCTTATGAATGCAAATGAAAGTCCAGTGCAAGTACCCTTTAAACAAAGTGTTACGAAAATGAAAACTGGAATTTTTTGTCCTAACAAAGAGGGGAAAAAATGCTTTTGTGATTACTCAGCTTGTGAACTATAACACAAAACAGTGCAAATGCAGGAAATGGAAAAATTGTGAAACATTCAACTTTATGGTGGCTATTTTGGTGGACGATAATACACTCTCTGGAAAAAAAAAAAAAAAAACCTAACTTGTACCATTCAGGATATATGCTTGTTAGTAGAGTGGTACATTCAAAGTTAATTTTTTTTGTACCTTTAGTTACCAAAAATGAAAGAACTGTATCTTCAAGTCTTATTTAATTTACATATTTGGACTTTAAAAGGTAAAGTCAAAGGTCTGTAACTTTGAAAAAAAATAGTGAGAATCTTTTACTTAGAGTTCTTAGAGCTATGCATCTATCATTTCACATCTATCTACCTTCTGTATCTTTAGTTTCACAGAGAGAGAAGAAAAATAAATGTTCGTCAGTTATCTCAAAGATTCTCAAGAACCTTAGTTTGACCTTAGAACTGGTACACCTCAGGATGTGATTGGTGTAGATTACTCCATGTAAGCATTCCAGTGGACTTGTGTGTGTGGAACTGGCCACTTTATATATATATATATATATATATATATATATATATATATATATATATATATATATATATATATATACACACACTATATTACCAAAAGTATTCGGTCACC
>CM075007.1:18776301-18798351 GCA_037576675.1 Pangasius sanitwongsei | reverse complement strand
ATCAGTTCAGAGTGAACCCATGCCTCTAGAGTGAAGACTACATACACACATAAACAAGAAAACAATAGACCAAGACTTTATTATCACCTTTAATTTGATTTCCTGAAACATATCATGACCTTAGCATTATCTTAATATTATCTGCTATTTTGGTTAAATAAATAAATAAATAAATAAATAAATAAATAAATAAAATTTCAACTTTATAATTGCAACATTCATTTGGCATTATTTTTACTTGATTTTACCTGATTCATATTTGAAAGGACATTTCAAATTATATCACTCAACACAAGCATCATGATCCTGTTGTGTGCCACAACCATATGGTTATGGCCCACAAAATTGTTAAAATGTTTTTATGTGTGCTAAATGGATAGAATAATGGTGTGTGTGTGTGTGTGTGTGGTGTGTGTACGCCAAGTGAGCATGAACTGATGAACTGAGAATGGATGAGGTATGCATGGCATGGGATTCAGGGAAACATGAGTGAGAAACAAACCCCTAAACTCACACTTTACAGCCTGTGAAATCACCAATCCTGTGTATTCATGCACTGGAAATCCTCTCATCTTCATACAGGTACTTCCATAAACATAAGAAGGTTAGACAACAGGGATTGTGGGTCCTTGGAGGACTATTGGTTAGGCCACAGTGATCTCAAAAGTGTGCCAAATCAAATACGCAGACCAATGATCCACTGTGGTGACCCCTAACAGGAGCAGCCAAAAGAGGAACAACAACAACAGATAACAGAGATTGTGCATTTTGAACTTTAATAAGTATGTGGTTTATGTTTACCTGATAAAACCGGCTTTTTGCCAAAAAAATAAATAAACTTTAGTAATTGGTCATAATTTTGTTTAATACATGTTTACTACTGACAGATTGATTTAATTGACTTAAGTTTGAACCACATGGGAATCAGGTCTGTGCCACATTTGGGCTAGAAATTAAAAATAACAACTGGACCTGCACCAGTTCAGGACCAGATGATTTATCCGTTGTTAACCTGGATCAGTTCTAAATCTGTTTTGGTGCAGATCTGTAAGATGGATCAGGTCTGCTATTGGGCAGTTGTGCAAAAGGACACCAGGTGGATGCAGCACTATATTTGGCCCTAATCCGGTGCAGTGTTCATATGTTGCCTGGGCACTCACTGAAGTCTGGAAGACTGGATACCTGTAGCTCTGACTGCAAGCTCCATCACAAGCTGTTAGCGCCTTATTGTGCACAAGTGATCTAAAATATGTATATATGTTTCTCATGAAGCAATGCCTCAGTCTCAATAAATAATTAATCAATCATATAGCTTATTCAGTAAAGGCTACTAAGACCTACTAAGACATTATGTTCATAAATGCTTTTAAATGCTTTTCTTTTCTTTACTTTTCTTTTACTGTATTCTCTAAGCTCTAAATGCCAAAATATTTCACTTTTAAAAATCTGAAGAAATTTCATGTTGAAACATCCAACAATACAGTTGTAATAAAACACATTAAAAAATATATTAAAATGTTTCTACCACATACACACACACACACACACACACACATCTTACATACTCTCATTGAGTCTGCTAGCTGAACTTCAGACCTGGTTACATTGGAAAGTTCAGTTTATTATTATGAATGTAGTTAACCAATATTGGCAATATTTAATGCTAAAGTTATAGTAGCAATAATGTGTCTAATATGGCAGAACAGTTCCACATCTAAAAGGTCAAAGAGTAAAGTATACCAATCTTGTTATTTACACTTACTTTTATTAATCCAAGGAAGTGTTAAGATGCAAAAGAAATTTGCACACATCTAAGGCAATAAACAAAATTCTTTACTGCCATAAATAAGTAACTAGTTCTGAGTGTGATTAATGTTTTGTACAAAGCTGGGTTTGGGTGCCAAATTGTGTTGATAAACAGTATCGAGCAGCTCTTTGGTTGATGTAAAGTGTTGCCTTTGATATCATGATGTCTAGCAATGAGATAATTATGAAATAAAGTAACAGTGACACTTACGACTTATGTAATGGATGAACTGTAATCACTGGCAGTTCTAACAGATGATGCTCATGGAAAGTGAGAAATGTGTTGTCCACGGGCTGTGAAATGTGTGTAATAAACATATGGCTGTACACCAGCTGTCCAATATCACTCTATGTATACTTCATCTAGTATTTTTTCAATTATCAGCTGCCCAGTTTTGGTGAACCTGTGCCCACTGTAGACTCAATTTCCTGTTCTTTGCTGACAGGAGTGGAAACCAGTGTGGTCTTCTGCTGTTGGAATCCAGCCGCCTCATGGTTTAAGGTGTTGTGTATAATGAGATGCTTTTCTGCTCACCATGATTGTAAAGTATGATTATTTGAGTTATTAGAGGGGTATATACAGTGGTGTCCGAAAGTCTGAGAGCACTAGTGAAAATGCTTCTATTTTGCATTGTTTTCTAGTTCAATACAACAATTTTCATTACAAATTATATTATTGACAACAACTTGAGTGAAAAGTAGAATCTTAGAAATATTTACATGGATTTCAGAATTTCTTATTATTTGGTATATCCTCTTTCTGCTTTAATGACAGTGTGCACTCGAGCTGGCATGGACTCCACAAGTTTGTGCAAACCTTATGATCCATTTTAGATCTAATCCATCAGATTGTCGTCTGAACACAACAATAGAAGAGATTTGCTGTGAGGCATTTTTTTCACAAATTTACTTACATTTAAATAGGGACCTAAAAATAGTGCAGAATCTTGAATATACTGAACATTTACTTTCTTTATATTTAAATATTTTTAAAATTCTTAAACCTTCAGTTTATTTCGAATTTTAAGTAAAAAAAAAAAACATCCCAGATGTTCAATATGGTCATGGTTCAATATAGACACACACACACATTATACACTCACCGTCCACTTTAATAGGAACACCTGTACACCTGCTCATTTATACAGTCATCCAGTCAGCCAATAATACTTTTATGCTCACTACGGTTGTAAAGAGTAATTATTTGAGTTAATATATCCTTCCAGGCAGCTCAGACCAATCAGACTTGAGTCTAAAGATACAAACAGGCTAACACACTGCCAGAAACTAGAGTTATTGCTGATACTTAAGTAAATGAGTCATACATAGTGCTTACTGAAAAAAGTGTATGTCAGTCTTCATTGGAAGGGGAAATTCATTCATTCATTCATTCATTCATTCATTCTCTCTCTCTTTCACACACACACACGCACAGAGTTACAGTTTCTACTCTGTTAAAGCTTGTAAATCCAAGGGATTTGGAGCCACAAGGGCAATAATAGACACAGACATATATATCAAACTCAAATCAAGTTTTATATATAATTTTTTTTCTTGCTGAAATAAAAGAATATGCATGAAAATAAAAAGGATAGATATTACTACATGCTCATGTAAATGTTTTAACATGTAGGCTAATGTACTGTACAATTTTCACAGTGTTCTCTAAGCTTTTGATCAATTAAATTAAATATTTGTATTTTTGTACTATTGACCAATATTTGGATTATGTTTTGAGAAAGAAATAATCACTTGCTGCAAGGGGGCAAAAATATATTTTCTCTGATATTTATCTAATAATAAAGGTCTGGCTTAGAAGCACTATCATTATGGCCAACTTTATGCAACTGTCTGTCAGTTTTTTTCAGTCAGTAGGGGGTAAGAGGTCAGTCTCTCTGCACAGTAGGAGAATGATCAATGATTGGTAGCCAAGTTGGTGCTGAGCCAAGGCTCGTAGTGCTGGAAGCCTGACAGCTGGACCAGCCAACAACTAGCAGCACACACACACACACACACAAACACTTGCTCTTTCATACTCCTATAAAGACATCTATACAAGCTGAAATGTTGCTTCCCAATTATCCTTTACTCATTTACTGAGATGTACATGAAAAACATTATTTGGTAATGTCACTTTTATACCGTACACAGAGAGCATATGTTACATTTAAAAAAATGCTGTTAAAATCCTAATGTGTTCAACATGATTCATGACTCAGATGTATCTGCGGAAGACATTTAATACATACAAAGAAACCAGTTATACAAAACATTATTTATTGAAATACCTAAATAAATATTAATAGTACAGTGTATAAATTGGGCTACAGGACAAATACATCATACAGGACTAGCAATCCATCAACATCCCAGACAGACTTATACTAATAATTTAGACATTGTCCTCATAACCTTGATTTGACATATAGTTTAGATACATGTTTGATACACACAACACATAGTCGAACAGGCTACACAGCAAAAAGCCCAGTGCTGAATGAAAACCTACTTCTTTAAATTAAATCTTCCTAATTCCACGGCATAGAAAGTGTGTCTTTGAGTTCTTATATGGGAATAAGAATGGGTTTAAGAGTCCACACCAGCTCTTAGTAAGTATGCCTTGATGGCAATCAGTGAAAAGCTTGGCATGTATTTGAGTATATATGTGGAAGGATAGGGTAGTATTTCTGAGAGAATCTTAAAGATAGGTTTATAATCGTCACAGCTAACACTAACTGTAGTGGTACTCTGTCAGTAATTTTCATAATTTTGTGACACGACAGAGCTGCTGGAGTAATTGTATGCGCATCACACGAGTCCAAGATTGTTTGTTTTAAAGATTTACTGAAGTGAATAAATTCTTTTTACAAAACATTCAGGCATAAGGTCAAAAATCTGTGTTGCTCCCAGGTCTCACTGTTTTGTACTGGTAGTTGCTAGGTGACATCACTACAACTAAGGAAGCATCCAATTAACATAAAAATATATGTTCATATTTTAATCTAACGAAGTGTTGCACCTACACTAGCTATCCAGCTAAAACTAAAACTAACCTGATGGTATATCTTTCAGTGTAATCATAAAACTGCCTTTGACTGTTGGGTTCCTACTAGGAAAACATCTGTAAGACATATCTTTGAGTTCATATATATGATCAATGACATGCCTATTTAACCCTACACTGTAAAGTATTCAAAACAGTATGAGACGTTAAGTGTGTTTTAAATTTTGATACTGCAGCCCAGAATTCCTAATCTGGCAATTTTTTTGTTGCTTTTCACTTCTTCTATTATTTTGTCATCATTAATTGTGATTTAAAAAAAAAAGCAAAGGTTTAGTTATTTTAGGGATGCAGGGCCAACTGGAGGTAGAATTGTTGGCAACACTAGGTAATCTAAGCCTAGCTAGATACATAATGCTAGCATGATATTTTATTGTTTACTTTCTTGGTTCTTTTTCTGTTTTTTTTTTTCCTGTGGTGTTCATGCCAGTGACCCATAAATTGTGTCACATTTGATGTCTTATGTTCTCATATGAAATGAACTGAAACTATTGCTTTATTAAACAGATTTTATCATATTCCACTGTTAGAATTTTTTTTTTACTTTTTAAATTCATTTAAGATGCATATTTGTCAATAAAGTAGGTAAAATAATACTATAACTGTAACATTTCAGCAGTGGTATTTATAGTAGTGTACTGCTACCAACATGTATCTTTGCATTCTATTAAAAAAAATAGTACAATGTGCCATTACTGTAAACAAGCATTACAATAAGAATGCTGTATATATTAATTACAGTGTACTCAAAGACACACCCACCAGCCCGCTATCTTCAGACAGACCCAAACACTGTAGCTGTTAATTCTACACTGGGGATTTTGCTGTGTAAAAAAAAAAAAAAAAGAGCTCAACTTCAAACATTAACTTCTCACTGGTTTTGTATATGTTATGGTCCAGGCAGTAAGTAAAATAGCATATTTCCACAGATACACAGAAATGAAGCACTAAATTGGACAGGGCTTCAACCTGTGTTAATGTCAACTTGATAAATGACTATTCACTTCAGTGTCTGTTCTTGTGCTCCAGCTCAGTCCGGGTACAGTATGAAGCCAGAAAAAGTGCTGTATTTGTTGTTGTTTCCACCATGTGCCTTCCCGCCATCCAGTTTCACATATATCTCGTCCCCTGAGTCCAGATGTAGCACTACGCTGTTGCTCGCGTAGTCATAGTTCTGGTCTGCATCCTGGGCGATGGCGCTCGCTCGAACCTGTTCACCAACAAAATGCCAAATGAGAGATGGGACATGTGGAAGTGGGGTATGATTGTGTGAACATAAAAGTATGTGTATATTATATAGATGAGTATATGGAACATGTGGATACTGTATATGAGTTAATAAGCCCAAAGCCACATACTACAGTATTAAGCTGTAGGCCTAATTACAAAATAGTTAAAAGGTCACATTTTGTGTCCAGCTGCATATTGACAAATCTAAATTCTGCATGAGTGTAGTTGTAATATCTATGAAGATATAGGCTAGGGTTTGTTGAAATGGATATGCTGTAGTGATGATAACACTTAATATATTAGTTTATACAGCTTAGAAAAGAGGGATGTTTTATTTCAAAATAGCTTATAGTCATACATTAAATTATTTTTTTTTTGTATTTAGATACCTACAGAAATGGGTGACGTCAGGATATACTTATAATTACACTTGCTATGTTGAATGCTGTAGTTTAATTAGTGACAGTTTCTCCCATTTGACGCATCAGTTCTGATCAAATCAGGTGTCGGATGGTATTTGTGTCTATATGTTTGTTTTTGCGCATATATCTAGAGCATGAGAATATTACTTCCCCCAGATGACTTACCTGAACGAAGATCTATATGCTGTAAAAATGAGGCATATTACAGAAAGTGATTTACCTGGCCGTTTTTGCAGAGGTCTGCCCACATGCTGGTTCCGTCTCCTCCGCGCATCAGTACATGGTAGGTGAAGAAGTAAATTCCAGACACCTGGCATGTGAACTTGCCAGTGGAAGGGTCGTAGTGGTTGCCCAGGTTAGTCACCACATCATCGAAACGGAGCACCTCGTAACCCTCGTGTGGGTTTTTAAGACCGACGTAGAAGGCGATCTTGACGTTCCCAAACGCCGAGCCAAGTTCTCCGGTTTCAGTCCGGGCTGTTCCCTGTGGACCTCCGGTAAAGCCGATTTTCCCGGAATCTCCCCGCTCCCCGGGCGGCCCCCTCGGTCCGGGGGGACCAGGTTCTCCTGGAGGACCTCTCGGTCCAGGCTTCCCCGGGCGGCCCGGTTCACCTTTGTTCCCACGGGAGAAAGATGGAGGAGGCGGCGGCGGGATGGCGCCGAGGTCCTGCATGACTTCCAGCGCCGTGGCGCTCGCTTTCGGGCTGTACGGGTCACAGATCATGCGACAGGTGCCCATCATCTCGTAGTGCGCGGAGATGGTGGAGCTCTGGACCAGCAAGGGAATCGCGACGAGCAGCACCACGACCATGACGACGAAAGCCAGCGCCGCACCGACCAGCCGCTTCCTCTGCAGCACCCGACAAGCACGCGTTAAAACGCTGGTGTGGTTTTTGGGGGCAATGGTGGACCGCTGCAGCCGCGCAAACAAAGTGCGACAGGGAAAGAAGAGGGGGAAAAAAAGAAGAAAAGTAACAGGTACAGGAGGTATCACTCTTGCCCGGATTGTAAAAAGTGCATGGATGTGTCGTAACCTTTAGCTGAGTTGACCGGAGGCGGATTTGCGTGGTGCCACTCTCGCTTATACTTCACGGAGTTGACAGAGAAACTCTCCGCTCTGGCACCGCTGTGATGCGCGCTGCGAGCTCCAGACCGAGCAGACGAGAGAACAGAGACGCGCCGCGCTGACGTAACCAACGCAGGGCAAATTACCCGCTGCAGTTAGGATTAGTGGCTCGGTGATCATATTTACGATCCAAACGCATGAATAACAATCGTCACATTGTTCCGGAGATTACAGAGATCAAGGGGAATTAGGGACGCGCACGGGTGCTTATTAGGACGCAGACAGTAATCCTAAATCTGCCCCTTTATCTTGACTTTGTCTAATTCTTTGGCACCCTGAGGCCAAGTTCAACGCTGCTAAGCCTCATCAGCTCAGAGCTGCTTGATACCCCGAGGATCTGCGTAAAAATCTGCAGATTCATGTTCATGCTGAGCACAAGCTGGAGGTGTTCTTTCAGAACCTCTACATCCGACCATTAGATCATGCATGAGTGACGACGAAGAGCAAAACCCAAACTGTGCAAAGAAAGTACAGGACCCAGCGTGTCTTAGAACAGCCCCAACATTAGACTGTTAAGCTAATAGAGTGAATAAATTGGAGGACTGGCCTTCATCAGGGTGGTGGGAGTTATAGTTTGGGTTGTGGCCTGTGGATAGGAGCTGTGGCTGCAGGCTCTTCCTGTTTATTCTTATAAGCATAGCATAGCAGACAGACAGACAGACAGACAGACAGATAGATAGATAGATAGATAGATAGATAGATAGATAGATAGATCTGTATGTTCGTTACCCACTTAGAGAGATTCTCATGCAGGAAATATTCTCCTCTTCTCTCATCAAATTTTAAGCATCATCATTATTATTCAGCTCCTCTGTGCCCACGTCTGATCCTGGGTTTAGTTTCTTCACTGCACTTTTAATACAGCTGTAATTGTGAAAATGAAATGTGAGAGTAGTTGTTGCTATCATATGAGGAGCAAGTTGTACCATTATCTGGATAATGGCACATGGATACAGACATTAATAAAGTCCTCTCTTATTACCACTACATCACAGCATGCTCACTCTTTCACAAAAAGTGTGATTGCATAAGTATTCACCCTCTTGAACCTGTCCACATTTTGTAGTGTTACAAGCTGGATCTGGAATGAACTTATTAATGTTTATATGACACTCCATACAAAATAACCCCTAATACTGAAGCAGATGAAACTCAATCTAGCAAAATTATTTATAAATGAAAGCACAAAAGTTAAACCCCTAAATTAGTTCTAGTGCAACCAGCCATCAGAAGTATAATATAATTAGGGGAATGTGTGCAATTAAAGTGTTACCTAACAGAAATACACCTGATCCTGGAAGACCCCAGAGTTTGTTAGAGAATATACCTAAACAAACAGCATCATGAAGACCAATTCAGGATAAAGTTATCAGTCAGGGTTTAATTATAATAATATCCCGAATTATGGCATCTATAGTCTTCTTTGACTAATGACTGACTCTAGACACTTTTAAATCCAGGCTAAAGACACAGCTCTTCACTCTGGTTTTTGAGTTGGGCTGATCAGACTGTCTTTCTCTTTTTTCCCCCCTTTTAATCTAACACTTCTTATTTTTTGGCCTCTTGGTTTTCTTTTCTATTTTATTCATTTGCTTATTACTTCTCTCTGTATGTTTATTTTATTTTAACCACATTGTTTTATTTTATAGCTTTTATTATTCTTAATATCCTTAGACTTCTTTTTAGATACTTCTGTACAGCACTTTGGTCATTGATAGTTGTTTTTAAATGTGCAATATAAATACATTTGACTTGACTAATGCCCTCCTTATTTGACATTTGGTGGACAGCCTCCTCTAGGTAGAGTCACGATTGTGCCATAATCTTTCATTTTTAGTAATAAATAAATTAATGGTACTTGGTGGGATATTTGAAAAATTGGGATATTTTTATAGCAAAACCCTGATTGACACTGACACTGATTGAGGCATTGAGGACAATCTGACATTGATGACACACTGCTTATGGAAACAGATGAGCTATCATTTTCAACTGTATACCTACAAGGAACAACAAGGTAGATGTGTTTTATACAGAATACACACTTACTGATGATGATTATGATGATGATGATGGCATTCAAACCAGCAGCACACACATCAGCACAATAAAGACTGAATGCAAAAGATCTTTGTGGATTGCGGTTCCCTTTAGTATCTACTACAAATGAGTGAACATACAGAACTCTGCTTGCCAGAAAAATTTTGCTTTTGTCATAGGTTTTTGTCATGTTCTCCCTTTGCCATGGAAAGAAAGATTTGTTTGTCCTTGACACAAAATTGCTAAGGATCTTGCAGATATGAGCAGTCATAATAGTCTTCTCTTTTTCTCTCAAACTCATTCACACACACACACACGTGCACTTTTGCAGATGCCTCTCTTACTGTTAGGGTAGGACATCAGACAGACAAGGGCATACATGCACTTTCTCTCCCTCTGTCACCCTTTTTCACATGCATGCATACACATATACGCACATATTGCATCATACTGTGACAATAATATTTGGAGCATGTGTGTGTGTGTGTGTGTGTATGCGTGTGTTTGTGTGTAAATGTCAGTTTGCCGTTGGCAATACATGGTCCTACTCCACTTCTGCATACATTAACACTCCTGGAGGTCAAGCAAGTTAGGGAGTTATCATATAAGGAATGAACGAAAGATGTTTCATGCAAATTATGATGCATTTTGAGGGCAGTGATTACTGCTCATTTAAAATAAAAACATTTTACATGGCTGAGTGTCTCATGCTGTTTTGCCACTGCCTAAATAACAAATAAATAATAAATACAGTAAATGCTTCTCATAAGGTTAATGATGTCCTGCAACATGTCTCTAAAGGGTGCGGTTCCTTATTTGCTATGATGGAAAATACTTTTCTTAAAATATCGGGTCTGTGTATTAGTGTACCGTAACTGGTCTTTAATGTAGAAGATGAAGGGTCAAAGCCATTAAGTGTTGTAGGCCATGTCAACATGAAGCCTTCAGATGAAACTGCTCCCAAACTGTCTGCTCAACCAGCAATACCATTCTACCCCTCTACAATTTGTATGTAAGTCTATGAGCTGTGAGCTCCTTATTAATTGGGATTGGTGGAGTTTATGTGCCTAAAGTGTGATGTATGGATTGGATGTACACACACACACACACACACACACACCTTTGTCTTACTATCCTTGTGATGACCTTCCATTGAAATAATTATTAACAAATCTAATTAAGTCTAAGCCTACACCTAAATCTAACCCTAACCTATTCCTCAATACCAAAAAAGACTCTTTTTTCTGCAGTTTGTACTAAAGAATATATAAATGAAAGCAGTATACTTATCCTCCTACACAGATGTACACACACACACACACACACGGGCACTTATGACATCTGTTAGAACACCATCACCATGCTTTGGAGCTAAGCATTATGAATGACAGTAAAGATGAAATGAATTAAATATATTAACCTCAGTTAAAGTTAATGGGGCAGGGAAATTAAATACAAATGAAGTAAAATCAAAATGTTTTTCAGTGATGGACTCAAAATCCTAAAGTAAAACAGTTTTAGCAGTATGAACTTTAAATCAGTTTTAAATGTTACTTCATCATTCTGGTACTTAGTGAATTTGCTGTATAGTCTTTAAGAGCTGCAATGACATTTTCATCCTTCAGTAAGACTTAACTTTGAGAAATTTGTTGTCGTAGGTTTCTGACAGGAAAAGGAAGCTAAAATACAGCGGAACCACATTAGACTAAATTTCACTTTCTTTCAGTTTATTTTTGCTTGCTTATGAAGATAAATCTGGCATAATGAAAGCACACAGTAGAAGTTGTAAAATGTCTGTATTTAGAAAATAGTCATCAGTATCAGTAGTAGACACAACATCCATTATCTTTTTTTTAATAGATGATGGTGTATTTTCATTAAAAATCAGTTCAAGCACTGCTATTTGTCAATTAATAAATTTTTTAAAGATGTGTGCAACCTTCATTTCTTGTTTTCTTTCTTGTTAATTTCCTGTTCTACCTAATTTGGATGCTGATTTTACTGATTTCATGCTTTAATGCCATCCAGATTTTACAGGTTTATGGGCCTATTGGTTTTCATTTGCCTGAACTGCATACCAGTAATCACTATACCATGTTCACTAAAGCAGCCATCTCTGACCTTTCAAACAAAACATTTAAATTGAACTTTCTGACCAGTCATTGGTCTAGTAAATTCTTACGAAAAACACAGAACTGTGATTGGTCATAGTTTTAAGATCCTCTGTGATTGGCTCAGTCATGTCATATAGCAGGACTATATTACTGGTTAACTCTGTACTCAAAAAAGCAGTCTCCTTGTAAAATCACAAGTTAGCTCAATAACTTCTCCAGGTCACAATGAAGATGAAGGGCACAGTTGCTGCACTGCTCATCATGGGTGTCTATGGACTGACTTACTGTCTTGTGAGGCAACATATCTATGTGAGACAGTTACTGACTTGGGCTGAAGCTCAACAGTACTGCAGACTAAGATATGATGATCTGTCAACTGTAACAACCCAGGAGGAGATAAACTCTCTTCCAGTTACTGTGCCTCCTTCTTGTCCCAACAACACAGACTACTATGGAGCGTGTCAGGCTGGGAAGTGGACTGGACTATATATAGACAGTAATAATCTGACAAAGTGGTCAGGAGGGGACCATGAATCATTTTGTCCACCTTTTTCTGAGAAAGCAAAATATGCAGCAGGAATGTGTGGTCTAGTCTGGAATGCATTACATGTATGCATTCCTGTCCCATGCACATGGAATCTCAGCTTTTACTGCATGATGAAGTTTGATGTGATTCTAGTGGAGGAGGAAGTGACATGGGAAGAGGCTCTTGACTACTGCAGGAATAAGTACATCGACTTGGTCAGTCTGACATCAGAAATTTGGATGAAAGAAGCTGTAAACATAGGCTGGGCAGCACAAACAGCACACGTGTGGACTGGTCTGCGCTTTCTCAATGGACACTGGTTTTGGACTACTCAACGTCCCCTGAGGTACCGGGCCTGGTCTAGTCAGGGCGAACCCCAGTGCCCTGCCAGCAACCTACGCTGTGGGGCTTTAGCAAAAAAAGAAGGGATTTGGCAGATGAGAGACTGTGAGGAGAAACTGAACTTTCTCTGCTTCCGTAGGTCACAGCACTCCAGCAGCAGCCCTCCTCAACCATGAAATCACCTTTAACAGTAGGAACGATACCAACATCAGGGATCATACCTAGGATCCTGCTCTTCCTTTTCTTTCTATTCTTCCTCCTTCTACTCTTATCATCATCATCATCTTCCAAAATATCATAATATGAATTCCACTTGACATTATTCGTCTTCTTGTGATTACAAATATGAATAGATACCATCTGTATGTCACATCAAGATAAATCATTTTACAATGTTTAAATATACAATATAATAAGCAACTTTATTATTGCCAGAGGTAATGCCAGCTCAACATTCCAAGTTGAGAACATTGTTTCAAGCTGTTAAGAATATTTTGATTTGCATTGTTTTGGATTGTTTTTTCTTTTTATTATTACTCTATCTATCTATCTATCTATCTATCTATCTATCTATCTATCTATCTATCTATCTATCTATCTATCTGCTTATTTGTTTGCTTAATAATCTGTCACATTCATAGAAATATAGGAGAATATTTATTCTAGGTTTTATGCATAATATTTACTTATGATATTTTTATGTACGATTTATTTACAGGTTTGACTGAAGTGAATTCCTGTTGAGCTTTCACTCTTAATAGAATAATACTGTGTGAAATTATAAGTAGTAAGTAATTACTCCACCACAGGTGTACATATCCTTGCTGTTGACTGTTGCTGCATCCTTGCATGACACATGACATGTAAACTAGCATTTCTGAAACATGTTACTTTATCTGTAACACTTTAAACATATTTCATTAATAATTATTAACTGACCAAATGAACAAATCATTTGTTCTACAGAGTTTGATAATGATGAAATGTTTCAAATCAGGGCTTCTCAGATGTTAAGCAGCTACTTTACCTCTCCACTGACCTCCTGAGTACAGATTTATTTACTGAATATAATCTAGCTATTAAGAAGGCAGGTTTTTAAAATTCATACAAACATATTTTGGCTATTTATTTGAAGCCTTAAAGCTTTTTATTCTTTACTTTTTTATTCCACTGAAACTGTCCTGGAATGAGACACAGCAGATTAAGTTGACAAAAACCCATGTATGGCCTATGCATCATGCAGAATTTATGCGCAGAGGTATTTAACCCTCAGAAGCATTAGCATTACATTTCATAAAAATCAAAAGTTACTATTTAATTAATTTTAATTTACTAATACAAAAGTATTAGTACTTAATTAATATTTGGTTAAAATGTTGCATGTTTCATTAGGATATAAATAATACTCTACTGAATAATACTCCACAATACAGTACTCTGTTAAACAAGCACTGCATTGTTGCCTCAGAGCTCCAGGGTCCCTGGTTTGATTCTGAGCTCCAGTTACTGTCTTTACTTCAGTATTATCGAAATTGAATAATTGTACACTTTCTTAATTACATTTCCAAGAAATAAATGTACTTTTTACTCCTTATATTTTTATTTAGACAAAGTACTCATTGCAAATCATGAAGTTCTCTTCTTCTCTCATCTAGCTATATATAGCAAATGAATGGGCTCAGTTTAGCATCTAATCAAGTTCATCAGTGTAGATAAAACTATCAAGAATTGTGCCAACTCGTCACAGGCCATGACTGTCTCATGCTACACAACATAATTAACATAATGGGCGCATTTGACTATGGATAAGCTGCTGGACTACAGTGTTGAATTTCAGACTTTTGATAATTTGAATGTTTATGGCCCCTGGCTCCATCTAATTTGAAAAGGCATGCTGAGGTAAGTTTACCTTATTTGCTAAGTTAACCTGTTTTTTTTTTTTTTGCTAATGGCAGGTTAGACTAGCATCAATAGCAGTAGCTAACATAAGGTGGACTGGACACTTCCACTTTTAATATGAATAAGATTTTGACATTTTATCTATTCTTTTATTTAAACATGACTTCTCAGGACCTTTTCCACCCCTGCTGGCATCCCATCCAGCAGGTATTCGTGCTTTTTATTTGAATACACCTGCCCCCGTATTTGGTTTCCATTCAGACTTTGGATTTAAAGCAAATTGGTTATTTTCACCATCCTATGCCTCATTTACTGGGCATTGTGCATGTTTACTCACCCATAATTGCACTGCACATGGAAAAAGCCTAGGGTTAGGCCACTGTAAGCAAGAGTTAGCAACGTTTTCACATGTTTACAATCCTGTCCAAATAAGAATTAACATTATATTTAAAGTGCATAAAAAGTTTACATGGTGTTTTAGACCTACTACATACCAATTTATTTTATTCTAAATTTCAGAGTGATGTGAAGTGATCTTGACTGTGAGGAAGTGCTGGGTGACACAGTGGTTCTGTGGGTAGTGTTACCATCTCACAGTTCCAGGGTTCCTGGTTCAAGCCTATGAGTTCTGCTTATTGTCTGACTTCCAGTCATTGTCGGTGTGGACATGTTCTCCCCTTGTCTATGTGGATTTCCACCAGTTTCCTACCACTGTTTAAACCTTGCTTTTAGATGATTTGGAGACTATTATTATTATCATCATCATCATCATTCCTGTCACTGCCAGTGTTAATGTTGCCTTTTTTTTACTGAAGATTTCACAGCAGTTTGCACTGCCCAAAAATCTTTTGTTGACTGTGAATAATACAGAGTTTGTTCATATTATGACAAACTAGCCCATTTGTTTTTCGCCACCCAAGTATTTTTTAACTTACAAAATACATTCAAAATCAGTCCAACTGGGAGCACATTCAGTCTGCCATCATTGTGTATACTCTGGTTTCTCAACCGCTGAGCCATGGACTACAGATGGGCTGCCAATGCCCTCTAGTGGTCCATAGACCTACATAAGAGGTCAGTAGTCCAAACTGCACCAGTGACAGCACCTCATGTTATACAAATATCAGTGGAAAAAAATAATTTAATAAAAAAAAAGAATGAAATTATAAATAATTTTTAGAACATAACTCACATAAATATTAAGTGCAAATAATCAAATACCAATTCAATTTCAAATTCTGTGGTTGATAGATTAACGATATGTCTGCTGCAGATAGAGAAGGAAAAAAAAATCTTGTTAAATGAAAAATGACAGAAAACAGACCTGGTGGATGATGATAAACAAAACACTCAGATACTGTGCGGCAAAACCATTCACTGCTTTATAGGTCAGTAGTAGTATTTTATAATCAAGTATTTAGTCAAAACAAGGGTTTGTGGTCAAACTTTCTGATTCCTAGCATAGCAATATATTGGATTATATCTCATGCAGCTACACCAAAAAGCCCATAATATTGAAGTGGGTGGAAAAATCAATATAGTGTGCAAAAGTATTTACAAATAATAATAATAATAATAATAATAATAATAATAATAAAACAACTTGTGATTTTATAAATATTGTCAGTCATTTTGTCAGTAGCTGAGTTTATTGTTCTATTTTGCCCCCTAGTGGAATAACAGACACTGCCTCTTTTTCAAATCTTTAAAAATAAAGTCCACAAGACCATCCGAACTTAGAACTCGGATTCTAAATTAAATTGGTTGGCCAGAGTAGAACCTTTAACATGACATACCACTCCAGGAAGTCTGAGTTGATCATTGTGATCATCTCTGAGAACCTTTAAAGGCAGTCCTAAGAATCCTTTTCCTCATGATATTGTTGGTACACATGTAACTGTTGTTTTGTGAACCCCAAGGAACCGCCAGGAAACGCCAAGAGCGTTCAATGGAATGACTGAATGACAGCAGTATTTATAGTCAATACTGCATCATACATCACTATGTGATCTTGCTGGTAGATCTAGGAGTTGCACACTATCCCTGCAGGTTGTCCAGGGTTCACTGAACAACAGTTAGTTGTGTAACTAGCACTAATGGGAGTGCATCTCTGGGTCTAGCATGAGAGAGGAGTGACATTTATGAGTCCAGTTTCAGTCTTGTGGAGGAGTACTGTGTGCACCTGCGGTCACTGGTAGACTCAGTGAAGCTTGGTGATGAAGACAGACCACTGCCTTTAAAGAGAAAAAGAGAGGAAGAAAAAGAACACTTTATAAGTCAGTTTTCATTGGCTTCAATACTTTTGTGTGTATGCATGTATGTGTTTCTTCTAATAAGATATGTACAGGGGAGCAGCATCTTTAAGTGGAATTGGATTTTCCCGCAACACAGTAAGAGCTTTATCACACCTCTCCAATAGAACTTTATCACCAGACAGTGCACTATAGCACAGTACAGTTACTAATCCAAATTCAGAACCATCCATACCCTGGTACCCGTTTCCTATCACATGTCATGTCTGTGCAAGTTTCCTCTGGGTTCACTGGTTTCCTCCCACCTCCCAAAAACATTCTAGCAGGTGGATTGGCTATACTAAAAACTGCCCCAGGTATGAATGAGTGTGCGAATGTGTGTGCATGGTGGCCTGCAATCAACTGGCATCCCATCCAAGGTGTATTTCTGCCTGCGTCCATTGTTTCCAGGATAGGCTATGGAGTTTCTGCAAACCTGACCAGGATAAATCGGTTGCTGAAAATGAATGAATGAATGTTCATGACACTGACGCTTGTCTGCCTCCTATTGAGCACGAGACAGAGTTTGTTGGCCTGCAGTACGCAGAACCAGACACAGCCAGAGGAGTCAAGCCTTTTTGTGGTAGTATCCCAAATGGAGCTCTATGTGGAATATAGTGTACTTTTGAAGGTTTCACAATAACGCAGCATGTAGTGAATGTATACATATGGAAGCAATTCGTCCTGAATTGAAGATCAAACCGACAAACAAAAAATAAAACACTGCTGCAGGAAAAGAGCTGATTTTAAAAGTGAAAGTAACTTTGCAATCCTTGTTAGCTAATGTTTTTTTAATGGTGGTTGTCTGAATCAAGTAATGATTTGTGATTATTCTGTGATGATGGCAATTGGCCAATCAATTATCTGCATCTTTTCTATCTCCACCCATATGTCCTGTTTGGTACTACTGGTACCCTCACAAAAGATGTAACCAAATTTACATGGGTACTTGACTTACAATATGATTGAAATAACAACAGATTTTGTGGGATATGATATAGGATTTGATATTTCACTATGCTGGACCCTACTGTCTGGTGGAAAAATGTTACAAGGTGCTGCACTGACCTGCCAGAGCTGCTGTAGTAAAGCATGAACTGCATGTCATAATCACGCTGCTTCCAGCAAAGAGCAAGTCAGGGCCTCTTTGTGTGTATGTGTATGTATGTGTTCTTAAATGTAAACCAAGCACTGTTGATTTTTCCATTTGCACAAATAGCTCATTATGAATATTACAATTAATAACAGAAAATATTAAACATTTGAATAACAATACAGAGTGTTATAAAATTCTCCATACACAGGGGAAATTAACACTGTTTAGCAAAATGTCTTCTAAAATTTTTCATACTTAGTTTATATTTTTTTCAGATAGCCTTTAAGAATGCCTTTGACTAAAGATGAGCATATTGAAATCATTGTCATGGCTGGACAGGGAAGCTGTCGCAAGGTTATGATAGAGTTTAACAGAAAACATGGCAAGCACATCACACAGGGCACTGTTGCCAAAATTATGAACAAATTCAAAAAAGACGGAAGTGTTGTGGACCAACCAAGAAGTGGACGTCCACGAACATCCACTGCCATCCACAACCGATGTGGTGCTGGCATACACAGTCCCCTATGCATGGAGACTTCTGGGACACCGTATTGTATCACCCACCAAGGGCAAACAATGTAAAGAAACAGTGATTATAGCTTTCTGCTTTGTCTCAGCTGTGATTTGGAGAGTTTGTTTCTAGCACTGAGATTATGTTTGCATGGTGAAATGACAGGAGAGGAGGCAAAGACATCAAGCTGTAACTCACCTCTCATGAGATTGTACATGTTCACGTAGTTGCTTCCTGAATCTAATATGGCGTACCAGCTACGGGATGTAGAGTGACCCTGTAGGGCATTTTAAGAGAATGAAAGCGAGGAAGAAGCAGGAAGGAATCTCTGATTTTAGCCATATTATATTATGACTGTATAAATGTAAAAACATATTTATTTATGCTGACTTTAGGATACTACAGAATTACTTCCATTGCATGTACACACCTGAATCTCACAGCTGTCTGTGCTTGTGCTGCTGAAGTTAAATGTGATGTCATCAATGAACTTCATTACAGGACTGGTGCGAGTGGCAATGATATCATCACTAATTACAGACACCAGCTACCACAGAAATATGGAATATTTTATTAGTCAAGTGCCTGAAAATTTATTTTGAATGCAAACTAACACATTTGACTGTTTAAAATGTGATGAGGCCCCCTCTCATGCACCCCAATCCACCTCTCTCTCTCTCTCTGTATAGATACTCACAGAGTATAGGCACTTCTGGCTCTTTGAGGGGCAGCTCTCTGTTGTCCACTCTTTTATCTGGTTGACCAGAAGGGAGGAGGCATCAAAGCATGGGATGTCTACACTCCTGTGAACATCAGGATGACAGATTTATTTATTGAATGGCATTTTTGAATGGATAATTGAATGGCACTTTAAATGGGCTCACATAGCTCACAAGTACAACACCTTATGTGAATTGGCGTCTAACTGCATATATACTCTAATTAATTTTACCACATCATCACTATCACTAGACTCTGTGTACATATTATTATTATTATTATTCTCTAGCTTCTACTGCACAATATGATGGTTGATGGGTAGATGATTTCAGTAGCTGTTAGTGTTTTAAAGCTGTGTCTGTGTGCAGCATACCCACCATGTGACTGAGCAGTGCGCGTGCAGTGGTCCTGCCGCCAGAACGGAGAGCAGCCCACCGACCCCGAGCACTAACACTCCCATAACGGACACACACCCCGCCCTGTGCTCAGACCCTACTGCTGGACCAGAGGTGTCCCCAACCGCCTCATCGCTTAACAGATCTTTAGATTCACTCCTCATACCCGTCAGCCATACAGACGTTCTCCAGCGTCCTCCTCCTCCTCCTCCACCACAACCTCTCGTATGGAAAGCCACGCGGGTCATGATTCCAGGGAAAAAAAGCGCATGGAGATATGAATATGGTGTAAATAAGAGTTGCTGTAAAATTTGACAGTGTGAATATAATTCCCCAAAATTCTATATTTTAATATTTTTATTTTAATTCATTCATTCATATATCTTCAGTAACTGCTTTATGCTGGTCAGGATCATGGTGTATTCAGAACTCACCCTGGTAACACTGGGTACAAGGAGGGAGATTTCACACTAGATGGGAGGCCAGTCCATCATTGGACACCATTCACACACTCATTCACACCTATGGCAATTTTTCTGATTACATCAGCCCCATAGGTAGGCAGCTATTAGAGACAGAAGGACATTAAAAGGCTACCGGTTGTAGCCTATTCTATGTTAAAACTATGTGTGATTCATTTACCAGTCTAACACTGTCAATTGCACAACCAATGCATGATTGCCAATGCATCATACACATTTAAAAAGAATGGAATCATTATAATGATGCAAATTCTCCCATTTTCGCAGTGAAAATAGGTAAATTCCAAAATACCAATGTGCTGGTCACAAAAGCAAAGTTTGAGTGGAATAATGGCCATTTTATATAATTTTGTGGTATAAGAAATTAGGAAATAACACTTACTACCCAGTAAAAAAAATGGGTATTTTGAAATGTTACACCATCTTGCCATATTACCAATGTGAAAGTCAAACTTTTATATTTATCAGTGGCTCCTTTTAGGACTTAAAGGCTTCCTCTTTAGGACTGGTTTGCACACAACATTGAATGTCTACCCTTTATTTCCACCTAGTTAACATTCAGTGCTTTTCCCCCATGATAGTGAATGAAGATGCCATGTCACCTCCTGTGGTCGTTTATATTAATGAATGTAGTATTATCTGTTCTACTGAAATTGCATGTAAAAATCATTACAAAGAGGTTATGTAAAAGGATTCTCACACACACACCGTCAGCCATAACACTAAAACCACTAATATTGTGTAGGTCCCCCTTGTGCCTCCAAAACAGCTCTGACCCATCAAGACATGGACTCCACAAGACCTCTGAAGGTTCTTCAATGGTTCTTCAAACCATTCCTGGACATTTTTTTTGCAGTGTGGCAGGGCGCCTTATCCTGCTGAAAGAGGCCACTACCATTAGGGAATACCATTGCCATGAAGGGGTGTACCTGGTCTGCAACAATGTTTATGTAGGTGGTATGCATCAAAGTAACATCCACATGAATACCAGTTCCAAGGTTTCCCAGCAGAACATTGCCCAGAGCATCACACTGCCTCTGCCGGCTTGCCTTCTTCCCATATTACATCCTGGTGCCATCTCTTCCCCAGGTAAGCGACGCACCCGCACTCAGCCGTCCACATGATGTAAAAGAAAATATGATTCATCAGACCAAGCCACCTTCTTTCATTGCTCCATGGCCAGTTCTGATGCTCACGTGCCCATTGTAGGCGCTTTCAGTGGTGGACAGGGGTCAGCATGAGCACTCTGACCGGACATCAGTGAGCCTTGGGCACCCATGACCCTGCTTCCAACACATCAACTTCGAGTGTTCACTTGCTACCTAATATATCCCACCCCTTCACAGAGATAATCAATGTTATTCACTTCACCTATCAGTGGTTTTAATGTTATGACTGAGCTTCAGTTAATGTTCACATCAAACATCAGAATGAAGAAAACATGTGATCTCTGTGACTTTGATCATGGCATGGATATTAGTACCAGATGGGTTGGTTTGAGTATTTCAGAAAGTGCTGGTCTCCTGGGAATTTTGCAACACAACAGTCTCTACAGTTTACACAGAATGGTGAGAAAAACAAAAAACATTAAGCAAAAGCTCTGTGGGTGGAAACATCTTGTCGATAAGAGACACAGGAAAATGGACAGATTGGTTCGAGCTGCCAGGAAGGATCTAGTAACTCAAATAATCACACTTTACAACCATGGTGAGTAGACAAGCATCTCAGAATGCAGAACAGATCAAACCTCCTAATAAAGTGTACAGTGAGTGTGTAATATATATAAGTGATTTGTTATGGCATTTACCATTTAGGAATTACAGCCATTTTCAACAAAGTACCTCCATTTTCAGCGGCTCAAATTTATTTGGACAAAGTGACATAATTGTAAATATAACCATAATTTTACTACTTGGATGAAAATCCTTTGCAGTCAATGACTGCCTGAAGTCTGGAGCCCATGTTCTCAAAACTCAAATTCTGAAT
>CM075007.1:18749807-18775726 GCA_037576675.1 Pangasius sanitwongsei | reverse complement strand
AAGAATATTCCATTTCTTTGCCTTCAAAAAGTCTTGAGTTGCTTTCGCAGTATGTTTAGGGTCATTATCCACCTGCAAGGAAGAAATGAATTCATCTTGCTACTTCTGTAAGCAGTCACATCATTGTGGCAAAGCTTTAGAATATTTTACTCATAAGATTTAAAAAGTACTGTCACAAATGTTACACCTGACCCCAGTCTCTCCTATAACATCATGGTCAGAGATACACCATTTAAAATTTTTTTTTTCAAAAGTTCTAGTGGAAGTTTGTCAGAACGGAGAAAACAATACACTTTAGAAGTGTATTGCTGTTGTTGCGAAGATAATCTACCCAGTATGCCTACTTTGACTTGCTGAGCCTGCAGTAATCTGATAAAAGCTGTTCAGCGTGTCTAATATCATGAACGCACAGGCGGGCCAAGGGGCGGCACTTGGGTTATACGCACACACCCATACCCACACACATACACACACACACACACACACACACGGTACAGAGGGTAGAGACTTGCTGGGAGCTGCTCAGTGCAACAAGTGAGTGAAAGAATGCATAACTTTATTTGAATAATTCTATTTAATCTAGTTAGTCACCTGGACTTTTTCATGTAAATGGATAATGGATTGTAACTCCAGTGTCCAGGTCTGTATTGAATCAATGGCATATGCTTTATGAGTACACTGCTTTCTATTCTCCTGTTAGAGGAGAAATGAAACTTAACTGTGATTCTGGATTTCATCAGATGGTTCTGATCCTGTCCACTTCAAATAAAGTATGTCATAACTCATCTTAATGACGATAAATATGTTGAGAGGTTTAAGGTTTATGTTCCTTCTGTTGTGTTGACAAAAAAATACATAGATTCCTGAAGACAGGTTCAAAGTTAGACATTATCCATTTCCCGTGCACTGTCTATCATCTTAGCTGAGGCATAGTCAGCTATATGCCTTATGGTGGAGCCAGTTTATGCAGTAGCTACTGTCTGTGTAAAATTTGAAAGCCTAAAGTTCTACTTCATTGGCTTGTCCCTCTGAGGGAAACCGTTAAGCTTCAAGCAGATCCAAAAATAGATCCAACAAAGTTCTTAACTATCCAAACCTGAGAGGAACCCAATTTGTCTAAGAGTGTACTGGAATAATCACTGGAAGCATTTACTGTGGCTGGGTGTTATATGTTGATATATGTTATATGTTATGTGTGACATGTCTTTCATTGGCCAAAAAAGATTTTAGGTATCAATTTAAATGCAGAAAATTTCTCCATACACAGGAACAGTAGCTATGTCGAATGAGATGAGTGCCCGTCTTCTCTTGGATGAAGAGGACACAGTTGATGCTGTGCATGTGACTTCTAGTTCCTCCACTGTGGCCATACTGGGTTCTGGTGACTTCTCACGCTCCTTGGCTATGCGGCTGGTGGCATGTGGGTATGCTGTGGCGGTGGGGAGTAGATGTGTGAAGCGCATCTCTCCTGGTCTGTTTCTGGATGCGGTGGAGCTGAACAGTCAGGAGGCAGCAGTAGCGAAAGCCAAGAGTCTGGTCTTCATGGCCCTGTTCCCTGAGCACTATCCATCCCTGCTGGGCCTCAGATCAGCCCTGGCAGGAAAGATTCTCGTGGACGTGAGTAATGCTGTGGAGATGAACAGCAAGAGACCATCGAATGCAGAGCAGCTTGCCGAGATGTTCCCAGACAGTGTGGTTGTTAAAGGCTTTAACACAATTTCTGCCTGGACTCTGCAGACTGGTGCACAGGATGGTAGCCGGCAGGTCAGTGATGCTCTAGACACATGATTCTTAAAATGAGGCACGCAGACTCCGAGACGTATAACCAGGGGGTCTGCAGCTTCATTATTATTTTTTATTTACATTACTACTATTGATTTTAATGACATGCTATTGGCAATCACTATTAAATGCTTTTAGTGTTGTTATAAACGACAACAAAAAGTAGAAATCTTGTGACGTAAATACAAAGCTGTTCTGAGCTTATAAGGGGATCAGTGATTTTTCTTTTGGAAGAGATGTCTGGAAAGCCCTCTTCTAGATGATTAGCTGGTTTAGGCAACTCAAATGAAAGTACAAAATAAGCTGATAGATATGAGTTAAGCTGTTATTTGAGATTTGTAAGACATACAACAAACCCTAAGTTCAGTTGAGTCACGTCTACAGCTAATATTTTGTGCATGGTTATTAAAACAGTTTATGTCTTTAAAATGCAATGGATTATTGGTATTGTACCATAATAAATCCCATCATACTGTAATATAATTTAGTACATTGTATTATTGACAAATATAGGTTTGCATGCTGGGCTGTAGTAAAACTATTCTTATGGCCTATAAATTCCCTGAACTTTGACCTGACTCTACTCTAGGTGCTGCTGTGCAGTGACAGTGCAGAAGCAAAGCATGAGGTGGCCCAGCTCGCCCGGCGCATGGGCTTCTACCCAGTAGATGTTGGCAGTCTGTGCTGTGCACAGGATCTCGAAAGAAAGCCCTTGCATCTCTTCCCATCGTGGCGTGGCCCTGTCCTCACCACCTTCCTGCTCTTATTTTTCTTCTACTGCTATGGCTTTATCCGTGGGATTCTTCTGCCATACATAGCCTATGGACAAAACTCCTTTTATCGCCTAGTCTTTGGCCTAGTGAACGAAAGCCTGCCATGCGTGGCGCTGGTCAGCCTGGCACTGGTGTACCTGCCGGGGCTGTTTGCAGCATGGCTGCAGCTGTGGAAAGGCACCAAGTACCAGCGTTTCCCCTGCTGGCTGGATGCCTGGCTGCTCCGGAGGAAACAGCTAGGCCTACTGAGCTTCCTATGTGCTGCTCTGCATGGAGTGTACAGCCTCTGCCTTCCACTGCGTACCATCACACAACGCAGTCTCATCAACTCTGCTTACGCACAGGTACTGATTTTTATATTTAGATACTTTTTTTTTTATATGAAAAACATTTCTGATGTCATGTTCACTACTTTGCAATACAGGGTGTCCCAAAAGTCTCCATACATAGGGGAAATTAACACTTTTTAGCAAAATGTCTTCTAAAATTTTTCATGCTTAGTTTATATTATATATTTTTTTCAGATAGCCTTTAAGAATGCCTTTGGACAAGCAAATACATGCGTAACACCAGATGTGTTAACACGAGTTCATCATGAGTGGGAGAGATGACTCCGTGTGTGTTTACAAAGAAATGGCAATCATGTAGAGGAGGTTTTGTAAATAAAGTTACATTTTACTAATTTGAAATTTGCTAATTCCCCCTATGTATGAAGACTTTTGGGACACCCTGTAGATGTCCCACTGACCTGAGGCATCTCTTTTCACACAAGTGTTTACCTCTTAGAGCGAGTTACAAAAACAACAACAGAAGAAGCAATGAACTCATAATAATCCTAAGAACTAATGAGGAACTCTTCTTTCTTAAGAGTATACTGCATGTACTGTGGCTGATTGTTTTTTTTTTTTTTTACATTACCCGCCTTTCATTAACAGAAAATACTACCGCAAGGCCTGGATGCAAATGTGGGATGAGTTTAACTAACAAATGGACCAGGCAGTAATCAAAATCATGAAACAGTCAACGGTTCAGGCGAGCTACGAATAAGCTGAACTAGGTGGAGACATGGTTTGTAGTTTGCTGGCAGACTGGATCATGGGAAATGTAGGCCAGTTTGTGTCTACTTCTGTTCGTAGTATAGGTAGGTGCTTACATAGACATGACAATAACTAGTGTCAGTTATAATCATCCCTTACTCCTATATTATATAAATACAAACTTTAAGGAAATTTATTTCGTTGTTAGGGATCTTCCAAATGTCAGGTGGGAGTATAAATATGAGATTGTGACAGCAACTAAAAGTACCTTTATTTCTCCTTGTTTTAGAAATTATTTATCATGCGATTTAGGGAAAACTGAACCATGCATAAAAGGGAAAAACGTTTCATTTAAGTTCTTCTTTAGTAAAAATGTGAAGTGGTTCCACCATTCAGAACATACTGTATTTCAGATATTACTTAGTACTTGTGTTGACTTTATACCTCAGCGCTGATGAATTCTCGAATCTGATTGGCTAGAAGGTGTTGAAGCTCTGACTATAGTTCCTGTTGTAATTCATATTCACGTTTATATTAATGTGCTCATTCTAAAACATTATCAGTGAATTACAGCTAATTCACAGGGACTTGTATGGTGAACACTCCAAATAATCATAATCTAATAGTAAACAGATTAAAAACATATTTAACAACAAAAAACATATAATCATTGATACCATGTAGCTTTCTATAAGAAGTTTATTTAACGTTTATGGAAAAAGTATCAGGTGTCAGCGCTTTGTAACGATCATTACTTTTCTTCAGTACAAGGGACTTTAGGACAGCGGACTTTGCACTTTCCGGTTTCTCTGTAACGTGATAAGCTGCACAATTTAGTTTTATTTACTTCAAGAGAGAAAAAAGAGAGGCTGCAGGTGGATGAGGTTTATAGCTGTAATAATGTAATAAATAATTCAATTCAATTTTATTTGTATAGTGCTTTTAACAATGGACATTGCCAAAAAGCAGCTTTACAGGATATAAATTTTAAATTTATAAATTTATCCCTAATGAATAAGCCAGAGGTGATGGTGGCAAGGAAAAACTCCCTGAGACGACATGAGGAAGAAACCTTGAGAGGAACAAGACTCAGAAGGGAATGCATCCTCATCTGGGTGACACCGGATATTGTGATTATAAATAAATTCCTTCTATAGCTGTGTACTGCATGGTCAAAAGGTGCAATTATGTAAACAGGAAATTCATCAGTTTAGTTTTTTTAAATTCGTTTTCATATGAAGTTTATTTTGCTATGTTATCAACTGTTCACTGATGGAGACTTGAGTGCAAAACTGTTCGTGGCAATAAACAGGAACTAACTTGTCTCATACATGCAACTATAAAAGATTAAACAGCATGACATTTTGTTCATTATATTAAAATGTTTTTAATTCAATTGTAATCGTTGGCAAATTGGCATGCTATGAGAGCAATAAACCATATTGGGACATGCTGTTTTATCTTTTGTGTGCGTACCTCAGGTGAAGTCAGGTGCGGAAATGCCGTGGGATGAACAGGGTGTATGGCGCACTGACCTCTATGTGTTCAGTGGAGTGTTAGGTCTGGGCATTCTCTCCCTGTTGGCTATCACATCTCTCCCCTCAGTGGGCAACATCCTCACGTGGAGGGAGTTCACCTTCATTCAGGTAGGCAATGCAAACCCATGTAAGCACATAGCACAGGTAAAGCAATGAAAAGCAGTAAAGACTTTAAAGACCTCAAGCTATAATTACAATTATACTTATACAATTAGAGTTTGACCACAGCACTTTTTTTTAACAGATTAAGAAAGTTACGGAAAAGGAGATAAGTACTTGAAAACTTGTATTTTCTCATTTTCTTTCACAAGTCTGGACTGGGATATGCTGCTTTGACTCTCTCTGTCATGCACACATTGGTGTTCGGCTGGAATTTTGCCTTCTCCTCCCAGGCCTATGCATTCTACCTGCCACCCAGTTACATGCTAGCTGTGGCTCTGCCATGTGCCGTGCTGGTGTGCCGCTGTCTCCTGCTGCTGCCCTGTGTCTCCGCCAGGTTGGCACGCATACGCCGGGGCTGGGAAAGCACACGCAAATGCCCTGTGTCACGGCACCACCGAGTGCGGGTGAACACGACAGTTCCACAGGTCTAGTTGGGACAGTCAGGTGACACTGATGATGCATTTATTGGTTTACAACATTAATAGTTTGAATATAGCTCTTACATAAAGATAACACCATACATGGTTTTAAGACGCTGTAGCCTTACTGGCCGCAACCAGAATGGTGGTATTACGTTTTTTTCAACAGTTAATGGGGTTCTCAAGCTTTTAGGGACAGAAACACTAGTGTTACACAACCCTGCAACCTATTAATGGGCTTTGAGTTACACAACCCTGCAACCTATGAATGGGCTTTGAGCTACCAATTGTGTGATATGCCAGTATAACCACAAGCGATCATTTATATCAGGTGCAATATTACTGTTGTGGCAGTATAATTAAAAAAAAAAAAAAACTCTAGGTACTACTTAAAATGTACTAGTAGACTTTTTTGAAATGACCTTTTTTAAAGGACATACCAGGTGCAAACCAGAGAAAACAGTATTGCAGCATTGTTTAGGTAAATTTTGGAAGGTGCATTAATCTTACGCAGCTTAGTTATTAAAAAAAAAATAAAAAAAATAAAAAAACGAGCAGTTTCCTCAGCGATTCAGTAATTGCTCCACTACTAAAGTATTGCTTTACAAAATAACATCCGTTCAGAAAATGGCCCATTGTAAGCAGATACAGATTGCTTTTCTTTTTATACTTTTACACCCATATTAGCAGCCACTGTCAGCAATTCCACTGGGCCAATATCCTGTCATCAAAAGCTTACCTCCGTTGTCCCACAGTAAACATTTTATCAGTAAAGTTATACCATAATGACTTCCAACAATTCCCATGCTAAACTCATTGACATACACTCTTAAACCTTATTACAGCAATTAAAAGCATCCTTATCTGGTGAATGTTCACCATGATGGTTATATGAAAGGGAATGTGTTGTATAGCCCCTAAAATGAGAATAACGCAGTTCCAACCTCTAGTCATGCTTACTGAGATAACATAGGCTTTAATGTGAAATGGCAAAAGGATTTTGCATTTGCATTTTAATTTTGGCTGCCACTGCACAAGAATGAAAATGCAAGTAAACATTCTGCAACTGAATTTGAATTATGTCTCAAATAATACACTCATAAGGGAAATGCATTTCCTAATTAGCATTGGAATTTGAATAAAGCTTAGAAAATGCTGCCACATTTGCTAATCATGGTTTCAAATCTTGGATTATCTGGCATTTCCAATTAAAAAGGGGCCCACATACTGTAGTGATCTCAAACAACTCAATCCACCTATACTAATGATGTTCTCAGGTATGAAGAGCTGAATGAGCCCATTTAAAATGACCATGATGCCATCTGGCATATGTCACCTTATCTTGGTTTTGTAAAACAAAGAACCGGGCCCAAATTCAGTGAGATTTATCTTGTACAAACATTCTTGTGCACTTGCATGCAACAAACAATACGATATACACTTTGGTACTTGACTTTTCAAAACTAGTGATTGTTCCTCTTATGGGAAAAACAGACAGAAATTGATTTTAATGAGATTTATTTAATAAACACAATTTCAGTCACATGCACCACTGTCTGATAAGTAATTAAAATAAAACAAGTGATATTAAAACTTGAAACATTTTAATGCATGTAACCTCATTGTTTTTTTATGCTGGTAAATAATGTTCATGTATGTGCCAGTGCATACATTTCTGTGAAATGGTGCAAGCTATACAAAAACACTCCTCTATTAAATTTGTCCAACTTATGGAACCTTAGATCATGTCTGTTTAAAATAAAATCTGCTGGCAAAGTGAATTTTTTAAACGGACTTGAAGAAACTGGAGTGAAATTAAAACAGCATTTTTGGTCTGGCTGATCCTGGACAACGTAAACACAGGTAGCCATGAAGCTGTTCAGGATGTTGCACTGCTTCCTCTAAATAAAAACACATCAGGATTCTCTCACACACGTCACTTTCCTGTGTCTCACCACACAGTCTGGGGATTAGCCTTGTACTTTTCATAGTCACTCATCTTGAAGAAGGCCAGCTCTGTTTCATTGGCTGGAAGAAGAACAGAGACAGAGACAGCACAATGAGACCAAATGGGATATATACAAAAAGTTCATACAACCGTGGCCAAAAATTGTATGCTTAACTGCAAATTAATAACAACACTGATAAATAATGATGTACAATGATGTCACATAATAGCCACACACAGTGACATTTCATTGCAACATATTAAAGCAAACTGCTGAACCTGATGTGCTGCAGTTAAAGACTGTATTGCATTAGACCATAACTAATTGTTCTGCACCATGATTTCTTCTACCACACACAGAAAGCTTACCTGGAATCTCTGAGAGTGCTCACAGAACAAAATATACATTTGTTAAAGAGTTTTGTATATAATTTGTATATTTCAAGCTTCTGCAATCAGTATCGAAGAGGAGAATGTGTGACTGCAGTATGGGAGAAGAGGTCATTTACCTATACCACATGCTCGTAAATCGAGGCCATTTTGCAGAATCAGCTTTTCATCATCCTCTAAACTCATCACCAGTTCATTAGTCTGAAATCAGAATGTCATGTTACATTATTCTTCAGCACTTTTAAACACAGTGGAGGTTTTTATTTAAAGTTTATGCAGTCATTAATTCTTCAGGAAAGTCTGACCACCCAGGAAGTTGTGTTTAAAGGAAAAATCCGCATTGAATGGCTTGCATATGTGATCATCAATGGCATCCAAGATTTATTTGCTATTGAAATGAACAGAATGGCTATTGAGTTTTAACATTTTAAGTTTAAACTTCTTTCATTGACCAAGACAATCTTTTCACTTTGATTAATAGTTTTCTACATTACCCACAATGCAGTTCAACTACCTGCTGACAGAAGTGTTAGTGGGCTTTCACTTTTGCTTCGCCTCTACCTAAAGAAAGTGATGCAGCAGCGCTTTAGTACTTTAGTCTATCCACCAGTACACTCAGGTAAAACAGGCTGGGATCCAAAGCTTCAACTTTCATGCTTAAACGGCATCGTGTTTATCATCTGGTGGCTGTTAGCCAAGCCGAGTCTCTGCTGTAACTAAGTGCTACTGTGTTGTATAGCTGCACTGCATTCTGGAACTTTGAGTCCATCGTTTGCTCTCTCCACTACTTCGACGCAGAATTTCTCATTAACGATGAATGTCTCTGGGAAATGATGAGTGAGAAAAGAAGCTCTTGCTCTTTTCTGAAACCTGACTGTTTTTTTCCTCTACTAAATACCATTGTACCTGCTCCAACAATGTCTCCCTGTGACATCAGCACAAAACACATCCAATAACTTCACAGGAATAAAAAAAAAATATATAGCACCAACCAACAAATTAGCACCAAAATCACTAAGAACATCACACATATTTCAATATAAAGAAATTTAACTTGGTTCAGGGTGGAGTTTTACTTGTGATCTGAGTCAAACGCATACCTTTGCTCCATGCGCTTGATGAATGATCTTCATGGTGTCTGTAAACATGAGATATCATGAGATGAAGTTTGTCAGTGTTGTGAACATCACTTCTGAACAGACTGTATTTATCACATTGACCTCTGCACAGTTAACTTACCATAATCATATTTCTTAAAAGGGGGAGGCAAACCTTGTCTGGTAGAAATGTCTAAATGTGAAAGATTTGAAAGGTTTATAAATTAAGCAATTTGCATAAAAGACTTATCAGGACAAAATTTGAAAGACGTGTTTTGTAAGATGGACCCAGGAAAAAACCATTTTTATCACAAGGACATAAAAAAAAAAAAAAAAAAAAAAAGAGTTGTCATGTTGCACAGAAATGTTTGATTAATGGCAGTATTTGCCATGAAATATCCATTGAAACTGGTATTGCAATAAACAAACAAAATAAACAAGCAATAAACAAACAAAAAACAAACAAAATCTACATAAAAGTCTTGTTGGGGATAAGCCACCATTACTTTAATAATTTGTTGAATTTGGAGAGACATGCATATCACAACTTACCTTTCTTTACAAAAGCAATAAACTCCTCGACTTTCTGATCTACATTCACAGCCCGGAACACCACTGGCTTGAAGTTGCGATGCTCAAAAGAGCGAACCAGGCGCACAGTGAGAACAGCTTCCGACGACATGACTGTCAGAATTAGCTCTCCGGCTAACTAGCTTGTCGCTCTAACTAAGTTAACTAAGCTAACTAACCTACTATGCTCCTGTTTGCTAAATTTAACTCACTCCCAGCTTTTACTTAGAAATTCAGCTCCTCATAGAAATGAGAAAAACAACGTGGTTATGTATTACACATTACTGCACTGTATATGCACACTGCACTGGTGGTTTCTTTTTTTTTTAGTTTGGACCATTTCAGACTAAACTAGCTGCACCCATGAGAAAAACACTGATGCAGAAGTCTAAAGTAATCGCACACAAGCATAATCGATCCACTCACATTGCTTTGCATGATAGATAGATCGATAGATAGATAGATATACGGTTCGTTAAAAGAAAAATAAAGCAAAACTTATATTGAATTCAATTGGATTTAAATTCAATATAATTTGAAAATTATGTTTTTACACAAATTTCCATTATAAGCCTAACATGTCCAAAATTGCCTAAACTCTTAAGATAAAATACTGTAGCAGTAAAACAGTCCCTTTTCATCACACATATCTTTCAAAACTGCAGAATTGTCAATGCAAGCCAATTAAATAAACTAAGATGAAAGATGTAGCACTGATGGAATGATATTGGTATAATATAATGTATAATATGGTCAAATGGGCAGACAACAAGATTCTATACATACAATTAAATCGCATAAATGTGCAACTCAATTCTTTATTGTCTGTGTTTCTGTGAAACATTTATTTGATTTTTTGTTAATATTTGATCCTGCTCTTATGCTATTATAAGCTTTTGATTCCTGATAATGGAGAATAGTACAGTTATACCACAGTGCTGTAGAATTCTTGACTCTGATTGGTCAGAAGGTCTTGATTAATTATCTGTAACAGCAGCTCTCAGTCAACACAGTAGTGTTGGCTGTAATTCAAATGACAGGTTTATATTAACCCATACTTGGCACTCATTCAAATAAGTTATTTCTATAGTAACAACTTTTCACAAGGGACTTGTGTGGCAGAAGATCTACACAATTTAAGGCTAATAACAGACGAATTTAAAAAAAAAAAAAAAAAAAACTTTAGCAATGAAAATCTTACAATCACTGGTGAAGATTTCTTTAAGGAGCTATTTATTTAACATTTAGAGGAGTCTTGGATGTCAGCACTTTATAACAATCAATAAATTTTCCACCACAGGAAAGTCTTCAGGACAGAGGACTTTGTGCTTTCCAGTTTCTCTGTAACAAGACAAGCTGTTTTTTGTCTCATTACCTTCAAGAGATAGAAAAAAGAGAGGTTGGTGACAGAATGATATTTTATAGCTGCTATAGTGTAAGTGATAACAGGAGATAACTTGTCTTGTGGATGTTCGACAACATTAAAATATAAGAATAAAGTATTCTTTAATAAATGACAAATTGTAATAATTTGCAAAACTTTGCTTCACAAATCAGCCCACATCACACCATCCAGTCATTGATTATTCGCCTATAACAGCAAGCTCTGTCCTGTCTTATTCCTTACTTCACACAGAGCAGCAGAACAGTTAACAATATTACTTCATATAGTCACATAGTGGTCACTTCAAAAGTATCTGGTGATATATCACTTTTAAAGTTACTAAGCCCCTAACAGGCGAGAGGTTGGGCAGTCTGCGTGCCCTTATTGCCCTATGCCCTAGTTGAAAGACTTCCAAAGTGTGGTGAGGTAACGCCACTCATTTCTACAGCCATCTCATTGTTCAGTTTCGCCAACGCGATTGGTTTATTTTGATCATACCTGCTGAAACAGCCAATAGCATGAAAGGGGCGGGGAATACGGGACCCTCGGAAGCATGCGTGTGTCCAAGGCAGGACTGCAGAGTTGAGTGTGACTGGTGCTGGGGGCAGCTGGCTAACAGATAAGCTACAGAAATCATGACTGAGGTTAGTGTTCTGAGTGACAGGTATGATTATGTTTGTGTATTTTTTTCTTTCACTGCTGTCGAATACGTCCTGAGATGACATCTTTTTGCCTCGACAGTCCCTGAAAGACAGTTAGCCAGCTGAAAGCAGAAACCTCTGGCTACCGTTACTGGTTTACTAGAAGATTTTATCATATTCTGTAAATATAAACACACCCAGGATTAGCCACATAGCTATCTAATGATTTAGTAATCAGTGTAAGTAGTCTAGGTGTAAATATAAGAATTATATTTAAGAAATTGCTAAAGTAGCTAGCGAGCTAGCTTTGCTAGCTCACTAGAAGCATTGACACGACACGTGCTAATTCACATTGCAGGAAGTCATACTGAGATGTAAAGATTACTGAGAGAAGTGAAAAATGATAACAAGATAAGAAAAGAACTTTATCTTCCTATCTTCATAAAAGAAAATACGGAACTGGGGCGTGGCTTTTTGCCTTCATGTAGTGCAGATCATGTTTATTTCTTGAAATGGAAACATTAAACATATCCTCCTTTTGATTTTTAAAATCTGATGTAGTCTGGTATTCTGGGCATTGATCTGGACAGGTAGGCCTGAGCACCTTGTGGATAAGAGGAATGATGGGGTGATTTGATTATAGAGTCCAATGTTTAATGTGGTGTAGATTGATAAGGAAGTAGCTTGCTGAAGGATAATGGCCTGTGCTGACTGTCCAGGTGAATGCATCTGCAACAAGAACTCCTGCATCAAGACCTACTGTACTGCATGCAATATTCAAAATTTTTCCCCTCTCTGCGTATATTATTTCCTCCTCCACAGCATGGATCAGCTCGAGGACTTTGATAGTTATTTGAATTTAAGCATGCTTAGTACTATCCATCAAGTTCCAGAAAAATGCAGGATTAACCCACCGTCATTTATGATTAGCTCTGTTCAGTACTGAAATGGAGAAAGAGTGAAATTGTGCAAAGTAAATCTCACCATGGTTTCAGAAATATTATCTTGATACACATGCTTGTGTAAGAAAGTGTGTGTACAATTTTGCGCAATTAAACCGTGATCTTTGCACACAGCCATGCACACAGCCTCCTTCTTATTAAGTTAATACTTTGTCACTCTTTGTGCAAATTCAGCTCTGTATGGGATTTTTTTTTTTTTTAAGTTATTGGTAGCATACTTAATGACTAGACATGCTTCTACCTGCTTCTACCATCTACTTCAGGCAGCTTGTTCTTTAGCCAGGCAGTTGCAGATGACACACTTTCAATCTTATCCGTTACTGTTACGTGAACTGTGAAGGGCTGGGGGTGCTAGTATGAAATAAATAGATTATATGCATAATTCATTAATGAAAACATTAAATAGTTATTTAATTTGGTAAGTAATTAAACTGATAATTAGATGATAATCAGATAATTAGATAATAATAATTAAATTGAATATTGGTCTATTTAAGCATTGAATTATTTCTATATGTAATAATTTTTCATCACGGGGCACTTGTATGTCATGAAATCTATCAGTATAATAAACACTGTGCAGAATTTAACATGGGACAGTTCGATTTGTCGCGACTAACTGATATCAGGCTACTCCAGCATAATGAATCAGGACTCAAGTAGTGTGCATTGTTAAAGCCTGACTTAAACCTTGTTTATTCTTCCATCGCATCAGGCTTAGTGGAGATGAACAGACTTTTTTTTTATTATTATTAACGCTAATTTACATTACAGTGCCAACTACATTTTTAAATTGCATTGCCTATTTGGAGAGCAGTCATACTATCATTGTGCTTTAATCGGAGTTATTTCGTGGCATGAGTAAATAAATAATATAGAAATAATTAACTATAGTAAATGTTGACATAAGCAATTTTTAAAATTAAATAATTAAATGGACTTTAATTAATTTAATTATTCATCCATTTAAAAAAAATTGTTTTATTAACATCCCTATTTCTATAGTGAACTTTCTGTAGTATAACAGTAGAGGTGAAAACCCAGTATACTTTGTTTAGAGTGCTGTTTCAGTCACAGCTGTGCAAATCCACAAAGCCAACTTGTGTATTTGCCTTAAAATTTTATTTGTCTTAAAAAGCTGAGTAAAGTGTCTTTGTCTAGCAAAATTATCCTTAGAAATGACACAAATACTGAAACATAAATGTGCACAGACATCCACAGACAACTACAATGTACAGTAACACCTACTAAATTGTGACTGGATATGACATGCCACATGGCCGATAATGACATGAATTTGTCATCCATTTACGTTAATGCCATTCATCCATTCTCACTGCTTTATTCTAGTCAGGGTTGGCGTGGATCAAGAGCCTATTCTGGTATACATCCTGGAAGGGATACCAGTCCATCACAGTCATCAGCTATAATGATCCAATTTTTTCGGAAAATATATTTCAGCCATATCACCCTGGTTTCATATTAGCACTTTCTAAGTGCTCTCTGTCAGGTCTGGAACACAGTGCTGTAGGTTGTGAACACAGTGTAACACAATTATTCACTGTATTCTAGGCAGCTTTGAGATGATGACAATATTACCTTTATTACATTTAATAAATGTAAAATTTACAAATGGCGTCATGAATATTAGCCCATACGTACCCTGTCTAATAGAGCTTTAAACTTTTCTCTTTCACACAGGAGGCATTTCAAAAGGCAGCGGAGGAGGTGAAGCAGCTGAAGGCAAAACCAACTGATGCCGAGATGCTGGAGATCTACGGTCTGTTCAAACAGGCCACAGTAGGAGACGTCAACACCGGTGTGCCCACACACGGCTTTTACATCTATTTTCAGTAGATAGTGCAGAAGCATATAGCGTATCAGTATTAAGATATTAGAAGTTTCAGATATTTATCAAAACATATTGGTTGTTATATGAATTGATATGAACATGAATATATTAAAGTTCGTCATAGCTGTACACAATCTCAGTGATGTAAGTTAAGCTTTCCTTTTTCCAGCTCGGCCCGGCATGTTAGACTTCACCGGTAAAGCCAAGTGGGATGCCTGGGACGCGAAGAAAGGTTAGTTCCTTTTGCCTGACACTATATAGTACTAAAGACACAAAGTCTTTACCAAGAACATGCAATTGAATTTAATATTTATACATTCATCATAATCATAAACATATGCATTATAATGTGTGATGTAGAAACTGGTCCTGGGGCAACGTTCTTATTTTTTTTAAAAGCTAAAAATCAAATCATTATATATTCGTCATGCCCTGTGTCCACAGGAAGTCAGTGAGAAGATATGGTGTTGAAAAAGAGAAGCCTCGCCTGGCACTATGTCAAAACAGAGAGCAGTTCTGTCATGGTGTGCAAGTTAGAAGGGACTGAAAAAAGTCTCAGTGGCAGGTAGTTTTTACACTAATGCTGACGAGAGCAGACAGTCAGATATAAAGCATTTGGTAGAGAGAGAATACATTTCAAATAATGTTGAGTACAACTCCATTAGAAATGTCTGAAGACAAATCAGTTACCTGAGATTTGCAGATTAAGTCCAGTTCAGACCAGTGACGCCGCTCTAGGACAATATTCATTTATCATGCATCGCTGTGCACTGTGAAGCTTTCATTTCTGGTTTCATTAACTGGTTTAGTAAATGACACGTAACATATCTACCATCAGATTATTATAAACACGGATTGACACAGTTTAGATTAATACGATTTTGTTAATAAGATTTTCATTCCTAAACTCTCTGGCAGTTAGAATATTCACAAACTTGGAAAGTTTACAGATGCTGGAACACAGATACAGAGCTACAGGCTGAAATATTGAGCTGACATTCATTAAAGCTATTACTGTGCATTCACCGTTTCAGATCATTGCTTCTCTATATTAGATTTCTCAAACACAACCATGTGCACCTCCGGCAGAAATGAGTTTTAATTGCATTACACCACACTAAATGGGTATTCTTCTGCATCAGTTTTAATGTTTCCTCTCTCACTATGATTTTCTCTAGGTATGAGCAAGGAGGATGCAATGAAGGCTTATATCAGCAAGGTGGAAGAGCTGAAATGAAAATATGGAATCTAAAGTGTAACTGTGTGACACACTAGCGTCACCTTCTGGCAAGTCTGTCAATACCTTCGGTCCTGTGTAATGCAGTAACCCTCCTGGTGTGTGTCCATGTTTATGTGCGATACCTCTCATTCACATGAAGACTGTTGGAATGAATCATATGGCACAAAGCCCTTTTGGGTCTACAGAAACCATTCACCAGCAGCTGTATAGTGAAACCCTCTTCAGACTTTTTTACATGTCAGTAATGCCATAAAATCTGTTCACTTTTCAGAACCTTTGTGTCTGTAGTTTTTAATTTATATTTTTGTTGAGCTGTTTATGGCAGATTGTGTATCAGCATCAGTCAACCACAATAATCAACACTGATTTGATCTGCATAAGATAATACACATGATGTTTTTCGGACCACTAATTTTTACAGATGTTTTGGAAATAAATAGCCATAATAGAGGTAAACAGAGGTAAAATAATTGAATATGGAATGTGTGTACAAGGATGTACTGATCCGATTTTTATATGTATTAGGGCTGGTTAAAACACTGTATTGGTGCTGGATTTGATATATTTTGAGAATCTCTTATGTTTTATGCTGCCAGTATGTGTGATAGTGACACAGACTTCATACATGAAGAGACGATATCATATAAAACATGATGCCACCAAAACTCTGTTTTTGTGTATAATTTGGAAACAGATGCTGGAAGAGAGCAGAATTAAGTACAAGCTGCGATTCAAAGCTCTGATGTCTGTTGTGTCTGAAAAAGTGGGAAGTGTTTCATTCCTATGGTTTACAGACACTTGATAGAAAGTTAAGTAGAGGTTTTTTCTCTCATTTTTATACTCGGCAGTTACCTTTAGCCCGAACATGCCGAAATGTCACACATTAATACTTCACTCCAGCTAAACTGACCTGGACAGCTGACCTGGCTGAATAATGACCAGCAGGCGAATGGTATGCAATGCATAACTGTCCTGTCCACATACAGTTGAACAGATCCTGCATTTTGTCCTTAATTATGTATCTAATAGCTTACATTTCAGATCTCATGTGCTGGGAACTGGTACTGGGCTTTACTCTGTATGACACTTTCACAGGTTGGGCTAGAAATGATGAGACATGAGGCAGGCTTGAGACAACTCAAACAGGCTCTTTATTTGTCTTTACTGCTACTACAACACACACACACACACACACGCGCAGGTGTAGATCCTTACCTCTCACTTTTCCTGTCCCCGCCCTCCACTCCCACTTTTCCTGTCCCCGCCCTCCACTCCCACTTTTCCTGTCCCCGCCCTCCACTCCCACTTTTCCTGGCTCCGCCCTCCAACCCACGCCCCCTTCTCAACACTGCATTATTCGGTTTATTTTCAAAAAAGCAACAAAAATGTCAGTATTGCGTAAGTGTCTTTCAGCTGTAGCCAGACAGTAGGAGTGTGTGCTTCAGTTACATAATACTCACCAATATGTTACTGACAAGTTGCATTTAAGGCAAAGGGTTTTCACTGGCAGTGATTATTGTCTTTCTCCTGCTGCTGAAAGCGACGTGACCAGAAATTTAACACACAATGCCTCCTAGCTGTCTGTGACTGGAGGATTAACGGTGAACTGCTGCTTCTGGTCCATGTCGGTTAATGTTAGACAGAAATCACACTTCGCCTGTTGCACTTTCGACTGGTATTACAGGTGGTGTGTGTGTGACACCTTCAGTCAGGGCTGTGCAAAGTCTGGAGCTGATCAGAATGACGGCAATAAGAATTATGGTAAGGTTTCATTTCACTTTTTCTACATTTGTTACATTTGGTAATTGTTAGTTTGGGCTAAACAGTGAAAATTGTGAATAACATTAGCCTACTTTAAAATTCTTAGGAAGATTACTTTTTAGTGACTGCAGTTGCTATTTACTACAATCGACATGAACACAGAGTGATTTTTGAAACGAATCAGGAGTTGTAAATGAAAAGGAGTCATACAGTATAGTCTGTAGTCATACAGTATAATCTGATTAATATGACTCCGAGCTGATTGGCTGCTCAGTAAGCACGCGAGGTCTCATCAGGGCCCTTAACCAGAGAAGCACCAAGGGGTTATAGCAGCTCCTGCTTCTGAGTCCGTCTCCTCCGGTTAAAAATCCATCCTAATAACGTACAGGCCCTCCTTAGGCCCCAAGGCAAAGACCAGTGCTGCTTCTCAATTCCCCTACTTATACTATGCACTAAAAATATGCACCCGTTTTGTGAAGAAAAAAGTACATACTTTTAAGTGTGTAGCAAAAGAGTATGCAAGTACTGGGACATACTAACTAACACGTCATGTACCGGAAGTGAACCTTGTTGCCTCGTTACGGACACTGTCACTCCTTATTTACATTTACTTTTCTACATTCATTATTCCTTAAATAATTTATACTATATCGTTTAATTTACCATTCCCTTGTCTTATTTTTCCACATTTCATTCGGCAATATGAGCCGAAAAGTATCCACACTTCCAAAATCTACCGGAAATAGACCATCCGGGTACCTGTGGGATACTCATTTCAACATACTACAAGTAGACGTAACCTAGTCTATTCTAGGTGTATCCTATAAGAGCCTATTTCTATATCCAGTATTTATTGTTTACAGTTTACTTTTCTGTGTAAAAGCCAACGTTTTGGAAGGATTGGCATGCACAAGTTTGTTGGCTGCCTGGAAACCCAAAACCCAATCCAACCTCCTTTATCATGCAGTAGATTACTCTCTGCACTTCATCCTTTTGACCAGCAGGTGTCACTAGCGGGCACTGTGCTGGAACGCTATTTTTAAGCAATAAAATAGTATTTTTAAAAAAAAAAAAAATGTGGCAAGGTGTGTAGTACATGTAGCGACCACTTTATTAGACACATCTACGTGTCTACTTTTTAGCCATTTATCAGGTGCACTTACCATTTAGATGCACAATCACTGCCTGTAGCCCATATGTGGTTAAGCACAGTATATCAGAACCCTATACTCCATCCATCAGTTGAAAAGGACCACAGCGGGATCACCACTGACCAGATATTTTTTGGTTGATACAATGACATCGACATGGAAGTGGCATGTGGTCTGTTGCCACTGATGATGTGTTTTTTTTTTTTTTTGCTAACCTACAGTTCTGACAGGATGGCATCTAAGGCATTTTTTGGTACTGTTTAATGAAAACCCCTATCTCCTTTTTTGTGTCTTTCCCTAACTACATCACTCACAGGCTGTGGCTCCTGCTGCCCAGAAGTCTCGTCCTTTTTTCCTGGAAGTGGTGTGTCGCACTCTTATCATCCTGTGTATGGCTCTCTCCATCGTCCTTTCCTCCATCGCAGTGTGTGATGGACACTGGCTGCTGACCGAGCGGCGCATGTTTGGCCTCTGGTTCTTCTGTGAGGTGGACACAGAGACCTCTGGTGCACCCCCTAACTGCAGCAGGCACATTGGAGAGGAAGTGGGCCATCTCCTGGAGTATGGGCTCGGGTTGTGTCGCTGTGTTGTCTCTCTGGCTGTGGTGAGCGCCATCTTTGGCCTGGAGCTGCAGGTAATATCACAGGTGAGCGAGGGATGGGCATCTAGGCAGCGATGGCGTCTAGGGACTTGGCTTGTGCTGCTGGCTGCAGGATTGGCTGCTGCAGGGGTCATGACCTTTGTGTTCCTATTATGGGATTATGCTACACCTCTGAGGTTCACGCTCACCTTCTGGTGCCAGTTCACTGCAACCTTCCTCTTCTTCCTCAGTGGAATGGCAGCATGGCATATCCAGAATATGGCATATTTTCTGTCCTCCAGTGGTGATGTGGGGAAACCGTAGGCATTGGCCATTCTCGACATACCACTGCTGAGTTATGTACAGCGTTCACAGAACAAAAACCATCAGTTTATATTATAAAGCTTGATTTATTGAAGTTAATGAGTTAAATAGTGTATCTGAAAGAACTGTGCAATTAAGCAGAATTTGAGTTATACCTACAAACTAAATAGTTTATTCAGTTCATCTAAATCTTTTTGAAAACTTATCAATAAACACATTTCACAATTTTGTATCATGTATATTTCACACAATTCACAAAGTTAGACTTTAATCATGTTTATAATCTATTGTGCTAAGCAGCACAAAAAACTACACCATTACCCTATATAGCAAGTAACAACAAATAACATGAAGCAACATTATCATCAAGATCTCCTTCAATGCTTTATAATCTTCAATAAAATTTGTTTTTCACACATATGTACATCATAGCATGTACATGTAGACACAACAAGCTAAATGGTATTAAAACTGGACAACAGGGGCTTATTTTTTTCCTGGGAGAAGTGCTTTGAGAAAATTCCCTTTTGTAAACGAGCCCTTGGCTAGGAATACATAATTAAAACTATAGTAAACAATGACAGTGGAACATGATCCAAGATGATCCAAGATAATTTAAACAATATTTTGTGTTGAGTATGAAGGTTAGTGAAGACAGTTTTTTTTTAAACCTTTTGATGCAGTTTGCCAAAACATTGTTAATTTATAACATCACATAATATAAATATAATATAAATGTAATCTAAGAAAAACAAATAATCTACCATTTATTTAGACTACGCTGTTTGTAGCCTTAATGCCACTTTCATGGGATCATATAAATATAGCATAAAACATTTTCCTTATATTGCAGTGTTTTAAGTAGACTGGTGAAATTCTTGTATTACTCAGTCAACTATGATTCTATTAACAGCAGATTAATGGGACTGAAACCTGGCAACTGAAACACTGTGTGTGTGTGTGTGTGCGCATGAGAGAACACATTCTCTATTCAGCCATAGTGCATCTTGCAGTCAGACTACACTCAGACTGTTAATGTAGGTCACTATTAATGGTTATAGTCTGAGTTACTGGGTCATGTTTGTAATTAGTAAGAGCTTATGGATTTTTGCTTTATAGTAGATTGTGTGTATAATATTTTATTGAGCTTGACTTTTATGGTCTGCTGTGTGTTTGTTAGGATATGTTATTAACTCTGGCTAAGAGTGAGATCTGTGTGAGCGGTAGGCCACTTTGGCTAAGGGAACCATGGTGCAATCTGGCATCACCATGGACACGCTGCTTTAGACGCCACCGTCGCCAGCGCCGTGTAATCTCATGCTGAACCTGCCAAAGGTCAGGGGTTAGAATGTACTGTGAAGGTTTAAATAAGAATAACGAATGCCAATGGGGTCAAAGATGAAAAGGAACAAAAGCAGCAAAAAGGTAATATTCCTATATATATATATATATATATATAATATAATATAATATAATATAATATATTCCTTACTTTATTAGACAGCTGAAAAATATGTATGGAATGGTGTTATGTAATATGTAGATACTATTTATTGTATAATGAATGTTTTAGTGCTTTAGTGTTTTTATATATATATATATATATATATATATATATATATATAAATAAAAATGGCTACGCAAGCAGCAGCTTCTTTAATTCATCCAGTTATTTCGTTTTGCTAGGAAACTTGCACTACTGCTCTTATTTCAACCTCCAGATAAATATCTGTAATGAGTGAGTGAGCGAGCATGAGAGAGAGACACACTTACCTCACCATTCAGGAAGCAGTATAGAAGTGCTACTGTAAAGCCCTGCATAACAGAAGAGACACACACAGTCACATATCTCAGTGCCTGGGTGACAGTCTGGATTTTAGACTAGTGTACAGTTAGTGCCTGGTGTGATGACAAATGGACATTTGTCAAGGTTATGAATAAAACACAATGGGGCATGCTTATATAGGAAAATAAACAATGATGGTTATAATGTGATGCTCAATCAAATGAGAAAGCACGGTGGTTTAAACATAATTGAACTGCATGCTGTAAATTTATATTGGGTGCATGTGTTAACAAGACAGTGTTATTGAATTCTCATATCTAATTTTCCAGAACAAGATGGCTCTGACAATAGTGTCAACTTCAAGGCAAATCACAGGTTTATATTAAATGTGATCATTCTAATATGTTATCATTTCTATAGTAACAAATCATTCACAGGGACTTGAATGGTAGGTGCTCCACGTAATCTAAGATTAATGATAAGATTAAATGGATAAAAAAAACACTGCTGTCATAAAGCAAAGAAAAACGTGTAGTCATTGATATGGTGAAGGATTCTGTAAGATGATGTTTACTAATTTATGGAACATTTGTGGAAGGAGTCTCGGTTGTCAGTGCCTTGTAACAGTCAGCTGCAAAGCACTTTTCTGCCATGGGGAAGTCTTCAGGTTAGAGGATGTTGAACTTTCTTGTTTCTTGGTAACATAAGCTCTGGTTTTTCTTATTTAAGAGATTAAAAAAGAGGTGGTGGTGAGGGAATAGCTGTTTACATCTGCATATCATACACTCACCGAATACTTTATTAGGAACATGTGTACACCTACTCATTCAATTGTCTAAATCAGCCAATCGTGTGGCAGTAGTACGTTGCATAAAATCATGCAGATACGGGCCAACGGCTTCAGATAATGTTCACATCAACCATCAGAATGGGGGAAAAATGTGATCTCAGTGATTTTGACCATGGTATGATTGTTGGTGCCAGACAGGCTGGTCTGAACAGTCTCTAGAGTTTACTCAGCATTGTACAATAAAAAAAAAAGATCCAGTGAGTGGCAGTTTTGCGGACGGAAAAGCCTTGTTGATGAGAGGTCAATGGAGAATGACCAGTCTGGTTTGAGCTGACAAAGGCTACAGTTACTCAGATAACCACTCTGTACAATTGTGGTGAGCAGAAAAGCATCTCAGAATTCACAACATGTCAAACCTTGAGGCAGATGGGCTACAACAGCAGAAGACTACGTCGAGTTCCACTTCTGTCAGCCAAGAACAGAAAGCTGAGGCTGCAGTGGGCACAGGCTCACCAAAACTGGACAGTTGAAGACTGGAAAAACATAGCCTGGTCTAATGAATCTGGATTTTTGCTGAGGAACACAGAAGGTAAGGTCAGATTTTGGTGCCAACAGCATGAATCCATGGACCCAGCCTTCCTTGTGTCAACAGTCCAGGCTGGTGGAGGTGGTGTAATGGTATGGGAATGTTTTCTTGACACATTGCTTGAAGGCCACAGCCTATTTGAGTATTGTTGCTGACCATATGCATCCCTTCATGGCCACAAGTTTAATGCACCATGTCACAAAGTAAAAGTAATCTCAAACTGGTTTCATGAACATGACAATAAGTTCGATGTTCTTCAGTGGCCTTCCCAGTCACCAGATCTGAATCCAACAGAACACTTTTGGGATGTGGTAGGACGGGAGATTCACAGCATGAAAGAGCACCTGAAAAATCTGCAGGAATTGTCTGATGCAATAATGTCAACTTGGACCAGAATCTCAAAGGAATGTTTCCACCATCTTGTGGAATCCATGCTATGAAGAATTGAGGCTGTTTTGAGAGCAAAGGGAGGCCCTACCCAGTATTAGTATAGTGTTCCTAACAGTGTTCCTAGTGCTCCGTGAGTGTTAGTGATAACAGGAACTTGTTTTGGAGTCATTCCACAACACTAAATGTAACTATAAATTAAAACAAAGTATGATGTGTCATTCTTTAGTTAATAAAAAACAATAAAACTCTATGCTAATGCTGTCAGTGTTACTACTTTGTATTCCTGAAATTCCCTTAAAATATACTTTCAACAGGAAGGAAGCTCTTGAAGAAAAAGTAGCTAAGGTTTTAATATCTTTTTTGGGTTAATTCCAAAAGCTAATCAGTTCATCTGCTGTTTACAATGATAATTCCATATACAGTAAATCGTACAAATATTCAATCACTTATTCTTGAGATATCGTGCTAAAGAGAATCTCACATGGATGCCTGGACAACCTGAAACCAAAGTCGCTGTAGTATAGGAGAAATAAAACACTTTGGGACATGCTGTTATTAGAAAATAACTTCTGAAGTGACGTCGCTTTGCGTCAGGCCGCATTACAGCACACCATTGTTGATTATTTTCCTATAACAGCACACCCAGTCATGTTTTATACCTTACATATGAACTGTAAGCCATCACCTGTGTGGAGGCCAGGGCAAGCTCAATGGCGTTCCAGATCTGGAAGGTGAGAACGTTGACTCCATCAGGGAAAAAAGTGAAGAGGGCATACTGCACACCAAACAGTGATACTAGCAGCAGTGTGGACTTGGCCAGCTTCCTTCATACAATACAGCAGAAGAACAGCATCACAAAAGTAGGTTAAACTAAAATACAGAATTGTTCCATCTGTTCTGTGTCTCTTCCTTCTTTCCTGTTTGCCTGGAACATTACATTTTTATGTGGTGCTCAGTGTTGGCTGTTGTGAGGTTAACTTACTTGTGCTGTTTAAACTCATTTCCAATCATGTCTGGAGCTCTCATCTTGCTTACTATTGTTTGTAGGATTCTCAGGAAAAACAGGAGGTTCACCTGAGTTATGATGAATGAAAACAAACACATTGGTAATTCAGGAAATAAATCAAGCTGCTGTTTATAGATGGTAATATAATAATATTAATATGCCATCAATATCAGGATTATTTAGATCTGATGTGTAATTATGGTGATACTAGATAAAATGTGACAGGTGAGTGATGCAAGTGCTTTCTGACTGTGAAGATGGCAGATAAGAGTCTTCTGACTGTGGGAAAGTGTCTGTATTTTGCTTACTGTAATGAACAGGATTACAGGAACTCTCAGAATCCACCAGATCCAACCTCTGCTTCTCGTCTCCCAACACCTGCACACACAGCCAAACATACACACAGCACAAAACATCACCAAGATGACTTTGTTTAGTTCTATAAAATTTACTTTTTTTTTGAGGAACTTGTGATTAGAGGAAGTGCAAGTGAAGAGTATTTGAATTTACAGCACATGCTTCTAATTTATATCATCCATTAGTTCTGTTTGCAAAAAGTGCAATACAGAACATTTTGTCACCTCTTTAAACAATGTAGTAACAATGTAATGTATAATTCATTCTGATGACTTCAAATGTACACAATCAAAATATGTTTGATGTCTGAGTTTTACGTCCTTAGCTTTGTACTGGAGGTATGAATCTAATATTCCTAACAAATAAGGTTATTTTATATCTACCAGTTTAGCATCATGAAAAGTACTTGTCACCCTCTCAACACAACAAGATTCTCTGTCTTAGTAACACAATTTTTACGTAAACAGTTTTATAAGATAGCAGAAAAAGGCCAATATATAAAAATGAGATTGAATACCTAATTATTATATTTAATCTAAACTAGAACATTATCCTACAACTGCACCCAATCCTTTGTTTTAAAAAAATCCACCTTCAGCCTTTGAACCACATCTGTTATTTTGTCCAATTGTATAGAGAAGTCATATAGTGCCTAAAACCACCAGTGTGTTTGAGATACCATATTCATAGTTTAATTAAAATATGTGATGATTTAAACATGCAGTTTCACAATGCTAAACTGGTAGCTATAAGCTAGCTTCATAGATCCAGTTCAAAGAAGCAAACTTCAGTCAAACATTATTTTGTTGAAAAACTAATTATGGATTAGGGGGAAAATAGTGTAAAATTCACTTTAAAAAGTAAAATATACAGACTTTGGACTCTCTGGTTTCTCGAGAACATGATAAGCTGCATTTTTTTTATTAACTTCAAGAGAGAGAAGAAATAGAGGCTGATGAGAAAATGACAAGTGATAGCAGGAAATAACTTGTCTTGTGTACGTTCCACAACATTAAACATAACTATACATTTTTAAAATGTATGGCATGCCGTTCTTTAATAAATAGAAAAAAGTTAGGATTGAAAAAATGCTGTGGTATAAGAGAAATAAAACATTTTGCAGCATGCTGTTATTGGGAAATAATTAACTTCCTGATGGTGACCTCACTTCGTTTCAGGGTAGGCCACATCACATCACCCTGTCATTGATTATTTTCCACAGTAAACAGACTGCAGATATATTTTATTTGAACAGAAATCTAATAGGCTAAATCTGGCATTCAGTGGAATTTAAGGATTATTCAAACCTGATCTGTATGCTGTATGGTTTAGAGACAGTGTCACTGAGGAAGAGACAGGAGTCAGAGCTAGAGGTAGCAGAGCTGAAGATGTT
>CM075007.1:18651371-18749707 GCA_037576675.1 Pangasius sanitwongsei | reverse complement strand
TCCCTCAGGTGCCTGGCCTCCTCCAATCCTTCATCCTGGGTGGAGCACCTGATGTGGGTGGAGTATGCCCACAACACACTCTGGCACTCCTCACTAGGTATGTCACCGTTTGAGTGCCAGTTTGGCTATCCCCGACCCTTGTTTGCAGAGCAGGAGCAGGAGGTGGGGGTTCCCGCAGCGGAACACATGGTGCGCAGATGCCGCAGAATCTGGCAGAAAGCCAAATTATCTCTGCAAGCTGCTGACCAGAGAAGTACCCATGCTGCCAATCGGAAAAGGCGTCTGGGCCCAACCTTTTGTCCAGGTCAGCGGGTGTGGCTGGTGACCAGAGACCTTTCATTGCGGTTAGAGTCCAAGAAATTGGCCCCACGGTATATTGGGCCTTTTAAGATCCTTAGGAGAATCAATCTGGTGGCATACCGCCTGGCACTCTCCCGCACTGAGAATCAACCCTACCTTCCATGTCTCATGACTAAAGCCATTCCTGTGCAGCCCTCTGGTGACTTCCACCCACCCATCCCCACCTCCCCCTCGTATTATTGATGGGGCCCCAGCCTTTACTGTGAGGCGTATCCTGGACTCACGCCGCCATCGGGGGGGCACCCAGTACTTGGTGGACTGGGAGGGTTATGGTCCAGAGGAATGCTCTTGGGTCCCAGTTCGGCACATCTTGGACCCAGCACTCATCAGTGACTTCCGCAGGAACCAGGCAGCTGGTATGGGAACGTTGGGAGCCATTCCTGGGGGTGGGGGGGTGGAGTAATGTAACGCGGCAGATGCTTCCTTAGGCAGATCCGCAGCCACCTGCACGGGCTTTTATAACACAGCGATCTCAGGAAGGTAATCAGCGCAGCACCTGGCCGCGCCTCTTTATAAGCTCTCCAATTGCCTCACCCCGCGTGCGGACATAGATCTGTGCCAGGTAACAGAGCAGCACCACGCTACTCTGATCGGTGACTTTGGATAGATAGATAGATAGATAGATAAAATATTTAGGTTTAGAAAGAAAAGGAAAGGGAGAGAAATTATTGAGGGAAAGAAAGAAAAGGGAGCTCAGAATTAAAGAGGAAGTATTCTCTCTCATCTGGTGCCTTTAAGTTCGGCCAGAAGGAAGGCAAGTTTGAGTTGTGTTTTTCCCGCCGTGCTGCGGTGCTTTTGAGTTCAGCCGTTGGCTTTGCGTTTTCCCGACAAACTGCGTACTGCAGAGTTAGCTTAGCGGGTAACATTACGGCTTGGAGTTCATAACCTCTCTGGGCAACCGCTTTTTAGGCAGAGTCTTTTTGATCCGTCTCCGCACTTGGCTCCTTTCCACACCATATATTGTCCTCCCGGGCAAGAGGGCCCTGCGCGACACTCTTGAACATCTTATCGCCTAGCCCCATAACACTTAACACTGTATAAATAAGATCTGTATAAATACTTTTACCTAATATTTAAACTTGCTGGCAGAGCCCACTTCACGTATAATTCAGTGTTTTTCACGGCTTATTGTTAGACCTAAAAGGGTGATAAATTAAGCCAAGTTTCTCCTGTTTTCAGGGATAGAAAGGCAATAGGGCTTACAGGTAGCATGGTAATAGTGTTGAGGATGCAGAAGATAGGGATAGGAGGAGAGTGATGATTCGCTGTGGTGACCCCTGAAGGGAAAAGCTGAAAGAAGAATAATAATAATTTATTACAATGATTTGTTGTGTAGGCTATTACAGGTGCTACCTTACTGCCTCTTTTGACCATACCTATGAATTAGTAGTGGCAGGGGATCAGCTCTAACATTATCTACAATAAAGCTATCAAAATCTTAGAGGAAAGATTTTTTAGGTGTTTAGTAAAAAGAGAGCTTTTGAGAATGGTTACACAGTTATACAATGGCTTCTATGGTTGTTTTCAGGCTACGTGGCATTACATAGCTGTCTTTTGGACTGGGTATCTCAACTGCCCTGCAATATTTCAGGTTTTCCACACTCATGGACTATTATAAAGCTCTCCATAAAATGGGCCAGCTGTGCTGAAGCAGGAAAAAACTTGAAAACCTGGCAGTGAGGCTCCACAGACTGAATCTGAGTAACTCTGCTCTGGACTACAAAGCTGTGCTACAACATCTGGGCCACAAGATGACAGTGTTGGGCCAGAAATTCACCAGAGCTTTGTTTGCGACAACTGGGACGAGCAACCCATGCAGCACTACTGAAACTTTTTCATGTATTTGCATATGGGCTATATTACAGTCAGGTTAACGAAGCCTCTTGTATTTTAATTTTTTTTTATTACACCATGTTAGGTGCACAACTTTTAGCCAAGTTGTACATACACTTTTATATTTATTTTATTATATTTATTATATTTATTGTAACATTCAGAGAAGATGACCAGAAGCAGTGACAAAATGACACAGGAGCGGTGACTTAATTCAGAGATGACTGGTAAGAACTGGTAAGGCAAGGCCAATTTTATTTATAGAGCACAAGTTTAACGCAACCGTAGTTGATCCAAAGTGCTTTACAATAAAAAAAAATAAATCTGAATTTAAAAGAGAAAAGGAAAAGAGAAAAAAAAGACAAAGGAAAATAAAACAAGTATCAAAAACAATTAAAATGTAAATACATAAAACACAATTTAACACCAATTCAACTATTCAAAGTACATACACAGCATCACTCAAATGCTAGAGAGTAAAAATAAGTCTTTAAGCTGGATTTAAAAGCATCCAGTGATGGAGAAGCTCTGATGTTCAAAGGTAGACTGTTCCACAGCTTTGGGGCAACTACTGAAAAAGCTCGATCACCTTTTGTTTTACAACAAGAACGGGGGACAGATAAAAGTAACTGATCACAAGATCTTAATGACCTAGAGGCTGTATATGGCCTAATAAGATCACAAATATAATCCGGGGCAGAATTATGCAATGCCTTGTATGCAAAAAAGAAGGATCTTAAAGTCAACTCTAAATTTTATAGGGAGCCATTGCAATGGGGCAAGGACAGGGGTAGATATGATCCCTTTTCTTAGTTCCTGTTAAGAATCTGGCTGCTGCATTTTGAACCATCTGCAACCGAAACAGTGTAGATTGAAGTAGGCCAATGTACAACGAGTTACAGTAATCCAATCGAGAGGAAATTAGTGCATGAATTCCAATTTCAAGGTCTTTACTAGAAAGAAAATGCTTCACTTTTGCCACTGATCTGAGATGAAAAAAGCCACTCTTTACAACTGCATTTACATGCTTGTCAAATTGGAGAAGAGGATCAAAATGGACTCCAAGATTTTTTGCATGATTATTTAGGTTATTACTTAAACCTAACTGTGTTTTAATGGAGTTGTTAGCAGCAGCAGCAGCACCCAGTAAAAGCACTTCAGTTTTATTTTCATTCAGTTGCAGAGAGTTATTTGTCATCCAGCTCTTGACTTCATTAAGGCATAAGAAAAGATGATCTAATGAAAAGTCATTTCCTGGTTTGATCGGAAGATATAGTTGGAGGTCATCAGCGTAACAATGATAATTAATGTTATGTTTCTGAAATATTGAGCCCAAAGGGAGCATGTAGATGGAAAACAAAAGAGGGCCAAGAATGGATCCCTGAGGAACACCACAATGGATAGGCGCAGGGGGTGAAGTAAATGACCCGATATTTACAGAAAAAGTCCTCCCCTTTAAGTATGAGGCGAAACACTCTAAAGCTAGGCCCTGAACCCCAACAACACACTCAAGTCGTTTCAGAAGAATGTCGTGATCGACAGTATCAAATGCGGCACTCAAATCTAAAAGTATCAGGATAGCAGATGACCCAGAATCAATGGACAGCAGAATGTCATTTGTAACCTTCAGCAATGCAGGCTCAGTGCTATGCAGTGCTCTAAAACCAGATTGAAACGGGTCTAGAATATTAAAAGTATCCAATTATGGAGTAAACTGTGAGAGTGCAACTTTTTCCAAAACCTTTGAAATGAATGAGAGTTTAGAGATAGGCCAGTAGTGGTTATGCACAGTGGGGTCAAAATGAGGGCCTTTCAATAGGGGCTGTACGATAGCATGTTTGAAACTTTCTGGAAATACCCCATTTATTAAAGAGCTGTTTATAATAAATGGGGCTGATTGTGTCTAAAACCTCTCTAAACAGACGACCAGGCAATACATCGGATTGACAATGTGAATTTCATCTGAGAAATTATTTTGAGTAATTGAGATGAAGACACTGGCTGAAAGTTTGGTGAAAAAATGACACAGGAGCAGTGACTTAATTCAGAGAAGATGACCAGAACTGGTGGCAAAATGACACAGGAACAGGGACTTTATTTAGAGATGACCAGAACCGGTGACAAAAGGACACGGGAGAAGAGACTGTATTCAGAGAAAATGACCAGAAACGGTAATAAAAATGACACAGGAGAAGTGACTTTATTCAAAGAAGATGACCAGAAGCGGTGATAAAATGACACAGGAGCAGTGACTTTATTTAGTGATGACCAGAAGCAGTGACAAAATGACACAGGAGCAGTGACTTTCCTCAGAGAAGATGACCAGAAGCGGTGACAAAATGACACAGGAGCAGTGAATTTATTCGGAGAAGATAACCAGAAGTGGTGACAGTATGACACAGGAGCAGTGACTTAATTCAGAGATGACCAGAACTGGTGGCAAAATGACACAGGAACAGGGACTTTATTTAGAGATGACCAGAAGCGGTGACAAAATGACCCAGGAGCAGTGACTTTATTCAGAAAAGGTGCACATATTGTAATCAGTGACAACACTGGGCTACATGAACTGCTTCTCTCTGTGTCCTGCATATTATTCCTGTTGTATGTGGGCTTTAAGCGCAGCACATTATTCACTGTTCATTTTTGCTGGGGCGGAAAATACGACCCAGTGTACAGCGTGGACGCGTTGAGAAAGCTGTGCACTGTGTGAAAGAGGAGCGCAGGGGGCGCTTATTGGCACAGACTCGGTTCATCGTGTCATGACTGGAATATGTACTCTGCTGTCTTCCACTGCAGAGTTAAAGAGCAAGTGTGTGCAGGCGGGGATCTGAAACAGAGAAGCGACTGTTGAGTGGGCCAGGACTGCTAGAGAAAGAAAAAAAATGGTAGGAGTTGCAGGATTCTGAGTTTCAAAGGGAAGCGGGACACAAGCAGCTTGCCTGGGTGGAAAACGATGTGGAAAGCAGTGGGGCAGATAAGCGTTAGTGCTTTAGGGTTAATAAAAGTGACATTTTAACGCAGAGAGACTGATGAGAGTTGAGAACCGTGAGGATCAAGGAGGAGCCGGGTAAGTTTCATAACTTGTGACACATTTTCTTTGCTAATTACATTGCACGACTATGCTCATTAGAATATTTTCCCCATCAGTAACACTGGAGCTTTGTTATAGGCGCAGCCGGCGCACTGAGCTCACTATTCCTGCCAGGTTGCTTCATTGAGCTCAGAAGGTGTGCAGTCAGGAAGTGTGTGTGTGTGTGTGTGTGTGTGTGCGCTTGCTTGCTTGCTTGCTTGCTTTTCTTGTTTCAGGCTTATTTTTGTTTTGCAGTCCAGGGGATTGTGTGAGAGGCATGCAGCCGAGCAGAGGAATGGATGGAGATGTTTGTCAGGACGCACAACACAGCCGGTCACTGCACAAACGGTAGGCTATAGATTTCTGGACTAAATGGGGTTACATTCTTACACTCATTACCATTGTCAGGGCATTGTAGCCTAATGCACAGATTCTCAGTCTGGTCCTCAGAGACTCCCAGCCATGATATTTTGTTTCAGTTCCTAGCACACCTGAGCCAGGTAATCAGCTGTCTACAGCAGGGCGTAGCCACACCGTTTACACTGGCGTGACCAGGTTAGACCCAGTGACTTTATCAGTGGAAATGAAGGATGGGGCAAAATACTAATCCACCTCCATACAAAATGACATAATGTGGCTGCTTCTATACGTGTATGGCCAGAGTAGGCACACACCTAAGCAACAGTTGTTTTTTGTAGAAAGCTACAAAAAAGTCATCTCTAACATAATAGACTAATGACGTACGCTAGTGTTACGAATTAGATAATGGTAGCAAATGTTGTACTGAAAACATCTTATGTTATGCTTCCAAATAATGAATATTGTTAACATTGAGCCTGGGCAGTGTTTGCAAACAAACAGGTGAGCAAGCACTGGTCAGACTCAATGTTGTGGTCTGTGTTAGCTAGATAAACCTGCTAGTTACTGTCTTCCTGACCACCCCTTAGCTATACGCCCATGATCTGCAAACTTTCATCCTGGGCATGTGGAACAGAAATAAAATTACCCTGGGGTACCCTGTGAACCGTTTGCTTATTGCATACTGTATATATACTTATTGCATTATTGTTAATTGCCATCACATTATTGGCCTTTGCAATACACATTTTTTTGCAATACAGAGTGTTTTGTGGGTGTTTTGATGACCCCAAAATTTCCAGGACCCTTCGGCAGATCTAAACTTGCATTTGTCACTCTCGTTACTACAGCCCTTTGCTATTAGTCTCACTGTAGTTACTGAATAATATGCTGAATATCTAAATGGGATTTAAGGGGTTAATGCAGTTCCACCAGTAGTCATGATGCAGCCAAAGTGTCACTAGCTTTTTTTTTTTAATATATTGCAAAACATATTATACCTGCAGTCTCAATGCATAAAAAAATATGATTATTTTTTTTTATCCAGTGCACTTCTGCAGTGCTTTCTACAATGGAAATGTTAATAGAATTTCTAGATGGATGTTTCAGTATTTACTTTACATATAGAGCATGTCCATGAGATATCTGGCTTTGTCTCAATTCTTAATTTTCCAAAATCATCCATTTCCAACTTGGCAAGAGACATTCAGTGTGACGTGCAGTCTGTTGCTGTCAGGAAATGACATGGCAATGACATAATTCATATATTAAAATAATAGATGTGTTTCATTTTATGGATTAAGGACCAAAGGAAAGCATCACAAAATGGAAAGAAATTACTACAGCAGAGATTCAGTTGCACTATTATAGTCTGTAAATTTGCTTCCTTTGTATGCTAGTCTGCTACTCACCACTTCTCTCTCTTTTTGTTTCATACAAGCATATATACACACACATAAAACTTGTCAGTGAGGTCAAGAGTGTTCAAAGATGACCCTTTAAAGTGGTGTGCATGTTTGTTGTGCAACATTATCTGGTTGTGCTGCTGTTTGTGACTTTCAAGCTTTAATTAACATCCTGGTTCTTGCAGGCTTTTAAACAACCTTTGACTTTTCCCTATTTCCTGCCCCAAAGTAGAGCAAAGAGGGATCGTGGGAAACAGACCATAGGGAAGAGAGGCAGGATTCATGGTATTACATAAAGTATAGTTCTTCTAATTTGTGTATATTCAGGAAATTATGTTTTAATTAAGCTTTAAAGGCACATCTTATCTAATCAAGAATCGTTTCTTCAAAGATGGTTGGAAATTGCACCACTGCTTGTTTGTTCAGTCAAATCACATAAGACAGATAATATCTTTAGCGTTCCAACAGAACCAATAAGCCTCAGGAAGTGTTAACTATATGAAGAAGATCTAAGTTCAGAAGCATGGAGTTGAAGTTGGCTGAATAGTTCAGTGTCTATGGCCTTAAATACAAGTCAATAATTTTGAAATTAGTGCTCAGGTTCAGCTTGCTGAGAATGAAGTAAGCTGTCAGCAGTCCAGGAGCTGGAAGCGTTTTCTCTGGGAGTGGCTTTCAAACGGCTGTCACTCTTTTCATGAAGTTTATCCAGAAATACCAGAAATGCTATTTTAGTTTTGCTATTTGGCATATGAATTGTTGATAATATCAGATGTCAGACATGGGTCATACTTTTAGTGCAACCTATCCTCTTATGCCTTGTCTGTCCTTCTCTATCTGTGTGTCTCTATCTTTGTCAGTCCACTGTAATTCAAGTGAGGTAGAGAATTCAAATGTTTTCATAAGAGCCTACATTTGCTTCTAGAAATATCTGATGTTCATTGTCAGGGGACTTCTATTGGAAGAAAGGGATTTTGTAATACAACATGAGCCCTAGTTGCAGGGAGATGATTGTGAAATATGGGTGCAGAGCTTTGGTGCCCCTCGAACTGCTACCCAATGCTGACTGTGGTGAAACTGTGTGGTGAAACTGCCAAACAGGCCTTAGTCACTCAGTTGTATGTGTGCTGCACTACCCCACACACACTCCTGTCAGTGCTGCTTCCAGCGTAATGGCTTTTGATGACTGGGTTTTCTTAAAATCAAGACAGATTAACTACCGTGCCATCACTTATATAAGTCCAATGTGTGAAACTTCAGGTGTTGGAGAGGAGTCTGGGTAATGAAATGTATTTTGCACTGCTGGAGCTGGCAGGCTCTCCCTCTCGACAGCTGGTCTTGGAATTTGCCGATGAGAAAGCCAAAAGTGTGGGTTATTGTTCACCTATGATGTCATTTATTCTTTTACTCAGTACCAGAAGATCACCATGGACACATTTATTTGTGAACCACAGCACAGAGCATTGGGTTACTGTGAATTCTGGCTGGTGTTTTCATTCTTTGAATTTTTTGCACTTTTCCCCCCAGTTGTTCACACACATGCCCTAATTCAATAATGATGGCTATCATAATTACTGTGAATGTGAAGTGGTAAATATGAGGTAAGAGTAGAGATGGGTAAATAATCAATTCCTATATGCGTTATTATTCCAGAAGTGCCAACATCTACAGTTTAGCCGTAATATAAACGATTTTTGACAGTGATATGGGAGACAGCTGAAATCCTACTCTATTCTACTGTTTCAGATAAGGCAGCAGACAGACATTGTAAATAAAGTTGCTCAGTGCAAAGAAGATGATGATTAAAGACAATTACTACGTCCTGCTTATGTCATCACTCAGTAGGATTTGGGTCATTGCCACTGTCCCATGAGTTTCACATCCATGCTTCCATACTGTCAACCTATTAGTAGCTTTTAAAAGGGTGTTGTAGCAATGGCCACACTGGCCACAGATTTTAATAAAAAAATTTCTGACACTGCCAGAACTGTCTACTGTCTTTGGCTGCAATGGCACTAAATTGGCCACCACATTATGCATACTGAGACCACTGATATCAAATCATGACCAAAGAATTCTTTTACTTTTTAAAAAAAAAAAAATTTTCTGTGACAACAAAACTGTGTTACGAATCAAACAATGTAAACCCAGCTTTACTGGATATTTTTGCTTTGCTCCATCTTTCTGTAAGTGGGTGGGACTGTGGTCTTCTTAGTCTGGACTTTTGCCTTGCCATTGTCTTTTGCTGCTTAGTGCCCAGATAAATATATAGGCGTCTCATCTACTAACATAGGCTTTTTGTGGTAAAATTCTGTTTTGTTTTGTTTTTTTCTGTCTGCCTGCTAGGATTTTCTTGTTAGTAATGTTGGCACCTCCGTAATACACTTTTGAGAGATTTTGCACTGATGTACTCAGTTCTACTTTTTTTTTTTTTAAATCAACATTACTAATTTTCCACTGGTTTTTCTGTATGTAGAAACCTACAACAAAGCATTAGGTTGTAGAACACTGCTAGAAATGTAGACCCTTTAAACATTCAAAAACCCTAGCAGAACCCCCTTTTTCGCTTACAGTTATAAATCTAAAATTGTTTTATTATGCTGTAATGGCAGACTGAATTGAAATCAGGTTGTGAGGTGCCTACACATTTTCATCTGTGGGTAAGATAAACATTTAAGTTAGAATTTCTGTTAAGTTTTTTTTTTATTGCCTTAAGTGTTTGCAGGTCTTTAGTGTATACTAATATAATTGTGACTACATGGAAAATTTATTTCCAGATCATGAAATATATGTTTAATATACTAACATGAGTTACAGGGGTGCACATACATAAAACTCCCCCAGAGTTCTGCATAATGCTCACTCTGTCTGCACGTGCCATACATCTACAGTACATACCATATGTCATGACTCCTCCACATACCACACAGACATGCACATACACTTTCCCCTCCCATCCCGCTCTCTCAATAGCCCCATTTAACACCACTAGGTCTGGTACTGTTTTGCTGAGGTCTGAAGGAAAACATTTCCATGGACCCTAATGGACCCTAAAAGAGTGTAAGTGCATGTGTATCCTTCGGTCCTGCTCAAGGTGTTAAGATTCATTCTGTTTTAGTCACTGTCCTATCTGAGCAGAACTACAAGGTTCTCTGAATTATTTTGCCCTTAAAAGGAAAAGGATGTGTGTAACAGGGATTGGGGAAGCTAATTAAAGTAAATAGGATGTTTTTGGGGAGATAACTAGGTGTTCATTGGGGGGTAGAACGTAGTACTTAGGGAGAAAATGAGGTGACATTAGTGCAGACTGGGCTGTTTTTGTTTCGCTGTTGGATGCAGAATAATGAACATAAAGCTAAAGGGCATTGCACATGGTCTGGATGGAAATTACAGGGGTTCAGAGAAAGACACAGCTAATAACTACATTCTGGAAGATGCCATGTGTGATTTCAGCATGTGTGTGAATTCCTCGTGTGTGACGTGTATTTTTTGGCAGCACTACTAGAGCCCGTGATTTATCTCTGTTGTGTATCTGTACAACCGGCCTAGGAGCAAACACACACACATGCCTGTCCACACGTTTCCTCTTGACACATGGAGACCCAATTCTGACACAGACTCAATGCTTCCACAATTATACCCACCCATTAAAACACACAAACATGCAGGCATGAAATGATGCATCAACAAAGCATGTTTGTTATGGCTACAGTACAAGAGCCTGAAAAGAAAAAAGGTTATAGGGAATACTTAGATATGAATAGTATACAAAACCAGTTTTTACAATGCAAATACAGTTGCAAATGTTATTTACATTTTAGGCAATAGTGTGTCAATAAAATAAGAGACATCACAAAACTTATTCACGATGCATGATATACACTCACTGTCCACTTTAATAGGAACAACTGTACACCTGCTTATTTATGCAGTTATCCAATCAGCAAGTCATGTGGCAGCAGCACAATGCATAAAATCATGCAGATTTTTTCTTTAGTTAATGTTCACATCACACATCAGAATGGGGAAAAGTGTGACGTGGTTGTTGGTACCAGAAGGGCTGGTTTGAGTATTTCAGAAACTGCTGATCTCCTGGGAATTTCACACACAACAGTTTCTAGAGTTTACACGGAATGGTGATTTTATGCGTTGTGCAGCTGCCACATGATTGGCTGATTGGATAACTGCATAAATGAGCAGGTGTACAGGTGTTCCTATTACAATAGATGGTGAGTGTATATATAAACAATATTTGGTTTTACTTACAGTATGCCAATGAAATAGTAGTGCCATGTAATATCACCTATGAAAACCATCAATTTTATTTTTTTAATGTATACAAATATAATGGACTTTCTGGGAAAATAAAAAATTGAGTCTGCAAATGTGGTATATATTCTAACATCCAATTACTTATAACCGTCAGGGCTGCAGTGGCTCTAGAGCCTATCCTGGGAACACTGGGCATGAGGTGGGAATAACACACAAGGCAGCATCCACACACTCACATATTCACACACTCATTGACACCTAGGGGCACTTTTAGAGTAGGCAGTTGACCTACCTGCATGTTTTGGGGGGTGGGAAGAAACTGAGAACATGGATGAATCCCACATGGATACAAGGAAAACATGCGATTGTAGCCCAACAGTAGCCCAAGCTCAGGACTCTGGAGCTGTGAGGCGAAAATGTGCCACCATAAATTCATATTCATACTAAATTCAATTCATGTTGATGATGCAGTATGATGAACCATTAGCTGGCAATTTAGAAAAGCTTGATTTTCAGTTGTTTCTGTATATTGCCCTGCAAGCAAGCAACTGCTGTTCTAAATTAGAATTCATTATATAATATCAGTATTTCATGAAGTAAATCATGTAAATAGTGGCACAAATGGTATCTTTTTGCAGAGCTGAATAAGAAAATTACTGGTTATTTATATAAGTCTATAACTATATCTATATTCCCCCATTTAGGACCAAAAATAAATATTCTTGTTTGATTCTAGTACATTTATTCAGCATTTTAGGATAAAATGCTAAGTCCTAGTGAAGTGTGGAATTTTTGTTTGCTCTTTGTTTTTATTTGAAGCATGTGATCTGTTACTAGCTTCAGTTTCTTTGGCAAATATTTCTGCACAGACAATGCACCTTTGTCTTTGAAGAAAAGATGCTGTGTAAAGGTCATAATTATGACTCCAGATGCAATGCCATTTTTCTGCATCTATGTAAATGTTGGCTCTTTACTATCATACTTTTATTTCTGCATGTTCCACCCCTTAGTGACGCACAGTTGTATTAAGGCATGTGTTTGTTGGGAGCCTTTAGTGTAACACTCAGAGCTCCTAATTGTTAGCTGGCTTATCTTATAAACAGTACATGATATTCAAGTATATTTCTGATTGGAACAAGTTCCGTGCTGCTTCTTTATCTAAAGCCTTGGCAGATACTCTAACCAGTATCCAGAGAGATTGTGTGTGTGTGTGTGTGTGTGTGTGTGAGAGAGAGAGAGATATATTTCAGCTGGCCTTGGCTTGTGTCTGTGTATGTGCTGGGAACTTTGTGTTCAGGATGTATTAGGCCCAGGAGAAGCCATGGGTGAATGACAGGGTGGCCGTCCATCAGGGAGAGACCTTTTTTTTTTGACCTTTGCCAGATGCTACATTGCAAGTAAATTCATTGAAAGCTCCCATTAAAATGAGCATGAACATAAGCAGAGCTCTCTGGAGAAACAATGGCAATGTTAAAGTTTGGTATTGTATATTCATACCCAACAAATTGAAGATATAATTTAATGCTTACACTGTGAGAGACGTGAAACACCATGATTTTATCAATTTCAGAATCAGAGTATAATGTCCTCTGACTGCACTTGTTTAAAGTGACTAAATGGGGATCACGGATGGCGATTTCTCTACTTAACACAACTCGCTCTTTCAGTGAACTCTATTTTTGCCTTCGGATTTAGCATTCAAATCCATTGTATCGCTTTCAAAATTGTAACAACCTTAGATCTCTGCCCTCATTGCCCCAATTTTTGTCGCATTATTTAGTGGGTGGAATGGACTGATTTATATCACAGAGCTGTTATAGGGATGGCTATAAGTGTGTGCATTTTGTAATCTCTGAGATGGTTATCTTTCTCTGTGAGAGAGTGAGAAAGGGCTAGTGGGGTTTTAGGGGGCAGCAGAGGGGTGCAGTGTGGGAAAAAAACACTTTGTTTTGGTTCAAATAAGGGGGTATGCACAGAGGACATGGTGGTTTCACATACAGAATGACTCTCTCTCTCTCTCTCTCTCTCTCTCTCTCTGTCCACCATCCCCCCCACACACAAACACAAACACACACACACACACACACACACACACACACACACACACACACAGTGTTATTGGAGTAATGGTCTTCCCAGACCTTCCCTAAGAAGCGTCTGTTTACTGTTAGTGACCTCTCTTACAATATTACCAGCTGTGGCCCTGGCTCTGGGTTTTGTCTTTCCATTGGGAATATCTCTCTTTCTCTGTCTTCATTACACACACTCTTCTGCTGCCTTACCTCCTGTCAGATATTCTGCCTTATAACAATACTTCTGGAGGGCTCAAAGCACACCTATTTTACACTCAAATCACTGAAACCTACCTCAGTATCTGACACTTTTCTGGCACTCATGAAAGGCTAGACTTAATTTAAAAGCAGTGTGAATTGTATTTGTTTTAACATGCCGCCATGTTTTGCAATCTCAACAAGTATAATGCTTTAATTTATGGTCATCACACCTTGCAGGCAGCTTTGCCGACAGATCCTGTCAGCACAGTGTGTTTTTAACATGGTCCCTCTATTCAAAAGGAGACAGGAAAACTGGCAAGATCAACATTGTCCTGCAGACTGGGGCAAGGGGGATGGAAACTAACGAACAACAAAAAGACCCCTCTCACCATGTAGCTGTGCTTTACTTGCACTGTGTATAAGAGAGCCACCGCTGTGATCTCAAGGTCACCTCTTCCTGCCTTTATGCTTTGCCGCTCTCTATGCAGCTTGCTGAATAAAACTTTCCACACTGCAAACAATGATTCAGAAGTCCAAATAGCCTACTCTCTGAAGTATGTCAAATAGCCTGAGAGTTATTTTTGTGTAAACTCCAGTGAGATCATGGGTCATGTTTGAACATGCAGGTGTAATCTCCTCTTAAAGGATAAGAGTATTAAGAGGATAAGAATTTTTTGGGCCTCTCCCTTTTTTGTTAATTGATTATTTCAGTGGTATTTGTCCTGTTCTTTTATTGTTCTTATTACAGCACATTCACAGTCAGAAATACACCTACATTTACTGATATGTCAACAGAGCTCCCATGAAAAACAAAAAAGTAATATGGACCTTGGTTTTTCAGGTGCATATTACACACTATACAAAGCAAACAAATCAAACATGGAAGATATTTCTCTACTAAACTACGAGAGATACAAGGAAATTAGGCTACAGCAGAGTGTAACATGTCCTCTGACTGTAGCTGTATATAAAATAAATCCTAATGTTGACAGAGCATTTGACGAAAGCTACACTATACTGATATGGCTGTAATTTTCCATTGCTGATTTCCTTGTTTGCAGTATACGGAATAAAGCAGAGTGGGTGTTGCTGACTAGCTCAGACATTAGCTCATTTGGCCAAACTCTGAAGGCTTTCAGTTTTATATCAGTGCAACAAGTTCAATATAAAATATAATGAATGGTAACAACAGCTGAGTGAGACTGAAGATGATGCGGCTGGCTGTTTATACTCTCCCACAGTTTCTCTCTGCCTGATTGCTTTCATGATCAATGTGTCAGCAGCCCATCTGTCTGCAGGTTTAAAGAGCTACAGCTGGCTTGGCTTGGCTTAGTTCAGCTCAGTGCTCTTTCCTGAGCTGTCCCAGCATCATCTTATCATCCTGAACACATCTCAAATGCAGATCTTCACTGACCACGCTTAAAACAGATCTATTGTACACTTGTGATTTGTGACACTAATGGAAATGCCATTCTGAACATCAAACCAAGAGGTTCCAATGTGATAATATAGCATGATAATTAGCATTTAGGATATTATCCAAATAACAGTAAAGATGTGTACTAGATCTTGGATCAGGGTGGCACGCTGGCACAGCAGGTTGTCTTGGTCACTCTGGGGTTTCTCTAGCTACTCAGGTTTCCTCCCACCTCACAGACTCATGCTGGCAATGGCAAGTCAACTGGCTACTCTAAATTTCTGTGTGTGTGTGTGTGTGTGTGTGTGTGTGTGTGTGTGTGTGTGCGCCCAGTGATGGACTAGCATCCTTGTTCTCCTGCACCCAGTGTTCTAGAAGTGTATTAACTTCATGTAATACTCATATAAAAATGTTTTTTTGCAACTTATTTTATGCAAATGCTGGTTCTTCAGATATATGATAAATCTTGCAAAAAGTTTTCAAACAAGAACTATGATTAATTCAATTCCACTTGATTTGTAAAGTGCTTTAACACTAGACATTGTCAAAAAGCAGCTTTACAGAAATCCAGATGTAGATTTAGATACATAATGAGAAAGCCAGAGGTAACAGTGGCAAATAAAGACTCCCTGAGACAACATGAAGACAACTTTGAGAGGAACCAGACGCAAATGAGAACCCATCCTTTCTGGGTGACACCAGATAGTGGGATTATAAATCATTGCTGTATACAGCTGTAGAAAAGTAAAGAAAAACAGTATTGAGTGTGTTGAAAGGACGTTTAGTATCATATTGTGAACAAGCGTCTTGGGATAAGTACAGGAAAGTCTTTATGATTACAGCAGAAGCTCCTAGAATGCACAAATCTACAGTATGCAGATGAGATTATACATGAAAGAAAGGGTGAAGCATAAACTGTTTTTGAGACGTACAAATCTTCCATGTGTAACCATCCACAGCAGTTGTATCTGTATTCAGAGAACAGTCACTCACTACAATGACTCGTTGGCTCATATGTTGGTAATCTTGTCTTGTCTAAATGATAATCACTATCAGCCATCGATACTGCGGGAAATTAATCTAATCAGCAATTGTTGTGTGTTGATGAGCTATTGTTTCAGACATCAAGCTTTTTTATCACAGGTTGGTTAGGTTAACTTTGCACTTCAAAAGCACAGGCTTGGTAAATTCAGCTTTTTGTCACATGGGTTAATTACACCACTGGGGCCCAACATGCCTGTACAGGAATGTGAGTACATATATCATGCTGTTGCAGTGCAGCGAAGACTGCACCTTTTCAGCTCAGTTACATAAAATTAAAATTCATGCTTTTACATGTTCTATGTGTGTGTCAAACTTGATATTTATATAATATTTCATAAAACACAAACTAAGTATGGGTATGGGACATAGTTTGCATGTCGCAGGTTTGATGGCTGCATTAGAGAGGACATATTCACCAAGTGTGGGTACACCAACTGGACCCCAGACTCGCAGATATTATCAGAACAATCCCAGACAATGCAAAATACACATACTATGTCATTTAAAGAAATAATTGATACTATGATACTATGTTATTTTCCATTCTGTGGCACTGTAAGCTTTACTGCTCCCCGGGTGCCGCAGCAAAAAAGGCTGCCCACTGCTCCGGGTGTGTGTTCACGGTGTGTGTGTGTGCGTTCACTACTGTGAGTGTGCACTTGGATGGGTTAAATGCAGAGCACAAATTCCAAGTATGGGTCACCATACTTGGCCACAAGTCACTTCACTTCACTTCACTTCACTTCACTCATTTGAGACGGAGAACAGCTTGATATGGTTAGAAGTGAATGCATTAAGGTTTAGACCTACAGTTTGCATAGTGCTAAATTGGTAGCAGTAAACTTCCCTTACTAGTTATCAACAGCAGGCTTGTACCTTTAGTGCAAACTAAAAAAGCAGACTTCAGACACCAAAAATGTTTTTTGCTGATCAGCTACATTTGAAGTAAGAGGGGGTATTGTGTAAATGTCAGCTGCAAGAATGCACATGCCCTCGCTTAGGCTGATAAAGATAAAGCCTGATTGAATTAGTGCAAGTCCTGCCTCATAGTTTCAGACACAGTATGAGAGATAAGTGTGTTAATGCTTGAAGGGCCGCACCACAGTCATTTATCCGCCTTCCACAAAGTCAAAGCTGATTACTAGTCTGCTTACAATTGTCTGAGGCTGCAAGAGCAGAATCATCTACTCTTACACACACACACACTCACACACATGCGCACAGCTCTTCAGAAGTGGAAGGGCTCTCTATGACAGCTGGCTGGAGTGAGAGAGGTATGCGAAGCCAAACTTTCTGATGTCATGAGCAAAGGCGTGGCATTAAGGTAGTTCAGTGTGTATAGGCAGTTTGAAGCTGACTCTGTGTGACCTTCTGTCTGGATTTGTGGACTATGACAGCTTTGTAAACAGGGGGACCTAATCCAGTGGATCAGGAGGTAAGAGAGTAATGAATGGGGAAAAATGTGAAAAGATAAAATGGTTTCTTTTACCAGGTTTGGTTTGGTTTGCTAATAGTGTGTTAGGCAGCATTTAACACTACAATCTGTTTTACTCAAAGCGAAAAGTATTAAAGATTCATTGCACTGCTTGGCTATTATATTAGTATACAAATTATTTTCTGTACACTAAGGTCATGCAGAATTGAATATATGATAACCTTTAATAAGTTTAAAAAGTTATTAAAAAAGTTATTTTATAATAGTGTCATTTTATTTTCATATTTTTATTTCGTTTATACGGAATAGAATAAGTTAATTCCCAATGTACTGCTTTGAACAGTTCCTAAAATAGTCTGGGTGTAGTCCAGTAGGTAGCAGGACAGTTTTGGTGCATTGTTCAGAGCCCAGAATATAAACCCACCTTTCCTCCGTGGAGCAGTGGGTTACAAATTTTACAGAAGCACTGCAACAGCCAGCTGTTTTACAGCCTTTAGCCCAGAGTATTGCACCAGTTTTTGGTCATGACCTTGGCTAAGTTACAAGCCAGCTATGAACTCAGATCCCTTCTTTATTGACTGTCTAGACATATGTTTTTTAAAAAACTGTGCACTTACAATTTGAATATTTGAATTGTTCTCCTTATAATGTCTTTCTACAATGGCATGATGTAACAGTATTTATTTCTGAAAGCTTAAGAAATAAATCCCAGCTGTAATAACGAGAACTGGAATGTATGGAATCCACACAACATTTATCTCTGCCTCCTTTCAATATCTGACCTTACATACTTTGTGCTACCTCAGTGTATTGGTCTCGATTTCATGCATTTAAAGTTATGTGTATTTACATTAGATTTGAAAAGCCAAGTCATCTTTGCTGAGTAAGTAATAAAAACATTAATCAGGCTCACGGTAGTCACTCCTCAGCCTCCCTTATTCTGCAACCACTTTATTAATGCTGCTGAAAATAGGAAGGTTGCCCTGTTATGCACGGCTAGCGGCTAAAATCAGATCAGCCTTACTGGGTGCATGCTTCAGTTGATGAATAGAGAAGGTAATTTAACCTTATAAATGTAACGTAAGTTTTTTTTTCCCTTCCTGATGAATGAAACCATTATCAGTGATTTTAAGGACTAGTGGAAACATGATAATCTTCATGTATTCTTCCCACCATTCATGGGTGATTAGCAGCGGCTACTGCAGTTACCAATGCAGAAACAGTAGCACAAGTGGTAGAACTCTCACTCTCACTCTCAGAGAACTGAGTTAAATACTTAAGAGTGTGCATTCTACACTGAATTCTGCACCAAACTACTGTTTGTGTGAAATGTAGTTTATTATCTAGTCTTCTTGATTGCCATGTCCTACACATGGTACACATGGCCTGGTACACAGTGTTCATTCATTCTGATCTATGAGAGTGAATTTCTGCCTCGTCACATGATATTTGCTATGCAAATATAACACAACCCTATATAGCATAACTCTATAATCTCTGACCTGAAATTGAACCTGTCCCCCATTCTCTAAGGAATAGGGTAGCATTTCACAGCTCCATTATATTATTTATGAGTAAACATGTGAAATGTTTTTCATCCTGCTAAATTATTGTTTTATTGTTAAACTCCTATTCAAGTGCAATTTCAGTTCACAGACTTTTATTACTTATTGGTATTAATAAAGCAATCATTTTCCGATTTGTTTGCTCATCAGTATCCTGTGGTATCCTTTAGTTCATGACTGCCGAGCTTGCAGGAATAGAATCATCTGTGGCCTAAATCTTTAGAATCAGTACTTGTTTAAGGAGTTTATTGATATCTGAATGCCATGTGCTCTTCACAGCTTTCTGCCTGCTGTCTGTGCTCTTGAGCCCTTCTTTTAAGGCCATGCAAACCATCTGCAGCTGTGCTGCATACTTCCCCAGCACCAGGTGTTCCTGAAACAAAGTAGGCCGAATGCCCACCAAACATCTGTTCCCATATGTTCCTGTGGCACTGAGCGACGTGCTGAGTTGGCACTGGTACAGTCTGTTGACGCCATTAAGTACTCAGACACTCCTGGGCAGCAGGAATGTCAGCAACCTGATTGTACTCTATCAGTATCAGATGTACCATTGCTCTTCACATCTATCTAAAATGTAGATTAATCTACTGGGGAAAATGTGTGAGAAAATGATTTGTCACAGTGGCATGTTTTTTTTTCAGTAGGGTGTCAATGCCAATTTTCGGTTAGGATTGCTATGAAATTAGGTGTGCCTTTGGTGAATGAGTATGCAGTGATCAAATCTTGGTGTTAGCCAGTTGGAGCAGGAGGAGGGCTCTGGCAGGTCAGGCTGGAACATGTCAGGTGTTGAAAAAGCACAATGCTACTGTGTGCAAATAGGGCTTTGTGTGAGACACCCCATCACATGTGTACTGTGCTTACATGCCTGTCTGAATATTAGAGCCAGAGGGGTAAACAGAGCTCTTTCACCAAACAAACTGAACTCATTTACCAAACACTACTGGGAAGCTTCTATGTCTTTTGGAGGTATTTTTCAAAGTAAACATTCACCATCCAAAGTCTAGATCACTTTTCATCATTCCATAGTGTCTCTTTGACTCGCATGAGAGCAATTATCTCTGCTCTATGAAAGTTGATTAACGTTTATTAATGGTGATAGTTGTGTTTGTGTGTGTGTGTGTGTGTGGGTGGGGGGGGGGGTTGTTTTGATATGAGGCTTTCATATTATCTAAAAGAACTTCATTATAGTTTAATGGCAGTTTTGCAATGAAGAGGGTGATGATTTGTAAAAATGTTGGACTTTGGAACTTCTCTGTGTGAACCTGTGTTTGAGCACATGTCTAATGGGCTGAACACAAGCAAATGTAGATAGACATCAGAGATTACGGTATTGTAACTTCTTTTCAGAATAATTAATTCTGAGAAATGTATTTAGATAGTATTTTAGATAATTTTATTAAGATTATTTTATTATATTTGTAAATGTACTGTCAACTTATTATTATTATTATTATTATTATTTTTTAAATGAATTAGCTTCTTACTGTTAGCTATAGCTTGTGTGGTGACTTTACCACCTAGTGCAAAGAGAGAACAGTACTTCTATCTTCTTTATTTGAAATTTCTGAAATTCTTTTTTTTATGTGCCTTTTTTCCTCTAGCTGATTTGAGATGTGCAGGACAATATTAGGTAGAATGGATGTCAGAGTCAAAGTCATTTTATTTGTTACATGCACAGTATGTCAGAGACAATGATGCATTGAAACACTTGTGGTGAGTATCTGTAAACTTCTGTAAACATACCTTCTTTAAGAGAAGTGACCATCAATAATTTAAATAAATACAAATAGAACAAATAGAATATGATATTGGAATGCGGTTGGGTGCAATATTTACTTAAAGAGCAACAGGGGATAACTGAGTATGTACAGTCAAAAGAGCAGCGGAGGATAACAAGGAGTATGTAAAGTCAAAAAAGAGCAACAGAGAATTAAGTGACACAGTGGTAAATGTCCTATAAAAGTAAAGTGAGTAATGTGCTTAAGGTGACATTTAGCATGCTTAAAGTGACACGCAGTTATTTAGTAGTTTGACGGCCTGCAAATAAAAACTCTTCCTCAGCCTATTTGTCCATGACTGTAAGCTTCGTAGGGGCCTACCAGATGGTAGCTTCATGAACAGGTTGTGGGTTGGATGAATGCAATCCGCCATAATATTGTAACCCTTCCTCAGGCAGCATGTCCTGTAGATGTCCTCTAAGTTCCTGAATTTGCTGACTGTAATTCGCTCAGCTGCCTTTACCACACTGCAGAGCCTTGTGATTGGTGGCGGTACAGCTGCCAAACCAGACAGTAACTCACTGGTGCAGTGATAGAAGATTGTGAGGATGTTATGGGACAGACCAAATTTTTTGAGCCTCCTTAGGTCTACCACTTTACCAATCAGAATTAACCACCTGCTTATATCAGTGACCCTGAGAGAAACTGTAGTGACTTCTCACACTGGCTTTTTTGCCTGAGTGTGAGCAAAACTTCATCTAGTTAGAATTTGTAGCATTTTATACACTAATGTGTGCATTTAGTGTAGTAGTTTATGTCTGGTAATGCTGAGTAATCCAGAATTAGCATTAACGGAGTGTCTGCACTATGACTGAGATAATCATGTTCTCTCTAGTATGGTAAAAAGCTAGGCAAGCTGTATTTTTCTTAAATTTTTTTTTTTTTTTTAATTATATTCATTTACACTGTGCACAAGACAATTTCTAGCAATGGTTTCATGATAAAATCTCAATGTTATAAATGGAAAAATATGTTTATGTGATCTTGCTAAGTTTCACTGGAAAAACTTACAACCCTAAATGGTTAATAGGTCTCCTGCCACAGTGTGATATTAGGCAGTATAAAAAGCTAATTTTGAACCATTTTATTAAAACAGATGTGGTATGCACATGCTCTTTACTTATCAGTCTAGCTTTTTAAATTAGCTGGAAGAGACACATAGCAGTAAAGTGCACACAAACCACAGTCTTACCTAATTTTGCTGTTTTATGTGAGAATTGTGCCACAAGAAATGTGTACAAAATGCACAAACACACCACACTATGACTCACAACTTGTGTGGGGGAAAAAAAAGCATTGTGGAAAGCTTGCTTTGTCATTTCATGCTTTTCAAGTCCTAGCACCGTTCCCAATTTGTTTACATCGCTAGGGAGATGCCACTGTCAATCAGTATGCGATCTGACATGCCCACTCAGTTATGATCAGGCAGAAAACAGGCGTTTTTGTAGCTTTTAGTTATAATTAAATAGGACTAAGATACACAGTATAGTGTATGTTTCCTGAATATACCATTGTTAAATGCTTGTTAAATGGACATTTACCACCACATTTTTTTTACTACCACAACTGTGTTGCCAGGGGCTTTAAATGAACAACACTGTAGGTCCCACTTTGGTGTATACCCTCAGAAAAAAGAGTTCTTCAAAGGTAGTTCCAGGTTCTTTGCTCCCTAAAGGGGTTCTTTTTAAGCCCTCACTGAGTTTATTGTAGGGGTCTACATAAAAGCTTTAAGGGCTTCCTACCAATCAAGTAGGGTGTAGACTAGCACATGCTTACTCTGAGACACATGAAGCTAGCCAACCACATCTTTTCAACCTGCTGCTGCTGATGCTGCTGCACAGGGCAGCATAACACACTCAGAAGGAAGCACTATCTGCCCCCTTCTGCATACATCAGCTCATAGACACCACTATTGGCTCTTGTCATTGTGATGGGGAGAGAGAGCATGCCATCCCTCCCACCAAGAGAGCATGGTTAGTTTTGCCCACCAAAGACCGTTTAAAAATGGTTTCTTATGTATTCTTTATATAGTTAAGGGTTCTAACCTCTCTGAAAGAATGCTAGATGGATAGATTAACATTTATTACAAGACTCATTTATTTCCAGTTATTTTTCTCCTAAAATGTTGCTCCTTTCTAGAATTTAAAGCTAAACCATCATTATCGCTCCTAGTTAGGTGTAATTTAAGTTAGGTTTGAACTTTCAATGTTGAGTCTTGATTACCACCATTTTGAGATTGCTAGCATGCCTCAAGCTGGTATAATTTCAGCACTGAGCAAATCTGATTGGTGCATTTACCATGAAAACACTTGTAACAGATTTCTATCAGAAAATCTAAATTAATTAAATGCTTCTGTGGGTGAAGAGGGCAAACTTGACTGTGTATCTTAGTCCATAGATTACAAGGACGTTATATTACACAGAAAAGCCAACTTGTAATGGCGGTGGAATATTGGCATTTCTCATCATACATATGAAGAGCCTTTCAGAGGAAGTCATGTATTAGAGGTCAAACCAGTTTGTCTGCCTGTATCCAAAACAGTGTAATTTTACTGGGAGTAGCTGTTGAAGATGTCCATCATGCCTAATTTATGTGTGTTTGTATATTGAGTTTCCTAAAATAGATCTGTGGAAATGAAGCAGATGTGCAGCACTGTGAGGCTCGGTGGCTTGAACACAGCAAGCCTGCTTGTTTCAGATCTTTCCTGTCTGAAGGTCAAGCTGAAACCTAATGGTCTGCTGATTTACCCTTACAAAAACAAATGTGTATTTGCTTTGGCTTACTCCTTTTCTCAGCTTTAGTCAAATTAAAGATAACATGAAGCCTAAACATATACATGTTCTGGGGCTTTCTGTCCCCAGCAGGAGGATATTTACTTCACAGTGAAGGACTCTACAGGGAATCCACTAAATCAAATCACAGTCATGTCATTAAAATAATATACAGTGTGCTGGAGTTAAGTGTGCTCTGTAGCAGACCAGCAGATGGTTCTGTGGGATTTGTGTTTTATATATGTATGCTACATGTCCTGTAGTCCCCCCCCCCCCAAAATTGTCATGTTTAGATTATTCAGGCTTTTCAACCAACTTTTCTGGTCCCCACTGACTGATGAAGTCTGAAATGTTCGACCTCTAATCTAAATATTACCGCAGTACAACAGAGTGTGCTGGAATCCAATGTTGTGTTAAATCACTAAATAATGCAAAGTTATATAGTCATATCCAGCAAAATGGCTGGTTTTCATGTCTGTATGATCTTATATCTTAAAAAGGTTAGCATGGATCTTATTTGTTGTGCATTCATCTATTGCCACCCCCTTCCCCCTTCATCTCCCTGAATAAATCACTTCATTCAAATGTCTTGTGACTTGTGTGTAAAGTGGATCCAGGCTGCTTCATTTAATAGCTGTTTGCTTTGACTCTTAAATAAAGGATCACTTACAGCCCATTTCACACAGAGTTTAGTCTGATTAGGCTGTTTTCTATGATAAACCAAAGAGCTCTGTTTCAATTACCATAAAGCTCCACAGAGACAGGAGTCTAGATTTGCAAAATGAAATTCAGGTTTATTGTGTATACCCAGGTGTACCAATGTATAAGTAATGTTTATGCTTTCTGGAATTGTATTATTGTGTTGCTAAGAGTCTGGCCTGTTGATACGTACAAAGTACCCTTTAGCCCTGCCCCAACCAGAAAGACTTACTAATTCAAGGACTTACTAATAATTTTATTAGTAGATTAGGGGATGGGCTTAGCTTAATGCAGTCACTATGGAGTGATTATATTTTATAATGGATAAACAGTCTACAGCACAAATATTGAATTCTATGAATCAAATCTGAGCTACACCATATGCTGTCCATGATTTGGTGTTCGATGTTTCACGTTCCCATGAATTTGATCTTGAAAGGTGGTTTAAACTTCCGTACTGTTAATATATGGTATGTGTATGTGTACGTTTACATTTGCAGCCATATAACATTTAGCTCAGTATTTTGAGCTTAGAAAAATGACGAGTATTAGCTTTAATTGTATCTCACAGGGTTAGCATTGAATTACCATCACAAATCTTGAACAGTTCATTTATGGTCTCTATGCTGTTTTATATAATTTAGTGTTCTATTTGTACGATAGCCGCTTGTGGCTGTATTTGAGTATTGAGGTTATAAAAAAAGATAAGAGTACTACCCTAAATTGAAGTAGATCACTATTTATTTCTGGAACCAAAATGATCTAAAGATGAAAATATTGTGTTTGATATACACCCTTGTTTTCCCTAAATGACAGCTTAGTGGTGGAGTCCAGGCAAGCACTTGGTACGTGATTACTATCATTTGCTGGAAGTGGACACTAACAGAGGCCAGACCTCTGCATAAGTTCAGTTCCATATGACGTAATAGTTTAAACACACTTAATCATTGCCGCTAACCAAAACACAAGAAATGCTTAAGAAGTGTGTATCTAAATAATCAGATCAGTGTCTCCATTCTCTCGCCTATCTCTGGCCAAAATCACATCATTTGCTGTCTGTCTTTTGTAGAAGGTCGTCTAAAAACAAGGCCCCCCTGCCTCCAGCAGTGGTGCATGGTCCGTGTGTGTCATCTCATGCCCTTGCAGTAACACACACTACCATGGAGCAGAAGGAGAATCTGCTGGAGCAAGAGCTGCTACTGACAGTGGTGCTGCCTGAAGGAGTGGAGAAGACCACAATGGTGCATGGCAGGTGAGTCAAACCAACAGTTGACCAGTTAGGGAAAGTTCTCAAAGATAGAATTTAACCCAGACAAGGTAATCAGATGGTGACAGGCAGATTGTGAGACTGTCACTTCATGCCACGTGTCAAGACTTGCAGTGGTGGTGTGGAGCTGCTTAAGTTCTGCTGAAGTTCAGGTTCTCGTTACTTGTTTCCTTATAGCTTTGATGAAGAGCTCTTTCTGAGGATGAGTGGATGATTTCTGCAGCATAGTTGTTGTAGTGGTATAGTGTTGCTGTTAGTCAAGTGCTGCTCAATGTGCTTTGAAGATTTTTAGTGTTATAGATGTTTGTGGTTACAAAAGTGTATTTATCTACTTGGCTTGAGTGATATGGATTTTCCTTGCTCATTATTTACATTTTTGATTAAATATTCTGGTTAATGATTAAATCACAAAGATTATACCAGTCGGTTACGAATCAATTCAATCTTGAAACAACCTTTTTATTTACTCATTTCATGGCCTTTTAAACAAAATCTATAATATTTAATAGGTCAAACATACCTTACGCACTAAAAATAAACTTAAATATTAATACCTTAGTCTTGCTTAAAAAAAAAAACACCTTTGGGTTAAAGGATACACAGCTGCTAAACTGTTTTTAACTGCCTTAACCCGAACATTTATAGCGAAAGAATCCTTTGAAAGGAAAACTGGCATTTTGGGTTTAAAGAGGCCACATGAGAGGTTAAGAATATAACCTGCTGTGTTCAACAGTCTTTCTGATGCAATGCTACACATACAGGTATGTGCACACAAGTGTTGCAATAAGATAGAAGTGTCTTTCTCAATGGACTCACAGTCAATCACAATTTTCTACAAGTATGCAGTAACTTCAGCCATGACTCTCCTCTACAGATAGCAATGTCAATGTGCTTTTTTTTAAATTCCCACAATTATGGTCACAACACATGGGCCAGAAACAAGGTTACAGTGCATGTTTGATACATTTTAACAAACTAATAACTAATGCAAAATAACAGAGGAAAAAATAAATTAAAAACAAGTGCTTTGCAAATTTGCACATTTTTCTACATAATATAATCAGTGTCGCTGAATACAGTGGCAGTGTAAGAGCATGTAGGAAAGATTCCATTGTTCTATTATATAGCTCTTAGCTAATTACAATAATTATGAAGCTCAGCTACTGCTATAGAAGTGCTTTCAGTGGCAGCTTGTCCTTAGGGGTACCATATACATCAGGAGTTCAACAAATGTTAATCCTCATTCACATGAGTTAATCCTCATTCCATACATTTTAAATTTCATTGAAATATTAATGACCTCTTTTGAGTGATTAATGATTAAAATGTTGTTATTTGACAGATATAAGCCAATGTTTCACTGATTTGTTCGCCTTTCTAGATGTTGAACTGTCATGGCAATGTGCTCACTGCCCCACCTAGCTTCCATAGAGTTGTTATTGCACCTAGTGGTTGAAAAGGAGTACTGCACAAGCGCTAATAGGGGCCCACTGGGGTAGGATTCACCAAGCAAATTAGCAAATAATCGAAATTAAAGCTAATAAATGTACATAAATAAAAGGCAAAGTACAGACAATGTGTCTATGATGTACAGAACCGCAGGCTGAGTGCCGCAGGAAATCACAACCGTGCCAGTGTTCAGTATAACAGCATGATTGCTAGTGTGATATTTCTGTTATGCAGCTGTTTTAAAAATAAGAAATGAATATTGAGTAACAGACATCTTGGACACAATATGACCAAATAATTTTGAAGAAGCCACACTCACTGATAGCCTGTTGGCTAGCTGGCTAGCTAGCTCACAATGATTTGTACATTCCTGTTAAAGCTGCATCCGGTGAAATTGGCTTCCTTTCTTCCTTTTCATCTTCATCTGACAAGATTTCATATTTTAAGTCAGAAGTTATATTCATGTAAAATGTATCGTTTGCCATGTCCACTTATTGTGTAGCTAACTCTACAGTAGTAATGGCTTCAATGGGATTGTTGCTATACTTAAACTTTTATGTGGCAAACACAGACAAGCGGAGTGATACAAACAGTGAAACTTCCCAGTGCGGTAATACTAAATATAAGCACTCTTGGAACGCTGCTCATCCGATCAAATTAGTGGACCAGAACTAATGGTTGTATAATGTAAGATACACTATATGGCCATAGCCACAGTGGAACCCTGACCTTAACACTCATATGTGCTTTTTGAACATCCCATTCCCAAGTTAGTCCCCGCTTTGCTGTTATAATATGTGTATTGTGAATACAATGCCCAATTTTTTTGGTGTAGTTTCAGGTTTTTTGGTGTAGTTTCCTGGTTTTTGAGATGCAGTTGGGTTGGAAATTTTTCTGAAACCTGGCAACCCTGGTTAATGACATTAGCTTTGTCCTTGTTTTGCACTTTGTGACAATAGTGATGGAAAACACACCTGCTCTATCAAACACAGTTGAAAAATGTATGTCCAAAACTAGAGCTGTTCTACTAAAGCTAGAACAAGCTGCTAGACTGTATGCTGTATGACTGACTGAATGTTGTTGACTCTCAGCTGCCTATTATGGAGTTATTTTAAAAAGAAATTGCTAGATGGTAGCCTGTGGGATAAGTCAATTGTGAAAGCCTCTCAGCTTTGATTGCTTTGCAGACTCCAGTAGAGTAGACCAGGGTCTAAGAATACTACAAAAGCCTGATAGAGAGAAGTTAATATTTTTACTGAATGAATATCTTTTCAGTGCAGATTTATTGAAGAGGTGGGTCTTTAGTCTTCATTTCTGAAAACTGAACTTGAGCCCTTGGCTTTTGAAATACCAAAGGAAAATTTATTTCACCATCCTGGAGTCAGTATGGAGAAGAATCTTGATCATTGTCTTGCGTAATTAAGTTGTAGAACCTAAAGTCTGCATCTGTGTGGCTACACTGACACGCACATGTGGCCTCACGTTTACTCCTAAGTGGTCTGTACTGAAGTTTGCTTTTAAGGACATAAGTGAGATCATTAAGGTCACCAGTGCATTACATCAGTGTTAAAGCAGCTGAAATGGCTGCCTTTCTGAGTCAGATGGGTGGTGCTGCACAGTGCTGCACTGAGGCTAGGATGGAAAATGAAAATGGTTTTCGAACCTCCTGGAGTCAGTGTGATCTTCCACTACAGCAATTTACAGTATACATCAAAATATAGTATCATTTTTTTAAAAATCTCCAATCATCTTCAGATCTGCCTTTTAAATGCTCGTGAGTGATAAACCTCCATTAGCAATGTGCAGCATTCTCCTTTGCCAACTGATGGTGCTGTTGTCTTGGTTTAGTTCTCGGGAATTGTGAAAATTGCAGAAAATCAAATTAGGTGAAAAGCAAAACACCTTAAATCGTTTTTATTAAAGCAAATGAACTAGCATGCTGGTGCTCTTCCAGGCTCAAACTGAAACCAGGTTCAATTTAAAAGGATTAAGTACAAAAAAATTCCTCCCAGTCTTTTCTGCTGGGATGCTAATAGTGTCCCCAACCTTTTATTTCTCAGGATTTAACTGTAGCTGCTGTATATTTCCAAAAGCTTCTCAGATTCTGGCATTCCAGAAGCAGTTGGAAAGCATCATGTAGCTCATTCTGTGTCACTAAAGGATTTTCCACACTCAGTATGCTCCTGTATGGCAGAAACATTCCTCCCCTCATAGCAGTGTATGTAGCATAACATTCCTGAACTATATATATATATCTTTCTTTTTCACCAGAAATTGTTGACTTAAATTTTGCTCAAATGCTAGCTGCTTAATCCTTTAAAATCCCAGTTAATCGTTCAATAATTTATCTTAAAGTATATTATTCAGTAACTAGTATGTGTTATTTAGTATCCACAGTAAAACTATTGTAAAGCTATGTACACTCCTGGGCAGAAAATGCACCAAGCCCAAAATGGCAACTATTAAGCTTATAATAGTCTTAACAATAAATCATTAGTCAGAAAATGAGCAAGAATTAAACAAATGCACTCCTGAGACCTCCTGTGCCACCATCTGCTCATTTACTTTTGCTGCTTTGAATTGTGTGGGGAAAAGCTAGAAACAGGGAAATTCACTTATATAATGATTAAAATGTTTGATGTAAAATTCAAACTAGCACGTGTCTGGATGTACAAAATTTTCCAAAAATATCTTCTGGGATTTTTTTTTTTTTGGTTAAACGATTAGTCATTATTTGGTTATCTGCTACACCTGATGCAGCCCATCAAGGGCCACAAGGCTGCAACATTTAAAGAAATCAGAGGGAAAAGCTATCCCATACTAAGTTCCTTCATCTACTTGTTTAATTCTGGCTAATTTCCTGACCAGTGATTTGTTGTTAAGACCATTAAAAGCTTACTGTTTTGCCATTTTGGGCTTGGCCCATTTTTTTTGGACCAGGAGTGTATTTGTGAGAGTGAGTAGAGTAAGTCTGGGAGTTTAAGGGGTTCAAGAATGTTTATGAAGCTTCAACCTGATATAAACAAGACAGTATTTTGATTAAAACCCAGAGGCTTCATAGCATTTGGGTACTTCTACTGGTATGACATTATTCATGCAAATGAGAATACACTGTAGTGTGTGCTGAACACGTTTTAGAGAACATACACGGTGCTTGTTTTTAGTCTCAGATGCACAATGCCTTTAGTTGTTGAATAGGGTGCTCATGTTGGCCACATCAGCTCCAAAACTATATTAAAATTTTGTGTGAATGTGTGCATACAATGAAACCAGTGTCATTTTTAGGGAAGAGTGGACTAAGCCTAGTTGCAGACTATTAGCTATCTTCTCCATAGTTCTCCATTCAGTTTCTAGTCTTTTGTCCATAGCTGTACTTGCCATATTTTCTGTCTCTTCATGGTGTTGGTCAATGCTACTGTTTTGCACAGAATTTATAAAAATATATTTTATCAGTACTGATGCTTATTATTTTTTAAGATGATAATATCATCTTGAACACCAAGACTTCTGAAAATTTGCCTCCACAGCAGCTCCATCCAGTGGAGATAATGTATTTGGAGCAAAGATTTATTGTGTGAAGTGTCGCGTGTATGTGTATATAAAAGTCTAATCTTTATGTGTTTATAGTAAGCCCATGATTGACCTACTCGTAATGCTGTGTGCAAAGTACCATCTCAACCCATCAAGCCACACCATTGAGCTGGTCTCCACCAACAAGAACCACATTAAATTCAAGCCCAATGCTCTTATTGGAGCTCTGGAAGCTGAGAAGGTTCTGCTCAAGCCCAAAGGCATGGAGGACAAGAACAGGAAGACTGGACCACAAATGCCAGAGGTAAAGCCCTGGTCTTTGATTAGGTCCTTAAAATGTAGCATTTTCCATTTGCAAATAAATTCTATAAACTTGTCAAGACTTGATTTCATTTCTAATGCCACATTTAGCCTTTTTGAGTTACTGAATGTCTTATCTCATTTAATGAAAACACCCGTAGGCTCTGTTTCTCCTTCTCTTTTTATCTCTCTTATTAATTTGATCACATCTGTCTCCCTCAGGCTACTGTGCGTCTGGTAATAAACTATAAAAGGACCCAGAAGACAATTTTGCGAGTAAACCCTAAGCTTGCTCTGCAGGAGCTGTTGCCCGCTATCTGTGAGAAATGTGAATTTGATGTGCAGAGCACTGTGCTGCTGCAGAACGTGCACTCAGAGGAGCCTTTGGACCTGAACAACTCCCTCAATGACCTCGGGCTCAGGGAGCTCTACGCCAGAGACACACGGGGTAATGACAATAACAAATAATAAAAAAGGGGTTATTAGAAATCCAGCTGGCCCTGGCTGCACTGAGGTATATTCACTTCCTCAGAGTTATGACCGCTACAGTAGCTGACTGTCACTGCCATTTTATTAACTCGCCTTTCTCTAATCTCTGAACAGTTATCAGTCCAACAGACTTCCCTCCATCACCAACTCATTCAGGTAACAGTCACTGTCAGCTGTAATGTAATATAATTTCAGTTATGGCTGCATAATATACACAATCTAACCTATATTCCAGTTATATTGCTGCACATACAACATGTCTTGTAGTATATTAAAACATATCATTGAACCCTTGATGTGAAATGGATTAACTGCTTTTGCTTAATATTTTTTGCATTTGACTGCATTATGCGAATGGCACAATTGATCAAAACACGCACAGAAACACTCATCGGGAGGATCTGAGATTAGATCACAGCATGCACTAAAGATGTAGTGATTTGCCAATATTTTGATATCAATTAACAAATGATGTATTATGCAGTCATTTCTTTCCCACTATAAATGTATTTGTTTCTAATCCAATTATTAAAAACTTGTGAATTTGTCTAACAGATTGTATTCAACCTGGCAAGGACAAACTCCAGAAAGAAAAAGAAAATAAAGGACTGTTTGGCATGTTCAGAAGAGGAAGTAAGAAGAAACCTGATCAGGTGGGTGCTGATTTAAAACAGTTTCACATCAGAAGGCAGTAAATTGAGTAGCAGTTAAATGGTTTAAAATATCGTCCTGGTTTTTGTTCCTGAATGTTTAGGGGTCTACTGAGAGAGAAAGCAGCTTTTCCAACAAGTCATTTACAAAGCTAATTTGTTTGCCATTGCACAGGCAGTTCAGGGCGGATGGAGTAAATGTTTGTTTTAGGTGCTCTTTAAACTTTGCATGGACAAGCCCTGAGCTTTTCCATTGGTCAGTGGTCATGCTTGTCCTTGTACCCAAATTCAGACTTTTGCTGACTAGACACTGGGCTCAAGAGTTCCTGCCGTCCAAGAGTGTCGGAGTATGATTATCTGCAAGGCTGTGAAACTCAGGAAATTGTTTGCTATTTTGTCTCTTTTTAAAGGTATCAACCGTAAGTGCTCCAGCATCCCCAAACAATAGGAAATCAAGACCTGTGAGCATGAGTTCACTCAGCATGCATTCCCCAACTTACGAATCGAACACTATGCCGTCTGACGCACCGAAGAAGAGACGGGCCCCTCTGCCCCCGCACATGAAGCCCTCTGACCTCAGCCATCAGCACAGCAACTCTCAAACAAGCAGTCATCCTGATGGCAACCAGGTATGCAATGCTTATCTTACTCTTCTCTTTAGATTTACATTTAACATTAGAGCAAATCCTGAGCTATTATTTAAAAATAATAATACTATTAGGTTTTGTGCTACGTTCGTCAGGTTCACGTTTGTAATTTTCAGAACTGGTCACATATTTATATACTGCATGCAAAATTGGATAAATTAAATAAACACTTAGATGAAATGATCAGACAGTTCGGATATATTATCAGCTTATATTGTGCTGAGTGAAAGCAGTCATTTTCTGGTGTAACTTCTCTGGATTCTGAAGGTCGCGGCATCTCTGAGTCGAAGTTCATCTACCGAGTCGTCTCTAAAGAGGAGTAAGAGGAAGGCTCCACCACCCCCTACCTCCCCCAGCAGCCCCTCAGTGACCCATGATGAAAAAACGCAGGATACAACTGTAACAGGTCAGTCTGCAGCCTCTGGCAGCTAGTAAACGCTTAGAGATTTATTAAAGACGTAAAGGCTTAGAACAGTCCATCACCAGTAGCTTTTCTCCAGCTGTTGCCATACCCTGGTTGGTGATCTGTAACAGTGTTGTAAACATTGTTTAGTCAAAATGGAAGTGTGAATAGTCTGTAAAAACTAATTTATTTTGTTGTTATATAGTTAATCTTATGTTTGTAATTTAATCAGCTTTTTGATTGTATCTAACTCGTCTGTAAGCAGTTTTGAGGTTCTCACTTGGACAGAGATAAACAGCTGTACTTTGTCCTGCATGTAAACACAGCAAGGCATAGCAGTGAATGAGATTGTTGACAGTGCAGGCTTGTTAAGGCTCAATTTTGTATACATTCTGCCTCCTAGTGGTCCATTTGATAAAGTACAGCTCTTTCAGACTGGTATTTATATTTCCTTTCTACGTTTGTGTGTTCCTGAAAACTCAGCTTCTCTGTTTTCTGATAAACTGTTGGAATTTATTTAATTCCATCACTATAAAGCTGTGGGACTGGGATATGGCTGTAGTAGAATAGCTTTTGCACTAGATTTGAACATGTGCATCTGCGTTGCTTGACAAATGCGCGCACACACAAACACACATTCAAAACAGGAACAGCAACTGGGTCAAGCTGGAGATTTTTAAAGAATACTGCACGAGCCATGGCATTTCTGCAGTAGCACTCTAGCACAGAAATGACTTGAATGGCTACAGTGAGCTAGTTATTTCAGTCAGGTCCCTGTACAGTGGCTGCAGTAGACTGCGGTGATGTTAGTTTCAAAAAAAAAAAAAAGCTAAACTGAACTGTAGTGCAGTAGTGAATGGCTGTGGATAACAGACAGCCCTTTCCATCCTATTTTCCACTAGAAACAAAGGAAGTCACTTCCAAACAAACTCCTAGCACAGCCAACATTTTGAACAGCAGTACTGTTCTGTTCACACAGTATCCTTAGTTCTTTTCTTTTATTAGTTGTAAAATGGTATGAGGAGAAAAAATGGAGTGTTTTAGCAATACAAAACATTATGTTTAATAGTTTGTCATTTCTATCCACAAGTATCATTAGAGATAAGGTTTTAATCACACCGTTATGTTGTGTAGTGTGTGCATCTCTTAAGACCTGTGACAGTTATTTGAGTTGACTGCAATTATCTAAGCTAAGTAATAAGTAAAAAACAATGATGTGTGCTGTTACGGGAAAATAAAAAATGATGAGTTGGTATGATTAGTTTCCAATAACAGCACCTCCCAAAGTGTTTTATTCCCTTGATACCATAGCAATTTGTCAACGATGATTATAAATTTTTAAAAATTTATTAAAGAATAACACATTTTATCCATTTATGGTTACTGTTTGCTATTAAAATGGTTAAATACACATCTACTAACAGAAAATGTCACCATATCAACAATTTCACATGTATTAATCCGTTTATGTGGAGCGTCGACTATACAATTCTCTGTGAATTAGTTGTGACTGTAGAAAAATGAAGTATTTGAATGAAAACGTTAATAGTAGCCTAACAGCCAGAACAGAGCTGCGCTGATAGAAAAGTAATGGACACCCTCTGACCAATCAGAATAAAAAATTCAACAGTGCTGTGGTATAATCTCAGTCAATAGATTGCACAGATTTCAGTTAAATACATACAGTCAAGTGGAGCATGTCAGCAAACACAAGATTTCTTGAACAGTTACATAATCAAATTGCTGCACCATCAAATTTAATTACTGCTCTTGGCCACAAGCTTTAATCTTTGAAATCTATAAAAGTATTTAATCTATGAAATCTATGTTTTAGTTTGTAATTTAATATATTTTGTGGATTAATAGTAATATTTCGTGGTATTTAGTGGTAACTTGGGCTCTCCTACAGGATCTTGTTGCTCATGGCAAGATTTAATACATGACTAAAGAATAATAGATTATTTATTATGGGTTTGTTATGTTTATTGTGTATTTCAGTAATAGGATTTAGATAGTTATTACTCATGTTATTTTACACTCTAAAAGACAGTCTGTGTCTGTTTTTACAACTAATCATTCATTATTAGATTTATAATTTTGTATAAAATGAGAGGAAGATGTTGTACTTCCTATTTTGCTCTAAAGGCAGGTAAAGCACTTGACTTTACAGACTGTCCAGAAGGGGGCGTATGACAGACAGAGGTTTCTTTCCTCTTCGCCTGTTGTTGCTCCTCAATCTCATGGTGGTGTCTTCTCCCTCTGTCATTTAATGAGATTCTAATTATATGTTCGTGTCAGTGTCTGTATTTTTCCAGACAGTATCTTTGTCTCGTTATTTTTTGTGTGTGGATACTTTTCTTTCATTGCTTGTATAGTTTATAACTTATGGAGATGGAAGAGGGAGGGGTCATAGTATGTATACAAATATTAGCAAGAGCAAACACTACAGCTATCTCATTTACAGTCATAATCCATCTCTCATTCTCTGCATCGGTTTCATTATTTCCTTTTTATTTACATTGTTGACTGCAATTATACTTTAACATAAAATTAATATTGCCCTTGTAAGTATTAGTGTCACTATTTTTGCGCATACAGAACATTTTATTTAGACTTTTTGTGATTTTTGTGTTACGTCACGAAATTGCAGACTTCAAGCTTCATTAAAATTAAAAAACCTATGATTCCTGGACATACAGCTTATCCAGATCACTTCAGTCAAAGATCTGTCTCAAATAAATAAGCTTTCAATCATTTTATGTTTAGAAAGATTTTTTTTTTAATCTAGCCTAAAACCTCCAGAATAGAAACTACCTTTCTATGGGTTCGAACTGAACCAACTGAAAGACAGTTCTAGGTGTTGCTACATATTGCTGGCAACAACAAAAAATCATTTGGATTTATTTACAGGTCATATTTTGCTGCTTTAGAATGCATTGTGTGACTATTTGTTTAACACACCAGACTGTTGTCTTTGTTGGTGATGGTTGGCCAGCTGAAAGACTGTACTATGAGCTTTCATAAGCTGACTACTAATACAGTTATTAGTTAGTAATGCAGTTAAAATGTGTTTTTAATGGGAATGATTTTAATGAACCATACCTGGGTGCTCATCAATACACCTAGATGCACCGCAATAGTTTGACCTATGTGTGAGGAAAAACTGCGCTTGTCCTCTTCTGACTTTTTTTTTTATTTCATTGTAACCATGAATGCTTTACTTTTCAAAATGTCTTGAATATCCAGGGCCCCAGTGCCAAAAAGCTCTCGTAAAATTGCATTGTTTTGCTTAGATGTGATAGCAAGTCTTTCAATAAAAGTGACTACAGGAGTGAAGGGGGGCCTAGCTTTTAGGTAGTAATTGCACTGTAATCAGGGCTGTGGATCTACAGACAGACTCAGCTTGTCGTTCATAACCACAAAAAAGCAGCCACTTGAGACAGGAGAGAACATTCACTGAGTTTGCTTTCTTCTATGTATGTTTGTGCAACTTTCTTTCTGCAATACAATGTTTTACCTCTCAATTTGCACTTTTTGTGTTTGTGTGCTGCATTTTTAATATCCTTTTCCCAGTATATTAGAGTTTGATATGTCTTACAGCATTTCAGCAGTAGGTTTTGAAGGCTCAGTAATAAAGTGTTGGCAAAGTTTGGAATCGTCTCCGAGTGCTTGTGTCTCCAGCGCTGTCTCGTTCCCCTGCTGACAGCAATAATCAGCTTCACAGAGGAGGAGAGGGAGGCATGGAGAAAGGCGATGAAAAAGGGAGGGGGACAGAGTGAAAAAAGAAAGATAGACAAAAAAGGAGATTAAGATATATATGTAGTGAAATGATAGGAAAAAAAGCATGGAAAAGAAAAATGAAAAATAAGTAAAATAGAGAGTTAGAAAGAAAGGAAAGAGAAGAAAGTAAAGCCCAGATTCTGATTGCCGCTATCTATTTCCATTGCACTCCACAACTCCAGAGAGAGAGAGATCACAGAGCTCTCTGCAGAGAGAAGCTCTCTCTTTGAATACTGCTTCTGCACTCCAGTCCCCAGCGACAGCCCTTGAAGTGCTGAATGCAGCGGCTGGTGCAGGGAAGTGAGATGTCTTAATTAAGAGCAATCCACTCACTCTGAAGAACCATGTGGCACAGCAGCACTCTGGCCTGGCTGCTCCACTCTCCCACTAATACTACTCCCATCAGCCCATTATGTAAGCTGCTCCTGGACAACGCTGAGGAGCAGAATACGGATCTCTTTATTAACCCATGCTGTAAATGGCTACTGAGCCTACTGTGGAAATGAAGCAGATAGCAAATCATCCAGGTTTTATTTGAGACAAAGAACCAGAGTTAATGAACACATTACAACCAATACGTAACCTGGAGTAAAGGCAGCCCTTGTCTCAGTTTCAAGTGAAAGCAGCTTTTCATACACTTTTAATGATCAGATCAAGTGTGTGGAAGCATAAAGAAGAAACCTAAAGAGGGGCCAAGGCTCAAAAAAGAAACATTACTCTTTTGCTAGAGAGTCTAATAATTTTTGCCACTAGACAAGGCCAAGAGGCATACTACTTTACATGTAGTACCTTCACAGGAGGAGACATTTGACTGACATTGCAGACACCCACCCATATTTACTCGCCATGTTTACTCAAACAAAACTCTAATAACTTTTAAAGACGTGAGGCCGTATCTATGCCTTGCTCAAAAGAGCTCATTGTGTCCGTGTTCAAATGTTTGTTTTCCCATCAGAACCTGGTGTACAGAAGTGCAAATACACTAGAGTATGAAGAGCCAATCAGATTTAAACCTACAGTGCAAGGTTCTGAAGCTTGCGGCCAGCTAAGTGTACAAAGGATATCAGATGCTCAGATGTGAGCAGAGTGTCTGAGGATGTGACTGCTTCTTATGTTGTTGGATAGTGCAGATTATAAAAGAAACTTTCATGTGGCAAGTTATGGGTTCTTGGCAGAGGTGGTGATAGTGTGTTAAAGTTGTCTTGAGTGTATTCATTTGGAAGGGTGGTATCAGTTTTATGTATATAATGCTACAGTTATCTTGACACTGGTATCTTTAGAACATTTGGATTTAAACATGTTTTAGGGTTTTATTATGTCATTATAATATTTAACGCAATGTTGCAGGATTGCCAATGACTCCTGAGGAGATCCAAGAAAATCAGGAGACTTCTATGGTCCCAGACGGCCCTGTTGTCCCTTTAAGCTCCAGTCCTGAGAGCTTGAGTCCTCTGCCAGAGCTTCTGGAGGATGACAGCAGCGTCAACCTCTCTGTCGACGTCTCTCTGGACTCTGGCAGAGCTGAAACTGCCTCCCCAACTCAGGATTCAGAGATGGAAAGTGTAGCTCCACCTAGGGAGAGCCCACAAGAAGTGTCAACTGATCTGACCACAGATGGCAAGTACGACAGTTTTGAGGAGAAGAAAATAAGTCTGAATTTTAAATAAATAAATAAAAAATACAGTTGGGTTGATGTTTGGGTTTTTAAACCTTCACATGATTTTCGTCCTGACAGACTAGCTGTAGACTCTGAGGTGAAAAGAAATCAGCCAGAGGCTGATTCCGATGCTCGATTACAGTCAACAAACAATGGTGTGTTGTGTTTCCATATACTTTTTTCATTTTTTCTTTACACCACTCACATACAGACACATAGTAAGATGTGTAAAAGCATATATGTAATAAGGTAAGTGTTTATAAAGTGGAATTTTTGTGGTCTGACTGCTCAACTTTCTTTATTTTTTCCTCTTATACAGCCAGTGTTGACGAGAGGACTGAAAGGGCTTGTTTAACTGCTGAATGTTCTACAGCAATGAAGGAAGAGAGCTCTGCACCAATGGATGCAGCTCAGGGTTCTATACACACAGTCACACATACTCAGCGAGCAGAGCCACAGGCTCCTCCTAAGCCCTGCTATGCTGCAGCTGCAGTACAAACAACGTCGAACACTTTCTCCACTGCAACCAGTGCAAGTCAGACACACACTGAACTTCAAACAGAGATATACAGCTCTACTGAGGCTACACCCACCCCGGAGTCAATTGTCTGTACGTCTGTACCCTTAGGGAGCCCAAAAAGGGACATGGCTACATCTACAGAAGAGTCCCAAACACAAGAAATTCACCAAACCGCTACTCAAAGCTTTGATATGCAGACATCCACATACACCCACCTCCCTGAAAGCCCAAAGTCCACACAGACTCCCAGTCCTGAAAATCAAAAGTCCACACAGATTTCCTCAGCAAGTAAACACGGAAGCTTACAGTACCTTGTTGCCTCCGAGTCTAAGCCTAAGCCCTCAAATGAACTCACCCGTGAATACATCCCCAAAGTAGGCATGACCACCTACACCATTGTGCCTCCGAAGTCCTTGGACAAGCTACGCTTCTTTGAAGTGGAGCTGACGCTTGAGTCTCCCAGTGTGCCTGGAGCTCAGGAAGTGAATTTGGAGTCTTTAAGTCAAATAGCTACAGCGGCACCACCAGCAGCAGCAGCATCTCCCACCAGCTTTGAGTGCAGGTTAGGCAGTGGCAGTGATCTCTCTCCATGCATTTCCCCAACTGTAGAATCTCCTTCAGACTCCTCTTCTATCCCTCAGGCCAAGGAGAAGAAAGTTCCACCTGCAACAAGGCCCAAACCAGCTTCTTTCCGCTTACCTCAGCATAAAAGAACACCCGGAAGCTATGTCAGCTCAGCGGTGGTGCGCAGTATGAGTTTGAGTGAGGAGAAAGAGCCTCTAGGTAGCCCGCCATGGGAGAGTTTTCATGGGCTTATGCAGGAGAATTTACCTCCTCCCCCACCACCCATCCAGTGGGAGGAGGAGGCAAAGACAGAGGAGAAGCACATTTCTCCACCAACATCTCCACTAAAGGAGGAGGAGATGGAGAGATCTAGTCCAGCTTCTTCCCCGAGAGAGACAGACGTGTTCAGTGGATCAGCGCATTCGGTTTTGCCACGCCAAATGAGTTTACCGACTGCTGGCCTGACTCTGGAAAAGCTGCGGAGTTTTGCAGCACCAAAGCCATACTCCTCATCCACACCATCACGCTTTGCCCAGGCTGTCAGTTCTGCAGTCAAGAGATCTCAGTCTCTTACCCACAATCCTGCTAGGCTGCACAGCCACAAGGTGCCTTTGGCATTGACTAAACGTTGTCCAATCAGAGAGACAGACGAGTTTGCTGAATTACCCACTTTCAGGGTGAGTATGATTTTTGTTTGTTGGTCTTAGTTTTTAATACAGACATCAAGGAGGTTCAAAAACTTCAGATTTTAGATCCTTTTTTTTTTTTTTTTTTTTTTTTTTTACTAGTTTTAGTCTATTAGTAAAATATTTAGTTACAAAATGACACTCTATGCACAATTAGCCATTGTGATAAAAGCAACACAGTGCTCTTTGAGCAGATTTTTGTTACACTGATGTATGCACAATGTGTGTAATCACTTGCTGAGAATGACTTATGTCCTTCTCCTGAGCTTCTGTGACTGAGGTCATCAGCGAGTGTACACAGCTATGCAGGAAAGCACTGTTCTTTTCTTTCAACCTGCACAATGTGCCATTTTTCCTTGGTGGCATCACAAAACAACATCTCTAAGAAAAGCTTTTGTTTGATGATGGGATAGAGTGTGCGTGCCATTGTGTTTATTGACAGATGATCCCGTGTGTTTGTTTCTCTCTGCTTTCATACAATATGGACATGCATGTGAGGTGTGTCACAGTATCAATGTCCCTATCACCAGCCTGCTGCCTGAGGGACAACTTTGTGTGTGTGTGAGTGTGTGTGTGTGTGTGTGTGTGTGAGTAAAATCAGTGTCAGGAATAACTCCACAGCTCACACATTCTCTATTTAATTATCTATAATTTCCAAGAACACAATATGCCTGCTCCTTCTCCATAATGCTTATCTGTACATTTTAGGGGTATAACTCAATGCCGCTATCTGTACTGAAATTTGTTAATTGCAGTTGTTAAATCCAAATATCTGTATTTGGATTTAAATCTGAATTGAGTGTGGCTTAAATTAGAAGCATTTTATTTATTTATTTATTTAAATGACAGCTTGTTCTGACAGTTCTACATTACCCAAGTTCATAAAGGATCTCAACTAGAGATGTGTGTGTAATTCCCACTCGTGCAGTTATTACATTTGTTATGCCTGCCACAATAGTTGTGTTTAGTTAGTTTAGTATTTAGTTTGTCCTGATTCCTAAACTATATACAAACTGTAGCCTCATTTAAATCACCATGACCCTCACCAGGCAGTTAGTAAGGATCACTGCACATTCATGTTAATGAACGTGGTCTTTGTTTGTCCCACAAGCTTCATACTTACTCCCTTCATAATCGTGCCCATATCACATGGAGTGTACCTCCTATTTTTGTATAACACCTCTTATTTGTATGTGCATCTATATTCATTTACAACATATTATCTGTTCATTTAGAATAATGTATTGATATTTGATTACATCCCCAGCATTCTATAGGTGTATATGAACATGGCAGGAATGGGTGCCTTTTTTGTGCACTCATATTTATGTTGTGTGATGTGTGCACACTTGTGTATATGATTTATCTACTCAAGTGTCATATTTCCATGAGGGACAGAACAAAAGTGTATGTTATTACACCTCTCCCTAAGTGCTGACTGCATGTGTGTATATGTGTATATACTGTGTAGGATGCGGACAGTGGGCATGGGCAGAGGAAGAGCAGCAGTGACTCCTATGTTTCTCCAGTTGAGGAGAATGAGGAGGTGTGGAAAAGGAGAACGCCTGATCTCTCCTCAAATAGTGGCTCTAACGCTCACTGCATCTAAGTAAGTATAATGGCCCTTATTATTCAAAGTTGCTTAGAAATGAATGCAGACTCAAAGAAACAGAATAATGTACAAATGAATTTGCATCAGAAAGAACAGCTAAACAGGCAATGATTTGAGCACAATTGATAAATCAGCCTCAGCTGTTTGGTGAGAAGCTCTCTTCCATATGTCCCTTATTTACATATCATATGCATATGGCCCCAGTTTACCCTCATATAAATCATTTATATTATAAGTCATTTATATTGCCCTAATTTATGCAGGTATAATGACAGTGAGCCAAAAAAAGAAAGCATTTGACAAGCAATAGTTAACCAAGATCCAAGTAAATGAGTAAATGAGAAAAAGGTTCCATTTAATTTATAAAAAAAAAAAAAAAAAAAAAAAAGCAATCTGAACTTCAGTCATCAATTTTTATTTCAGTATATGAAAAGCTGTAATTAGATTAAAACCTAAAGCAATTATCAGTAATACTAATTTAAATAATGTTAAATGTATAGTTTTTGTAGTAGTTAAAACTGAGATAGTGTTACGTTTCAGTTTGGTTTTAATTTAAAGTAATGAACTGAAACTAAATCGAATTCTGTAGGTAATTTAAAAATATCAACCTAAAAAGTTAAGAAAAAAACAAATATACAAATGTAAATAAATAAATAAATAAATAGAAACCTTTTTCATGTTAATTGGAGCAAAATTCCATCCAGTAGCTAGTTTTTCCCTTTTACACAACACCAGTTATTTAAAATTGAGTACTGTTTGTCCAATCCTAACTGAAGGTCATGTGTATTAGTTTGCAGGGATGTTTGGTGTCTCCTGTGATGTCTACAGTCCCGAAGACTTTGCCTGCACAGGAACAGAGTATTTAACCACTTCTTTAGCTTTAACCTTTATCCCACCTTAGTGCCTTAATGAGCACATTTTGAGCTCAGTGCCTTTACACCTTGTCCTCACCCCCCACTGTGAGGACGCTCCAGCTCAGTGCACCTAACCAAGGAACAGTACAGGAGGACCACAGCTTTGTAAATGAGTTTTTGCTTGTACTAATCCTCTGTGTTGTCCCTTTCCTAATGCTTGATTTAATTTCTCTCCAGGAAGTAACATCTGTTGTGCTTTCAGTAGCTAGTTTGCTATCTTATTGGTTAATTAGCAGTTTGTAGAAAAGATCACACTCAGCTAAACCTGACAGTGGACATAGGGATAGTGACCACTTCCTTTCATTACATAATCATCTTAATTTTAAATTCATAAACTCTCATTGCGCTCAGCTGTTTCTCAGTGTTAAAACTGACGTTTGCTAGCAGGGCATTATTGGCATACATTGAAAAATGATGGCTAGAAATTATTTTCAGAGAACATTCCATGTGTTCTAGTGTTTGGGACATTTATAGTGTTCTAGTAAGAATAGACTTTAGCGCTTCTGACAATGTGGGAGTGTTAATCAGGGTCTTGATAATTAGCTGATCAGCTGAAACAGGTGTGCTAGCACACAGAACAAAAATAAAATGTGCCCTGTACTGCTGGAAATGTCCATGCGCCCTCTTAACTGTACTTTTGCTCCCCTTTTCTGTCTATAGCATGTCTTTGAATAAATGTGTAAAATCTTATTTAGTAGTAGTTAATACAATAGTTAATAAAGGCTCTGCACTCTAAGCAAACATGTGATGCTCCTGAGGGAACAAAGTCACTGGGTTTAAAACATTATTATGCAGGTAATTTGCAGCATTTGCCATTTTTCAAAGCTTGACTACACTTGTTGCTTTGATTAGTCTCTATCTCAAATGCATTATATTAAAATCCTTATTAATTCTCATGTTCCTGTTGATTCCTATTGATTCTGAACCTGATGTTTTATATGATTTTCATTAATTATGGATATGTTCAGGTTTATGGAAGATGGGTTGTTTTATTTGTGTGTTTCCCTTTAACTTATTAGATATAGTATGTAGAGTACTGTGATTATCATTTCATGTGGAAAAGGTACTCGGATATACCAGCCTGGTGTTGCCCTATACTTGTGCATGTATACTGAATGCATACCATTAGTGCAGCTAAACATTACTGATGGACATTACGTAGCTGTAAATTACATGGATCACAATGAAGTACGCAGTATGTAATGGCATGTACCTGCACACACATAATAATGCATTACACATATGGGGGTTATGTGTAACAAACAGGCATGAGAGCTGCAAAAAAGGAAAAAAAAAAGCTTTTTAACAAAGCTGAGCACAAAGAGAAACACACTGGTCTGCTCATGCTTGTTTCAAAGACAGTTCTGCTGTAATATATTTTCAAACTGTGCATTAAAGTGTAATGCATAAACCTTTCATGGCTGTGGTTTTTGTTGTATTTCACAAAGTTGCGTTTGTTACAAGCTTTCACAAGCAAGTAGCACAGCAGAGCACAGCATGCCTTTTAACTAGTTAAAAAATTATGTCCTATTTGTGACTGGGTTTGTGAACAGACATCAATAATAAGATGCATATATAAAGCACAATCTACAATATTATGCTTATTTTTAAACCATATTGAACATAAATGAACACTATTAATACTATATACTAATATAAAACTAAAGATGACCATTTAATTGTTTAAAAATGAATCACTGTAGGCGTGTACTCAACACTAAATGCAATATCTAAGATGCTTACTCAAAACTGAAAGACAGTGTAAAAGTTTACACAACACTGTAAAAGTTAAAGCAACATTAGATGTTTCTTAAACACTTTAAAAATTCATGCAGCACTGCTGGTGTTTATTCAACACTGGAATACCCTAGTTCATGTAGTACCATTGTTATAAAGGTTAATGCATTAAAAAAAAAAAGATTTAACAGAAAAAGACTAACACTTTATTCGATGCTGTACTGGCTGTGCTGGTGTTCATTCATCTAGAACTTCAAATCTGGGAGTTTATTAGACCAGTGGTTCTAGGGTTTTAGCTCAATAGTATCCCATAACCGATTTGTACTACAATGAAGTAATGTTTTTGATGGAGACTACTAAGCACTTCTGTCTTAAATGCTATAAATGTAAATGTAATTTGGTTATTCAGAGGAGTCCATGAAAGAGTCTATCAAGCCCAGCCAAGAGAGAAGTGTTTTTTTTTTTTTTTTTAACACCACTATCATCAACAATAATATATTCATTATTGAATTCTTACTGTTATTAGCCTGTTCGACTGGTCACTTGAATTGAATGGCTTCGATCCAAATGTCAATAACTCAAAAACAAGTAGGCCTATAAATAACTTAAAGTTGGGCCTAGGGTGTTCTCTTGATGGAAAGTTCTATGATTTATTATTGCACACATTTAAACATGAGCTTAAATTTTGAATAGTTGGATTAGGTACAGAGTGTTCATAAAATAGGCCTAAATCTGTACTCTGGGGGTGCCTGGATTTATTTTATTTAATTTATTTTTTTATTGTTTGTTAAAGGAGCCCTTTGCTGCAAAAGGTTTGAGAGGCTCTGTATTAGAGGATTACAAGAATGTGGCAGATAATTAATTAATTAATTTAATTTTTTGATTAAAGGAGCCCTTTGCTGCAAAAAGTTCAAGAACCTCTGTATTAGAGGATTACAAGAATGTGGCAGATTTTTATTATTATTATTTTTTTAATTTCTTTTATTCTTTTGGTAATGCAGAGCTTTAGGCCCACATCCAGCCATAGTACATTAGACTTAATTTATCTGAGGCACTGGTGGCAATCAGGCTACACAGTTTTAGTGAAACGTGCGTGAAGGTAAGGTAAGGCACTTGTGGTATTTGTGATGTCCTCGCAGGACTTCACACTGGTCTTTAAACTGTTGTTTTTCCCCCAGACATATAAGAACAGATCAGCATTTTCATATACAGCGACGTGACGTAGCGCGTGTGCATGACTAATAAAAGGCGGCCCTTTAACCCAGCGGGAGCGCGTGAATAAAAAAAAACGCGCGGCCGTTTACCGGGTAGCGATGGGAGCACGAGGAGAAGAAAGCCGGCCAAAACCGAGCAGCAGGTACAGTAACTCCTTCACACATTTATGCTCTGTTGTCATGCACATCACGTGTGCATTTGTTATAGCGTGTTTATTATATACACTCGGTGTTTCTGAGTCATTTTTCTCCCCCACAGCGTTTTGGTAATGTAACCCAGTCGCTTATGTAATGTGCTTCACGGCTGCTGTACATAACGACAGATTAACGCTCCGCGCGCAGTATGCATGCGTCAGCAAAAAAGTGCGCGAGACACATTTATTCCCGGCGTTAAAGGGAAACGACAGGACGCCGGTATTGAGTTTCCATATATCTGTTTTTTAAATCTGATATTTTGAATGTGTTTCCCCTGATGTGTGAGTTAAGGCAAGAAACGGGTCATACGACGAGGTATGATTACACAACAGGTAGGCTTTTATTATTGCTCCCTTTTCTTTGTGCCAGATCAGCAGCCCTAGATTTCATTTAAAAAGATCAGGACACTTTATTAAAAAATGACATCACCACATGCTCTTCACGCCTCTCCGTTGTGTTTGGGGTTTATTCGAAGAAAACGGACTGTTTCTTGGAGAAATGTACATGCACTTGGCCAGGATGGTTGATCTGGAGCTTCATTTAGCCAAAGTTAATATAAGACATGCATTTGTGAGGCATCTGATTTATGTAAATGACTGGATTAAAATCAAGACTCAGTGCAAAATTTCTATACGTGGTCTAACTTGCAGGATAAACTTATCTGGAGTGGAGATGCCCACAATATCCTGGAAAAAAAAAGTAGCAAACTGTGCTTTTCCTTGTTGTGAGGGTGGTACCATCAAGGGTGCACCTTTGTGTATGTTTATGTTTAGTATTTTAAAAATGATTAAAAGTACATAATTGGTCTTTGTGATTGATGTACCATTAAAGCTTTACTCTGTAACCACCCACCACTAGGGAAAATATAATTTACCATTATTTGTGAATGTATGGAGTTGAGTTTAAAGAGATGATCTGTTCAAAATTTGGTTAATTTGCACGTATTTGAAGTTGGGTATGACTTTAATTCCAACTCAAAACTTATCTTTATGACCTATCAGTTATATGTGTTTTGTTAGACCAGCTTTTATGAAGTGCACTGTGATCTAAAAATAAAATTTTGTCCTAAACTCGAGTGCCATTTGATTGACCTTGGCTAACGCGCAGCCACATGCATCTTTACGCTGCCTAGGGAGACAGAGGGTAGGTATGTTTAGATAAAGATCCAAGCAAAGTTTTCCCGCCTTGCTGTGCATATGAAGGCGGGAATCTCTGTGGTAAGTTGTGTTCTCGCTGAGCCCTACCTTTGCTGACTGTTCTGTTTGTCTGGGTGCTAGACAAGCAAAGTGTACATGTGTGTGTGTTTGCTTGCAAGTGATTGCATGTTAATGCCACATTACAGTTAACAGGGTGATTGTAGAGATTGTAAGTAGTGGGCTGTGTGTGTGTGTGTGTGTGTGTGTGTGTGTGTGGCTGGGAGCATGCTTCAGGCTATAATTACCTACTCTTTTGCATTACCTGCTTCATGCACTGAAGTAAAAAGCCGTGCAAGTCCTTCTACAACCGGTTCCCTGCACAACAACAACTGGTTCGACAGATTGTTAGTTTCTTTTATAGCAGTTCCATTTTTATAAGTGTCACACAATAAGGACACTGACATGTAAAGGAGGGCATTTATCACTTGACATTCACAGTTAGGAGTCATTGTTTGCTCTTTGTGAAGTGAAGCTATTCTAGCACATGTGGATTAATCATTTTAAAAGGAGGATTAGTGTATAAAGAAAGCATGTTCTATAAGCTTCCTTTGGGCAGTTTTGCTTCATCAAGCAGAACTGATCCTCACATGGTTGTAAGAATGCAGTCAGCAATGGTCGACTTTAGCCATATAGGATTGTGTTTAACCCAGTGGTTCGTAGCCTTGGACCTGCATTATGCTTACTCTGCTTATTTTGCACTTCACCTACTGTAATATACCTGATCCAAGCAATCATATAATGTCTTAGTTGACATTAAAAGACAGGAGTCCTTCAGGACCAGGACTGGACATCACAGGGCCTAACATGAAAGTATATTATGCAGAATTTGTGGAGATGTTGGGTTGGAATTATTACAAAATGCAATGCTCAAGTTTTGTTTTTGGATGGAATTACACAATCATGTACTCTAATCTAATCATGCACACAATCATGTACTCTACTCAAATAAAAAAAAATGTTTATGGGGATGTGTGTAGAAGAACTATTTTAATTTAAAAGAATTTGGCAACCTATTCTCTTTCTCCTCTTACCTACTAAAAGGCCTTCAGCTTGAGCTAGCATTATATTCAGCTATACGTCTCTCAGCAAAATTACTGGAATTTAAGTTTGTAATTATTAGCTCAAATCCTTGGTACAGCCTCCAGCTTTAAAAGTCTAATCTTCCCTGTTCAGGCTTTCAGCACCGCAGGTTTCTGTGCCATGCTTATGAATGACCTCATCACAAAACACCAATCTCCTGCAGAGATACCTGGGGGAAATCAGAGCAAAGCTAACCCACAGGATAAAGTATAGAGTAGATTTCTTGATTAATCATTAGTTTATGATTAGGAAATGCAGGCCATAAGTTTTTTTCCTTATGTGCCGGCTCCACTGTGTATCAGATAAACACAAATGCGAATACTGTTTAGGCTTATCGTATTACTAGCTGATCATATAGATTATCTTCATCTAGCCTATTTTGGGCATGTAATGTTGAATTTTGAAATTATATTATATTTGGTGCAGATGTCTTGACAAAAGAGTACAGCTTTTGTAGGGATTCTCAAACAGATACCACAAGCTTTTTTGTCAAAAACCTGGTAACATTATTAAAGTGAAGAAAATAAAACTATCATCATAAATTAAAGATATTTAAAGATGTTTATTGTGCACATAATTCAGAACTTGTGACTTTACCAAGGCATCTTGTAGCAGTGGTCAGTACACTTACTCTTCCTTGGATATTACTTAGCTATGTGATACTTGGTTAATTTTTGACATTTGTTCGTTTTGTTTACAGATGAATGACTGCAACATTTGGCTAAATGATATCGCTTCACCGAATGAGAATGAACATTACACAAGACCTCTTATCAGCTGCAATATTATTGTTCATTCAGTTCATAGAGAAGAAATGACTACAATAATTATCATCAGTGTACCCAAGTATACAGTGATATGCTGCAGTGAAGAGGAATTGTATTGTGTTTCATCCAGAAAGAATTTATTAAATGACATTGATACTTAAGAAAATAAGGAGGTTATCCATGTTGATGGATAAAGATTAATACACACAAAATATCCAAGCCACATAATGATCTTGGAGTGGAAGAGAATAGCATGAAGAGAACACAGAGGGTTTCTATTATTTCAGCAGTGACGTGGTGCTCCCTAAATCACAAACTTGTACAACTTCACTGCCATCAGGAGAATTCTGACCTCTGCAACAGAATGGCAAACGTCTAAACATGTTACTATGAAGAAGACATTTTTCAACAGTTTTTTTATACATTATAGCATACCGACCATTTATGATTACAGCTTTATGTAATATCTATATTAGCACACATGTATAACAGTAAATGGAGCTTCAAGATTAAAACAGTGATTAGTACAATCTGTGATTTGATCCAAGATAATTGTAGTTTACTGCAACTAACTAATTAGTTCAATGCAAAACTGTAGCTGATTTATTTCACCTGTGGTGAGCCTTCTGTACTACATTCAACCATTTCTAGATACAAACAAGTGCCTTCATTAACGAATCCTTTCACCCCACCAGTATCTCAGATAGCCCTCTGAAATGGCCCTCATTTAATAAGATCCCAAATAATTTGCATGTAGGGGCTAAACTTATTCCACAAAATGTGGGCATGGTTTGAGTGTGCTATTTGTTCTTCATAGCTGTATCTAATTCAGATCTCGACGACTTCCAGAAGTGTCAAAGCGAAACTAAATGTAGCCAGACACACATAATTGATGATTAACGGCTGTGAGAGGCACCAAAACCTGTACAAAACATAATACACATGCAAACCTGAAAGAGTGTATGTTCAGTTCATATGGCAGGGTGATTGCAAACCTTTTCGCTGTCTCTAATTAAATGCTGCTGGCATTGAAATTATGAAAATGTGATGAATATCTAATATGAAACCAACCTATTGCCATGGCAATATTGTTATTTTAATGATTTTTTTTTTTATCATTTTGAGATATTGAAGAATAATCTTGATAGCCCTTTTTATTACTAAAACCTAGTGAAAGATATTATTTTGCTTTCATTTGGTGGAAACAGACTTCTGCAAAACCTGTACTTTCCGGTTTAGGCCTAGTCCACAGAAACACTTTTGATCTCTAGGAATTCTATATAGAAATAGAATAGAAATTCTAGGAATACACATACTGAAAACACTGCCAACCCACCATGCACTTAAACTCTTCCTCCTGTATATCAGTGTTAACTGGCCTACATCTGCATATTCAATCAAGATAAACTTTCTTTAACTGATGACACAATAACACCTACTTATCATATCTTCAATACTAACCCTGTTTCTTCAGTCACCATAAACAAATTTTATCAATGTTTGGCTGACTTTATATGGTATGATCATTTTATTGCTAAATAAAATGAGTGTTACTCCAGGCCAATGATTTTGTTTGGTTCTCTTTCTGTTGTGCATGCTGCCTCTTTAAATGAGTTACACTACAGTAAAAGTGAGTATGAACAGAGAACAGAGAAGAGAGATCTTGAAAATTATAATGTCTGGAATCAAAACTGAACCCTCAAAAGCTAGTTTTCAACCAAGATGTTCTAGTAGGACCTTTTAAAGAGTCAAGTGAATGTGCAGCACTGTCTGCATCTGTCTTCATTAAAAAAAAGAAAACCTGACTTCTCTTTAGTAGAATTTTATTTTATTATATATTTTTATTTATGGACACTATGATTTTAACAGATCAATGGCTCAGTCTATTTCAATTTTAATAATTTGTACTCGATTTGATTAAAATACTGAATTTCATTAAGTTTTGTATATGTATACCTGTTTATCACCCAAAACTCCACTTAGGCCCGTCTGGTTTCAGTCCTGTCCTGTAGTCAGTACATGCTCCGTGTATGACAGTGTGTGCTAGTGTTATTGCTGTCATGTAGCCAGTGTGATGATGGCTCCTGATTTGGCTGTGCACTCCTGCTAATGTAATTAGAAAGCATTTGCATTGACTGATTACAGAAGAATGTGACTTGGGTGAGTGTTATTTTTGGAGTCAACTTGGCTACATGGTCTTAGTGTCCTTGTCTTAGACATGGTGGGGTATACAAACACGTGCACGCACACACACACACACACACACGCACACACAAACCCTGCCAAAGAGTTACTTAACCTCAGTATGTGCTACTGTGTGTTTAACTATGTGTTTTCCCTTTCTGCACTTTTACACTACTGGCTGATTATTGATGTTTATTGTTGATGCTGGGTCTCAAAAACGAGTTAAATGGTACAGTTGAGATTTCAAAATGATGTCTAATGCTTAACATTAATGTGAGAAATGCCATAGTGGGATACACATACATATCATTTTTAGGCCTTCTGTGATTAGGAAAATCTGAGCTGCTGTCCCCTAGTGGACTCCTGTTTGCTGTCTGGAGATTTAGTTTAAAAAGAAGAGTTTTTTAACTTTTAAACTCCCAGAACAGTCAACAGGTCCAGACTCACATTCCTCCCTTTTGTAACTAAATATCTACGTAACTACACATTTTCTCGTACATTGATCGTAGTTAATGAATAATTCATAGTAGTTACTGAATAATATGTTTTAAAATGAATAATTAAATAATGAGCTGGGACTTTAAAGTGTTAAAACTGGCTTCTGTGTCTGACTGCGTCAAACTATACCGGTGCCAGGCTGTTGTCTTTTCAGCTGATAACATATCGTTTTTTTCTCTCTGACTGCCAAAGTCTTGTGCTGTCATATTATATTAGCTGTCATTATATAGAAGTTTGTGACACACACACACACACACACACACACACACACACACACACACACACACACACACAGCCTTCAGGACTTCTGATGCAGCTGATTCAAAGCTGTCTCTGTAATAGCGGAATAGAGAAATAGAGAAAGGGGGTGGGGGGCAAAGCGCGAAGTCCGTGACAAAGGAACAGTAGGTTTTACTGTCTGGCTGACCTCCAGGGCTCATTATTGCACTAAGTTGCATACCAACAACGGAGAAACCTTTTGTAAGAGCGAGCTGCCTGAGCAGGTCTCCTTTCCAGGTGCAAAAAAAATGAACTAAAAAGCAGAAATGCAAAATTAAAATTGTTTAACAGTTAGAAGGAAGAGGAGAGAGAGAAGAAAATTTTAGATGAGTAGTTAGGCTCTTTGAAGCAGGACTAAGTGGAAGGAATGAAGCAGTGGAGGGGATTTTGAGCTGGGAGGCAGTGTGCGAGTGTGAGCAGTGTTCGTTCGCGAGTCATCGAGTTAAAAATAACTTTATTGTGGTAGATCATGTTTTGGTAGGAGGGACCTGCTTTCCATGCTAGGACAGCCCGTTGGGCAAGGGAGCAGTATGCATGTGTGTGCGAGTGTGTGTTTGTGTGTGCGGGTGTGTGCACGCTGACAGAAGAGGAGTGAGTGCTGTGCTCTGCTTGACACACACATCCACACACCCCTCTGTGCTGTTCCTCTGCTATTCTGACGCTGTGTGTCCTGTGCTTTAGATGATGCGGTGGATATAAAGCTGGGCTCCATGAGTGCTATGAGTGACTCTCTGGATGAGCTAGACACTCCAGGCAGCCTCGGCGACAAAGCGGCCATATTTCGTGACGGGAAGGGCAATGTAAGCATGCTCAGTGGCGGCGACCATGCCCTAATCGCTCTGCACTCGCCCTACCAGCCGCCCGGTGCCGTGCACAACAGGACTGCTGCTGCAGCAGCAGCTTTCTGCAGAGGGAATAGGTAGGACTGCTTTCCTCCCTCCCCCCTACAGGCTTCTGTTTTCGTACCTCTAATCATGTCTCTCCAGTAATGGGCTCTGTTTGACTTACTATTGATTATGATGTTTAAACAAGTCCTGCCTTGTGGAAATGAGTGTGGGACAAGTGTGGATCTATAAGTGTAGTACTGAGAGTATACGTAAGTGTATGTGTGCAAATAAGCAACCCTTATTTGCACACTGTTTCCCTTTTTTTGTAAGGATGTGTGTCTATCTGTCTGTGTAACTCACTTTTCAGCAGTTAATCTTTAACATATGTAATCGGTAAGAATGTCCCAACGAGACACAGAGCAGCCTTTGTGCTCTCGCACAAGTTTGGCTGAAAAGTGCAGTAGACTTTGTCCCTGTAAACATCATCTCAACGTTCGGGCTGCACTTCAAAACCGGACAGCGAACTGGACTCAAATCAAGCACCTGCTACTTTCCAGGCTGTGCTCAGTAACTTAGTAAGTGTGGTGTTAACAGAGAGCTTATGATATGCTGAGAGATGGCCTGAACTGGGAATGCAAGGCTTCTGCATAGAAGTGTGTATAAGTTTTGATTTTGCTGCCTCGCCTGAGGCCATTTTCCCATAGACACGTCACTTTCTGTTTCCTTTGTCTGGACATTACAGGATTATATGGTTATACAGATATGCTCTGCTTGTTTGTGGCATAAACAGCAATCAAAACAACCAAAATGGCTGACATGCTTCTTCGTATCACAGACACACCCCAGCAAGGCACATGCCAGGATTATACACAAACACTCAGTTTTACAGTATATGTTAACATGTTGCTGCTCTAACATGTTGACATACGTAAAACTTTCTTAAAGGCGTTAGACAAGAGCTGGAAACTGCTTAAGAAATGGCTGTGTGTTCAGTAGCACACTGTTGCAGACCAGGGTTGAGTTCTCCCCCTTTAGTGCACTTCTTGTGCCCTCGTTCTCTTTCTTCGTTCACTCTCTATTTCTTTCGCCTTTGCTCCCTGGGATATTTGCATTGTGTTATGAAATTTCTGTATTTTAGCCTGCATACACACTTTTACTGTTTGATTTGGACCACTGTGTTCATTTCATTCATCAATGCCATTAAAAATTTGCTTGAGGTTTATTGACAACGTGTGGCCCGTTATTAAGGATGAGCTCACCACTCCAGCCTGCTGCTCTCCAGGCTGCATGAGAAATTAGATGTCTCAGGTAGACACGGTGATGTCATCCCTGGCTTAAGAGAGTGTGTCTCCGGGGAGACGGGGTTTCACTCGGCTGGCCCACCATCAAAATGACCTCACCTCTGCCTCCTGCCCTGCAGCATAGCCTCTCCTAATAGCAGCTCTGTGACTGCATTAAGAAAACAAAACTGACTCAAGATGATTTCTTTTTAATACTTCATATGCTGTGATGGCCTATCATGTAATAATGCTTGGAAAATGAGTCTCATTTGCTCTGTCTCTCTTGCTAGGAAATGTCGACAGGGAGAGGAGATGCAGATGAATATGGTCCAAAACCCCTTCCCAGACCTGTTTCCGTCTGAGTGTTTGTTACCCTGGACCAAAAACAGTGCAACTCAGGTAAAAAGCTTCCCTAGTTACAAACTCACTCTTAGCACCTGTACTCATAGACTACACATTTCGTAGTTGCAGTTGAAAAATATTGATTTAATGTCTAAAATGTTAAGGCTAAAATGGTCAGTCTGACTTTATTAAAACAAGCTGTACTTTATTTGTTTTAAATCAGCAGAAGACAAATGTTAGCCAATTTCCCAGGATTACTTAAGTTTGCCCAGTGGCTTAGGTTTCATTTCAGCTTTGTGGGTGGACACACTGCTTATAGCACCTTACCCATCATGTGATTGAAGTTTTCAACTAAACATTATGTATGTGTAGTGGCAGTTCCAGCATAGTTCACAGACTTTCCAGTTAAACAATGAATGGACATTTCAGCTAAAAGTTCTACATCAGCTGTGTATATATAGGTACATATCCAGTATAGTGCTTATCTAGGCTATACTCATGGTTCTCAAACTGGGGTCTGGGGCCTCCTAAGGGCCAGTGAAACATAGGAATAGCATTTTGTTTTACAGTGGTGGAAATCAGCTTGAATTGAGATCAACTTTAATAAAATAAAACCTTTAATAAAATTGTCTTGTGTGAGTGGAAAGTGCAGAACTTATAAAGTCTCTATGGCGACATGGCCAAAATGCACTGTATGGCCAAAAGTATTTGGACAGCTCACCATCACACCCATATGTGGGCATTCCCCAAACTGTTGCCACAAAGTTTGAATCACAGTTTAGAATGTGTTTGTATGCTATAGCATCACTGGAACTAAAGGGCCCAAACCTGTTCCAGCATGACAGTGCTCCTCTGCACCAGGCAAGATCCATAAAGACATGGTTTTCCAAGGTTGGTGCGGAAGAACTCAAGTGGCCTGCACAGAGCCCTGACCTCAATCCCACTAAACACCTTTGAGATGAGCTGAAAGGCCAAAATCACTCCAAAATCTAGTGGAAAGCCTTCCCAGAAAAGTGGAGGTTATTATAACAGCAAAGACGGGACTAAGTCTGGAATGGGATGTTCAACAAGCACATGAGTGTGGTGGTCAGGTGTCCACAAACTTTTGGCCACATGTGTATCACTGTACACATTTAAATGATGTGCCTAAGATTAGAATAGTTGGATTATGTTTGTAAAATATGCATTTAATGAGGGGATCTGAAGATTTTCTTGCAGTTAAAAGGATTCCTGGCTGCAAAAAGTTTGAGAACTCCTGGCCTATGTCATATAACCTATCACTCCAATAGACTATTCACAATTATAACTTGGCAGTTTGGCACTGTTGGTAACTGTTATACTCATAACTCATCATATAAAACAGCCCACCAGCTTCAGTGGTAATATTGATGTTATTGCATCCACATCACTGTTTTAGACTCCTGTAGTCATTTAATACAATATTAGATATTTAGCCAACAATTGAGAAAGATATCAGAATTGTAAAGGGAAAAAAAGAGTATTCTTTGAAGTTGGTGAAAAAGGTGAAAAGCACCTCAGATTCATTGGAGTCATACTGAACCCACAGCATCTAAACGTTTTACAGTACATATATCTTAAGCAGTTATTAACACCCATATGCATAACTTTTGGCATCCTTTTGACTGATGATTCCGTTTTCCCCTCATCCCGTACTATGATTTGCATAACTTCCTGGCGAAAAGTGAGGAACTTTCTTTGTGACTAGGATTACTGGGACATTGGCTGTAATGGTTTATCAGCCTTACAACATGGGATAGAGGAATGTTAGGTGTTTGGATTCATATCACACCAGATCAAAACACACTTTTCTAGAAGACACTGTAATTCCCTACAGTATAAGGAGAATAACTGCTCCATATGGAAGCGAGATAGGCTACAAACAATTTATTCCATTTTGAACAGATCCTGGACAGCAAAGAAGACACCTAAGTAATTCTCTGATTTTTCACTATGGCTATGGGCATTATAGGCTAGCACAAGATGATAACTGACTTTGGTCCTGTCACAAATGGTGACCCATATCCTATGGCCCTTCTCCAAGTCCACACTTTTGTGATGTGGACAAAGTGACAATGTCTTGTGTGTAAAACCTCAAGGTGCATTAATTAAAAAAAACTGGGCATAGCATTTGTTTACTCATACATACAGTACACAGTTCCACTAGCATTATAACAGTTTCAGTCACTCTCATGAATAAATATGGCAATTAATTAAAAGAATTATAAATACATCACTGTATGAAGTCAGTAGCTAGCTATGCTAAGAAAGACCATAGGTTGAAGCATTAGTATTTCCTTTTTAAACTAAACCATGCCTATATTTTGCAGTAACTTCTGACTGACAGTGTGTTGTATTCTCACATGTACTTAGTTTACCTCAGTTTTAGCCATGTCAGCCACTTAAAGTTCCACTTGAAGCTGCACATTCTGCCACAGTAGAGGTGGCTGACAGTCAATTTCACACGTGTTACAAGTCCAAGTACAAGTCAATATGAAAGCTAATTGCATATATATTTAAACTGTAAAACTTTCAAAATATCATTGTTCAAAATTAGATTTTTGCCAAATTTTACAGTCAGCAGCTATCAAAAGCATATTTAAAACTTTAAAGTGAAACCATTATGTGCTTAGGATTTGTAAGTGAAGGGGACAGTTCACTCCCCTACAAACTCTGGGTGAGTTTGAGAAGGTCAAAAATTGTGATTACAGTCCAATTAAAATGTGCAGCCTTAGAGAGTAATATGAAAGAAATTGTGCACCAGAAAAGCTAAAGAGGCAGAATTGTTAATCTGGCTATCCTGAATTAAGACACCTTCTCTCCCCTCGCCAACATACACACACACACACACTCTCCACAAGCAGCCATGGTAGGCTCTCAGTGAAAAGTAAACACGGTCAGTATGTCAACTTATCTCTCCACTATTTACACTTTTTTAATGCCATGGCAACCATTTTTCATTGTATTAAATTTTGTTTGCCATGTTATGCAAGCTGACGAGAGCTCTCATGCGTCACATACAGTGTGCTGATGAACAAGACCTACACCCTATCTCTATATTTACACTGCCTCTGTGAAAGTGAAAAAATAAAGATTACCAATCTTTTATTCTTCCTGATAGTCTAGAAGTTTGCCTGTAGTCTTTGTAAATCTTTGTCACTTAGCTGGAGGGTGGTGAAAATGCTGACCTAGGCTTGCATCTGTGTGCATGAGTGCCAGAAAGAAACAAGAAAAGGCAGTGTTAGTTTAACATTGTTATTATGGCAATGCAATTAAACTCCTTTTAGTCATGATCTATATCTATATCTAATTGTTTTCATTAAATTCAACAAATCTCACCTGTGCTATTGGTATGTCTTGAGTCCCCTATTCATAGGTTTTAATTGTCTGATCAGTCTCTGATAATGCTCTGAGAAGTCTGTGGTCTCTGATTCCCAAACAAAGGCAATTTGTTTAAACTACACACAAAGAAATGAAAGCTCAATAGATAAGGTAGAAGGGTTGTTATTGATAATATTGATACCAAGTATTGTGAAACAATGCACTATACCAATAGTACTGCAAAAGAAAATTATAAAAATAAATAAAATGAAATAATTAAGCAGCCAGAAACAGCAGCAGACATGGCTCAGCAGAAATTAATGATCCAGGCGCTGAGACCATGTAATACGGAGGCATGCATTTTTCAACAGAGCTGTTCTTATATCTCCATGGCCAGTCATCCTTCTCACCCCTTATCAGATGAGCACAAGGATATGTCTATAACTGCATCTGGGAGGTTCCTCCCTGATAATGATTTACCAATTATGTTGCCATGTTCAACTCCTCCAGTCTTGGCAGCATCTGGGCAGGGGTTAGTTCTGTCCAATTCACAAAATGTGGGAGCCATCCTGAAGATGTCTGTGGCACAACATCAGTTCCATATGGACACTCTTCCATATGGCACTTATGATGGCAGGGTTTGCAATGACACACTGACTAGTATTGGAGCAGTTCCACCAATCTATAGATGTTGACCACTCTGTAAGGGCCAATACCTCACTTCTGCTGGTGGGGAACCTGGGCCAGAACAGGGGCCTGCTGTCAAAGCCTAGTCGGGTCTATACAGGAGAGGGTGCAGGTTTCAGAATGATGAAGGCAGCATGGCCAAAGGGTGCTTTTAGGGCAGCACACCCTGGACCTGTCTTCTAATGTCTATAGGATGCCTGCCTTGCATTGCCTTTAGGCAGGGGGCACACTCTCAGACTTTTGGTAAGTTTTTGATAGTCCCTCATCTACTCTGCAGAGAGGGCCCCTAACAGAGCCCCCCACTGACCTCAACACTTATACACATTTCCTCCTCCTTCCAGGATTCAGCAACTAGTCCTGAGTGCTACTTGTGGCCCCACAATCAGATCTGCTGTCCCAGATGGATGGTGAGATTTGGCACCCTCATTCTGTGTTTGTGGGTCTGGCTCCTTGGACTAAATCACCCAGTAAAGACTATAATCTAAAAGTTCAGGAAACACTTCTGAATTCAAGAGCCCCTACCACATACCATGTATACCCTTAAGTAGAAATTGTTCTGTGAAAGGTGTTTAACTTATTGTCCAATGGTCCCTGTGCACTGTCAGATTCCTAGCATTTTAACCTATAAATATTGCTATTGGCGATGTACCATGCAGTCATCTCAGCATACCACAGCACTGTGGACAACGTCTTTCTAGGGCTTGTTATTGCCTCTTGAAAGGAACAAGGTACCACCTTAAGGCAATGGTACCCTAGGAGCCCTGCGAGGGACCTCCACTTGGTGCAGAAGACCTTTAAAGATCCTCCTTATGAGCGTTCTATGGAAAGGCACCTCTGGGTGGTGGATGTCATCACCTTGGCTTATAGACAGCCAAGTGTGACATGCCACTCTGCAAGGAGTGTCTCCTCATCATGGGCTTTATTTAGAGGTGTCCCACTTAAGGAAGTCTGTGCTGCTGCTACCTGGGTGTCACCATGCACTGTTCTCCAGATTTTACAAGGTTAACTTTGCCTCTCCCACTAGTTTGAGTGTGGTGGTCATCTCTGAGCAATCTTTTTAGGGCTGTCATAAGTTAAGTCCTTTTCCACATGACATTCACAGCAGATGTTATCCAGGTGTTACAGTTAAAAGAGGTGAAATATAATGCTAGTTACATATGTAACTGTGGTTCTGTGACCCCCATATAACTGACAGGATGTCTTGTCTTTTGGAATAAGAAGGTTCTAGGGAATGATCAGCGTCTGATGGACTTATTTTAGGTGAATACCTCATCAAACATCGCTACATAACCTTGTTGGAAAATCTTGGTATCTTGGTACAAGAAGTTATTCAAGTGGTTCACACCACTCCTGACTTATATCCTGGGTTAATAGAATTACAGTTACATAGGTAACTACTGTTTATATAAAGTAGTTGTAAAATGGCTAATACACTATACTGGACTCTTCATACTCTTCACTCCTTGCAGTTTTTCATGACGTTTATGTAACAAAGATTGCACTTGCAATACTCATGTATCATTGTATCTTTTTTTGTTTTAAATTTATTATTTGATCCTTCATCCACGAATAGACTGAATATAGAATTTTACTTTGTGTGTATTTAGCCCCAATGATAAATATTTCCATTATGGCACATTTGTTAAACGTGTTGTGGCTTCATGTATGCAGGCACATACTCAGGTGAACTGAGTTAATAAATGGCTAAGTGGGTGTCTGAATTAGTGGATTAAAGAAAGACAGGTGAAATGGAAAGTTCCTTGAATGCTATTTTGAGTGATCTGCTGAGTGAAACAGTTTGAGAGACTGACCCAGGCTCTTGCTCATGCAGAGATGATGACCATGTGGCTGTATAATTACCATCAGTTGTGTGTAGGGGTGTGTGATGTAGAGAAAGGCCAAATCAGAAGGCATTGTACAGTGTGTGTGTGTGTGTGTGTGTGTGTGTAAGAGATAGGAGGCTTGGCAAGCTGTGGTTGTCTCTGTCTCTGTCCCTCTCCCTCTCTCTCTCTCTGTGTGTGTGTGTGTGTGTGTGTCAGAAAGGCCAGCTCGGACTTGTGCTAAAGGCTGAAATTGGAGCAGCACGCAGTAGAGTGGTGGAGCTTGGGGCAGTATCAGAGCTGGTTGTGCCCAGTCTCTTAATGAATCTCTTTCAAGAGTCTCTTGAAAGACTCTCCAAAACTCTCTCTACCTCCATAGTTAGTAATTATGCGATTTAATACAAGCACATGCATAGGCTTAACACTGAGAAATCAATTCACAACAAAGATTCAGCTATAAATGGACTGATATATATAGTATGTTAGAATCATACAGTGTAAATATTTTCTAAACCCATATCTAAGACCCAAAACATTACATTCTTCCTCCAAATCACAACTGTTAGCTTTAAGTAACTGTTATATCCTTTGCTGTGTCCTTAATGCCTCAAACTCGCAAAACTCTGTAGGTGGGTCCAGACATAACATATCTAACTCTCATAACCGCATACTGTTTCACTGTGGTTACTGAATAATTCATGGCAGTTACTGAGTAATATGTTTTAAGGTGCATAACTGAATAATAAGTCAGGAGTTTAGGGTATTAAAGATGTTTTGTATACCCTTGCTGCAGGCTTACTCATGCATTGAGTAATCACTTATCATATTCAGGAAAGAACATAATACATTTGAATAGCGAACTTCATGCACATCAGAAACAGATGTGAATTTATATCAATTGAACTAGGTAGTACACATTGTTTTAATGTGCACCTGATAGGTTCATAGTCTAAAAAAATCAGTACCACACAGGTTTCCATAACATCACATAACTGAGGCTTTGTATACTTTTGTTATGCAGCGGAGGCGGATGCAAGTGCAAAGCATGTTTATTTTGCACTGGGCAGGTAACAAACAATCCAAAATCATGAGATAAAAAAACGGTGTCAAAATGCGTGCAAAGCTCAGGTAATCAGCAATCAGAATTAACAAGGCAAACCAGGAGCTCAGGAACCAAAGGACAGTAGCAGAGTTTGAATACCAGAATATCAATAAACAAGGCTTGGCACATCAGGAGCAAAGACCATTGACCAATACTTACACTGAGGATATGTCTGATGTGTGCTTATATAGTAGTAAGTGGTGAGTCCAGGTGTGTGTAATCAGAAATCAGGTGACAGTGTATGTGGTAGGAGCTGGTGTCCAAGGCGACCATGTTTGTAGCGTGTGACGGGAAATGGTGTTCGAGGCAGACATGTTTGTAGGTAGCGGAGCTGCCTGGGAGTTGGAGTCCCTTGTATACATGACAACTTTGCCTGGTAGTGTTATTTAACTAAAAATATTCAGTGGAAAAATATTGTTATTGTTATGTTATTGTAACAAAGTCACGACTAGTGAATGCTTAACTTAGATTGTTTGATCAATGGTCACAAACTTGTATTTGCTACCTCCAAATGAATATGAAGACATAAAGAAAATAGCCTAAAGGGGTCGCTCTGTATTTTAGTATAGCAACATGGTCAATGGTCTTTTTACAGAGCTTGTTTAACATTATTTAACATTAACAACATGTTTTTCTGGCTTATATTTTGGGGAAGGCCAGTAAAGATCACAAACATTACCCAGTGTACAAAATTGGTCAGATTATTGTTACAAGAAAGGACAGTCTAAATGGCCAGTCATGAAGCCTAAATATTACACTAAACATTTTATGCTTTATAATTTTAATGTTAAGTATGGGTTGTAACATAGCTAGCTTGATATCATTTTTACTGTGTCCTGTCTAAACATCCAACAACAGAACTGTTCTTATTAACTGTCAATGCATTGCATAGCTGCTGAACATCATGGAACAATTCAATGGATTAAAGGCACTTCTCTGTTTGGTTTTAGTGGCACATTTAGAAACATTTGGTCAGGTTTTTGCCTGTATACACGTTTTTCAACAGGTTACATTTTCAAAAAGTGGTAGGCACAGAATCTGGCATTGTTTGCTCATACTGTAAAATACTTTTATGTGTTCAGCAAATCAGATTAGGTATTCTTTTGCTTCTCATCTTTAAATAACTCCAAATATCTTTTAAGCAGTTTTCACATCTGTTTTATGAGGCAAATTGTCTGCTAAATATATAAGGCCAAACAATACAAGGCTCACAATTGACCCCAATCTGACATCTCTGCATTAGCAAAAAACTATTGCACCTCTCTAGTGCTCTGCTATTGTTTAGGACTTGTGGGAGGATTCAGTCAGGCTTTCAGCTTTTGTTTGTGGTTGGAAAGAGTGGAGCTGTGAAGTCACAGCTATAGAAGCAGGTTGGTACCTCTGTGACCTTGTGCTTCTTGCTAGCCTGTGTGAAGGGTGTCTTATGGGCCTGACAGGCTTTTCATGGAGCTGCTGCCATGGCCAGAACAAAAGGAGCGTGTCAGGGAGCCCAGCTGTTTGTCTGTCCGTACCTTGTAGATATGAGGTTTTGTATGCTCTCGCTGCACACAGCCTTGACATCATCACCTCCCCCTTCTTACTTCTGAATAGAGCAAGCAAGCATTGCATCACTCAGTATTTTCTACTCTCGGTAGAAAAAGGTGTTATAGCACAGACAGCTGGGAAAATAGGTGCACACTTTGCTTGGTCATGTTAACTCACTTAACTTACATCTTAAATATTTAAATATTTTGGTTGAACAAGTGTGGATTCTGTTGGTCTACTCATTTAACAACAGCAGAAAAGAATGTCTGTTTTTCTGAACAGTGTTATGATTATCAACAAGAGGGCACTGTTCTCCAGATATCAAATAATACAGAACATTAATACAAAGAACATCAGACCTTTCATCTTGCATCTACGTAGACACAAGAAGGTCATCACAGTGTCAAAGAAATGTCTACTGTTTCATAACAATACTAATCATTTGTGTACTCTACAAAGAAGGAATCTACTGTGGCTGGCTGTCTTGCCATGTTTGTCTTTTAGCAATATGAGTAAAATGAGTACAAGGTGGACCTTGAGTGATGAGTGAGTTGTTAGCAGGTTTGTTATGGTGGAGCCATGACATGTGGAAAGGCCCTGGCTGCTGACATGCCATTGTTTTAGCTGTGGTTTTAAGGAGCTATTTCAGTCGTGAGAAATCGCTTCTCCCAGGCCCCACATTTGCAGTGTCATGATAGATTTTCATGACAAAGGCAGCGTGGCAGACCTGCTGTCTCAAATCTCTATTGAATGCGAGAGCCACAGCCCTTGTATTATTCAAATAAGCGGTGCCGCTGCCACCAGACTCCTGCCTTGATCCGCTTTCACACTTCAATAAATCCACACGCAACAAAAGGGCTTCATCTCCCATATTAGAGAAGTATTATTTACAATTTGCTCTCTTCACACACACACACACACACAAATGCAAGCCTAAATGCTCCATGATGTCTTATTATGATGTCTTATCCGAAAATGTGAATTTTGAAGATTGTGCAAAACTTACACAGTTTTAAACAGTTGAATTTGAGAGAAGCTTCCTCTGTTAGACCTTTTTGTTTTTTTGAGTAGCTGTGGTTTTTGTGTTTGCATTTGTCTCAAATAAGTATCTTATCTCAGCCCTATACTGATGCATTTACTTATGTAATCATCCCTATACGTATGGTCTCATAGTAATTATGTAAGTTTTGACCATGACCACTAGTGTATTTATGGAGCAAATTACAGCTCAAAACACATCTTGACATCATGCTTTATAGTTCAAGGACTGCTGCAGGTTATCCTTCTCCCTCGGCACAGACTAAGAACATGCTGCAATATTTCAAGGCAAGAGAGAAGGTATTATTAGCCTAAACACTCATACTCTTTGCCTGCACCATGGTTTGTCCTTTCTTTATTTGCTGAGCATGCTAAATTTGTTCCCCCAAGAGCAGATTTGGCTTTGTGAATCCACTTCCCTTGAGCTTGTCTTTGTCTGCAAGCAGCAGCTCTGATTCCACAAACACTGTGAAGGGTTACATGGAAATGACCCATATACCGCACCCCTTCATATCATGTGAAGAGTGTGTAAATGTAAATGTGAATTAGACCTTTTACTTGTCTACTTTAGTTATGGCAATCGTTTATGGCAACATAATAAGTTTTGATATGATGTTCTAGAGATGTCTCAGGACGATTACGCTCAACTTTGTCAAGCTTTATTGTGTATGTGCTATTATGTCTAGGTCCAAAATAACCATTCAGCGATGCAAAAAATGTCAGTACGTCTGTACAGGACGCTGCACACGTCCTACATATCCTACAGTGTGTAATAACTTACCCATTCACTCAGACTGTAATAATCAAAGTGTTTGTACTTAAATGTTAGTACCTTAATAGCCATGCTATGTGTGTGTTTGTGCCAGTGTGAGATGGTTGATGGACTTGTGAAATTAAATCCTGCTGCTCTTTTGATTGTGACCTCAGTCCCAACTGTCCCCACAGGGACCCAAAAACCCCTGCTCCACACAGCAGCTTGCACTACTTTCCTAACATGGCCTTATGGCATGGAAAATGATCAAGTCTGTTTATTTCTTTTTCTGTTTATTTCCTTGCCACAATCATTTAGATTTCAATTTGGTTACGTTTCAATTTAGTTTCATCTTGGTTAGTTTGATTTCTCTTTGACATCTTTTATGCTTCCCAGAATACTGCAAGACCGTGCACATACCATACAGACAGTCATGCATTTTGTATATATGTTGTTAATTAAGTTTAGGTATACGTTTGTGGTCAAGACTGCAGGCTTGAAATAATGATAAAGACCTATCTTGCTGACTGTAAATTTGATTCATGATAACTAATCCTATACAGCTCTGAACAAACAACTTTCTCATGAGACACAACTGATGAGACAAAGCAAGCAGCTCATGGAGATCTGATCCAAATTTTTCAGTTCTGTATTTTTCATTATGTAAAAAAAAATTATTTATATATATATATATATATATATATATATATATATATATATAATTTTTCCCCCAGTATATTTCACTTTGTAATTATGATAATAAGGAGTTCTTTGGCTGATCTGCCATATTCCAGTGACCAAGAGAGCAGACACCATTAATCAGACAACTGCCAAGATAAACACAGATTAATCTACTAGTTGTAAATTATCCTATGAGTAAATCGTCTTATACGGCTCAAGCTACAGAGATTTGGTGTGCTGTCCACTTTGCCTGATGATGGTTCAGTTTAGTTGGAAATCACAATATGTTAATTCCTTGCCACTTGCAAGTGCCGTTGTAAAAGTAAAATAAAAAGCTCTGGGTTGTGTATGGCAGCATGAAAATGACCGACACCATGGTAGTACCAGCTCGCATACTTTACATACTTTACATCCGAGATGCATTGCACTAAGCATGGTTTATTTTCATATCATAGCTTTTTTTTTTTTAACCCTTATGTTCTCATTGGGGTCCTTTGTTTTATCACTAATATGCAACTACTGTGTCAGCATAACACTTAATGAGCACTTATTTAATCTACTTAAGAAAAAAGCCAAAAAACAAACAACAACAAAAACACTTGTCTTGTGTTTACTTGCTGTACTGACCTCCCTCTAACAAGGTTTTAGATTGCTGATATTCTTAGTGCCAGGCTTAGTGAACTAGCATGTGGATGTGTTTGATAGACTACAAAGCACTTCTGTAAGTTGGATAAGGACATCTGCTACATGATTTAAATGTAAATGTAATGATGATCTAAATTGCTTGTAGTTCACTGTCTTCAGAAATCTGATAAACTGATAATTACACATGTTTGGAAATTAAGAGTCTTCAGCTATAAAAGATGATTAAACAGTATTTATTTATACTGCAAATTTGTGTTAGTGTGCCATTTGGACATGCATTAAGACAGATCATTTGTCAATTAGGATTTGTTTTATTGCATTTTTAAACAGTTTTCTCTCTGGGGCTAAATCGATCCTGAATGTGAAGAGTGTTCCTGGATAATATTACCTTTATTTCCAGGATAGATTTCTTTTATAATGAACAAACAAATGGAATATACTTTATATTGGATCAAATGTAGCCCGTAACATATAAACCATAATAATTTGAGTACTGTTTTATTGTCATTTATAGATTTCTTCTTTGTTCTGAAATATGTACCTATACTTTGGGACCAAAAGAAAAATGAATGCTGCAGTCATTTCTGTCTACTCAATTTAAATTAAGACAAAAGAAAGAAAAAAACCTCTTAACTTTACTAATAAAAGTAGCCAATAATGGCTAGCAAAGATTATTAAGTATTTAATCATTAAATTGCAATTTCATCATTAAGTTGAAAGCTTAAAGTGTATTAAAGGGTTATAAGTTATACAGTAAGTGCATTAAGGGTAATAAACTTACGGTCTCAGATTGTTATAAAAGGCTATTGAGAAAATAACATTCATTAGATTTACCCTGGCTGTGATGTATTATGAATAAGTTGTTGGAGTTTATTTCTGCTGGCTAAGACATTATAACAGGGTGCAGAGAGAGAGAGAGAGAGAGAGAGAGAGAGAAGAAGGGGGGTACAGAGAGTGAGAGGCTGATCTGGATTCTTAGCAGTCACAGACGCAGCAGTCACAGACCTTCTGGTGTTGCATTTAAGCACATGGCTAAGATTGTGTGTGTGTGTGTGTATGTGTGTGACTCATGCACAGGCCAGAATTTACATTTTCAGTCAACACTTCTGAAGAAATGACCATCACCCAACTAACCCAAATTAAAGAGCAACATATTGTACATTGTACACTTGTATTTTCTTTTCTCCTGAGTGTATAACATTTGTGTCATTTTATGTACCAAAAAAGTAACCATTAAGTAACCAGTTCATGTAAACATTACACTAAGACTGGAATGACCTTTGTCTGGTGGGCTCACATATCGTATGATCGTAAGAAATCTTTCCCTCATCAGAAATCGTATATTTCCATCTCCACAGGCTTTACACCAAGTTGAACCATCATCCTATTCTATCTATGTTTTGGACAAACTTCAGTGGTTGATAGCTGTAATTCAGGGTAGATAACTGCACTCTTGAAGCCACACATAGAGTAGCTTACCTAATATAGAAAAGCTGTAGCTAGCTAGTGCATTACCAACATGTTCAGTATCTACAGTTCAGATAAATATGCTTCCTAATTAATGTTCATACTAAATACTCACAGGGGGTGTGTTTACTGTCATGACAGTAACACCACCCCTTATGACTTCAGCTGCATTTTTATTCTCTTTTTTTTTATTGACTTTTTAAATCAACTATAGGTTGTCATATGTACAGTAAATGTACTCATGGTAGCGATGAGCATGAGGAAATCCAAATGGACTTTTTTGCAGCTTACATTCTATATATGGGCTGGGTGTTTTGAAACATCAACATGCTATTTTATTAAAATTTTAAAGTTTTTTTTCATTTTAAAAGTTTTATTAAAAATCTACAAAATTGGCCCTGTAAATAATAGTAATATAATCATGATGATTGAAACATTGAAGCTTTTCATTCATTTTCCTTCTGCTTCTCCTGTTGGGGGTCATGGTGGCAACAGGCTGAGAAGGTCAGAACAGACAGAGATATAATCCCTCCAGTGGATCCAGGGTCTGCTCTGCGATCTTTGTGAGTGAGACATACCTGATGCAGCTTTAATGGGAGTCAACTAGGGGTGCTTTTTTAAGGTGCCTGAATGATCTCAGTTAGCTTCTCTTGATTTGTTGGAGCAGGTTCTTTACTCTGCGGCTCTCCCAGATATCTGAGTTCATCACCCAGCCACAGAAAGTAAGCCCAGCAGAGGAACCTAATTTCTGCCACCCGTATTTGTGACCATTTTCTTCTTCTTTTGACCATAGGTGAGGATAGGTGTATATATCTGAAAACTCTTGCTTCACCATCACTCCCACCCACTTCACACTTGGCAGAGAAGCTCAAAAGAAACTCAGGTGCATGTTGCAGGTCCACTTTGGATGGTGCCAAGAGAAAAAACATCATATGCAAATAACAGGAATGCAGCCTTCCAGACTTTACACCTCTTCAACCTTGGAAGTACCTTGATGGAGTATGACACCCACCTTAATGCCGAGAATGCAGACACAATTCTCACTGCGCTCATGCAGAGACTGAACTGCGCAAAGTAGTGTCCCTCAGTATTCTTGCAGTACCTCCCACAACAAATGTAGGCAAATCCAAAAACACATGTAGGCTGGATTAGCATACGCCCGTGATCCCTCAAAAAGCTGTGCAAGTGAAAAAACCTGGTCAATCGTTCCTCCTGACTCTTAGCTTAAACTATTGGTCTGAGTATACTCTGAGTAAAATATATCCTTATGCTTGTTCAGTAGATCAAGGTCTGAGATACCATCAAACCCTGTTAGGTGGAGGTTAGACTCAGATGTTTGGACATCCTGAGGAAGTTCATTCTACCACCCTGTGCCAGGACAGAAAAGAGTCTTGATACGTGTCTTCTATGTACCTCGATGGATGGTCGAGCCAGTGCTAGAGGCACAAAGGGATTGTGGAGCAGAGTGAGGTGTGATAAGTGCCTTCATGTAGTCAGGGGGTTGGTCTGTTTGTTGCTTTGTAGGTGAACATCAGTGTTTTAAATCTGATGTGGGCCAATACAGGAAGCCAGTGGAAGGAATGCAGCAATGGGGTGATGCGGGAGAACTTGGGAAGATTGAAAACAAGTCTTGTAGATGCATTCTGGATCAGTTGTAAGGGTCTCATGGCACACTGGGGCAGACCTACCAGGAGTGAGTTGCAGTACTCCAATGTTGAGATGACAAGAAACCACCATAGTAACTTCAGCCACAGGAATAGTTTCCAAAACACCAGAGATTTCAAATTTCAGACAAGCAGAGCACCCTACCCACCTCTCCTGTAGCATCTCCAAAATAGAAGAAATACTATCCTCAGTTGAGAAGTTTGGGAGCAGAGCCCATACTATGTGAATGGAAGGCCAAATACATCTTGTCCCTACCTTTAACTCTCCAACCTAGGCTCTTTCCCTGCCAGTAAAGTCATCAATGAAGTGGTTCTGATTAACCCCAAGTAAAGATCAGCTGTTTCTGTAGGATTTGCTTGACATCTTATTGGTGTCATCTGACTGCTGAAGCCACGGTCCACAAAGAGTTTACAAAGCATGTACGTGACATTACCAGAACAGGACTCCAAAATCAATGAAAGGACACGAAGAAAACTTATTAGGGAGGCTGCCAAGAGACCCATTAAAGGAGCCTCAGAAATATCTAGCAAGTACTGGTCTCTCCCTGCATGTGACCACAATCTCTCGTAATCTTCACATGTCTGGGCTGTAGGGTAGGACGACAGAAGCCTTTTCTCACAAATTTAGCCAAAAGATACATACATTCACCCCAAACCATGTGGTAAAATGTGTTATTGTCTGATGGGACCAAGATAGAACTTATTGGGCATCTATATCTAAAAGATATTTTTGGTGCAAAAACAAGATAGCTATCACTCAAAAAACACCATATCCATGGTGTTGGCATGGTGGTGGCAGCATCATGCTTTGGGGCTACTTCTCTTCAGCTGGGACTGGGGCTCTATTCAAGATAGAGGGAATCATGGAGTGCTCCAAATACCAGTCTCTTTTGGCAAAAAATCCTGCAGGCCTCTGTTAAACAGTTGAAGATAGAGAAAAATTTCACTTTCCAGCACAATAACAACCTAAAACAGAAATCCAAGTCAATAAAGGAATCGCTTCAGAAGAAAATCAAGGTTTTAGAATGGCCCAGTCAGAGCCCAGCTCTAAATCCTTCTGAAAACCTGCAGAAAGACTTAAAGAGGTCTGTTCACAGGAGATCCCCTTGAAATTTGATAGAGCTGGAGCATTTTTGCAATGACGAGTGGAATAAAATCAAGATGTGCTAAGTTGGTAGATTCTTGTGTAAAAAGACTGACTGCTTACAGCCAAAAGGTGATTAGAACAAAGTATTAGTTAAAGGATGTGCACACTTATGAAACCAGGTTATTGTTTTTTATTGTGCGTTTTCTTTTTTTCTCCTTCTGTTTGTTTTTCACTTGAATTTTGTTGGCTGTTATATCACATTAAAGATTCAACAGGGGTCTGTAGACTTTTTTTATATTGACCGTATGTTTCCAACAGGAATGTCTATGAATGCTAGTCACTCAAATCAGTATCCGAATGTGATCTCAACACAAATTCATACCTCTTTTGTAGCCACTGATCAAATTTGTACTTTATTTCATGACAAGAGCTGAAGAAAGCACTGCCTTTTTCTGGCCTCTACTGATGGAAAATATTTTAAGCAAAAATATTTTGCTTAAAACATATTTAGTAACTTAAGTAGCATATTAATAAACTCTAATCTATAATTGCTTGGAAAATATAAATAGAGCCATGGCTGTCCCCAGAGTTGCCCTATAGCTGTATGAAAACAGCTGCATGGCTCAGGATATTGCATCTCCTTTTAGCTTACCATATCGAAATATGGCAAACAATATGTCATGAAGATTCAAGATTATGTGTATATGCTGTGTATGTATGTACTGTATGTTCTGTATATATGCATGTCTTTCTGTAAGCAAATGTGTAAAATGTGGCATGGTAGTTAGATCTCATCGCTGTCTTTCTTGGCCTATGTGCTGGTTGGTGTTTGTCTTTTGTGGCCGGTCAAGGCCAGTGTCTCTGAGGCTGCCTATGTTTTGGGAATGGCAGAGACTTTCTTATCAAAGGATTCTATTGATTTCACTGTATTTCTTGCTAGCTGTGATAAGTATTAGCGTCTGCCTGTCTGTGTTACCATCCCTGATAATTCATGTGAACTGTGAAATTATTGGTGCAGAGCAATTTGTCCTCACAGTGTTATACTTAATGATATATTCATTGACATACAGTACATACAGAGATACAGCCAAACAGACAGATAGATAGATAGATAGATAGTCAAACAGTGATCGTACCCATTATATATGTGAAGGATGTTCAAGAAAATATATCATACTGTAAAAACCTACAATGTCAGGAGATTCCTAAAGCAGATCAGGGGTACCAACACAGTCTCCCTGTCTCACACTCAGACAGATCCTCTTAGGAAAAGAAGAGTATTGAATTCTTAATTTAAAAATTCTTTAATCCCTTCTTACCCTCTCTGGTTCAGGCTAAGACACTCATCTAGACTGACTAAAAGCAATGTGTGCTGGAATTTGTGTGTGTGTGTGCGTGCGTTTGTATGCATGTGTGTGTGTGTGTGTTTCTGATGCTATATCTATTTGTTGTCCACTATAGTTGAGTTAGCTGAGTAGTGCCAGCTATTGCATCTCCCAAGCAGGAGTTTCAATTTAGTCCAAATTTCATTTCACTGATCTTATAATATTTTGGGAAGTTTTGTACACTATAGTCAGTGTGTTATTAACAGCACATTTCTTAAAGAACAGTCATGTAAACAGAATGTTAGTGCATACTTTAATATTTAGTTATTTAAATTGATTTTATATATCTCCTTCATAATTTCGACCATCTCTAGGGGACTTTTTTTTTGCTTTTTTTTTTTTATAGATGTAGAAATCGTGCTTTGCCATTTCAGAACTGCAGATTGTCACGTCTCTCTCATACATACTTCCTCTATCTAATTTTTTCTCTCACACCCACTTGTCCCTTACTGCTCAGCTCAAGTATCCATTGTCCCTTGTGAGGCTCAGCTGATGTCCTCTGTGCTCTGGGGACAGATGTTGCCTTTGCCATGCTTCATCAATTTATTTAGACACCTTTCCCTTTAGTCTCAGCTTTTTCACTGAAAAATAACTGAAGGTATATAGACATTTATATATGTTCTCAATATGATTTAAATACAGTGTCACCTTCTAATGGGAATTCCAATGCTGTTTAAATGTCTTTGTCCCAGGAGATGTGGTCTGATTATACTATTAGCTTTGTAACATGACCAAGAGCACTTAGTGCTCTGGAACAAAAGAAAAAAGTATATTTCTGCCTTGTTTAGTTCGTCAGGGAGGAAAGTGAAGCATGGAAGTCACACCATCCTTGGGTGCCTTTCTGAGGGAATGTTTACATGTTGTCAGCAGATAATGTTACTGTAGGTCTTTTCCCTGACCTTCGCAGTTCAAGCTTAGCTCCTCAGTGCTTTATCAGGAGTTTTTATTAGAAGGGAAAGCTTTTTTTTACGGGAAAAAACACGGCATGTTTCCAAGGCCACAGGAGGAGTCTGACTTTCAGTCTCATACAGACACTGTCCCTGGTACAACTCCAGACATCTGTACAGGCATTTTCAGCTATCTAGATCTTCAGAAATATTTAGCTGAGCAACTAAATTTACATTTTTCAAAAAAAGATAAAGAAATTGGATGGACGTTTTCTGCCCAGCAGCCCGCTGAAGAGAGCAGTATGAATTTCCAAGCCAGACGAGTCACGCTGCCTGCCATCACTCCGCTTTGCCTGCAGAAGCGGGTAGGAACGCAAACACTTTCTTTTAAGCTAAAACAATCAACTAACATCTGTTTTTTCTTCTTTGGACAAAAGTGTAGCAAACCAAAACACTATCTAACATTTGTTTGATTGCTTACATGTGCCTGTTTCATCAGCTTTTCTCTAATGTTAGACATGGTTTAGACTTTGGTTTTCCTGTGTTGTGGCGTGTTTGGAAGGCTGGTCTTGTGGTGGAAACCGTAGACATTTATTCCCTCCACAGAGTTTCCCATGCTGGAGAGCCTGTTTATGCAGGAGTTTTGGGAACACAAACATTTCATTCAGTTCCTCTTGCTCCTTTCATTAATCTATATTTCTAATATAATTGAAAATGTACTGATTTGTCATAATACAGTGTGTATGAGATGTGCTTTTTAGTATTATGAGGTTCTGTAGGCTTATAACAGTTCATTGATTAGGAGTTATGCATCCATGTACATGCACTTAGCCAAAGCACTGTATTTCTGCTGGAAAACCAGATAATTTCACGGTCCCTCATTTTGAGGAATCATCGGTGCAGATTAGAGAGTAATCCAATGAGACAAGGTGCAGTGGAAAAGGTTAAATTCACACACTTGTCCCGCAGCAAGACAAGCTACAAGAAGAACGAGCCTAAAATAGTGAGTTTTGTGAGAGTTTTGAGGGAGGTTGGGTGTCAAGTGCATATAAATAAAATCAGCCAGTGGTTAAACCCTTGAATTCCCAGGAATCTCTGGATCCAGATTCTTGTTCCTCACTTTTGTGGGGACTACATGTCCTTCCCATTTTATTCCATTTGTTAAGTAGTCAGTGAGTAACATCCTTTGATATGAACAACAGAATAATAAACTAGAAAGGGGTAAAATTATGTGGAGAACATCCAGAGGCACATATATGGTTCCAAAGTATTTATCTTGTGTAATGAACAATACACTCAGAATGGAATTAACCATTCTAGACAATTTAACGGTCATTCAATGTCATTTTGAGTGCATGCTTGAGAGATGTCGCAGCTGTTCAGAGATGTCAGAGCTGTTTGGGACCCTGCCATTCATGTTACAAACAAGATATGGATGGACGGTGAGAGACTGAAGGAGCATTGGATATGTACTGGTCAGGCCAAGGCCAGTTGTCTGATATTCAGATAAAGATGCAGCTGTGGGGCGAGAGGTCATGATAACAGAAGGCCAGACAGTGAACTGGTCTATACTGTCCTGTCCTTGAGATGAAAAATGTAAAGCATCTCTACAGGCTGGAGTAGAGCTAACCTGGAGAACACATACTGCGTTATTCATTCGAGTTCAGCAGTTCAGTACACACAGTTCTGCAGTGCGCAGGGTTAAATGCCCTTAAACTCTCTGACTTACTTTCCTCATGCGTATAACTTAAAAATAAACTGGAAAATAAAGCGGAAACAGTGCCAATTGTTCCCGCAATTGAAACTGATCTGAACAAACAAATTAAAGCTATTTAAATGTTTTTCCCAACTCATTTCTTACTTTCGGTATGCAGTCAGGTTCAAGATGGGAAGCACAGAAACTTCAGGACCCAGAAAAGTCTGTCCTCCATCACCTTCATCTCAAGAAGCCGAGTAGAATATTTTATCAGTTTGAAAGAAACAAACCTTATCTATAATACCTATGCTTTACCAGGATTAAATTTAAAGTAGAATAGAATGTGCTTAGGTCTATTCACAGATACATCACTGCTGAATGATTACTACTGAGAACATTTTAGTTCTAAAATTCCCATTCATAAAATGGGCAGATGATATTATGTAATGCACAGGAAACGTGAGGCATATTTATTTTTCTGAAAACCAACATAAAATGGCTTTTGTTCCACTATTCTCAGAGTAATGGAAATCTCGTGCAGAGTTTGTGTTTTGTTAAGGCACTATACACCCCTTAGGCAAGATTCCCTCTTCATAAAAACATTTATAAAGGTTTGTAAAGCAGCAATACCTCCACAGGAACTAATTAGGAACTGGAAAGAAAGAACAAAATTTTCATCAATGCAGTTCCTTAATTGCATTGTACGATGAGATGCTGACAGTTGGTGCATAAAGCTGTCATGGGTGTAATCAGGTTACTGCTAATCTTATTTCCTTGTTTAACTGAGCGATAGCCGGAGGGAGACAGTCTCTCAGTGTTCTACTCTCCCTAAGCATGCTCTACTTCAAAGCTTATCTCTGCACACGGAGCGCCAGACACCCATTATACACACATTTTAACGCTTGACTTGTGTACGTCCTCTATCCTCTCAGGTTTTAGAATATGCTGAATGGAGCAGCTGAGTGAGTTGTGCATGTGTCTCTCCGATTGTGCTTGAAGTATATGATTGTATGAGTTAGAGGTGCACCAAGAGCAAACATAGCCTGAACCTGACCTGCATCCACTCTTCATTCCCACTTACCTTTCAGAGAAAGTAGAACTGAACACACTCAGAAGCAGATTGTACACATGCTTTTACTTTAGTTGGCTACTATGTCGATAAACAGAAAATTCATTGATCTTAGATAAAATTTGTAAAACATTTGAAAGTGGGGAGGGACTGTTAATAATCAGTAACTGGCTTTCCATATCAAAACAGCACGAAAGCCAACACACTAGAAAGAATGAGAAAAGAAAAGAGACAGAATGAGTGATATGAGTCATTTAAGAGGATTTCTGTATCACAAATTAGGAAACAAACCTGGTCAAAAGTTGTATGTTAAAAAAAAAAAAAATCAGAAGCGCTGTGTGTGCGTGTATGTGTGTGTATGTGAGAGAGAGAGAGAGAGAGAGCAAGAACAGTAGATACTACTGAATGCAGGTCTTTGTGCCTAGTGATAGCACTCAGCAGAGCTTGCACTGCCCTTACAGATGTTTTATCTGCACTCTGCACTGTGCTTTTATCACACACACACGCACACACACGCACACACACCCATATATACATACACACATACACAAATGTTTGTGTAAAAAAAGAAAAAGAAAAATCAATCACTAACTAAAGACGTCATTTTAAGTTATTAAGTCTCTAACTAAAACGTTTCAGCATTGCACCAGACAAATGTGTTCTCTAACAAACAGCATTTGAGGATATCTATGGACTGTTTCTTTTTTCGTTTGCTTTTTTTTCTCCCTCATCTGTCCTCAAAATTGAGAGGACAGCTCACTCCGGGATGCCAAATAAGGACACAGTGAGAAAGCTGAGCCTCTGCATGGTGCTGCATGTATATTTAAGTATCTAATCAAAGAAGAGTGAGCTGTGGCCACAGATGTGTGTGTTCTCAGTGAGGGAGAAATGGCCATTGGAGTTCGCCATATACAGTATCCAAAAAGTGCACAGCAGACAACTACAACTTCAAAACTAGGTTTGATCCCAGCTCATGAAAGGAGTGTTCTTTCTGTCATAATTCAGAAATTCACTGCATTTTTGATTTCACTTCTGATTTACCAGTTTGCAACTGTGCACCCAATCAACCACATACAAAATCATATCATATCATATATCATGTCATGCAGACAAAGCTGGAAGCCATTTTAATTGTACTTGTGCTTCCTGTGACACTAAAGAGGAGAGGAAAGTCAAGATTTAATACAATCTGAATTTGGTGTATGGACTATAGGTTTGGAAGTGCCAGGTTTGTAGTGCCATCAAGTCAGCACTGATTGGAAGCTTTGACAGACTGAAGGAACTACAATTATACAAATCCAAACACCACTTACTGTTTAAAAAGTAGTTTCCATTTAGAGATAAGACTATCACAGGAAGTGAGGATTGGTGGGTGCGAACACTTTCTAGTACCTTGCAGATTTTGCTTTACTTTGGTAAAGGAACATAAGTAGCAGGTGATGCTGCTTTAGAACAATGTTAGGTGCGGTGTAAAAATACGATCACTTCAAAAAGGTGCTTCACTTTGCAAAAATAGATTTTACAATCTAATTGTTGTGTACAAAACAGATAGTAGCTGCCAAACAGATACTAACCCTGGTGACTCAAGTGTCAGTGCCTTATAGGGCAGATGTTCGTTAACTCTGGAAGTGGCAGTAAACAGTTTGTGATGGCACACATCACAGGGTTGCCATGATAGTTCAACCTGTTTAGATGATAGGGTTAATTGTACTATTCTGTATAGTGCTTGGGAATAGACGGCATATTGTGCTGCATTATGGGATCATTGGTGAGGTTAATTCTTTGTTTACATTTATAGACACTAAGAGCGGAAAGAGATTTCAATAAAACTGACGTTTTAGGTTTATTGTGAATTTTTTTTTTTTGGACTTGTGCTTGAAATGAAGGAGAAGGGAATGTATTGCAACAAAGAAATCCAGAGAAATGCCTAGCAACATTATATGGATAAAATTTGTCTTATTGAAGGCGTGGAGCCATATGAACTCCTAGAGAGAGTGGAGTTCTCTGCATATACTGCCTCTATATGCTAACGTTACAGTTACAGTGCCATCATTATTCTCCGCAGTGATTTTATTAATTTTTATTCCTCAAGGTGTTTTTGACAATTCAAATGAGCATATAAACATGCTGTATATTACCTCAGAAACATTGCTTCCCTTGCTTTGCCTCCACATAGGAAATCAGTATAATGGCAGTCTATTGTAGATTTTTTTTATGATGGCTGTCATGGGTGTTGCTATGGCAGTTTATAACACAACAATATCTTTTTTACCATAATGCCTCAAACACTAGTTAGGCTAGCTATCTGATTAGATGACTGACTAACCCTGCCAAAATAATGGCTCACCCACAAGACACTGCGTCAAGACATCACATTCCCAAGCCCTATGCAGGACATAACAGATGCTCTCAGTTGGCTCTGATTGATGGGCAGAAGGGAAGGCCATTCCTCCCACTCTGAGAGCAGGTTCTCTTCAACTATCATCATGAACTCCTAGTGATGGGGCGAATACAAAGATACTGACAATGTTAATGTTTTCTAGCTTTAAATGGTCTGTAAGACTGGAGGGAATAAAATAGTTACTTATCATTGGAGATTAAAATTAAAATTAATGTTCTGTTACACAATCTGTTTATTGTCAGAAATAAGATCTTAAGACATAAGCTGTAGCACAGGATTATGGGATGTGTAGGACAATGTATGCTTCCTTCAAAAGTTCTCCAGATGGCATTATTTCATCAAGCACTATATGCACAATTTCGAGTTGGACTAGAAACCATGGGCAGAAACCATTTGTAATGTTTTGGTCCCACTTGAGGTCTACCACTCCTGATTAGAAAAATGAAGGGACTCTTTTTTGCGAAGGTGAAGAATATCAGAGCAACAGCAGCAGCACATCTGTGTGTTTGCCATAAGCATGACTTGAGTGTGTGTAACCTGTTCATTTTCACCTCATCACCCTGTAGACTGATATGAGCATAAATAATATACAGCCTTTAACTGAGCCATGATTGGACAACCTAACACCAGGACAACAGTCTTTCTGTTTCTTTCTGCCCCTCTTTCTCTCTTTCTCTCTCTCTCTCCCTACCCCCATGCTTCCTCACATTTCATCTCATGTCTCTTGACCCCTCTCCTTCCTTTACTTCCCTTCCCCCCATCTTTCCCTATCCACCTTTTTTAACTTTAGACAGAGTTGATCTAAACTAAAATTACATTTGAGCAACACGGTCATAACGGGTGCAGCTCTCATGTTGAGCATTATAGACAGGGCAGGGGATAGGGTTGATCTCGGCCATGGGAAAAGCTAGGTGAAGCGAGCCTTGTGACTTTTTCTACCCCTTCTTCACTCCACCTCCTTTTTCCCAGCTCCCTTCTCTCTGCACTATCCTCTTCTACTCCCCTCTCTCTGGTGGTGGTGAGGGGTGGGCGGAGCTTGTCCTGGTATGGGGTGGGCGGGGCTTACCCCTGGAGGCTGCAGTTAGTGAGAGATGGCAGGTGATTGGGCAGAGTTTGGGTGACATACAGCAGGAGAGGCAGGAAGTACTGGAGCTCAGAGCCTGTTCTCTTAATTACCTCATTTCAGTTGAGCTGCAGAGAAAGAGAGACACAGAGAGAGAGGAAGGAGAACGTCTGGGAAAGACAGAGAGGAGAGAGTAAGAGACAGAGGAGGAGGAGAACAGGAGAGACAGCGAGAGAAAAAATAGAGGGAGAGAGCTGCTGCTCCCTCAGTGCATGCATGTTTCTATGTTTCACCTGAAATCCTGCTCCTACAATGCTGTGTACTCAGCCTTACCTAAACTGCAGAGCTAGCCCCAAATCACAGCTCTGCTTGCCGTCTAATACGGGGGTAAGTTATGCTAAAATACAGATTTTCTGATTTGTTTTTCTGCATGCATATGTGTGTTTGTGGATGATGCCTTGCAGAAGAGGCTAAAACACTCCTCTCTTTCTGTAAGGGATAATTCAAGCTATCATTGATAGCTGTTCTAAACTTAATCTGGACCGAAGGGACTCCGATTTGGCGATAATACACACTGCTCGTTCTGCTGTTCCTTTTGGAGAGTGCGAGACTAGGAACTGTGAAGCAAGTGAAAGGGAACATTCATGATCTGCTCCCAGTTTGCTGGCCTGGTTCTCACTGCTTCACTGTCATTCGAAATGAATGGGGTGTTGAGTGTGGAGGGCGTGAGGTGTGAGGTAGCTTGCGGTATCAAATGAGCTCCATTAATGACACAATTCTCTGCCCTTGCACAAAAGGCATATAATTGAGTATTAGGTTCATTTGTTTGTCCTGTCATTTTTGATTCCTTATCTGGATCAGTAGTCATAATTGTATATCAAATTTCATATGATTTCCCAGTCACTGCAAAATGACTCGGTCTGAAAACTTTTTCCCTGGCTAATGAATGGGTTCATGTGTGGAAGGTGATCAAAGTATACAGTGAGGACAACAGCAGTCGAGCCGTGGAGGTCCCCAGTGACATCACTGCCCGGGATATCTGCCAGCTGTTCATTCTGAAGAACCACTGCATTGATGACCACAGCTGGACGTTGATTGAGCACCTTGCTCATCTGGGTATTGGTAAGTGCATCCATCTGTGCCCCCATAATGCCCATAATCTAATTTAGCTTTAATGGAGCATCACTGTATCACTATTTCATGCTTTGTTTTACGAGTCTTGATATTCTGGCTTTCGTGCACCATCACCCCTTGGCTATAGCTGTAATGTAACATAACCCACTACAAGAAATACGGCCTCTTTGTGGTCTAGCTCTAAATCCTGCGATTTAGTCACATGCTGTGAATTTCCAAATGCTGGTCTTTCGGACACAGATCTTATCTAGTCTTGAACAAAACACTATCAGTGGTGATTGTGCTGTGAATCCCTTTTTATTACATCAGCAGCTATTTTTATAACTAGGCTTAATCTGTTTCAGAGTTACAGTGTAAACGGATCTGCCATGTAAAGCACCACAGGCATTGTCCATGTTTTTAACCTAATCAGGAAGATATTTGTCTTCATATGTTATATCAAGTTCATGAATCTTGAGTGCAGCTCTCAGGGTGACTACAGCATCAGTGGCTTAGTAATGCATTGCATGATTTGGATCATTTCAATGTCAGAAACCACTTACATTCCAGGATTTTACTGTTGACGCATGTGTCAGCATTCGTGATCAAATCATAGTAATTTACAGATGGCATTACAGTAAGAGATCTATCTTGAGATTCTGTCTCAACACTCCACAAAATATGTCATTTTATGCAATTTATGCCACAGCACATATCAGACTGCAAACTCCCTGATAAACATCTCTAACATGTCAGATGATAATCATTGCTTAACAGACAGTGGGAAACCACCATCCTCAGACTGTTTCTCATACTGCAAGACTGAAGATGTGTCTGTGAGAAAACTTGCCCAAGCAGAAAACCTCCTATAAAATCCCCCTTTGTGTGGCAGGCAAGAGGATAAACAGGCTTTATGGGGTTAATGCTTTTTGAGTCTGAAGCAGACACTAAAGGTTTAATGTAGTGTCTGAGAGTGCAGACCTTACCTTCAATTAATCGATTGTGGTTTGAATAGCAAAATGTAGAAAGACAAAAGAACTCAGGAGAACTCTGGCTCTAGTACCAAGCAGCTTTTGCTCTGTGCTAGAAGGCTGAACCCTCCTTAATGAAAATGGAAGTGAGGAGTGTAGGAGTCATGAAGAACAAATCAGACAAGAAGATAGTGGGGTGTAAAAACCCATCACAGAGAAAAATAGGGCTGAATATATTAGCTTGGGAGAGAAAATTTTCAACCTTGATCTTACTCAGAAGCTTCAGTTTTTACATAATTAAATTGTCAAAGACGCTTTAATTGACCAGAGATTGAGGAGTAAATGCAGATTTGCAGAAACACACTTAGAGAACTTAGGCTGGAGCTGCAGCTTTATCCTCTAAGGTTGGACATCCAAAAACTTAAGTCTGATCTTAAGTACAGCTGGGGAACTTTGATGCCCTGCATTTGCATTTGCACTGGGCATGAGGCAGGAATACACCCTGATTGGCATGCCAGTTCATCACAGGGCATGGTTTCTGAGTTAAATGGATAAGAAAAAGCTCTGTTCATTTGTACATGGTTTACATTTTGGACCACTCTTGCTGTCAAAAACTGAAGTGAAATTCAGCAATAGTTGATTATAGAGGGAGTAGTATGGCCAAGAGGAGCAGGGAGCTCAAATGGCTAAGCAGAAGAGTTTGACACAGTGAAAGGGAATATCAAAGCCCTCAGGTTTATCTTTGGCCAATACAGAGGTGACAGGGAAATAAGAGTAGAAGAGGGGAAGTGAGCATGACTGTGAAACCTGGGGGGAAGCTAAAGTCATACTCACGACCCTTGGAATAATCGAGAAATAGATGTCATCAGAAAGTCAATCTAGAGGAACAGTGAAGTCCTCAAATGGTGAGAATGAATGGGTGGTGGGATAAATGGATTTTGGAAGGAATAATGAATAAGTGTTATAAGTAGGGTTTGGGATAAGAAATGTTGGACTTTTATAATCTAGCTAAGAAGAGGGCTTCTAAGCATGGTCTTTCTTCCAAACGTAAGTAATATTCAGCTCCAATGGGCAGGAAGTGGTTAACATCACTGGCAGTGACTTCTGCTGGTGTAGGCTACCTTCCACACAGGAATATTCCTCAACACAATTCTTCACACCATTGCATAATTCAACCATCTGTTCCTTCCATCCTCTTATTCGGTCCATGTATTTCTTTCCTCTATGTATCCCCAATATGCATCTATCATTTCTGCTGCTTCATAATGATTACACATTTCTTCTATCCTTTTTTTCCTCTCCTGGGTATATTTTTATAGAAGAAGTCACTGAGCACATACAGTTCGGGTCATAAGTTTACATACGCCTTGAAGAATCTGCAAAAGGTTAATAATTTAAAAAAATTAAAAGGATCATAAAAATAGCACTTTTTTATTTAGTACTGTCCTGAATAAGCTATTTCACATAGCAGATGTTTACATATAGTCCACAAGACAAAATAATAACTGAATTTACACAAATGAACTAGTTCGAAAGTTTACCTTATGCTTGATTCTTAATGCTGTGTGTTGTTACCTGGATGATCAATGACCGTTTTTATGTTTTGTGATAGTTGTTCATGAGTCCCTTGTTTGTCCTGAGCAGAAAATTCTCTAGGTCCTGCACATTCTTTGCTTTTCCAGAATCTTCTGCATATTTGTGCATTTGTGGTTGTATGATGGTGAGGTCCATCTTTTCACACTGAGGACAATTGAAGGACTCACACAACACTATTACAAAAGGTTCAAACATTCACTGATGCTCAAGAAGACAACACACTACATTTAGAGCTAGGGGGATGTAAACTTTTGAACAGGATGAACAGGACTGATTGAATGCTATCATTGAAACAGCATGTTTCCTGAATCTTATCTCTGTTTAAATCATTGACTCTAAGACCGGCTGCCACAATTTAAATGTACTTTGTTCCATAAATGTATGATTTGTGCCATAATGAGCCCAGATGTGGCTAACAGGGTTTTGCCTAAAGGGGTCTGAAGGTAGATTAAATTTATTATTCAGTTTCTGTTGTATGATATTTCATATCATACAACTGGTCTATTGTGTCAGCCCTTAGCACTAATGCTTGCCTGTAATTATTTTTAACCAGTGAGACAATACTATCCTCAGTTGCTCTCTAGCTGAACCGAAGGCCTAAACAGCAATAAGTTATAAAAGAATGGCCAAAATAAATCTATGCAGTTGGGTGACAAAGGGGAAAAAAACAATGCCACTGTTTTGCTCTTGGGGGTATAAGCTTTACTTTTTCACTTTGAGGGAAGGTTCACTCAAGTTCTTCTGACTGATGACCTTCATCCTCTGATGAAACATTTCTTTCCTGATGGGAATGGTTTCTTCCAGGATGATAATGTCCCCATCCTTCATGTTGGTTCTTCCATTAATTTGGCACCTAGACATGTGCACAATTCAGGCCTAACCATTAGAATTATGGCCAAAAAAAAAACCTACCTCATGCTACTAATGTAACAAACAGTTACTGTTTTAGGGAAACTGCAGAAGTTGTGGTTTAAATGGTTAAATGTATAACTAAAAATTTATCAGGCTGTGCATCAATGGCCGGTGTTTAAGATATAAGGGAAAATACACAATAAGCCGAGTGAGCTATGATGACTGCTATTAGGCTCTGTGCTGCTAGATAGTGATGCCTTCTTGAAAACAACTTGAAGCTTAAATGAAGTGTAAGATTCAATAGCTCTAGACATCAATGGGGAATTTGTTAATTTTGTCAACTCAGTATCACAATAATGATATGGAGGCTTACTAATACTCCATTTTGTTATGATGCATAACAATATTTTGGATATAAAATGTATTGCATTGTTCTTTATTATTGCATGACTCAACTTTATCTACTTTTTTGAATGCCTGTGTTTTAAAAAAATAATAAATAGCTACAATAAATATTATATCTTGCATATGTATTCATGTATTCATTTTGTATTTTCCCCTCTATGTAACATTTAACTTTTAAAAATATGACCGCTTGAGCTCATATGGTCTTGTGATGAAAAAGCTGGGCAGAATGATGGATCATTCGTCCCTAGTCGTAGCTCAGGAGCTCCATCTTACTTTAGGTCCTGCATTATTCTCATTCTCTTAATAGTTTCTGCAAGTGCTACAAGTACATTCACAACTTCCGCAGCCTTCTACTGGCAGAAGCTTTTAACTGCCCACAGATCAGCGAAGAGTAGAAATACCCTGTGCCTCACAGCAGGAGATCACAGATACCCAGAGAAACACCCAGGATGCCAGTGCATTTTGATGAGGCTCGCCAGCCCTGATTGCAGTTATGCTATGGGAATTAATTAGTCTTGAATATCATCATTCTCACTCTTCCAGATGGCTTGCTCTAAATAGCCGCTTTCCATTCATTCATTAAACATTCGTTTGGGTTTCAAGGAACTGAATAATGTTTAATGATAAAGTGACTCAGTTGGCTTCCCCTGACTCCCTGCACCTCGCACTCTTTATCATCAAAGATTACTCATTGATGAAGCATATTTAAAAAAAAGTAAAACTTTGTTAATAATTTATTTTGCAAGCTCATATTAGCTGATGGTTGGAGTAAGTCAAAATCCAAACACTGAAGGTGCTCCTAAAATACAGTGCTCTTATAATAGTAATTTACTTTATTGAATTGTGTGTAGAAATAAGTATGCAAATGTACATAGGTGTATTTTTCTTTTTGCCTTTTTTCTTCACTGTGACTTCTCTTTTCTTGTATTGCTTTCAGAAAGAATCATAGAAGACCATGAATCAGTCCTGGAAGTGCAGTCTAACTGGGGCATGGACTCAGACAGCCGCCTGTATTTCAGGAAGAATTATGCCAAATATGAATTCTTCAAGAAACCTCTGGTGTGTGATGTATTTGTTTGTGCGTTGTTCTTGGAAAAAAGTCAGTATGTGCTGCATAGGTAATGTATAACTGATTGGCAGAGTAGCTGAAATGCAACACAAGGTTTCTAATTTAACTAATTTATTATCCATGCACAGTATAAGCAATGTATATACACTCCGATGCCCCAGTCATCAGGCCTTTGAGATCTGTGCATCTCTGGACAAACAGAGACTCAACTCAATTACCAGTCTTATTAGCAGAGATGTGTTTAAAGGGCTTCGCTAGAGTTTAAAGACAGGCATGGGGTTTTTAGAGCTCTGTTTGACTTGCGTCTGCCTTTGATCAGTCGACTTAGAGAGGATTATTCCTTTCTAGCAGGTTTAGGAGAAATGGTGAGTTATAGAGGTGACTCAAATTTTAGGGCATAGACAATGCAAATCTCTGTTCCTCCTGCAGAGTCTGTTCCTCCTTCAGAGTCTTTAGTAATCTTAATGGCTGGTGGTTTTTGTAGTGATTGATGTTTTCCTCATGTTAACAGGATTTTTTTCCAGAAAGCATGGTGTCTATATCGAGTGAAGCCAATGGCCTCATGAACCACTCACAGCTTATCCAGGTATCACCTTTCAGCAGTCTCATTGTCCCCAAATCTCTATTTTAACACCTTTAAGTCCCAAAATATTATTCAGTTATTTATATTAAAGCATATTATTCTGTAAATATTATAAGTGTGATTACATGATTGGGGTGCTGGGTCCCTGGAGGACTAGCGGTTAGGCCACAGTGCTCTCACTGGAACCAACCCCAGCCACTGGGGATGCATGCAACAGTGCACTCTCAGTGCCGGGCCCAAACCCGGATAAAAAATTGGGGAGGGTTGCGTCAGGAAGGGCATCCGGCATAAAAACTGTGCCAAATCAAATACGCCGACCAGTGATCCGCTGTGGCGACCCCTAACGGGAGCAGCCAAAAGAGGAACAACAGCAACATGATTGGGGTGCCATTTGTGTCCCAATGATATTACATTTATAAATATGTATGTAAAGGTAAAAGACATTTTAAACATAGGTAACTCTTCAGACAACTTAAAACATTACTAAAAACCTATATACAGATAACAGCATTAGAAAACTGAATTTTTGCCTGTCCCAACCCCATTACAATACTTCAAAAATATTATTATTTTCACATTAATGTGGGAATCCATTTAACATCTTATGCTTGGAGCATTTCCGTGAGTCATCCATTATAGCTTAAGAAACATTGTACGTTTTAGTGTCCCACAACATTCACTTACGCCTGCTACCTAAATATATTCACCCATGAAATATTTAGAATATTGCACAAGTTACAGTTCAACAGGAAGTTACATTATCTGAATTTCCTGAAGGTCATGGGGAGAAGAACACTACGATCTCATTTTTTTTCTCCTTTATTTCATACTAGATGTGACTGATGAGGTCACTTTGAAGTACAACGCTGTAACTAGAATTATAGACTGAAATTATAGATTGAAAGTAATTTAATAAATACATTTTATGCAAATCATGAGAATGTCCTTAATGTCCTTATGCCCTAAGCATGGATGCTAGTTACCACCTTTTGTGTATTTGCTAATTCTGTGCTAAAAAACTCAACCATGTTACTCATTTAAGAGCAAAATACAGCCATTGTTAACCATGACTCCTTGTAAAAAAAAAAAAAAAATATATATATATATATATATATATATATATATTGTTGCCTGAGATGGGTTAATGCATTTTTGGAGTGGTTAATTGCATGCTGTCTTAGATACAGTGTTGAAGTTTTTCATTTTTAATTGGTTACTTTTTAACAGTTACAAGGGCTAAATGGCATTCCAGTTGTGGAATCACCAATAAATTGTTCAGTAAATATGGTGAAACTTGTAGGAAAGTTATATTCCAGAGTGCAGATCGAAAGTCTATAAGTTTAAGGGATTAACATAGGAAATTTGATTTACTATTTTACTATTTTATGCATTTTACTATTCTGAGAGTTCTTATGTGAAGGACTGTCACATTGAAAGATGTCTGACTGGCGCTCTTTGTGTCTGTGTTGTTAGACATTTCTCAACTCCAGCACATGTCCTGAGATCCATGGTTTCCTCTACTCAAAAGAGCAAGGCAGGAAGTCCTGGAAGAAGTTCTATTTTGTGTTGAGAAGGTCTGGGCTATATTTTTCCAATAAAGGCACATCAAAGGTAATAGAAACTAACACACAGTAATCCATTGCATGACCTGTAATTTTATGCAATAATCACTCTGTCTCTCTTTCACGTGACCCCGCGATACATATCTAAGTATGAGTGGGTTGAACGTGTTCAATTCTATAAAAGTATGTTATAATACCTGCAGCTCTTAGTTCTAATCATGCCTTGCACCACTTGATCTTACCGCTTAGACTCCAGAGGCAAGCAACATTACTTACTCAAATCACTCCTAGCTTATCCAGTCTGAGACAAATCTAAGTGACGAACAGAGCTTGAGGTTTGATAAGCCTGCGACAGATCATTTCAAAGCACCCTCATTCAAGAACTGATCTCCTGCAGTCCTGCTGTTAGATGTGACGGTTAGATCGAACAGCACGGCATTGTGGCCCTCGGCTGGCCAGAACTGGTCGGGCAGGATTGTGTGCGGCAGATCCTGGGACTGTGCCCGTGTCTGAACCCTTCCCACTCACCACAGGTGAAGCTAATACCTGCTATGTGCCATGCCAACCAGTGCTGCCCTCCTTCCCTTTTTTCATTTTTTTTACAACAAAGAGTTGTTGTTAGGTGCGTAAGAGGAGCCCGCTCTCTACTAACTAATACCGCCCGGGTGCACAAAGCCGCTCTGCGTCTACTCCACATCTTTTTTTTTTTTTTTTTTTTTTTGCATATTCCCGCTACACATATTAAACCTGGTTGTTTTTTGCCTGTGTAGCATTCCTTTCTCTTTTTCTGTCCACAGGTCTGTCAATCTCTGTCTCTTTTGTGTGTCTGTGCCTGTTATTGGCTGTTGGAAATTAGAATAGTGTAGCGCATAGACAAAATGAGACAAAGGCTTGCTTTGTGTTGCTTTGCTTGGGAAAGGCTTTCTTTCTTTCCTCCCTTTCTCTCATTCTCTTCTTTTCACTTGGCTCCCTTTCACTGTTGTTAAGATAAAGCTGCTGGCATTGCAGCATGTATGCTTCTATCTTCTCTTGTACATATTACACCCTGGTTGTAATTGAGAGGGTAGCCCCATTTGAAACAGAAGAGATTGCTATATAAGTGTCTTACATTGTGTGAGTTTTGCCCTTGATTTTAATCATAACATTGCAAAGTCCTTGAGAGTGTTTCCAAACACTGATTGCTTAATCCACATCTTTTAAGTAGAGCTTAGATGAACCCTCAAACTAAATCCACATCATTTTAACTGGTCCAGTAATTTTAGTCCCACTGCTGCAACGTAAGCCACAGTCTTAATGTCCTCCTACGCCTTAAACCCTGTTGCTGCTCTCTCAGCTTCTTCACTGTAATGTCTTAGAATAACAATGTTAAACCACGACAGCCTCAGCTGTGCTTCCTGTGCTTCAGAATTAGGCCTTCACCTTCAGCTTTGGTATTTTTGTTTAAACCATTATTAGACTTGTAATTTATTCACATTTACCTTCTGCTGTGATTTTATTTACTTCTTATATGGTCTGTTAGAAAATTCCTAGCTTCTTGCTTCACTCTTCTCCTCTTGGCTGCATAATTTTCTGTCTCCAGGCACTCAACAATTCACACACACCAGCTAGACTTGCCACATATTAGTACACCCTTCATTCGTTTAGCATATGTCCTGACAGTGTGCTGGATGCTGGACATAGCTTACATGCTTACATTCATCCCCCTGCTATGGCAGGCTTAGTGTTGGAACTCGGGGATAGGGCCGAAGGAATTTAGGGCACCCCAACCCCCTCATCATCTCCATATAATCACCATCACACACATTTTTATTGCATTAAATCTCAACTGATGTGTTGAGAGAGGTTTCTCTCTGTGTTTCTTCCTCATATGTAAGGAACCCAGACATCTGCAGTTTGTTGCAGAGTTTTGTGACAGTGATGTCTACACTTTGTTATCAGCCAGAAAAACACACGGAGCTCCCACAGACTACGGATTCTGTATAAAGGTATTTGCGAACGTTTCTTTACAACACACCCAGCTAAATCCACAAACACACAAGTTTCACATATTTGATTGTGCAATGTTGATGTTGAATTATATTACACATACCATCTGTGCATAGTTAGCTTTATGATATAATAACCCTAATTAAGTGTCCCATTTGTCTGCGCCTCATTGTTTAATGGGTATTATATAAAGCCATAATCAAACACAGTGTCTGGCGTCTTATCTCCCTTCATCATTTTAGTGTTATGAGAAGCCCGAAATGATCTTAGTCATGGAGATATTATAAAATGTGATTGATATCATAAAATGATTAAGAATGTGAATAGAAAATGTGTCTACGTGTGATTCGGTGTGCAGCCGAGTAAGTCATGCTCAGCTCGGGACCTCAAACTGCTGTGTGCGGATGTGGAGCAGACCAGAACCTGCTGGATCACGGCTATGCGCCTCTTCAAGGTGAAAACTCTTTTTGTCACTCTTTGGCATTCTCTTTCTTCCTTCCTCTCACCTTTTATCTACATTTCTCACAGTCATTGAGCATATCTGAAATGAGGTATTGAGTAGAATGTAGAATTTGTCCAAATCACTACCTGCCCAGTGGATCTTTCTCTACCTCCATAACATCACTCTAACATGTTTATATGTATTGTAATGTGTGCAGTTTGGGATGCAGCTGTACCAAAACTTCATCCAGCCTCATCAGAAGCAGAAAAGCTCTCCAATGGTGAGTTCATCTATCCATGGCTATGTCCTGAAATTGGTGAGCAGTTGGTTAAACTGCATGTTAATTAGGGGAAATCCAGTAATCAGAGTCACAATCCAAAGGTGTGGTCAAAACACAGTCAGAAGAAAACATAACATGATAATCCAGACTCAGAAATAAAAAAAAGTAGAGAATAAAAATAAAAAACAGAGAAACTAAAAACTAGTTGACAGATAAGACATGGGTGCCATATAGCGATGGTAGATGTGAGCAGTACAGTCTCAAATGTCTTGATTCTATTTAAATCCTTATCTCAAAGCAAAGGTTTTGAACCAGTCCAAAGAGCACACTCTCTCTGTCATCACAAATTGAACCCAGTTTCCAGTGAACGCCCCAATCAGAATTACTTATGCCCTTGCTGCTTTGAATATACTTACTCTAGCTATGTGTGTCTTAATCATGTATATATTTGAAAAAAACATGTTGGAAAACAGCATGTAGTCCTGTCCCGTCATATATGTATTACATTTGATAACGTTCTTTATAAAACAGCATGTGGATCTTCCTTGGGTTAGTCTAACTTGATAACTGTATGGGAGTAAGTTACTAGTCATTACATGACATTAGCAGAAAATTAAAGCTGATGCAATATTGGTTGGCTGAACTTGTTAGTGGTTTGTTTGACAGGTCGGTACCATTTGGTAAAACGTGTGTGTGAGAGAAAGACTTGGAATTGCGAACCCTGTTTTGGTCAAAGAGCCATGATTTATATTGATTCCTGACTGTACGAGGAACACACTATGTATGTTTGGATTATCAGCTTTGTTTATTGTTGACACTACTGGATCATGCACTTGGAAATGACATAATTTAACCATTTGAAACTTTGATTCAGTTCAAAGTAATTGATTCATTTTGCCTGAATGGTTCAAATGAATTGGCCTTACCGTCTCTCAGAGGTGTAGTCAGGAATTAACTTCACGAGGTGTTAAGGAAATATGGTAGATAAAATCACCACAGGATTTGTATAAAAAGTGATGAATGTGACACGCTCATACATTTCCTGAAGTCAGACAGTAGTAGAAGCAGTTTTCTACTATCTTCATACAATCTTACTATTATTAATATTGTTAATAAACAGGAAATAAAATACCTTTATGACAGCTAGTAATAGGGAAAACCTTATTAAACCAGATTTTTTCCTCCTTTTGCAGTAAACCTCCAGTACTTCATTGGCCATCACCTCAATATCCCTATGCTCAGACTGTAGCTAGCTGGGTAGTATTTTTTTTTTTAACAGAAATGGGAAAATACAGCTATGTTGTATGTGTTCGATTTTAACCACTTATGAATAACCATTTGGAACTGTCATAAAATACCACCTGCTTCACACCTGCCATCACTAGCGACATACAGCTTGCACATAAAATGCAAGCACAAAGGGGTAAGACAGAGTGTTTAAACAGACAAGAATAACAAGCAACAGGTATGACCAATGAACTGCCATGACAAAGAGAAACAAAACTCATACAAGGAAAGTGGAAGGCCAAAAGGGACCAAACAAGACAGCCAATATGGCAAGTGATCAGGACAGACATCGGGAAGGAGTGGTAGTAAATGTCTCAAAATAAACTGCACAAAACTGCAGCCTTATATATTATGTGTTAGAATCCATTTACGTGGAGCGTCCAGCGTTAAAGTCCATGTGAATTAAGTGTTACTATAGAAATATCGTGTTAGAATGAACGCAGTATTATAAGGCTGTGATTTGTCAGAGCTGCTGTTATAGAAATTTAATCAACACCTTTTGAACCATCAAGAATTTAGTGGTGCAGATTAATTTTCAGCATACAGAAATAAAATGAATAATCTCTCTCAGAGGTCAGAATATTCCCCTTTAAATTCAGCATGATGCAGCTCTGTGTAGCTCCAGCTGGGCTGTTTTATAGACCTTCTGGCCACTAGAGTTATACTGATGCCGTAAATAGGGGGCTGCAGTTTCATGCTCATTTCTGAGAACAATTTATTAATGTTGCCTCTAAATAAGAGTATTGTGTGTGAGTAAAGCTCCCTGAGCTATTTTTAGTGTGTTGGACATGATTGAGGAGCCAGAATGACTCCAAATATATCTCAGCATCAGCTGCTCACTGACTTTACAACTCATCGCCTCTTGCTTGTTGTTAGTGGAATGCAGCAAGTGGGTCCTAACCTGGACACACACACACACACACACACACACACACACCTCAGAAGTGCAGGAGTGTGAAAGCATTTGTGGCCAAAAGTCTAGAGTCAGAGATTTGAGTCAAGTTTGTAGCCACAGTGTTGTGAATAAATGAGAAACAACCCATCAGTATATAATGTGGGGGTGAAGTGCAGCATGTCTTATGAGAGACATAAGGCTTCTCAACACCCCCTGCTCATAGAAGTGTTCTCTGAATCTTTAGGATCCTGTTACTGTTAAATGTGAGGCCCATGGCACATAGTGATTATAGCAATTCTAGACAGGACTGACTGGAGAGCAACACTAGAATTCAATGAGCTGTTCGGAAAACAGACTCACACCTTCTTGCTTATGTTCGTAGAAATTAGGCCTGTGAGGAGAATCATCTTATTTGGATAACCATTTGGAAAGTAAATGAGTGGTTAAACTGGACACAGATTTCAATGGGGGTGAAGGCCGCATTTTTTTTTTTTTAACTTTTCTATAACTGTAGTTAATTTTTAATAATTAATAATAATGACAATAACAGTAGCAATAATAATAACAAATTGCTAACAAACCCTCACGAATTTAACTTGTTCTATTCATTCATCTTCTGTAACCATTTTATCCTGGTCAGGGTTGTGGTGGAATCCACAGCTAATCAATATTCACACCTAGTGTCATAGCCCATATAAGTGTAAACAAGCCACCTAACTGCATGTTTTTGGACAATGGGAAGAAACCAGAGAACCAGGAGGAGACCCACATGAAGACAGGGAGAACATGCGAAACTCACAGACAGTAACCTCTGCTCAGGATTAAACCAGGGACCATGGAACTGTGAGATCAATGCTACCCGCTGTGCCACTGTAACTCGTTTTACTTATTATTCAAACACAAATTTTCAGAATACTAATAAAATAAAAAAATCCATTTTTTTTCTTTAGGCCATCTCTTTTTTACTTTACTTAACTCCATTTGTGAGTAAAGTGACCCTGGCGAGCAGTGGTAAAAAGAATTGTGCATGTCTCAGTGCTCAATGCACATAGAACTGAAGTGTTCTCATATGCAACAGATTCCCTGTACACATTTGCTTCACTGTTCCATGCTTGTTTAAAAAAAAAACGGCGATAAATAAATTTACCACCATCACTGTTGGTTGTTACGACAATGACTTTGTTAACCATCACCAGGCACAGGCCTTCTAGAAATTAACTCTAGCCACTTTTTTCAAAATTACTCCTCTAGGATTTTGTGACTGAGAATTCTTTGACGGTTCCTCACTGCATACTCAGAAAGCTTGACAAAGACTCTAATTTCCCATTTCTTAGTGATTATGGGGGAATTGAGAGCTAATGAGTGTGACAGCTTAGACGTGGCTATTAAGAGTTATGTGCCCAATCATCAATCTATATAAACCCACTAATCCACACTAATAACCCAGTCTAAAAGCCTACTAATATTGGGGGTCTGAACATGAATTGCATTATTAGAACACTGGATGGCAGCATGACTCCACAAAGACAAAACAGCGTTGAACTCTTTTTTGTGTGTGTATGCAATGATCTGAGAGAATAGTAATTCTGAGTCCTAAGTTCTTCATGTGTGTTGTGTGTATGTGTGTTTTTTTCAGAGAAGCATTTCAGAGAACTCTCTCGTGGCCATGGATTTCTCAGGGCAGAGGAGCCGTGTGATTGATAATCCATCAGAGGCTCTGTCAGTGGCTGTGGAGGAAGGTCTATCATGGAGGGTGAGGCACAGATCTGCCTCTTAACATAGCAGCATTGCATTAGGTGATCTACAGCTAGTCAACCATTACAATTGAACCCTTTCCACTCAAAATCATGCTTTTTTTCATGAACTTGATTCAAGCTTAACCTATATTTTCCAGCCACCCTGCTGGCAGAATGAACGCTCCAGTGTCCTTAGCAGTGCTGCGTCTCAGTTTTTTTGAATGAGAGATGCTGTTTTTTTCCCTTGAAACTGGAGATCATGTCATGTCCTCAGATTGCTGTGTAAATTCGTGGTGATACATAATGCTGATTGAGCTTGGATATTGATTAGTTTTCATTCACTGTTTCTGTTGGAGATGTCTAAAGATATTATTTATTTGTCTCTGACAGGTTGTGCCACAGCCAGTCAGAGTGTTTTATTTAGAAGTGTGAAAATGCAGGCATATTTTATCAGGTCTTGCACTGTGAATCGAAGTGTCTGCTGACTGACATGAGGAGCTCAGTCTGGCAGGTTCTGTGATGATATAGTCCGTCTGCAACTAACATACTTAACATAGGGCTTAATATAATAATATATACTTAATATTTCACATAGGGTTAATAAGAAACTTTGTTTTTGACTACTATCTTTGGGCCATCAGGACCCACAGTAGGATCTGTGTACATAAAGGACCGTAGTAATGATAGTTGCCGTGAGGGGAGTTGTTTGTGCGTTTGGATGATAAATAACGTTCTCTTTCAGAGAAAGAGCTGCCATCGACTCAGCCATGGAAGCTGCTCCCCCTCCCAAAGCTCCCTATCCAACATAGGTCAGTCTCCCATTCTCACTCTTCTTTTTTACCTTTTATGGTCTTCACTGAACATGTTCTCTTGCTCTTTAGCAATCCACATGGCTCAGCCGTGGTTTCACAGCAAACTGTCTCGAGACGAGGCTCACAAACTGATCACCCAGCATGGCCTCATTGATGGGTACTTCTTGTTCTATTCATCTTTTTTCCATATCTGTATATTCTCTGTATCTTCTATATATCTTCTGTACATAATTTTAAATACAATGGTGTAATGTTCTATTTTGTTTGTATTCAGAGTTTTCCTCTTAAGGGACAGCCAAAGCAACCCCAAGACCTTCGTCCTGTCCCTGTGTCATGCACAGAGAATCAGACACTTTCAGATAGTCCCTGTAAGTTCTGTTCTAACTTTGGATATGTACAGACAAGCAGCTCAAATCAGATTTCTTTCTTGACAAGAAAGATTTTTTCTTTGTGCAAAATTGAGGTTGAAATCCAGCATTAAGGCAGGACACACAATGCAGTCATCTGGAAGAATATAGTCTTAGGTTAACAGTATAAACAAACATTGCACTTCAATTCTTATTACTGCTGTAATGTTTTTGTAAAACATAATCCACAGCAAAATTTAACTACCTAACTGTAGTCTGCCACACACAACTTAGCATTTACACACTATAACAGCTATAATGTAGGTATATAAGTGAATGCAGCTACAGTCTGAAAAATGAGATTTGGTAAATGTAAGCACTAGAAAGGAATCTAATTTGTACTGCAACTTACTTATTACTGTCCGTTATATTTTACTATCAGATCAGTGAAATATGTGTATTTATGGATGTGTGTGTAAGGTTGAGGATGATGGCGAGCTCTTCTACAGCCTGGATGACGGAAACACACGCTTCAGTGATCTGCTACAGCTGGTGGAGTTTTACCAGCTTAACCGTGGAGTGTTGCCCTGCAAGCTCAAACACCACTGTGCCCGAACCACCCTGTGAAACCACCCCAAAACCCCTGTCCAATCACCCTTTGACCTGTCAAATTGTTTTATGGATTCCCTCAAACCTTCTACTCCAAACCCAAAATCACCCTGCTCCAAGCCCAGACTCGTAAACCTGGTCCCCTGTCCCTCTACCAACCCTGATGTTCACCTCTGACCCCTTTGCGCTCCATCACACGACCACACACATTCACAGGGTGACTCTGGACAAATTGCCAGCGCAGCTCGTGCCTTGGACAGGAAACTCAAACAGACTCTTCCTGTCTAATTTCAAATGTTCACTCCTATGTGAGATTATGATCATAAGCTCTGGGGTGCTGCAAGATCAAACAAACTTGAGAAAGGATTTGTTAAGTGCTGATGAGTGTATGAGAGTCCACTCTGAGACTGTGTTTTATAAAAAAGGAAGGCTTAAAAGCTCTTTATGATGAAGGTTTTGGTTGATGTACTGTACAAAAGAGTAGACATTGCAGCTTGAATGAGTCGTATTTGAAGCTTTCGAATTCTGAGGCGATAGGAGAAGCTAAAGTAGCAAACTGTCAGTCAGAGCTCTGCTCTGAGGGCTGACAGCCTGTGTGTCCATATCATGTGAACAGAATAGACAGACATGGTACAGCCATAATCACATGTGCACAATAAGCTGAAACTGTTGGTTTTGCCAGCAGGAAGAGGGCCTTCGGGGGATCTGGACACCCTCCTTTGAGCTTTTGGGTAAAATGTTAAAATGTCTCCTTCTTTAACTCATGCGACAAAATAATTCAGGTATTTTATAAAAATGTGATATGTGTAGTTTGTTTGAGAGGTGAGACTTTGCTCTGTGCATGCTGTAGGCCACATTCTGTCCAAATGCAATGGGTTGTGTTAGCATGAAAAGGCAGCTGTCGATGCTGCTTCACACACTCCAAGCAGATGTACACACTTCCTTTTGGTCTTTGCTCTACCAGAATGTACATACATGGAATGTACATACACAGACACATACAGTAACACTCACCATAAACACACACAGCACCCTAGAGTGATGCTGGATCACACTATATGTGGTTTACATGCTGAACATTTAAACTCGGACAGAATGTGTGAAGTTGCTTGTTATTAATAATTGAACAAATCAAATTTTATATTAAAATGCATATTTTATGGATACTTGTTAAGATTCAGGTTCACAGTGTTTAACACCTGAAGTGGTAAGTTTCTGTTTTACAGAACATTGAAGATGACCACTACAATCATTGTCTGGCGATGTGCTGTTTCTTCAGGTTGTGAGATTTCACCCTCAAACCTTCACTTAAGTAAACAAAAGCTATTAGTGATTGCAAATCACACATGACTAACATGTTGTACTGTTAAAAAAAAAAAAAAACTTAAATAAAGAACACTTGATAAAAAGTTTTAATACTGTTAAAAAAATTAATGCATTTGAGTTAAACGCCAGGTCTTGTTAGGTCTTGATTTCTTTCTTACGAATGAAAACCATGCTTATATCTTAGGTTGCAATTCTTTTTTTTTTTTTTTTTGTAGAAAAGCAAACGACTTTTCTGTCTGTGTGTACGACTTAAGTCATGTTTTGTAAACTTTAGTATGCAAAATGCACCGACCCCGAATGATAAATTGTTTTATATTCGTGGATAAAAGAAAATGCATTTAGAAAGGTCTTGAATCACCATGGTATTTGCACTGTAGTCGAAACACTGGTAACTTTTCATTTCCAATGCTGAGGGATGACTGTGACTTTTAAATCCTTTTGGCAAGGAGTAGATTTATTCCCATGCTTCTGCTGAGAAATGCTCTGCTCTTTTGATACAGGCCCGGACAGTGTAGTGTATGTGAATTGACACTGTTTATATATGTCTCCTATAAAACTGGCTTTGTTCACCTGCCTCTACACTGTCATTATTAACACTGATTTGTAACACAGTGTGGTGGAAAGTTTTACAATACGCCTACTTTGTTAATGTATTTTTCTAGATTTAAGAGGACATCTGCTCAGCCTCATCATCCTCATCTATTTGGTTAATCCGTTATCCTTTTATTTGTTTGTGGGCCAGTTTGCTAAATTAAAGATTTAAGCAATGACACTGAATGGGTCTATGGAGAGAAATTAAGCAGTATGCAATATGTACGTACTGTATAATTATGATGGTTTTATGTAGTTGTTGATGAACATCAGAGCATTCAATATGTCTCTGACATGCAGTTGTTAGATGATGAGGAACTGACATTGTTTCAGTAGTTTATGCTATGCGGTTAGGCACTAATTGGGCAATCTACATGAAATTTAAATTTGCCAGAGCCATAATTAAAATCTACATGATTCTTGATTATGTCTCTCTCAGATCAAATCTAGCATCTAGCCACTAAACTTGTCATAACCCGTTTTCAATTTATGGACAATAATTGGGCATTAGAATATTTAATCCTTTAATTATTATTATTTTTTTACTTTTTTTTTTTTTTTTTTAACGTTTGTTAACATTTTTAATTTAAAATTTTACTTTGAGTGTTGAGGCTTTGGGATATTCAGCATGGTTTCAAACATTGCTCATTCAAAGCAAATAAAACTGCATGCTCACTAAGTGAACCATCAATAAATGCATGCACGCACACACACACACACAGTAAGTGAGACACACAATCTTTAAGCACAGTGCCACACGATGTGATGGCACCTGTAAGGAACCTGCAGAGAGACTCTACCAATAGAGAGTTATTAGGACCAACATAAAATATTCATGGCTTCCTGAATAATTAATAAATAATCAGTATGGTACAAAAATAAGAGCCAATGGTAACAACAAATACACTAAAATTCAGTTCAGTGGTAAATTGCAATCTGTCTTGCAACAAGCAAACCTATCACTGTATTGAGGTCAGTAATCAGTGCAATATCCATCCATCAATTACTAGGCAAAAAGTGAACTTAGGACAATTAGGACACACAACAAACATCCACACTTTACTATAGTATGCTATGCAATACGTAATTATGAACACATGCATTATTGAAATATGTTTACTCTCTGGTCATTTCTATACATACACTATATTACCAAAAGTATTCGGTCACCCATCCAAATGATCAGAATCAGGTGTCCTAATCACTTGGCCTGGCC
>CM075007.1:18599967-18643348 GCA_037576675.1 Pangasius sanitwongsei | reverse complement strand
CACACATATATATATATATATATATATATATATATATATATATATATATATATATATATATATATATATATAATATACACATAACAAGGCAGCTCTAGTGAAAGTACTGACTGACTGACACTCTGCTGTTACAGCATGCATGAGAGGGAATCACTTAGGACATCAGTAGGTGGTAGTATAAACCTAAACTGTGGATAAGTAATCCATCAATAAACTGAGAGGAGAGACATCTAGTCTCTCACAAATAATCTGTTAACTGGACAATTGAAAATCTCTCAGTTCTGCTGTAATCAGAGGTATATACAGTATATATACAATATAGAACAATCCTGGAAGTAACTGCAGTATACTTCAGTAATAATAGTGGATATTGAAAAAATTAAGCCTAGGGGATAAAGTGTCCAGAGAAACAGGACATTTCTGACAAAAGTCGTTCATCAACAGTGCAAGCAATCTGCTTCTGAAGCTGTAGGAGGTGAAACTAGTTCATATTCATATTCATGAGTTCAGAATTATCAGCACCTTCATGAAAGTGAGCAAAAGCTAATAAATAAAAAGAATTATACATGCAATAGGTTGATATTTTAAACTCAAACATACATTGGGCATTGTGTACAGGATCTTCAACCACTTCTACATGCAGGATAATTTGAAATCATTTGCATTCTTATGTTTGTGCAAGTGGACAATTTTTCTAGGAGGAAATATTTGATTGCAAAAAAAAAAAATAAAAAAAAAAAATACAAACAAACAAACAAACAAAAAAAAACTTTTTGTGCTGCTATTGCTTTCGGGAAACTCAGTCTAGAATGACTAAGAAATATTTGGAAATAACTTTCCAAAAATAATATTTATGTAGCAAGTATAATTAGATAAATGTTCTCTATCTCTTCCAGTAATGCAACCGATCCTGAATCACAGGCCATGGGAAAGCTGTCACTGTCTTTTAGTCACACTACAATGAACAGGCACAAACTGCAGTACTCTTTACATGTGAGTTTCTGAGGAACTGGTATGATGCAAACCATGATACACTTTCATGCCTGTCTGCTTCAGATAAAATTTGGTAAATCAACTCAACATCTGAGTGGAGAACTAGTCTAATTTTTAAGACTGGCCATGAAATATAAGGTAAGTCTATACCAACCTCTTGCTGCACATGTGGCAGAAACCCTGACAGTGCTACTCAGTTTTCTTTCCCCCAAATTCACTATCTATCCTCAGAAAACCGCCTGGCTGATGGGTGGTCTGACATGCTGACGGGTGAGCGGGTAGGTGAGTGGGCAAGAGACCTGAGTAGAGGAGCACTCATAGTGAGATTATAAGAGGTGGTTTGGACATTGAGGACATGAAGTGGAGACAGCTTGGAGAAGAGATAGGTTGCTCTTCCAGGTGATCAAACAATAGGATGAGAAAGAGAAGAGTGTTAGTGGAGGCACAGGTGAAGAGGCTGAGAAATATTCAGATAGAGAATAGAGAAAGAGAGAGAGAAAAAAAAAAACAAGACGTGAAAGTAAAACAAGCAGAAGGTTTGTGACAGCGGCATACTGTGCAAAAACCATGAAAAGACTTTTTTTTTTAATGATTTACTTTTCTTTCTTTCTCTTTGCCTGGCCTTCATGCAAAATCAGCTGTGAATATCGAAATTAAGAAAATATTTGTGACTGTATCCTTTCATGATTAATTATTATCTTGCAAAATCCCAAATAGTTATAATAGGAACACACAGCATTAATGTGAACATTCATAAGCAATTCCATCATGTGATTATTAATTATGTAGACAAGTTAAGGATATGTGAAAGGGAAAATTAATAATGACTTGCTCCGTTGATGAAGAAATAATTAATTTATACAATTAAAAATAAAGATGAAGAGTTGAGGATATTTGTATTAGAATTTTCTAAAGCCTGGTGATGCAAATACTATATACAAGAAATGCTATCGTTTGTACATGTAGATGAATTTCACATATATTCTAACAAAACAATGGAATATATTAATCTGTAATTAATTACGCCCATTGGTTTAGACACATTACGGGTTTAAACAAGCAGCCCACTCACACCCCATGTGTGCTTAAGGTCCATTTACATGTGTGCGTGTGTATGGGTGTGTGTGTGTGAGAGAGTGTGTGTGTAGCAGAGGAAAGCAGATGGAAGAGAGAGAGGAAATGGTTCATTTCTCTGAGCACTCAGGAGTGGAAGTGGAGCAGCATATGTTGGGATTTGAATAGTCAATCGATGAATAACCCAAAGCACTGTTTCTTTTTTTCTGCTCCCTCTTTCTCGTCTTTCTGGACAGGCTAGCGGAACAGCAGCGCTGTGCTGGGAGAGTTGGCCATCCCTAAAGTGCTAGGCTGTAGTCAAAAATATTTACAGCGCCAGGAGGTATTTAGAGAAATATTCAAAAAATTCAATACTGGGCTGACCTCTCACTGGGCATTCACTGCTTCTCACTTTCTCCATCTCTTTCTTTCACCATCTCTCTCTCTCTCTCTCTCTCTCCCTCACTCTCTCTCTCTCTCTCTCTCTCTCTAGTTCAATCTTCCCATCTCCATCAGAAAAAAAGAAGTAATTCTATGCATTTCTGTAGACAAGGCTAAATCTGTGGTTAAATGAAGGTCCATTCTAATGGAAAACCTATTACATTTCTTATACCTATTTCATTTTCAGACAGCATTGCTTAAGTGACATTGTCCATTTTTTCTTTTCAGTTATTTAGGATACCTTTCAGTTATTTTCTGTCATATATTGCATACAGTTTCATTACTTTAGTACAGCTCTTATAATTCTTTATGTGCATTCTTTTATTCTTGCTCAGCAAAAGGGTGCAATATGTCAGGGTTGTTCGGTATTCACTGCATGCTTAAAAAGACTTGCATTAAATATTAAGCACATTTGTGCAAATTCATCTTTATGTTTATTTATCTGTTGTAAGTTAAATGAAGCAATGTTTTCTCCATTATTCTATTTCATTATGACCATCAGTGCAAGCAGATTAGGACTAAACATGATTTACAAATTATATAGATATTTGTTTTCATGTATGGCTATTTCATTTGTCTCTGATTTACTGTTTGTCTTGAGCTTGCCTTGTTTCACTTCAACATATCAGTGGAACGCTAGAGGGCAGGCCAGAATCAGCCAGAAAATCCAATTCAGTTGAAGCCTTCTCGGTCCTGAACTTAGGCCACAAACCTAAGTTAAAGTTCATGCAAATATACACCATACAGTCAGTGACACGTTCTACACTTCATTAATGAAGAATATGTTCAAAGTACTAGCAGGTAGTGATGAATAATTGTTAATGATTTTAAAAGATATATATGTGATATTAATATATCTATTATTATATATCTAATATATAATATATCTATTATATATATATATATAAATATAATATATGACTATATCTGTGTGTGTGTGTGTGTGTGTGTGTGCACAGCTCAGCATGTTTGAGAGGCATTTTTATCCTCACAAACTGCCATAGAAGAACATGTGTCAGGACACATTTCACACACTTTTACATGCTCACAAAGACGTGAATGGTCTCACACGCGCACACACACACACACACACACACAGAGCTTGAAATCATATAACAAATTAACACTCCAACAATTGTTTTAAATATAAATGAAAAAATGTACAGATAAATAGGTTAATAATAATAATAATAATAATAATAATAATAATAATAATAATGTAAACAGTATAAATCTATACATCTATTAAAATATAAAGCATAAATCTATTACATTTTAATTCTTTCATAATATCACAATGATAGCAAAATACAGCAACAAAAATGCCATTTTAATTGATATTTGAAAGAGCTGAATATATAAAGAAAATATTACATTATAAAGAATTACTGCTGTACACTTGTATATTATACAGTGAAGGTGTTGGCATATTTAACCCATGCCAATGCCTCAATTATTTTGCCTCAATTGGCTTGTATTTCATTTAGTTTAAAGAGCAAAAATGCCTTTTGTCATGTAGCAGGTTTGTCAGTCCTGCAAAAGAGGAATGTCTGAATATGAAGCACATCTGGAGATAATCCAAGATTTTTTGTTTTTAGAAATTATTCTTTGTTAGCAGGGAGAGCTTAAGTATATTGTATTTTCTGTATACTTGCCAAAGGCCCCAACAGTTTCCTTCTTACTCTAACTTGTCCCTATGAGGTATTAGGCTTTATCTTAGTTATTACTATTATTCTGCATTTTACTTCTTCTCCAAAACATGACAACTACCAGGACAACAATGCTAATATATTCGGTGGAAGCCGAGGGATAGGGAAGGATTGTGAAGTGTGCAGCCAAGTGAAACATGAAAGGTTCCAGACAGGATGTGACATGGTGTCGTTCAGCTTTGCACAGATAAAAAGCCCTATCCTCACCAAACCCCCTGCAAGTCTTTTCTCCCCTATGCAGACATCAATCCTCAGCAGCATCCAAACCACTCACTATTAAACTATTTGCTTTCTGAGTGTTTATACAGAGTTGAAAACAAGGCTGACAGCTTATCTGCACATGCAGAGACTGCAACTACTGAGCAGCCACTTATTACTCTACACAACCCTCATTAAGGCTTCCTGTTTTTATCTCTTTATGATTTCTCTATATTTTCTCTTTCCCTTCTCCTCTCTTGCTCTCAAACTCTCTTTCTCTTTCCTCTCCTGGGCTGGCAGCAGAATGTCCTTCATTCAGTTGATTTATGGCTCAGGTCTCTGACTTGTTAGATCAATCCGCAATAACACAATATGGGCCTGTCCCCAATGTCAGCACCAACAGTCGGTTTGGCTGATGCTTAATTCTTCCTGTCTGCTGTTATCTATATCTATTTTTAAAGCACAAATAGAATTTATGCTTAAAAAGAGGTCTTGCTTTTACTGAGAGCATTTAGCAAACACTTGCTACTGTGTTTGTTTACACTGCACTTGGCTTTCGTGTGTGGGTTGAATCAAGGCTAACCCCAAGCACATCTTGGCTCCTCAGGCTTGTATAGCTAACTCTCTCACTTTGCTCCTTCTTACAGGACCAGTTAATTGAATCTGAGTCCAATTCGTCTGTCCAGATGCTCCTCTGAGCAAGAGCACAAAAGTACCAGAGCAGGTGTAGCTGCATTAATGCTTCTTTTCCATTAAAGATCTGTTCAGAAGTGGATGTTTTGGCTTCGTAAACATTCTGCTTTTTTTTTCCACCTCTGGATATTATTCTGATTTCTGCAGAATTCAAAAGATTTGTTTCTGACCTTGGTACATATCAGCCTATTGATACATCTAAGAGAGGTCCAGCCTACTGTGTGTGCATGTTCCTCTGGCCAGAGAGAGAGAAAAGGAAGGAAAGAGAAAAAGAGAGAGAAAGAGAAAGAGAGAGAGAGAGAGAGAGAGAGAGAGAGGGAGGGAGGGTGTGAGCGAGAGATCTGTGGGTTTCTTCTCTGATGTGGACACAGGCAGAATGGCCATGACCCCTGCGGCCTGCAGCTTTTAGACAGCAGGGTGAGTATGTCCCCCCCTTGCTGTATACAGCAACACAAAGCATGTTTGGCCTGACTACTGTGCTGTGTTCGGCTACAGATATGCTGCATTCATGGCTTTTCGCACAGGGCTAATGGCCAGGCTGTGTGCTGCCTCTGAAATGAGCTTTGTAATTACTGCCCTTAGACACTACAGCGGACGCAACAGAGCCGCTTTATGGAGCCGCACCGTGTTTTTCTGTCAATAAGGATTGATGTGTGCAACGTGTGAAAGACCTGTTGTCACTTTCATTACCTGAGCAATTTCTGTGTAATTCATTACTGAAAAGAAGTCTCTTAGGTTTGTACATGAGATTGAACATTTCATTCAGCACCAGCAATGTGAGTTGTTAAATTGAAATCTAAAGTGAATTTGAAAAGGATACAAGTGTGAAGTGATTCAAGACTGTCCATAAACAAGTATTGTGTTAAAATCTTTCATTGGATTTCTTAAGGAAGTGTTTTTTTTGTGAGCACAGAGTGCACTGTAATGCCTTTTTTCTTGTCCTTAACAATGCAACAGCTAATACTTTTGGGTTTTGCTTTAAATACATATGATGCTCATGACATGGCTGCTTTACTTATTGTCAGAATAGGATGCATGCTTGACTGTTGAACTGACTGTTAAGCTTTAGAAATAGGGAATTTACACCTTCCACCCTCACAGGTCCAACCAGAGAAAGGCGAATGCTGCTGGTGTGAAAAGACCTAAAATACTAATTTGTTACACTTTATTTCAGCCACAGCTTCCATTTATACAGATTATGGGTATTTTAAGTGAACAGGCCAATTGAATTTTAACCCCAATCTCAACAATGACAGTCTGCAGATTTATATGATATGTATTAGTGCATAAATCATCAAGGTAAACTTCATCCTCAGGTTTTATGGTGCTATTAGATGAATTCTGCTGAGACAAATGCACACACATACAATCAGTGCAGTGAGTGATCCATGACATTGCAGGCTGGGGGTCATACAACATACTCATTTAACATGTGGCAAAAGTAAGAAGTTTTGCTAAATTGTCAAATATCGAGCCAGACAAGATCAAAATGGCCTTCATCAATATCAGCGTCCGACTTCTCTTTCTGCACAGCGATAAACTCTGACCCTGCAACCACTCACTCAGTCCTGAGACGATTCGTCAACCAAGCATGCGACAGAAAGAGAGCAGAGCAAAGACTGTGTGTGTGTGTGTATGTGTGTGTGTGTGTGTGTGGGTGTCTGCATGCTCTATACACACATGTGTGCTCACATTATGAAAACCTGATGTAATTGTGTTCAAATCAACAAATCTTTCTTTCTATCTTTCTTTTGTAAGATCATATGCACTGTGACTAAGCCTCTTTTCTGCGTTTACTTCTGTCTGGCTCCTGATTCTTAAGACAGTCCAGACACAGCGTTTTATTCTGAAATGATTTGTCTCTTATGTTTTCTTCTCAGAGATTTATACATTGTTCCCAGATCCTCTGTTAGCAGGATTAGGCTTAAAGAATATAATCTTGCTGCAGATTAGTTTTATTTGTAATACCTCATTTTAGGTAAGATTAAATGCACTGATTGTAACAGTGTATGTATACAAGTAGCAAAAATACACTAATATATAAATAAAACATCGAAATTTCGATTTGTGAAAAGAACATTTACTCTATTCTCATACTCCTGCATATCCTAACCATAGCCCTCAATCCTTTCCCAATATAGCAGAGCAACAGCAATCAAACACTGAAAAGCTTATTTGGATTTAAATAAGCTCATTCTTACACATAAATCTAATGTCCCCCAATTAGTGCTAAAGCAAATATGCTTTACCCTTCAGCACAAGCTCTACAACTGACTCATTTTGACTTATCTTTGATCCCTCCAATTGAAGGGGAGTTGGTGTAAGCAGGATCATGAAGCAATATCAGGGTCAGAAAGTTTAACCCTTAAATGACTGGGTGTTTTGCAACTTTTCATACTTTGGTTATGGACTTTCAGTATTTGTAGATTCTTCAGAAGGGGGCCTCAAAAGCAAGTGACCAAGTAACCAGGATATCCATTTAGGTTTTAATGCCGGCTAGAGAGTGAAAGAGTAGACAGAAGAACAGAAACAAGGGTAACATTCAGTTTACTCACAAATAGGATCACAAATAAACATATATTAATACTTAACAAATGCTTTTATAATGATGAATTAATATATGAATAAGTGTGATAATTAAGTACTGATATCGTTTTGAGCCATACTGTGATTAATACCACAATGAGCCATATGAAGCAATACCATGGTTTATTAATTGCCATGTTTGCAGTTGTTTGACTGAAAAACTGGACATACATAGCAAGCCAATATTTTCATCAGGAGACCAGCGTTTTGTAAGTTATCAACATTTAGTAACATGCTGTAATTTAATTTATGTGGATTTATTTCTGTCACAGATTGAATAGCTGAAATAAAATTTCATAACCTTTATACAAATGTCAAATAATACGTGTTAAATTATTTTGTTGAATGTTAGTTAGGCAAATCTTAATGTAAAGCGTTACCTAATTATTTATGACATGCAATTTTTAATTCAAAACCAGCAGCACTAAGACGTTGCTTTGAGACTTGTTTAATATCAAACCACTTTATTGGTGTGATGTTATAAAAATGGGTGTGGTCAAAGGTGAATCCATTCAAGCATTCAGTAAAAACTATGACATATGCTAATAAGAGTAGCAATTCAGCTCCAACAAAGAGTTCTGAATAGATTTTTTGAACCCTGTGTATAAAAATGTTTCATATCAAATGTGGACATTTTAATAATATGTATATTTAATTTTTATTTTTAATATAATTCTGTGTTAGGGTTTAGTTTGAATTAGAAAACAAAAATAACATGTGGTCTCAAATTACCTACACTTTCATTATAGCCTATAATTTGGGTTAAACCTATATGGTTTTCAAACAGACCCTTTGTGTAAATGATCTTTATTACAATTGCAAGTCACAATATTCACTGACAGAATGAGTTAACAAGATGTCAGTACTTAACAATCACCATTATTACAGGCTAGTCATATACGTCTCAGAGTCTGTTAATGTATACACTTCATTACATCCTAATGGGCTAATGATTAGTGCATGTATCAATTCATCACTATGAAAACATTATTTAAGTATTAATGTAGGCTTATTTGTGGACATTATAGAAAAGCATTATCAAAACAAGTAGAGAGGAGTGGAGTGGGATAGAGATGAATGGAGGAGAAAGAGGAAGGAGTAAAGGAATGGAGTGGAAAGAAGAGTGCGAAGAAGTAAAGTGGAGAAGGTATAGCTGAGAGAAGCAGATGGTTGAGAGGAGCAATGAGGAGAGGAGAGGAGAGGAGAGGAAAAAGGAATAGAATGAAGAAACAAGTACAGAGGATAGGGAAGATAGAGGGCAGAAATAGAGATAGAAGTGGAGAAAGAAAGAGTACAGTGGAGTAGAGGGAAGATGAGAAAGGAAGAGAGGAGTGAAGAGGAAAGAAAAAGAGGGGAGGTGTAGAAATGAAAAGCGTCAGAGAAAAGAAAGAAACAGGAGAAGAGAAGATTTCAGTAGAGTAGAGAGTGGTAGAGGGGAGAGAAGTTAAGACAAGAGAAGAGGGGAAAAGAGTTGAGACAGGAGTAGAGAGGAGAAAAATAGATCACATACGTAAGAAGAGGAAAAGGCTCAAAGAAAAAAAAGTCGAGAGGAGAGGACTGAAGAGGAGAGGTTTAACAGCACTTAGAAAAAAAATTTTAGGAAAAAAAAGTTAAACACAGAACCCCCCTTACGCTGTCCCTGTGCACCCATATAGGTTCTGCGTAGAACCCTACAACTAAGTGTTGTACCAGAAAGGGTTTTAAAGTATAGACCTTTTAGAAAGCTAAGAACCCTTAATTATCCAAAGAACCACAAAGAAATCTTTGAGGATTTCTAAGAATTGAGAGTGTAGATGAGTAGAGCGGACTGACAAGGAAACAAATATGGAGTTGTGGAGAGGATGGGGTAGATAGAAAAGAATTAAGGATGAGAGGAGCAGAGGGAAGAGATGAGGAGAACAGTAGCAAGGAGATGAGAAAATAGAGGTTATGAGAAGAGATGAGTAGAGAGGATCAGAGAGGAGAGACGAGGGAGAGAGAGAGGAGGAGATATCACTCTTGAACTGGACATAAGGCCACATCAGGCCACATCACAATGTGGATTTGTATCACCATGCTTTCACACAACTGTGGGAATAATGGGAATGGAAAATTGGAACTGTGTATGTTTTGTGGGTTATGCATGAGAGCGTGTATTCTTATGCAGTGACTGGATTTATTATATTCATTTAATAATCTTATAATTACTTCTCCATTGAGAAGTATTTTGAAAATTGAAATGTTAAAATCCAGTAAATCCAATCAAATTATTATTATTATAATTAGTAGTAGTAGTAATAGTAGTAGTAGTAGGTGTATACCTTTTAAAACCTGTATTTTTTTTTGTTCTTTGTAATATGTTATTGTAAACCCCCTCAACCATACTCATGCCAGTGAAATTACGTTCTGTAGTGTATTTGAAGCTGGTAGTAGCGGGCCTCTTGATGCGTTTGCTCTCCTAACTTTGACACACTTTGGGGTAAATATCCTGTTTTGCTGAACACTGAAGTGAGTTGTTATTGGAAGCTTCACACAATGAAGCAGCAAAGTGAAGCACTACTTGAGACAAGGATAGCGTTTCAAAGCTATCGACAGAAAACCATTTACCTCCCAAGAGCTTACAGCCTCTTCAGGGGCTTCACTGTTATCCTAAATGCCACAGAGAATCAATTCAGAACAACAAGAGTATGTTTTTGTTTTTTTGCTGATCTGTTGCAAGATTTTTCATTAATTTACATCACTCCAAACACAGTAAGTGTAGTAGAGGAACCACAATGAGTTATAAGAGCTACTGACACACACTCTCTCTCTCTTTCTCTCTCTCTCTCTCTCTCTCTCTCTCTCTCTGTGTGTGTGTGTGTGTGTGTGCGCGTGTATTTGGCTTTAGGGCTTTAGTCTTGGTCCAGCAGTATTGAGTTCCTCAGAGAAAACAACTTTTGATGCATTGAAAAGGAACATGACGGATAGTGTTAATGCTCTACTTCCTATTTAAACGTTTCACTTGCACTTCTAAATATTCAGCTACACTGTTTGCATGCATTCAAGTCAAGTCAAGTCAAGTGGAGTTTATTGTCATTCAACCATATACAGCCAGTTAGTACATAGTGAAACGAAACAACGTTTCTCCAGGACCAAGGTGCTACATAAGACAAACACAGAACAACACAGAACTACAAGGGACTACATAAATTTACATAAGTGCACAAGTGCAAACATGTGCAGACAGCACAAGACAGTACATTGACTACTGGGATAGACAATGGGCACAGTGAGTCCCAGTGCAGCGCCGACCAATACACAGTTCTATTAGAAAGTGAATCCAGTGACAAAAGTGCAAGGAGTACAATATAAACTGCTGAAATAGTGTAAACATAAGAAATAGTAATGTGTATTCGGCACAAGTGAGGTTATACAGTATCAAAATGGATGGTAAAATGTTCTTGAGTCTATTACTTATAAGATGCGGAGCACTGAATTTATTTAAGTAGACTCTTGTTTTAATTAGTTCTGTATTGGATCTAGATGACACTACTTATCAAGATACTAAATGACTGAAATCTTGCTCTATTCAGAAGTCCCGGCAAACTACACATCACTTATGCCAAAATATAACGCTCAAAATATCAAACTTTTTAGCTGGTAAGAGGTTTTTTCGTTTCCTTTCTTTTTTTCTCAATCTGGCTGTTCTCATTATATACGTCTAAGCACATCCTTGACACAGAGGGATTTCAAGATAGGAGACATAAAAATTCAAAGAGCAGAAGCCAAAGTGATAGAAATTCAGCACCATGCAGACAACTGAATAATAACATTAATGAAATTTTTACATTGACTAAAAGTCAGAGTTCGTCCTTCATTAATTTTAAAGTCACTCTCTCAGACTTGGAAATGTGTTCGGACAGGTGGCTCTTTTCTCCATCTCGGCATGGCCTCGTGGAGAAACCTGCTACCCCACAGACATTCTCTTCGTGCCACTCATCATTTTCAAACATGACAGCTATGGCTAACCTTTCAGCTTGAGACCCACTTTACTTTTTGGTCCTCTACGTCACCACAATTTTCTATAGCACCCTTTTAATTCTGCATTTTATGTGTGCTGATGTGCCCCTTGCATGCAGCTACCTATAAAACTTAGGTTTTACTAGTTCTCACTTAGGCTGTAACTGACATTGTTTAATTGGAGTTTCTGTGGAAAGAAAAGAGGTGTGTTTGAATGATGTGATCTCAGACCCTGTGCTGTGTGGGAGGCTCCTCCAAAACCCTCCATGATGGAAACATACTGAGGTGAGGAGGTTAATGCAGCAAATGCTTTGTGATTCTGCTGCTGAAGGCGTTGACGGGCCATAGACAGATGTATTTATGGCCTTTGGTGTAGACTTTCATAATGTTCAAGGAAATGACTGAGCATAATGTTTAACAGTGTTGAACTGACTTTTTTGAACTTACTACGTTCATCGAAGCACAAGTGTTTCACTCAACCTGAGCATTTCATAATGGATATAAATAGGTCACATTTGTTTGGCTGGTCTTAAGAACCTTATTATAGTATTGATTTATATACAGTACAGAATCTAATGCATTAAAAAGGTAAACTGACAAACTAAGATTTGATAGAGAGAACCAAACTAAATTTAACAAAGTGAGATATGGCTTGTAATGGCTATAATGACAACATAAAACAACTATTCAATTCAACTCAATTCATTCATCTACAGAAATTATTTTATCCTGGTTAGAGTTGCAATGGATCCAGAGCCTATTCCCGGAACACTGCATGAAGCGGAAGTACACCCTGAGTGGGATGCTAGTCCATTGCAGGGCACCATGCACACACACACACACACACACACACACACACTCACACACACACACACACACACACACACACATGTTCATACCTAGAGCCAATTTAGAGTAGGCAATCCACCTACTGGCATGTTTTTTTGGAGCTCTGAGGAAACCCACACAGCTACCTGCTGCACCACCATGACTCCCTTCAATTCAATTCAACTTTATTGTCATTATAAGTTTTTTTTAAAGATGTGAAGAGCTATACATTAAATTACAGGTTGTCTTAATTTGATTTACCCATGACAGCATCTGAGAAAAGATTTCTCTAATATTACTACCTCATTTATATCATCCTCCCAGAAGATATAAACGTGTGACCAGTGGGGTAACACATGGCACATTGTAAATACATACTTGGCTGTTGATGATACTAACTATAGCATATTGCCATAATTTTAAAAATATAAATAAAAAATACTATTATTTTGCGCATTAGTAAAATTAAATGGGGTGATTTCTTTTTTCTTTTATTACCTTAGATTATTACTTTTTAAATTTACAACAAATTGAAAAGTTACTGTATGAGGTTACTGTATGATTTAATATAATTTTTTAATACTTCTAATTAATCAACTGATAAAATATTTGACAGCTTTTGACTCAGTTGTTTCCCACAGGCCACTCAATAAAAACTATAACACTTTTCCAAAACAAATGTTGAAAGAACATGCAGTTTTTCCCACGGGACTGTCAAATAACCAAAAGTCATGTACTCAGATAGCTGGGATTAAATGGGAGTGTACTGATATCTGATTAATTCCAGGAGACATGAGAATAAATAAAGCATATAATGCTCCATATTGTCTAAGCAACACCATATTATAAGGGTTTCAGCTGTCGGACAGGATTTGGCAAAAGAAAAAAAATAATAAATTGGATAGGTAGGTAGGTAAATAAACAAGATTTTTATTACATATAAAGAATGGCAGCAACACTACAGACTAAAGATAATATCTAAATCACTTAAATCCAAAATCATGCTTTCAGTTGATAAAATTGCAGTATCAACTGTTATTATTGATATCAAGAGCTCTTTAATCTCAGTCTCTGTCTGTCTCTGTCCTTTTCTAGCACACCAGGCCATTATCCCAACAGACACTTCTTTTTCTGATCAAGAGTCGCACGACTGCCTGCCTCCAAAGCCTTCTGCAATTATTCTGTCTTTCTTCTGAGGGTCTCACTCCTTCTTTCTCTGTCACTCCTCTATAAGGGCTAGAGCTCATCCCTGCCCATCTTGTGTTTAAGTAGCTTAGTCTCTCCTCTGCGTTGCTGATTTCCTTGTAGGCCGAGCGTCCTTTAGATGTGATCACCTTCCTCTGACGCCCCCGGGATTAACCAGGCCAGGCCGCCGCTCTCACCAAGTCTCGCCTCTACCTTTGTAGTCAATAAAAGACTAACTAGAAAAGAATGAGAGGATAGGGGAATCAATCTAGTGGAAGCCACCCCACTGTTTTCTCATCATTTCTGGTGTCGTGTGTCATCTCTGACTGTAACTTGGAAAAAAGCAAAGCTCAGTAAGGGGGATAGTGTTTTTTTTTTCCTGCTGTCTCCTCTCCTTCTGTTATCCAGGTTTAAGGAAAGATGGGATATAGAGGGGATATAGAAGATTTTGATTCAGGGATTGTGGGGATAAGTAGTGTTTTATGCTGTGTACATTCACACGGGAGGGGTGACTATTATGTGCGTTTGAGTACTCATAACACTTTAAGAGCCAGAGATACGGAGAGATGTGTTCTGCTGGGATCGGCTGTCACATGAATGTGTGTATAGCTGCTTAGTAACACAGCCAGCTGGATTAGATGAGGGTTTTTATTTTTTTTGTGAGAGGATGGAAGTTGTGCTGATTGGCAGTATGTGGACCAGACCCACTCAGCAGTATCGTATTGTGATCAATAATTACTTGTAGTGCTGACACTCTAAAGACTTCTGTAGTGAACCAGTCACACGCCATGCCATCAGCTATCTAGTTTAATATGAGGACACTCAATATGTTCTCTGAGGACAAGCTCATGCCAATTTATTGGCCAAATCATGAATGTTTTAAGATATTTATTATTGACCAAAGCTCTGTAGGCCTTTATATTTGCAATTAAGTATAACAACTTTAATAATTTTACTAAGCATTCGCCTTGGTGGCGCAGTGGGCAGCATTGCTATAGCTTCAAACCTGAGCTTAGGTTACTGTCTGTGTGGGCTTCTTCTGGTTTCCTTCCAAAAACATGCTGATAGGTGGATTTTGCATCTAAGGGTGTGAATGTGTGTGTGTGCATGGTGCCCTGATATGGACTGGCATCCCAACCAGAATGTATTCCCAACTGACTCCCATTTTCCCCCAAACAGGCTCCAGATTTACCACAACCCTGAACATGATAAAGCAGTTACTGAATGTGTGACTGAACTTTGCTAACCATGCACCATCAGTGTGAGTAATTGAATCAGAATGGCTCTGTTTTGATGTAAGAGGAAGACCTAGGTTCTCTTAAAGCAAACCTACTCAGATGTAATATTCAGTAAAAGTTGTAAATGTGAGGACCAGAAATGTGACATCGCTACTGAGTTGCAATTTATTTAAATCATCCATGTATGCAAAATGTGACTCACACGGACAATCAGTTGTGTCATATATGTAGACGCGAAACACGTGCATGTATAAGCGTGCATGAACATTTGTATATATGTGGCTATTTATGGCAGATTTGTAAAAAATAAATAAATAAAACATATTGTAAGACTTATTAATTCAGAGGTCAACTAGAGATTGATCTGGGCATTTCCTAAATATGCTCACTGTGTGTGTGTGTATGTGTGTGTGTGTGTGTGTGTGTGTCTGCCACTTTCTGTCCCTCTGTATGTTTTTGTACACTCGCATGCTGATGAGATGAGCCCTGTCATAGCTGGCTGCCTCTCTGTGGGTTTGTTTCCCAGATCCTTTAAAGCTTTCACACGACACAACCATAAACAGTTTTGACGGGTTTGAGAGACTTGATCACAGCAGAGGGGAAAAAAGAGAGATGTCCAAAACAAAGACAGAAATTTGGTTGACAGTTACAGTTCAGTTGAATATGTATTGTTCTTAAACATGGCAAGTGGGGGAGTGCATATTTGTTTCATGAGTCTCTCTCTCTCTCTCTCTCTCTCTCACTCTCCCATCTATCTCTGTTTGCTGAAGATTATATTTTCTTTGTTTTCTTCTTCTCCCAGACCTCTTAAATGGTCCAGACAGAACATCAGGCACAAATAACATCAGACACTACTCTAGTTTTAATATCTCAGGCAAATGACACTCTTTTAAAATTGGCCCTTGAAACTATAAAGCTATGCAATAAATATTGTTCCTTTTAAAGCCTGTTTTTGAATGGGAGATTTTCTTCCTCTTGGTTGCTCCTCAGACCTCATGCTTTGAAAGAGGGATGTGAGATAAAGTCTGTCGTGAAATGACTACAACAGACAGCTCTCTTAGGGCCCAATGGATTCCCATTGTATTATTTTCACACCCTCGCTTGCTGTTTTCCTTTTTTCTTTCTTTATTTAAGTTTGATTCAGAGTGCCACTGCCATAAGATGAAGACACAACGTAAATGTGCAGCATGAAAAGATGAAAGTTTACAGGCTGGTCATTCATCCGAAAGAGAGAGGGCAAAAAAAGATGGGGTGGGTGGTCCCTCATTCTAAGAAATTCTCACTCTGAGTATGATGTGAGGGTGTTCTTCATGTTTCATCCAAGAACAGATCTAAAAGCCTGCTTTATTGCTGTTCTTTCTTTGGTATTACTCTTGCGCACATTTTGATAGCACCCCTTGTCATCACAATGTGAATGTGTGCATAAAAACATGAATGAGGCATTATTTCAGACTCAATTGGCATTAAAGTATGCTTTTATTCTTCCCTTTTTTCCTCTGTACGAGCGACTGATCCCCATTGTGCGGGCACTGGTGTGCATAACTCTAATGTAAGACTATTCTATATCAGGGGATAAAGCTGTCTATTTGGGTGATTGACACAAACCCACATTAAGAGGTGGCTTTGAAAATTAGTCCGTGGAGACCTGGCGAAGGTGTGCGGGAAAAGGAGAGTCGTCTCCAAGAGGAGCCGTGCCTTTTTAACCCCACTCATTGGTATTCTGCGTTGCGAGTGGAGAGCTGCTCTCTAAATGGCTGAGGCATGCGGCTCGCCGAGCCCCTCGACACACACACGCAGCCGGAGCCCGTGGAGAGCCGCCAACAATATGCAGCCCAGAATACAGAAATCAAAATGGGCCCAATTAATAATCACATAGTTAGTTCATATTTTATACACCACACAGACCCTGTGCTGAAACAAGTTCATCTGAGCTCTCTCTCTCTCTCTCTCTTCTGTCTTTCTTCTCTTTTCTCTCTCTCTCTACCTCTTTCTCTCTTTTCTGTCTCTCTTTCTTTCTCTCTCTCTCTCTCTCTCTCTCCTTTTCTCTTCTCACATCCTTTTTTCTCACTCACCTTAACATTTTGAACTGGTGTTTTTCTGTGCTCTCCTCACAGGCAAGATGCAGCAGCTGTAATGATGTGCTTGGACATTCTCTTTCTGCCTCTGCTTTTGGAAATGGTCAGCCAATTGTGTGGAAGTACAGAAAAGAGAAAACCCACCAAGGAATGGGCATGAAATTTCGATGATTTTCATGCATGCATATTCAAGTTTAGAAAATGCATTTTTGTTTCACCTATAGAAGAGGCATTTGCTGAGGTCTTGATTAAAATAAGAACGAAATATTAAGTGCTTCTTCTATGCATCATTATTTCAGACACACACACACAAACACACCATTCTGCCCACGTTTTAGCTGGCCTTGACCTCGTTACCTCAGCCTCGTCTAAGCGTAAAGCTTTTTCGAAATGCAGCAGCAAGCATTTTGACATATTCATTTAATTACTCTGAATAGCACACAGTAAATGCTTATATTATTATGAATCTAGTTAAATTTACTCATCATGTCACAAAAAGCACATGCTTTATCAAGTCAGATTTGAAATTAAGTGATAATGTATGTAATTCCTTATAATTAATGCTGTTTTAAAAAATGAAAACTTGTATGTTTATATGCATATTACTAATATTTTTTCTTTATTGTTTCATCAAACAAAAGCTTCCTGTAACGTGTGCACGTGTGCTACGTATGTGTGTTCAAGCATGCATGAGTGTGCGTTTATGTGTGTGTGGTCTTTCAGTCCCCTCAAAGTCAGTGATGAGCACTTTACTGATTTTGACATATTCATTTAAAGTTGCTAATCAGATGTAAATATGCAGCACAGGTTCCCCCAGGCTCTCTTTGAAATGCAAATACCACATGCAAACAAAGGTGCTGCTGGACGGAGCTCCTATTCTGGAGAAATCAGAGGTGCTCACGGTGCTCAAATCTTATTAGGGATGTGGAAAAAGTGAAACACTTTGTTTCTAATTTAGATTAAAAGTATCTTGTTCCTTATAAATAATTAGTGAGGAGTACAGTATATATGATTATCTTGTGTGTTATGAAAGAGGAATCTCTACCTGTAAAATATACACCGATCAGCCATAACATTAAAACCACTGAGAGGTGTAGTGAATAACATTGATTATCTCATTACAATTGCACATGGGACATATTAGGCAGCAAGCAAACAGTCAATCCTTGAAGTTGATGTATCGGAGGCAGGAAAAATGGGCAAGCGTAAGGATCTGAATGACTTTGACAAGGGCCAAATTGATGACTGGTTCAGAGAATCTCCAAAATGGCGGGTGTTGTGGGGTGTAGCACAAATTGCACTTAAAAAAAAAAAAAAATATATATATATATATATATATATATATATAAATTAATTGATTAATACATCATGCTAGTGACGCTTCCCTGGTTCTCTATTTCAAAATTAGAATAGATTTTATGGGTTTGGACTACCTTCAAAAAGATTGAAACTTTAAGACAAAAGAATTTAAAATGTATTCCCTGACTGAGATTAATGGAAAACCCAAATGAACAGTTCACCTACAGATCCTGTAAAGAAAGACTCTGTGAAGAAGACATTATTGAGCTGCATTGCTTTGCTCACATTTTGCTGGCTCTAAAGCACTAAACATCAACCCCTTCACTTCACTGTATTGAGTTTATTAGAATAAGGGTTCTCAAACATTTGGGAACCAGGAACCTCTGGCTCCTCCTAAACTTTCCACCAACAGAATGCATTGAGTCCAATTTGATTTTGAGATTTTGTGGTTTGGATTAAGATCATTCAATTCAGTTGACAAGTCAAACAGGCTAATAACTAACGCTGATAATGCTGGGTTATGATTTCCACAACTGCAACAAAAAAAGAAAAAAATTCAAGGACCCACTGCCTATGCTTCATATACCCCACTTTGAGAACAACTGTGGCAGAGAACAGTGCATTAATACAGGACTTCAGGAACTGCAATGTGCTCTCCTGCATCTAAATTATGTAGATATTACAGTATATACGTCATACATCTGCGTGGTAGGGCAGTATGGGTGAAACCTCAAAGCTCATCATAGCTGAGCACCTGTGTTTGACAGGAAGCACTTTCATGCTTATACATGCCACACATGGAGGCCCAGTGGAGCGTTGGGATGATCAGTGGTGAACGCAATCACACCGGCACCTCGTCCACTCCCACGTTGTCTGCGTGCCACAGGCCCTCTGCTGGCACTGTGCCTTGTCGTTCCACCATTTCCAATTTCCAGGAGGCAAATTGGGATTCCTGACTGCATTCACAAGTGTCTGAAGCACCATTTTCTGACTCTATGGAGTGGAAAATATGATTCAATTCCTGCTCAACGCCTTTTCATTAACCGACTGCTGAATGTCATCCACAGAAAGTGTGTGCTTGTACCCAAGTAGAACAATAATTGTGTATTATTATTAATCCCAATTATACTTTTGAGAATTTTGTTGTATTTTTTTCCCACCCTCCTCTTCTGCTGTTTTTGAAATTGAAAATTAGCCATGAAGAGACCAGAGGAGAAACTGTGTAGTGGGGTTTCACCACTGAGCGGCACTGGTTTTAATAGCTGAAGATTGTAGTTAAAACAGCCGATCCCTCTGAAGAAGGGTTTGGACCCGCTGTTCATATATCCACTTAACCAGACTCAGTGATATTAGCCCTGCCATGACTCAGCTGCCAATCTATATCCCACTACCACTGTACTCCCTATTAAAATTTTACAGGTCAAAAATCTAAAAGGCAGTTAAGAAAACGTCCTTTTTCATTACAAGTGACAGAAAATGAACAGGGCAGGCCAAGCTGTAATAGCACGATAATTAGGACCTCTCTACTTGATAAAGTGTGACTGTAAATCAATGTTGGACTAATTAATCAATATTTTAATTATTAGACCTTTTAACGAACATTTTTGTCAAATTCCCCTGGACCTCGTGACTGCATGGCCTGCTATGCCATCATTAGTTCCAACAGAGAGCTTAAAGTGCTATCATTAAAAATGTTGTCTGCCACCTTTACCTCTTCATCTAAAAACACACTACCATGACTTCCTCTTAAATCACTTCCTATATTCTCTGAATATTTTATTCCCAGTCATGTTTAACCATGTTTCGAATCACTTGCCATAAAATTATTCTAATGTTATAAAAGTATATATTGTAATTTCTTTTGTTGATTTACTCCTCATTGTTTCCCCTTTAGTGTAACTTTTATGTTAAATTATGCAAACAAAAACTTCTTCAAGCTCCCATCAGTATTTGCACACTAACCACATACTTCTGATGTGTCTATTTAAATAATTACATATTTATGCACTTATGTAAATACATACTTATTAGCACACTGGGTAATTATGACTCTCAGAGTCATGCTCGCCTCACTGCCATTAATAAACCACTTTTGCCTGTGTGTGTCTGAAATATGTACATAAACAATTAAGAAGCTGTATATTTTTCTACATTTGCTAAAAAAATTTTTCACTTCATGACAAATGTATATATTCTACATTTGCTAGTACAAACCTGGCATCTTTACTTCATATGATACAAAGTGTATTGCCTCTTTACTCATTCTTATCCAAATATGTTGGTCATTTAACTTTTCATTAATGAAAGGGGATTTTTTTTAAATGAATTTGTATCTGTTTTTAATTGTCATGTTCTCCGAGTGTCCTTGAGGGTTTCCTCCCAGTCCTCTGGTTTCCTCCCAAAAAACAGTCCACATGTAAGTGGGCTGGCCAAGCTAAACTGTCCCTAGGTATGAATTAGTGTGTGAATTTGTCTGTGCATTGTGGCCTGTGATGGACTAGTGTCCCATCCAAGGTGTATTTTTTTTTGTGTGTGTTTTCATAAACAATAAAATCCCATAGAGAGTTAAATTAATGAGCAGTGATGCTACAACAATTTAATTTCAGTAGTTTGTCTCAACCTAGATCTAAATAAAACGAGTTACACTAAGTATGACACAGATCTCTATCTGACTTGCTGCTTTTTATAGGTTTACCATGGCTAATCTTTTTAAGGTTTGTCTGCTCATGTAACCTGAATAAAAGCAAACTTCTTGTCAACACACTGTCCACCTTGTCTCTGGAAAGTCTTGAAACAATGGGCAGTGGGCCATGTTGGGAGAGGGAAGGTGTGTGTTGTATGGGTGAAGCATATCTGCTTTGGTATAGCTGTCGGCTTGAGTTTGTCTGGGTGGCTGGGTGGCAGCAGACAGCAGGGGTCTGTTTAATGTGGCATAACTGCAGAGCAGAAACACGGCGAGGAAACCTGCTCTGCTCCCAGAGTGAGTGAGAGTGACCTGTCTGACCTGGGCAAGACTTTACCTTCAATACATCAGAGCAGTTCCTGCAGCAACACTGAAGAGGTCTTTGATGTTTAATATGGGTATGTTTTATATGGATGGTGTATTTACCTCTATTTTATGGAATCATCTAATCGATTCAACATTTAGGATGCTGTCTCGACTACACTGATTGAGTGCGCAGGGATGCTGTCTCGACTACACTGATTGAGTGCGCAGGGGATGCTGTCTCGACTACACTGATTGAGCGCGCAGGGATTCTGTCTCGCTTTGGTTAAACAGTAAAATGAACTGAATTGTGAAAAAATCCTCAAACATTACACCTTTTTTTGTAACAAAAACACATCATTATAGCTGTAAATGTTATCCACTGACCACTGTCAACATTCAGTGATCACCGTTACTGATGGTAGATTAAACCAAGGAGCTGGAGCTGAGCCACAGTGTGTGTGCAAATTTAGATTGGAAGTTTTTAATATAGCCCGATGAGATGGGGGAACAGAGTGCAAGCCTGTCACTGCACACATTTACATCAGAAAATGTCTTCTGTGGCATTTGTAGTACATGTCAGCCCCTCTGGCGCTGATGCTCTGAATATATGTTTTGCTTTCTCATTTTTCCTTCACAGTAATACTTCAGTATAGAAGGTAAGATATTAGACATTAACTCAAGAAATAATGAATACAGCAGTTATTGCCAACATTAACAGCTTATTAGTGCTTTATTTAGTGTTCTCATATCCTTACATTATAGGTGTTTCCTGCTTTTCCTTAAAAACTCGAACTGTAGTTCTAGTGCTCTAATTGTTACAGTCTTGTTGTGCTTTCTGTCTCAACACATTATGTAGAATCGAACATTTTGAGGGTATTACAGACGATATTACCAAAGATCCAAGCAAATATTGCATAAACTAGACATTCATTTATTCGTTCAACTTCATTCATTCATTCATCTTCAGTAACCACTTCATCCTGGTCATGGGCATGGTGGATCCAGAGCATATCTTGCGAACACTGGGCACAAGACAGGGTGGGTCAGTCTATCCCAGGGCATCATGCACACACACACACACACATTCGCACACTCATTCACACCTAGGGCCAATTTAGCAAACTGTTTTTGGGAGGAGGAAGGAAACCAGAGAACTCAGAGGAGAACATGTTAAACTCCACAAAGAGAGGAACCTGAACTTAAGATCAAATTGGGGACTTTCAGGGACCTACCTGCTGCACCACCATGCCTCTCATAAACAGGACACATTTCAATTTCATATCTCACAAACAATGAAAATATTTTAACATTTTACATTACATAACTTTACAAGTTATGAACATTTCCAGAAACAATAGTTATTAAGGAGAAACAGGTAAGACCTATGATTTAATGTGATAATCAGAACACTAAACAAAGCTCTAACAAGCCTGTAGTCTCAGCCTTAGACCCATTGTGTACTTTTCTGGTCACAAACATCAGAATTTTGAAGGTTGTCATCTTTTTGGGGATCCATACACTAGTTTCTGACGAGAAAACAAGCATTTGAACACTGTGACACAATGAGTACTTTGAGTAAGATCTAGTCACTGGTTTGAAAAAATATCACATCACAGTATCACATCTTAAAAAGTTATTCAAGAGTTATTCAAGTGCATTTAACGGAGCATCACACATACCTAGCACTTTTGGCTGACAAGCTTTGGGAATAGTTCGTGGTTGGTCAGCTACAATGTCAGTCAAATGTCCTCTTCCTTTGAATGTACTGTAGGTGGTTCTTGGCTGTGTTTAATCATGAAAAATATTAGCCTCTCTTGTGAAAGTTCTGTAAGAAAAATAAGCTGCTAATGCTAATTTTGCTAGATAAGGTAATTCACTGTGCACACATATTAGCAATGAATTCATGTCTAATATGCGAGACCCCTATACTGAAGTGCTACATTAATTTCTATTGTTGTAAACCCATACAATAGATTTCACTTGTTTCTTGTTTCTTGTTGTTGCCTTCACCTTTTATGCTATTTTAAGTCCTTGAAAAGTTTTGTGAGTCTGTATATCAATCTGTGTTTTCCCTAGTCTCTTGTCTAGTGCCCAGCTCAGATCAGCTTGTGTTTTCCTTATTTTGACCTGTTTACCTGGTTTGTCCATACAGATTTGTCTTTGTTACTGGTGTCATGTTATAATGATGATTATGGGAAAAGTTTTTATACGTTTGGAGCTTCTTCATATTGTGTCTTTAAGATCATTAAGCAAGTGGAATCGTTAGGCATAGTTGTGGGGAAAAAAAAGACAAATTCTCCAGAGGGAAGAGCTTTTTATTCTACCTTGCTAATCTTATGTGGGTTATACAGTTAAAGTTCTATGAAATGAGAAAACACAATCTGATGGAGGTTAATTATAATGACTGCACTTCAGCGTGGCCGCATTGTTACTATAGTAACCAACTGATGAGTTAATCACAAATGCAGATGGAGTTGTAGACGTTTAGCAGGAGAGTGAAACATTCCCTTGACTAACAGACCCTCGGATATTTTTAATACAGAAGACAAGGGTTGTGCAGCGACACATAATAACAAAACATTCAGGAAGGATGGAATAGCAAAAGAGATTGAAAATTGTTTTAATGAAAAACACAAAAAAGAAATAGTTCAGTGTTCATGTAATGAATGTGTAGAAGCAGTGAGCGTGTTCGCTGTGTGTGTGTGTGTGGTCAACTTGTCCGCTACAGTGTGTGTACACATTGTAGCAATTCAGCTGCTGAATTATTGAAAAACACAGCAAGAGAGATGGAGCAATGCTCTACCCCATTTCTGCACTACAAGACAGAAAACATGTACTGGCTCTGCAGTGTGATTTGATTTTTACAGATCTGTGTAGCGTGGCTCTAAATTCCTGTTTGTAGAAGTTTAAGCAGGTTCATGACACAAACAGTGATAGTTCAAGTATTGATGGGATTACTGGGCAGTGAGACCCTTATAATAATGTTTTCCTGTGATGTTATGGCTGTTTGTCTTAGTGCTTTTATTCTCATTAATCTAATAATAATAATAATAATAAGCATCATCATCATTTAGACACTTTCTCCCTAAGAACAGATTTTTAGGTTATTCCATCATTAGTGCTTACCACTGTGACTAAATTACCCTTAATGAAGTTTATTTTATCTAAATAAACTGGATAGATAGACATGTTTACAGCGTGTACAGACGTTATAATCTAATTATCAAAATTACTGAATTACTGAGTTAGTGAGTGAGACAGAGACAGAGAGAGAGAGAGACAGAGAAAGAGACAGAGAGGGAAAGAGAGAGGATACTCTTGACTGAAAATTCACAGGGCTTAAGGGTATATAATTAACCAACTTCTCCATTGTGTGCAGAGTCCCAGGAGGGATTGGGAGACTTATGCACGTGTGCGGGGGTGTATTAGGCGGCCCATGAAGTGGAAGAACAAGCAAGGTTAATGAGTGAAAGTAAAAAGAGCAGAAATGACATTTGTTAAAAAAAGAGCACAAAGCGAGCTTGAGAGAAACGCTTTCTTCAGCCCTGTCACATCTGAAATAGATATTGCCCATTCCCTTTTATTCCACACCCACATGACATCTTCAGTCTCCATCTCCCAAATGTGAGCATCAGACAATAGTGTACTGGCAGTACTGTAACTGCTGTAACGGTCATGCCAATAAAGCTTAGTGAATCGAACAGAATTGGACTACAGGGAGGCAGTTTCACTACGCTTATGTGCTTCACTTTTTGATAGATGAGGCTTTGTAGATCAAGTGTATTTACTGTATTACTTACATATTGTTGCATTTCAAAAAAGGGGAGAAGAGTCAAATGTTTTTATATAACACATTTAAAATCAACTTTCACTGACCATTTAAAAACTAAAAATAAATTAAAATCATACTGAAGTAATAATAATAATAACAATAATAATAATAATAATGTATAAAATACAAGAGATTAAGAAGAGTCCCCCATAAACATACACTATTTAGCACCATTTCTCAACAGTCCTCACTGCATTTTCTTATTCAGTGTCACATCTATTTTTGTATTGTAGATTAGATGTTTTTTCCTTTCTTTAAACATAGTTATGGAGCACATCATAGGACTGCTTGTGTGTCAAACTGAATCTTAACCATGACTGACAGAACGTTCGCTGTGCAGCTCATCTCCAGCGGAGCAGAACTAAAATCTGGAAGTAATCAGCTAGCAGTGAACATGAGAAATTCTCCAGAAAACACTTTAGCACCACTGGAGCCCAATGCTCCTTAAGATTGGATTCAGGTATCTAATCCCAACCGGCAGCAGTATCACCCACCCCCCCCCCCCACCCCCACCCCCACCCCACCGCTTCCTCCTCTTTCCTCCTCCACCTCCACCTCTTCTCCTTTTCTCTCTCTCTCTCTGAACAGCCACAGGGTGTTGTAGGGCCATACAGAACACTGAGTCTCACACCTGCTGAGTGCTATAAATATAAGGAAAAAATTGCACTTGTGCTGCCATTGTTAGTTTGTGCCTCTCACTGCTTCTTCATTGTGCGCTGTGTTGGGACGCACTACTTCAGGCCCCAGATACCACCATCTAAAAGACTGTGATTGGCTTAGTCAGTGCTAGATTGCTAAGAGAGTGTCATGAAGAAGGAAAGAATGACCTGTACAACAGCAGGATGTGATAATGCTGTCCCAGTCAGTGTATCAACAGTCAGTGATAAAAGCACTTCAGCATGGACAATGGGTTACACAGTATAGTCACAAAAAATATCAGATTTGACAGAAATTGACTAAGATAATGTTAAGGTTAGGTCTGGAGTTTAGGGTTAAATTTGTATAGTTTATTCTATTGTAGGGTCTCCGGCAAGGCACTACAGGGAAATAGGGTAATTTTTACATATCACAATCAGTCTTTGCCAGTTCTTTCAAGTATATTTTTGCATTAGATTTTTTTCAAAAATTAATATTTGTTATCACAGTTTCTTCATCTAATTAAATATGCATAAATTTGCAGACTTAATAAAACATCTCGTCTTTGGGTGATATTTGTATTAAAATGTTTATTTTAAGAGTGTTAAGACACTCAAGAGAAAGATGTTGGATTATCATTTCTTTATATTTTAATAATTTTATTTAATTGTTCAGTATAAAATCATTTATCCAATTATCAATATTTGGAGAAATTTCTCTGTAATATCCTGTTGAAAACATAACATGTAATGAACAGAGGAAATCACAGATTAAAGCAAGACACATTGGGTAGAAATTATGATTTTGGTCACATCAATCATTGTACAGATTTTTTGCTAAATTTCATCTATAACATAGACAGTATATTCTTTTAAACTATAATAAGGAAAAAAGTCAAAACTCAAATGTCTAGAAACTCAGTCTGGCACTGAATGTAGAAAAGAAAATATAATGACCTAACGTATACAGCAGGAAACAAGCTTTTCAGGGATATATAACATGGCTGTGCCTAGTGGGGCAGAGCTACACACTTGCCAACATTGATAAGTTTCAGTTAATGAGGTTGTCGTAAGTGGACAAAAACAGTGAAATAAACAGATTTCTGTTGAGTTTTGAATTTTTTTCTCATTACAGTACAACAGACATGAACAGAGATTCATCCAAATCATTCATCCAAAAAAATTCTGATGAAACTTTCAAATGACCAAAATTGTAATTTCTACCTGTATTGGCTTCTGGAATTTATAACAGTTTTTTAACAGTATATTTATAAAATTTTAGGCACCTTAGATTCTTATATTTTTTCCCACATTTTGTCCCTAATTTAGTCTTGGCCAATTCCCACCCACCAGCCAGCTCTCTCCTATCAACCAGGGACAGTGAAGGCTAACACATGCTTCCTCCAAGACACGTAAAGCCAGACAACCACATCTTTTCAAACTGCTGCTCATGCTGCAACACACGCCAATGTAAGGCACTTGGAAAAATGTGTTATCCACCCTCTTCCGCATACATGAACTTACAGTCAGCCCGATTGGCTAGTGTCACCGTGATTGACAGAGGAGAGAGAGCATGCCATCCCTCCCACCCAGAGAGCACCTCCAATTTTGCTCTCTTGGACAAGGGCCCATGGCATCAAGATTTGAACTCATGATCTCCAGGCAAAAGGTGAACTCTTTTCTATCTGTCTGTCTCTCTGTGACACATTATACCGGTCTGTCTCTATGTGTCCTACCCAATAGTGAATCTTGATATACATGTTTCTTTTGATATTCCAGTATTGTTTGAAATGTTGTTGACGCTTCTGACTACAGTAACAGTGACTGAAAGAAAAAACACTCACAATGGTTAGTATCCAGTCTTCATCAGAAGAAGCACTGACTGACTGTCTTATCTATCTTATGTGCACTATTAACAGTGACATCGTTTACTCTGTATTCCTTTAGGCAAAAACGCTGCAAATTGTCACCTCTACTAAACTATCTGTACATCCAACTAATGCCTTTTCAGAGGGAGACAGAAAGATAGAGAGGAAGGGGGTGATTTTTCAGCCTTCTATACTTGGTCTTGTTCTTCACAGATGATCTCCTCTGGATTTCCAATTTGCTGTGCTGTGTGTGTGTGTGTGTGTGTGTGTGAGAGAGAGAGAGAGAGAGAGAGTGTGTGTGTGTGCGGGTGTGTGTAAGAGAGAGTTTTTGATAGAGTGTATGAGCCTTCAAAGGAAATGCAGCTAGTGGCACAGTATTTTTGAATAAACTCTCCTCTTAACAATGTGACCCCCAGTGTTAAGTGAAGGTTTCAATATTAAGCGCTTTGTTTGCTGCTACTAGGCTTCTAGATAAGAGCTAGCTAAAGTCAGAGCATTCTGTCTTACTCAGTTTTCTCCAAAAGGTTTTGTAAACTTTGGCACACTGTAAAAGCTGCTATTTATAAAGAGTTCGATAAAAACACTTACCCAAAATGCACACAATGCAGTCTCTTCTTATTACAGCTTGTTTCTGCCAGTCATTTGTAGCTCTATAGCTTATGATCTTTGACCTACAACAGTACATTATATACTTTCTTGAGTTCCTCATTTAAGAGCACACTATCTCCGAAATGTTTTGTAAATAATATAGTAGTGTTTTAACTAATACCAGAACTCAGAAATGCTTTTAATCTATGACATTTGGAAAATGTTGCAGGTTCAAGTGCTTGGTCCTGTAGAGCTATGAATACATTTACTTTTGTTCAGTTGTGGATGTTCAAACAAGGGGCAGTTCCAGTAGGAAAGTAGAAGGAAAATAGTTAACTTGTATGAATCAGAATTTATTCTTGAATTCATAGAAATGCATAAAATACACTTACTTGACTTCATCTAAGTTGAGCTTAAAAGTACTTTTGTAAAATATATTTTACATTTCAACTAACATCAGGGGAAAAATGTAAAAACTTGCTGTTCATATTTTAATACAAAATGATTCCTAAATTTATTTCTCTCTCTATTTATTTATTTTTATACAATATCCAAGTAGCTGACTGGCTGATAAAATTGTGCCAAATATTTTCTGGATACTTTAGATGTGTACCTTATAAGAACTGCTGCTGTAATCATAAAGACTCTCCCGTGCTCATCCCAGGACTCCTATTCACAATATGCATAATGGACAACCTTTCAACATGCTTAGTACTCTTTGACTTAGGAGTATGAAGCTATATACAAAAACATTTCTATTTATTTCTCATTTTATTATTTTTTGTGTCAAGTAACTAATTTCTATAGACAATAAATTATATAATTGAATCCTTAGTTTTCAGTAGATTTTACTGCCTCTGTGTATCATAAACATGTAAAAATTATAATCTCGGTGCTTCTAAGTTGTGCAACAGTAAAGACCATGAGTTTGAATCCCAGCAATACAAGGATCATAAAAAGCATCTGCCTGTTAACAGTCTCCTCCAGACTCTGTGACACTGCATGCGCAGCAGTTTGGAAAGGTGCATCTCAGAAGACGCATGTTAACCCTCACCCATCAGTGGGTGTTGTGCGTTAGGGGAGAACAAACTAGTGGGTGGGAATTGGCAATAATTTAAAAGGGAGGAAACAAAAAAAAATAAGCATCTCGACATATTAACAGAGCCACGGGGGGTCTCTTTTACTTGATCTCAGTGTTGGGCTCAGGACTGGCTGGTTAAAATGGGCACTAAATTGGCACCAAATTGGCACCAAGTCACATTAATCATTAGAAAAAAACAGGGAATTAAATCTCTATTTATAGTTTCATCAAACAGAAAAGTAACTGGAGAGAGATTTTAACTTCAAAATTACACTCAGTTTTTTATGTAAAAAACATGCAACTACTTTTATTTCAATTTCACTTTAATTTATAGTAATTTTGTGTGTATGCATGTTAGTGTACATCTGTATTGATGTAGTCATTGCTGTGTTAGACAGAACGGTGAGTCTGTGCAGTGTATGGCGTGACACTGCGGCTGCGTGTGTCTCTGTGAGTGTCAGTCTCTCCGAGCGGATTATTGTCAGTTTCAGAGAGGCTTTGAGCAGTGTGCAGAGATCACTGCAGAGACATTGCCATTCTTCAACTGCCACTCCAGCCTGTGATGGAGAGGAGAGGCCTGTCTCTGAATCATGCGCACACACTCACACACATAAACATATACATATAACAGTTATGTCACTTTGTCCAAATACCTTTGAGCCCCTGAACATGGAGGTACTTTGCTTAAAATGGCTGTAATTCCTAAATGGTAAATGCCATATTTTTGTGGAGCCTCTTAAAATAAAGCTGAAAGTCTACACTTCAAATCCATTGTGGTGGTGTATAAAGGCAAAGTCACAAAAACTCTGTCATTGTCCAAATACTTCCAGACCTAACTGTATATATAAAATGTAAAGGTAAATATATATATTTAAGCCTTGTGGTCTTTGATGGGCTGCATCAGGTGTGGCAGATAACCATATAATGACTAATCTCTAAAAAAAAAAAAAAACAACCCAGAAGATATTTTTGGAAAATTTTGTACATCCATACATGTGTTAATTTGAATTTTACATCAAACATTTTAATCATCTTCATGATTTTACTGTTGCATACAAGAAGGCTATATAAGTGAATTTCCCTGTTTCTAGATTTTCCCCAAACAGCTCACTGCTGCTGCTGAACGGGCAAATGGTGGCACAGGAGCTCTCAGGAGTGCATTTGTTTAATTCTTGCTAATATTCTGACCAATGATTTGTTGTTAAGACCATTAAAAGCTTAATATTTGCCATTTTGGGCTTGGGCCATTTTTTTTTTTTTTTTTGCCCAGGAGCATATATACACACAAATACACTTGATTGTGTAGCCAGTGTGAGTAAGACACACACACACACACACACACAGAGATTCTCAGAGTCATTAAATGCCATCAGACAGGGCGTTAAGTGAGTGTGTGCTAATCACGTGCGGCTGGCATGCAGGGATGCAGGGCTGACTGTCTCTCTGTTTAGAGACATGCTGTTGGTGCTAGGCGAGTGCCAAGCTCTCTCTCCTTCTCTCTCTCTCTTTCTCTCTCTCTCTCTGCTCCCTCCCTGCAACCCCTCAGTTCTGATTTTCCCAAGAGACACCCTGCTGAGAAAACAACAGGGCAGCAAAAATGTACAAAACCAGCTCTCTGGCTGGCTCAAGGCTCAGTGCCTCTCTCTCTCTCTCTCCCACCCCTTATATTAATAGGAAAAGATCATGATTTCTATGCCATATGGACTTTTAAACAAAGATATAGTTTATTACTATATTTAAGCAACAGTCACTGATTATTAATTCATTTAGTCCAAACATTATTACACAATCAAGATCATGACCAAGTTTTCAGCAGGTTAGGAAGAGTTAGATAAAATTTGAATAAATAATTCTTCATGTTCAGATCATTTGCATTAAATGCAACACAAACACTGCTATTTAGATGATTAGAAATATTAATTAGTGTGACCCATATGCATTTTTGCTACATGTAATAGCCCAATGAAAATTTTCTAGAACCAGACCAATTCCTATTAATAATAGACTGAATGAGATTTATTAGTTTTATTAGATTTATTTATCATTGTAAACAAATAATTCCTCTTCATATGCTATTTGTTATGTTATTAGTTTCTGATATTAAAAATCAATATGTATTTAGCATTCATTCTTGCATAGTTACTAGTGTCTACAGAACCATTATTGTAAAGTATTACTGAGATTTCTTGGCTCTGCATTTACAGTACAAGCTATTTAAGTTTTTTTGTTTTGTTTTGTTTTGTTTTGTTTATGATGCCTCATTACAGTATGCATGAACATGATAGTGAATCCTGACAAGGGGAGGTTAGTATCTTTCTCATTTATATCAAACATAGAGTTACAGTTACAAAATAGCATTTGCATGTTGAGTATTTTATGTCTACAGTTAAATATGCATCAAGGTTTTAACATCAGATATCAGTCAATAAAGTATACAACATATGGCTTTGAATTTCCATATATGGAGGCTAGCTTTTTAAAGCTCAGTGTTGCTGTCAACAAGACTAAAGGTGAAACATGCCAATAAATATGTATAAGAGTTGGGAAACCAGTTCTCCATAAGGTCATCCAGGCACATGTTTATCTGTAGTCATCTTGACAGCTTACTACATCTGGAAAAATATATTCACAGCAGACCCTGCAGGACATACTGTATCTCATGACTTTAAGAAAATTCCACTTACAGATTTGATTATTGCAGTAATTAATACGTAAAAAATGATGGGGCATGCTGTTGTAACCTATGTTATAGCACACATAAACATATGGAACATATTCCAGCCTCAACAGATGATCTCTTTTTTCTGTCTTGAAGTTAATAAGACAAGAACTTGCATCTTGTCATGTTACTGAGAAAGCAGAAAGAGCAAAGTCTTCAGTGCTGAAGACTTTCCCATGGTGGAAAACTTAAAGGAACAGCTGGTACAAAGAGGTAACACTTCCTGAATGTCCATAAATGTACGTAAATAAATGAATCCATAAATGAATGTGTCTCCACATATTTTGTTTACTATTAGTCTTAGATTATATGAAGTCCCTGTGAATTAGCTGTTGCTACAGATACAATAACATTTTAGAACCATCAAATTAATATAAACCTATAATTTGCCTTGCAGCTGGAACTACTGTCTGAGGCATGCTGTTATAGACAATTAAGCAATAACTTCTGACCAATTAGATTTGAGAATACAACAGCACTGTGGCATAAAGTAAAATTTCACTTTTTTAGAAGTTTTTTTACTAACTAAGAAATGAGATGCTGTAACTTCCTTAGTAACAGAAGCAACCACCACAAAACCATCTGTGTTGAAACTAGAGCTACTGGGCTACAGCTGAAATACTAGCTGTGAAGCAAAAACATTAAAGTCGATTAAAATATTACATAACAATTTAGAAATATCCCAATGATGTGATACCACTATACATTGATATGCTCACAGACATGTAGAACCATTAGTAAAACATACAACCTATCTACCGAAAGTCATTTATGTGATGCGTCTAACTCTAATGTTTATCTGCATAGCGATTTCAAATGCTCCATAGTGATTACCCTGATTATGTAAACTTTCTATAGCCGATTATGTGTAGCCTACAGTTGAAGATTTCAAATATGCTATTTCCTAAGCATTGCGATTTATGAATGAATGTTCCCTATTGAAATGTGCCTTGGAAAAATGTCAAAAATGTTGATGACCATCAAGGCCAAGTGTGAAAGTGTCGTTCCCTCATGTACACACTGGAGTCTTTCCTCATTATATCTGGCAATCTGGCAATCATACCTGCACTTGTTTTCCTTCTCCTTCTCTTATCGTTGTCTCTTTTCCTACATTACTGTGTGGACAATCTTACAGGAAACAATCATGAAAGCATCATGACAAAACTTATAATTCTTTCATAGTACTATGGACTCTTCTGAACTTTTGAAACAAGGGAAAATATCCACTAGCTACACCAGTGGATCTTTCACCTTATATTTATTATAAGCCGCTCTGTATGCATTTATTATAAGCAGCTCTGGGAAATTAAAAGTGTAAGTGTAGGTTGTGACAGCTCAAGGGAACAGAGGACAGTTAACATATTCAAAATGGGCCATGGCAAGGTCAGTTCTCCAATCACTCTCCTTTTCTCAAAGTGCCATGTTCATTTCGTTTGAATCCTCAATCCTCCTGCCCCAGACGGTGTGTCTATATCTCTCTCTCTCCACTTATTCAGACCCTTCAACCAAGAAAACGCTGCCTTAACTGCCAGAGCACAAATAAATCTACTCCAGCCACAACCATGTCCACATCAAAGCTGACTGATTTACCCCTTTTTTCCCCTTCATCTCTTTCTCTCTCTCAATCTCTCTCGGGCTTGCTCTCTCTCCGTCTCTAAGCACGGAGTTGATCTCAGGCTGTAATGCGTCTAGTGTTCTATATATTGGGAGCTAATATTGGCTTTGGCTTGTGCTGATTGACCTGCATTCTGGAGCGGTCCCTATCCGGGCAGTCCCACCTGGGGCAGGCTGCTGTCAGGGTGGACAGTGGCCATGCTGGATTGATGACAGCTATTCGCCGATGAAGCTGTATTCATCATTCCTGTCCAGAGCTGCACTGGCCAGATGGACCATGACCATCAATCCACTGTCCGGGACACATCTGTTCCTGCTGTTGCTTAGAGTACTAACAAGTCGCTCACTCCCCCAAAGCCAGCCGGTGTCAGCCACAGAGACAAAGACAGAGATGGAGGGGAGGAGGATGCTAAGGAGCTGTGACTGTTTAGTACGGTGCTCACACTCTTTAATAAGCAATCACTCAGCTATAAGTAATATTGGACTCAGTGTGCAAATGAGTGCCACACCTCTAGCCAGGCTTGACAGGAGGACTTTGCAGCAGAAGATAAAAATGAATGTAGGATATTTTCAGCTAATGGTGCCACAACCCACTTTGAGTGTGAGTGGTCATTAGCATTCCAGCAGCAACAGTGTTAAGTGGAGTCAAAAGTGCCCAGTGTTAATATCAAATCTATCTAACAATTTCATTGGTCCAATTTTTACAGGTTAAAAGAAAATGCTCCCCCTTTCAGCAATTCAATGTAAATAAAGTTGGAGTTCACTATAAGAAACTTTTTTTTCATTTATTAAAAAAATGAATACAAAATATTGATTGACATTTATTATTCAATAACACATTGTTTAAAACTCAGATATGGATCACTATGGAAAAATTATTTCATTCATTCATCTTAGGTAAGCAAAAATAAATAGACATAAATATATTAGACAAAAGAAATTAAATAAACCAACGTCTGGGCATAACATGGATAAATCGTTATTTGTCATTTTTGTTATACAATTCTGTGGAAATTAATGGTAATTAAAATTGAAGGAAGGTAGTATCATGAGAATAAAGCTGTAATATTTTGAAGGTTAAGAAGGCTATAGGGTGTAATACTAATGGTACTATGAGAAGAATAATCCTGCACAATAATAATCATACTCAAAAAAGTTAACCAGGTAGTTAAACAGTAGTTAAAATGCTAAAAAGATAATTGGTAGCCAGTTGAATTGATAGCAGCATCTGGACAATGGGATGTAGTAACCATGTAGAATACAGAGAAGAGTTATGAAGTGCAGAGACATCAGAAAGCAGAGAAAAAAAATTGACCAAAGGCTCCTGTACTGAAGAGCTTTGGGTTTGAGGAGTACCCCCCCAACAATCTCCCGTGTTTTGTGGTGTCTGCCTTTGGAATCATCGGCTCACAATGGGGAGTTTTGGCAAAGAGTCCTTTCTTTAAGGCTGACAAGGACACACAGATCAGCTCTGAGAGAGCGAGCGAGAGAGAGAGAGAGAGAGAGAGGTGTTTTCTTTCCTTTCTTGGCTGACAGACAGGCACCACACAAAGAGACAGCAGTAGAATCCTCCTCTAATCTCATTGTCAATCTCTTCCCTTCTTTTTCTCTCTTCTCTCCTTCTGACTTCTTGTTTCTCACCCTGATGGATAATATATGTACTTATTCACACAGTGCTATCACTGGCATTAACATACTGACATATTGTAGCTGAACAGTAAATACCGTCTGATTGGCTCACATCTGGAGATTTGACAGACTGTGACATTTAGAATAACAGAAAGGTCTTTATTGCATCTTTTCTTTTTTTTTTCCATTTTAAGTAACAACCTGAGAAAAGGTGTTGACTCATTCAGTATTGTGTTCACTGCATGGTCTGTCCTGTGTGTATAATGGTAATAAAAAGAAAGTAATGGAAAAGAATTATTATCACGGCTACAGAAGTAAACACGGATGGCAAAGTTTAATCCCCTGGGGAGCTTCAACTTCAGTCAATCATACCCAGACTGGTCTCAGTAGTTTGACATACTGCACCATACAATTACCAAGCTAAGAAATAGTATCAAAGAATGCATATTAGCAGGTTAATGTGTGCCTTCATAAGTGAACAGAACAAATACTTTATTTACATAAACATCATACAATAAAAAGCATGCTTTGTCCAATGGACAAAGAAGCATGAGGTAAAGCAGAAGTGTACATAAGAAATCATAGATCCATACAATCATAGATAAGGTCATCTACCTTGGATGCTACCATTTTATCCTATCAAATATATTAACTGTTTAATTCAGCTACCTGGATGTAGACTACTGTACAAGAATAACGTAAAACCTCTGTTTATCAAGCACCAGTAATTGTATTCCATGACATTATCTGTATTTATTGTATTCTATGTCTAATCTCTGTATTGTAAGTGCAGATGCCAGCAGTTATGCCCTTGGTTTTGGCCCTGAGTGGTTATGGTGGTAGAACTATTTATGAATATCAAGAAGGTGTGTATTTTGCTGTTATTTTGCTGCATTGTCTATTGTCCTTACCAAATCAACAACCACACTGGTGACACTAAACAACCACAAGAAGATGTGTCACTGAAATACCAAAGATTCCTGATGAGAATGAAGGCACAATGTGGAGCATTTCTTTTTTCTCTTGCACTGGTTTAGTAAATGTAACATGCAAATGTCTATACTGACTTACTATGACATTATTATGAGGTTTGAATTCTAACTGACATGGGGTTACATGTTGCTGCAGTAAGACTACTAAAATATAGCCATGTACTGTTTAGGTTGTGGATGTAGACTGCATAATATAGCAGAAATTTTGTGTAATTTCTTAAAAAAAAAAAAAAAAACAGATTGGGGGGGGGGGTGGGGGGGGTGCATTTGAATTTGAATTTCTACTTTGGAATTTTAATGTTATGTTATTCATATCAAATGCACAGTGTACAATTCCCAAACTGTAGACTAAACCTACAGAAATTAATTGCTTTTAATGTTATGATTCAACATTTAACAGGTCCAGGAACATTACACTTTCAAATGGTACACCACAGATTTGGAACAAATTGGAACCCTCAGGGCCTGTGTCGCATATGTGACCAAGGATGGAGGCTGTATATTTTCAGCATCCATACTAATGTTATGCATACTTGTCTCTCTTTCTTTTCTTCACTTTTTCTGTTCATTTTGTGCTACAGAATTTGATGAAATGCTTTGCTGAATCCATTTCATCCCTAACTACATCCTTAGCTAGCCAGCTTTAAGGTTCTCCATGGTTAAAGTCTCCTTGTCTCCGTGGTTGACAATGACAGCTACAAAATATGGAACTGGATTAATCTTGTCACTCAAAACATGAGTCGTTGCCATCAAACTGTACTGTAACGTCCATGCATAGGTTCACTGATTCATTCCACTTGGGAGGAACTGTAACATCCTTCTGAAATACCGGTAACTTCCTTACTAAACTGCACCATCTATTGTTGGGCGTAGGAAATTTATTTATTTAATTCAGTCTGATGAAGCAGGGATAAAATGAATTCCCACCAGTGATAAAAACGAATGACCGGTGGGGGGATGTCAAAAGCAGAGATAGGGAAATCCCCCATCACCTGGCAATTTGCATGCAGGTTATAGTCTTTCTGTCTAGAAATATCAGCTAAATAGAATGACAGCTGCATGAATTAGTTTGGTGTAAAGGATCACACTGATTAATAAGAGAGCAGCACCACTGTAGTGAGTTTACTGCATCTGGTGTAATATGAGCATTGAGAGCATTGAGCTTTGATTCTTGGATATTTTATTATTGTTTTCAATTGAACTGTCTTCTCTTTCACAGACTAGCCTGCTAAAATGGACTCAATGTTGGTTTAAATTTTCTTCAAGGATTTTCTGAGCCAGTCAAAATTAGAAAAAAAGCCAATAAAATGTGGTTGTTATTGGTCTACTTTTGGTGCATCTTGGTCTGTCCTGATTTGCCCTTTAAATGTACTGTACATGCTTTTATTGGATTATGTTGAGTTCTTGTGACCACAATAGTTTCTGCTATATGCCTTTCAAAAGACCATTAAACATTGTCACTCTGGCCAAAATAAAAAAATCTTTTTAATGGTTTGTTGCTCTGCTTGGGCACTAACTAAATAAAAATAATTGAAATTTTTTTATTTATAACAAATAAGAACAAACAGCTCAATAAATGTGAATTGCACAGCTTAGACGTCAATAAGCTGGAAGTAAAAGAATGAATAAAATGTCTAACAAAACTAATTAAATTCCAGACTTGCCAAATTCATTTCCATCATAGAGATGAGGAGCTAATTGATATAAATGTCCTAGACAGCATACACAAGTGAACACTACTTGACTGTTTTTGACTAAGAATATGGATTTTGGACTATTAGCCTACAAAATAAAAATGCAAACTCCAGCACCTAAGAATAGGCCTGCTATTCAGCTCGATGGTAATGTATATGAAATGCTTGTGGCCAAGAGAGAACCAGCTCTGGTGGAAGAATCAGAGGTGAATGTTGCTATTGAGCAGCAACACATAGCAGTAGTAGGGCTGACTAGAGCATGGAGGGTAAAGTTAATAATATAAGCCATGTTAACAAGGGAAACTTTCTTGATGCTAGCACCTCCCCTGGTTAGTAGGGATGAAATAGAACTCTCTTTTAAACTTAAAAAAAAACATGTTTCCATTAACTTCTTTTCAATCCAGTGACTATATCTCACTCTCTGAGAAGTTCATTGTGGCACAGTGTTCAAAGAGAAACGTACCTTTGCTGGAATATGAATAGCTAGTGCGAAGCCTGTGGCCAGCTAGGTGTAAAAAAAATATAAACCGCCAATGCAAGCCAAGGGCAGAGTGCATGAGGCTGTTTTCTTAATGAACAGGTAAGTTGATTTTAGCTAGATAGCTACCTACATTACAGTCAACTACCCTTACCTTCCTGTGGAATTTGTAACTAAGCTGTAAAGTTGTTTCAGCTCAGTGACTGTGTCCACTGCACTTGTTTGAGGCAGAGGAGATTCACTCTGCTCTGGTCCCTCAGCTCTCTGTTCAGTCTTTCTTTGTGCATGGCTGCCTGCCCCAGCAGCACCATGATGTACTTGTGCTCACTTGGCATGATGCTCCATGGCTACACACCATGGCACTTATGGCCCTGGTGCCCAGTGGTGTATCAGGCTTGAAAACTGTAAGTAGCATGGCAGCACTGGCTATTAAAAGGGCTGGTGAAACCATACCAATATGTGTCCAGCTATATAATCTGAATGTATATACTGACTATTTCTTTTTTATGTGTCATTTTGTTTACAATTTTTTATTAATGCATAAGCTGCTTTCTTTCATTTCCTCTCTGATGCTAAAATCTAGATACTGAATGAAGCATTTGAGTTCTTTCTCTGTGTGCTTGTCTGTGTGAGCAGACCTGGCCAACACAGCACTCTGCTAGTGTTAATTAATTAAATCTCTGTATGGTGAATAATTGAGACGTCTTTGCTGGAATAGTGTTGTGGTTGAAAAAGCCAGCTGTGGGCTGGATGTAGGCTGAGAGACAGCTTAAAGTGGACTGGGTAGAAGCTGCAAGCTGGCTGGGAACTGGCTAAGTGCAGGTATGGCCCAGGTTGCTGTGTGATAATGGCACATATTGGTTTCAGTGCAGTACAGATCATTAGGCACCCTGCTAGGTGTTCCGGAGGCTTGGGAGAGAGCCGTGTGAAGTTATTAAATGTCGCAAGACTCAATCCTAATCACCTCAGTCTGCTGCGACTGACAGAGGCGATCAAGCCTGATTGAGAGTATTGATCTCACTCAGTTTCTCTGACTGTCTCTCTATCTATCTTTTGTTTTCTCCTTTTCTCTTTGGCCACATTGAGGATGCACAATCATAGCCCTTGATTTTGAAAGATCTCTTCTTGTCTCAATCAACCAATCAATAATTAGCGCAGGGATGAAGGGGCTCTGACAAGGCTATGTTAGAGTGTTTTTCCTTCTACCACAGTTCACTCTCTCACTGTTCTTTCCATTTTTTTCTTCCTGTCCACTGGGACAGGAACTTGCTGAGTCAATGCATTGTGTTTGACTGAAGTTGTAAGGACAGGGTGGAACCCCATAACTGAATTGACTTTCAGATTCAGTGTGTGTGTGTGTGTGTGTGTGTGTGTGCACGTGTGTGTGTCTGTATGTGTTTCTGAGTGTGTTTCTTCCCTCACTGTCCTGCTGTGCAGCATCGGCAAGATTGCTGTCACCTTCAAATATGGCATGAGGCCAAGAGCCGAGGGACAAGGACTCTGCTGTTTCTGGTGGCTTGAACTTGTTAATCTCTAGATAATGGCACTCTTAACTCAAATAGCACTACATGTCTTGTCCCATGTGCAGGTGAGATCGATCTTCTAAGTCTGGATCTTGTTCAAACATCTGTAACCTACTGTCTATATATTTGACATTTAATGTTTTGACTGATGTTTGGCATTTTTCCACTACTGTAAATCACAAACACAGTGCAGTCAGTATGCAATTAAACAGAGATACATTTTTTTGCTGTCGTTTTGCCTCTGCAATTTTGCACAACTAATTTGACATAAAACAATGACTATGCTGTGCCATATGTGCCTTTATGTCTTTGCTGAAGAATCATCTCACCCATCTAACCTACACAAAATCCTGCCTGTTATGAGAAATGGAGCTATACGCACTTGCCCTTATTTACCATAATAAAATGAGCACCCCAAATGACCTGAAACCCCATAAGAGGATCTTATTTTAAACAGAAACATTTTATACACAGTGTTCAGTGTGGTTATATATTAACTCACACTGAACTGAGCCTGTCTACCAGTTAAATAAGATGAACTTACCAAGGAAATTATTAAGCAATAACTCAATAACAAGGTCAGTATGTATATCACTTACCATGCAAACAGCTAAAAATAACTCTAAATTCCAGCAGTCATTGGGTGATATCTGAAAACTTGGGATTGTGTGGTAAAACATACACTGTATTACCACATAAATATGTGTAAGGCATAATTGCATTTGTGTAATATCGGATTAGTTCCTTTGTGCAAAATAAACCACAATAACATAATTGTATTGGCTTCATAGTGGATCTATAATTCCTAAATCGAGGGATTTTGTCAAAATACCAATTCTTCAATGATACAAAGTTTAATTCAACATACTTACATGTAATTTCATATGACTAACAAACTTATCAGAGATGGTATTTGAGGTCAAAGTTGGGCTAGCAAATAGGGTGGCAAGGCTAATTTATGCTTGTTCAGGGTTGTAAATAATGGAAAGGTTTTAATGATGAAGTAGTGGTAATGAGAGACAACAGAATAAATGCATCTACTACAAATTGTGAAGGTTATATGGTCAGTGACATGCATTTGTCATCAGTAGAAGACAATAGAAATGTTACATGCTATATTTTTCACTTGGGCTTTGTTTAGTACTCCTTTACAAAAGCGATTTTTTTTTTATCCCAATGGGACTCTCCTGCATAGATAAAGAATAAAATGACACCACAATACACTACACAGTTATTTGGCTTATGGGGACCATAAAAAGAATATTTTCAAGGTTTAGTATGTTCTCACAAAGTTATCTACAATGCAGTCAGTAAGTAATTGAAAGTGACACTATTTTAATATCTTACTTTAGCAAAATGGGCTTGAATTGAAATGATGATGATGAGGTTAAAGTGCAGAATATCAGCTGTAATTACTGTGTATTTATTTGTACACTATGTGAACCATAGTAATCATATGTCTTTTTATATATCATCCCCTATTTACTCCCATTGTTGCTATTTTCAGGGCACACAACACAACTAGGATGAAAACCAAGCCAGAATCCTATTAAGTATTAAGTTAAAATATGGTTTTGTCACCTCCCTCTCTCTCTCTCTCTCACTCACTCTCTCTGTCTGTCTCTTAGATAAACATGATATGATGACAGACTAGATAAACATAAACAACCAGAATCATTTCTTGTATTTATAATTTCTTGTATATCTAAGAAAGGGCTCCAATGCAGAAAGGATATCCTAAAAAAAAGTTAAGTAATCTTCAAGAACAAATGTAATACCAATAAATGTATCACTTCTAAATCATAAATGAAGACATTTTATAACAACTCTGAAATTTTCAAGTTTGCACTACATGGTTTCTGATTTGACTTTGGGATTCTAGGTATATAATTTTCAAAAATCAGTCTGTTTTTGTTTTCACTCCATTATTGTTAGGTAAAAAAAGTTAATGGCACAGAGATTCATGGTAATGTCACAACTAAAAGTCTGACATTTAAAATCATAATCATCTAGAGACTCTACAGTCTGGGAGAGGGTGGGGTGTGGGGGTGGGGGGAGACACATATCAAACAAATTCAGTAGCAAATTTCAAGATGAACTTCAAGCTGTGGAGTGTTGCACACTTGTCTTTAAACCACACTTAATACTCCATCTGAGCTCTATGGACTGAGAGCCTTTTGAAGAAGAATTGTACTACAGATGCTATCGCTGTAATTGTTGAAGAGCTGCTCTTGCACACTACATTTACTTTGGTACATTTGCTTAAGTAATTTTTTGAATTAATTGTACTTGTAAGAGTGCCATTAATTGAGAGAGAAAGTACTTGAATAAAAAAGACAAAACGTCTGCATACTGCATTTTACCTCATCTCCTTTTTTCTCCACTACATTCTTTCTTTCTTTCAATCCTCATAATCATGTATCAGCTCCTTGCATCTAACTCAACATAGTCCTGTAGCAATCTCAGTCCTCATGTCTCACTCATCATAGTCCTATAGAAATCTCACTCCTCATAATCCTGTAAGTGTTTCGTTTCTTACAGCCCCGTATTCACACTCCTTATATCACTGTACAAGTCTCACTCTTAGGGTTTCACTTCTTATAGTCCTGTAGGAATCGTCTTATATCCTTATAGTCTCGTGGTGGTGTGACTACTCCAAAAAGTACTCTAGGATTCTCAGCACTCATGTCTCACTCATCATAGTCCAGTATGAGTCACATGTTCTTTAGGTGTTTTTCTCTCTGTGCCTCACTCCTTGTAGTCTAGTAGAAGTCTCAACTGTTCATACCAAAACAAATTCTGAAGTACTTTTAGTCATCTGTCCCGCACAACAGATATGCTTCCATTTTGAAGATTTTGAACCACGCCAACTCAGTGAGGCACACAACTTACATCTGTCAAAATGTAACTCCATCCATCCTGCTGTATTTTCTTTAAAGCTGAGTCAGTTTTCTTCAGATGTGTGTGTGAGTCAAGTGGAAACTCAGTAGAGATCTGTTCAAATCACACACTCACTCGGTATATACTTCGTAAGCAATGTTATGATTGTACAGCTTGTAGTTGCAGAGAAAAATGTATGTATGGCAATGATATTCATTAAACCAACATGGGGAACCAGAATGAAATGTTGTGCATTTAAGTGAACTGAGTTGTAATTTACAGATGACCCAGCTGTAAATTACAGTTGCATGTAGCATGTCTCACTCCCGTTAGCTGTTAATAAGTCTCACTCATCATGTATCACTCCTGGTACCCCTTTATGAATCTTATTCCTTATGATTCACTCCCCATAGACCTTTATGAGCCTCACTTCCAACAGTTCATGACTTCATGATTTTCGCTCCTCATTTCTCACTTCTTTTAGTCTTTTATGATTCTTACTCCTTATGTTGAGGTTCTCTTTGGGAGTGACGAGGTTGGACAGGATTAGGAACGAGTACATCAGAGGGACAGCTCATGTTGG
>CM075007.1:18582963-18594000 GCA_037576675.1 Pangasius sanitwongsei | reverse complement strand
TGCTGATATTGCCCAAAAACCCTATTTTGTTCAGGCGTTTCCAAACTTTTGGAGGGCAGTGTATATATATATATACATACATATATATACAGAAAAAATGTTTTAGTACAAACTTTGTTATAGATTTTATTTTTATTGAGTCAGTACACTTTTATATATTATATATTTTATCACAAGACAGGTAATGTGAATATGCTGACACACCCAGGGTTTACTTCATTCAAATCTGACAGATGTATTTTTTTTTTTAAATGTGTGCAACATAGATGCATGTATTTCAGCTCTTCATTTTGCTTTTCATCATAATCAAAGTTAGACAGTGATGCAGAGTAAGGACACATTCAGTCTTCTTGTCCTTATTCCTGTTTTCATTCTGACATAATAGCCCATATTTCTACCATGCAAGTTCCACTTGTGTGTGCGTTTCGGGTTGGGAGTGTGTGTGACCTATGGTTCAGGTGGATCTCGCTCTCACTGCTCACTCACTCTCTACTAAATGTAGATATCCAGCCATCCTCAAATGAACAAACACAATTTGGCAAATAGTACAAAATGAAATTGAGCGTCTTGGGCTGTGCAATCCTTCCACAGCACTCCCTGGAGGTGCCTCCCCTGGGTGTGCCCGGGAGCCGAGGAGTCCGTCTCCATCCTCACACACATTATCTGTGAGCGAGCGAACTCTATTTGGGAATTGGTAAAGCGCACAGAGAGAGAAATGGACTCAGAATAGAACAGAGCAGCAAATTCCATTTCACATCTGAAGTGGCAGAGCTGCAGAGAGATCATTTGGTTTGGAGTGAGTAAACACAGAGGACTCCTTCGCCTGCAATGATGTGGTGTGTGTGTGTGTGTGTGTGTGTGTGTATGGTAGGCAGGCAGAGGAATTGTGGAAACTGAGCAGGAAGTGTAGGAGTTGTGTAAGGAAATCCAATGGTCAAAAAACAAGACCATTTTAAGATCACATGGAGCAAGTTGTCTCTGTCTGTATGCTCCTCTATTTTATTTTGCTGTCTGTTTGGCAAATTTAACTATTTTGATCTTTCAGTGTGTCTGTGCCATTTTTCATACTGCTACAAACACAAACCCTCAAAGAAAGCACAAATGTACACCTTATTCAGCCTCTGAAAGCTATTCCTCAGATCTATAAATGTAAAATACTGGGAGAAGGAGGTTGTACTACTTTGCTGCTATGATACTGATATCCATAGGGCTGAGTGTGTGCATAGCACTCAATATATTGACCAGATGAATGTACGTGCGATAGAGCTATTAGTGGAAGGTCCTGCAGGTGAAACTTGGTCTCTATCTATAGTTCATTTATTCATAAGATCCATACACTGATCAACTGCATGAAAGCAGGTACCTGTAAACAACTCTAAAGTTTTTTTTTTCCTGTCTTTTATTTACAGAGAGTATGATATATGGACATGTAGAACCAAAAGAACATGGTCTAAAATGACTTCTGATAGATTGATAGATTGTTCAAGCAGCTCAGAACTTTCCAGCTCCTTGACTAAATGTGAGGAAATATAACAGTGCCTTGCGTACATACAGTACATCTCCAAAAAGCTGCTCAAAGGTTTTAAAATCATTTGTGTTATTGCATTATTTATCAAAATCTAACCAAACTTTTTTCCATCATGCACCTTTCTTCCTTTTGCAGGAATGACTTGCACTGATTTGTCAATAACAGTTCTTAACACAAACGAGTTTTTAATGATTTACAGCCTCCTTATTAAATACACTTGAGTCAGTAAATCAAGTCTCCATGAACATCTGAATGTGTATGACACTGTCACGAAAGTTAAAGCAGGATATTTTAATATTTACAATTTGAGTATAAACAAGTTAAGAATTTGCTGTCTACTGTTGCTTTTTTTTGGCATTTAACCAGACATTTGGTTAAATATTTTTCTTCTTTTGGAAATCTGATTCATGTTTCATGATTCATGAATTCATGTTTATTACTCTATAGTGTATAAGACCTAAGTAAACCCATTTTAAATTGTTTTGCTACAGGTAGTGATTGACCATCTTTGTTTTTGAGGAGTTGTTTAATTGTGGTGAAAGGAGAAGAATTTATAATCATTCATTCATTCATTCATCTAAACTTATTATCCTCATGTGGGCTGCACTGGAGCCAAAGAACCAAACACTAGGTGCGAGGTGGGAATACACCCTGGACGGGATGCCTGTCCATCACAGGACTAATTAATAACCACAACATGCTAATAAAACCAGTCTAGTTGCTAAGTTTTCAAGATTTTATTTTACATAAATACGAAAATGTCAGGAGGCCAAGCCACCTCTATATATAGAGGTCAAGGCCAAGCCTCTTATATATATATATATATATACAGTGTATTTCTGTTGTCAGTGATTCTTACATTCAAACACCTGGGTTATTTACACAAAAAGATATTAATTTTTTAATAGTTGAATTTATTATTTACTCTGACCGGGATTAAGTGGTTACAAAAGACAAATGACTTTATTTGGATGCTCTAGATTAAAGCTCTTAATGTTTAACAGATCATCAACTCCCTTGTCCCATCAAATTCAGCTTATGATGTGTTTTTGAAAAATAGATAAACATCATTTGATATGCTGAGAATCAGGTGATAGGCTGGTTCTTCTTCTTCTTCTACTTATTATTATAATTATTATTAATTATTATTATTAATTGTTGAAGATATTACTCTAAGCATGATGGGCAGAGTAACATTTTTATACTATCAACAGAAGATGGGAAAGAAAAGCGATAATTGAGCAACCCTGGCGTGGGGCAGGTCCACTTCAGTATTCATAGCAGAGACAGGAAAGAGAAATTGTGATTTAGTGGGCATTTTAAAATTTCACGCTTGGACCATGTCTTCCTGAATACTGACCTGCAGTGCTGAAAATGACATATTCTGGGCAACAATTTTGACTTTTATTTAGAGGTGCTTCTGGAGAAGTGTAAATATAATGCCCATACTGAGGATAATGGAAACACACAAGAATCGCCACTAAATGTTTGTGTGTAGATGCATTTCTCCTGACCGGAAATCATTCTCCATAACAGAACAAATATATTCATATGGACCATTTAACATGGCTTGTTTTTCTAATAATATGTGTCCTTGCAAATAATGAAATAAATCATTACTAATGCAATTATTTCACCAGACAAGACAAAAAAACTAAAGGAATCTCTGCACTTTCCCTAATTACTCCAAACTCTTCAGCAGAGCTTGACGCCTGCATTCTCTCCAGTGCTGGTTTGTTTGTTTTCACCCTCTCTCTCTCTCTCTGTCAGCCCATTAAATAAATAATGCTGTGCCTGTCTGCATTCCTGGTGTGTGCTTTTCTGTACACCTCTGGGGGTGTATATCTGCGAGATATAGGATATATATTTTTTCTGAGATTAAGAGATGAGCGGGGGAAGGAGGAAAGGGGCAGGAGAAGGAGTAGGAAAGGGTGAAGCCCTGGATCCTGCTGTCCAGCAGAACGGGGCTGAAATGGCAGATCCATCAAAGCAGCAAAGCCTGTCTCACCTGGGGTGGGCTCGCACACACTCCACCAAGGGTCTGCAGCAGAAAGAGAGGGAGAGAAAGGGAGAGAGAGAAACGGAGGGAGGTGCAGCGTGCTGTCCACTGGCATGAGGCCAGACTACATTCAACACTGCTGTCCTTCTCCAGCAGGTTGACGTGCAATTACAATAACTTTACACTGACCCCTGAGAAAATGACTCAATAACAAGCACTTTTGTTTGCCACTGAAAGCTCAGAAACATATTGATTGTATAGATTATGCCTCAAAAATGTGTCATGCAGATTTTCACTATAAATGACATTTCAGTTATCAATACTGGCAATCATAATAGTTAATGTACATTGAGTGAGAAATCGATACTCAGTCAATGACATTGTTCATTTCTCCAATAACCTGTAATAACCCATGTTATGTATGTTACTTCATTGTTCTGAATTAAGTGTAAGTTCTGTACCTTTATCAGAAATCAGATATATTACCCACTCAACTCCCCCTCATATTATTCTTATCATCATTATTTTGCTTTTCAAATGAACCACTTAGGCTTGTGCTAAAGAGCCATGAGCAGTGTATATCATTAGTTTATAATAAATACAAACTCGGCTCATCTGGAAAAATCAGCTTCTCCCAGATGCATTTGATTGGAGGCCAAATGGATGCAAAACGCTAACAGTCCCACACACAAAAATGAAAGCCATCATCATTTGTGTGTGTGGGAACTGGGGTCATTTTGCATGTTTTGCTTTTTATCTCTAAAGGAATGTCTATAGTCCCAGCCAGCTTGTGTGTTCATTTCCTATAGGAAAAGCAGATGCTAACAAACGAGCAGTAATGGCTAAATATGGAGACATTTCAAGTATTGCACAGTGGATGTTTCACAAGTGTCTTCTGTAATATAATAGCACTGTTAGACCACACACACACACACACACACACAAGCACACAAATATCCTGCTGTATTTAACATTCATGCTCAATGCTGTGGGAAAGTGACAATTGCTTATCTCCATGGTGATCAATAATGGCTATGGGATCAGGGAGTGGAGAGCATACGACTCTAATGCAGATAGGATGTCATTATTATTTTCTTTCTCCTAATGATGGTCATTATGCACGGCCACTGATTGAATTCCATTTGTTACCTGCATTTGAGCCGAAGTAGAATAATTACCATTTAAGTGTCTCCATTAAAATTCATACACGAATTTCATGGCCAGACCTCCTGTTAAAAATAACTAGAGTATTCTTTGCATATGAAATGAATTGTGTTTCGACCCAAGCCTGATTTAAATACTTGATTAAAGGATAGCTTGTCCGCACCGATTATGATTTCTGAGATGATGTTCGATGATCAGCTGAAAACAACTTGTAGAGCCTATGTCTCCACATTCTTATTTAATATTAAATTAAAATGGATCTGCTGGTAAAACAGAATCAATATCCTGCTTTCTGTCTAAATTGCATTTCCAACCTTCTGTTCCTCGTTCAGAATAAACATTGCTATTTTATTATGACTAATATAATTTCTTCATGGTCACTGCTTTGTGCTGGTTAAATTCAATATTTTATGAGAATGTAAGATGCCTGACTTATGAAGGGCGGCATGTGGTGTTTAATAAAGTGTCCAGTGTGTACAGGTTCCATGGGCAAATTCTATATTTATATCATCGTTATGTGCATTTACATTGCTTTTACGTTTATAACATTTGATACACTCTTGTCAAAAATGACTTTGTAGCACATCCTCATGTTAGTACAGACAAGCCAAGGTGTAAGAATACTGTTAAGCTAAAACTCTGAAGAGTTAATACTGCAAATTTACTCCTAAAGTAAAGCTCCATTGACGTTGGTATGCTACATTCAACAATAAGAGTTTCTAAACCAGTCAGCATGCAAATGTGTAGACTTGAATTAGCTCGTTACATCATTTTTCTTTAATTTAGAAATTATGTTTTGCAGTTTCTGACTCACACAGGGTTTAAAAAGATACCAGTGGCATACAGGAAGATATAAAAACATGTAGATTGGTTCATTACTATTAATAAAATAAAATTAAACCTCAAAACCCCATAGGTACGCATATACATTGTTTTCTACATTATATTATTTAATGCCTCCACATTTGGGTTACACACCTGGACAGAACCCATTAGTGCTAGAAAGAATGATTCTCTGATGGGTATTTACTCAAACTGATGGCAAAAAAAGGAATGCATTACAGATTCAAGCTTAAATGCCCAAGTCACCACTTCTTCCTGTAAGTGTTGTAGCATTGTAGAAAATGTTTAGACTGTTCCAGTGAGTTAATGCTAAACCAAGCTGTGTTCATCTGAACTCAGCTCAAGAAAAGAAAATGATGTAGCACTGAACCAAAGCGGAATGCCTGTGGACAGGTTTAATATCTCTTCTGGTTTTGTGTGTGGGCTGGGTATAAAGCATAGAACACTCTCCCTCTCCAAACCGCTTCCAGCTTTATGAATCCACGCATTTTTAATGCCCTGACTCGATGTCTTCAGCACCAACAAGACCGTGTCACTTCTAGTTTTTCATTTGACTGAAGTCCACCACTGTGTCCATCCACCCAGGTGGAATTAACTGTGTTTGTATTGCAGGTAAATAAGCCATGCGGGGCCCTAATACAGCCAGGAGCCCAGCTGTGGCCAAGCGCCGAGTCCAGTGAGTGGAGCGAGGAAGAGAGAGTGGGAGCTATAGTGAGACCTAATCAATCAATGCCAGATTACAGCTAAAGCCACTTCCATACCCATTAAAGGAGGACAAATGCAGAATTGCAACTGAACAACTTCTAGTTTTAAGCCAACAGTGGGACTTCCTGGTTATTTATCAAAGTCATTGCTGGTGAGCCAGGCAGCCTGGCTGTGCGATTGTTGTTCTCAGCAGAGAGAGGAGAGAGAAGGAGCTTTGCTGAAAGGCCTGTTTATGCCTTCAGCTCTGCCGCTGTCAGCCGGCTGGAATTTACTGTAAATCACATTGCTTTTATTGCAAGATTTAGTAGCTTATCCTCGGTGGGCTCTATTCACTTCGAGCTTGTCCCCATTAGGATGTTAGCCTGGGACCATAAAGGGATTCAGCTACATATCATCATACAATGTGAAACCAAACCTTTCATTTTTCTCTATTTCTCTCTCTCTCTCCCCAGCCTACCTTCTTTCCACATCTCCTCTTTGCTGCTTGCTTTTTATTCCCATTTTAATCCTATTCTTTAGCAAAGGCTATGTCTTATATCCAGACTCTGAGTGGCTGAAGCGTCCCCCTTGTGGATTGTCACTATCAGTATTTCCTCTATTTCTATTAATGGATCTTGGTGGATTGCTCTTGTGTTATTTATACAGATGTGTCAGAACATTAATGGTGCAGAATCTCATGCTTATTTAGAGAACAAAATGCTATGACTGTTTTTACTTCTTGCACAAACAGCAGCTACAGCGTCTCCAATTATTGACTACAAAATCGGAGTGATATAAAACTGGATGTTACACTGGAGACCAATAGATTAATATTTTATTTGCAGAATGAGTAATGTGAAATTCTTCCTCTGAATAGAAGGATATATATAACAAACAGCTAAAATGCAGGCAGACTACAGCATTTAACAACAGCATGTATCTGTATATCTGAAGATTAAACAACTCTTTTTACAATTAAAACACACTTGATAAACTTGAAAATAAAATTCAAATTATACCAAGCTGCTCTTTTAAGAACTCAATAGCCTATAGTCACTACCATGTTTTGGAACTGAACTAGTCTAATTTGATCCTCTCACTTTCTATTAAATAAATTGATACATAAAATAACTCGCCAAATATTGTCAGAGTATGCAGATATGATTCAGTTTCTATGGTGACATTATTTACCGGCAGGCTGCACTGGCTAAATTTAAATAAATTTTGAAAAAAACTTTAGCAGCCAACGACAAAAAGCTGCAACTATTTTAGCTATAATTTGGTTGCTAGTTCTGCATTGCTGCAACTATATTATGGGTAAATAAACAAGCGACGTAGCTAAGTAGGTATTACGTAGCTGTGCTAGAGGGTGAAAACGCTACTGATCAGGCTATCTAGCTAAATATGTATGAGATATAAAAGCTGCTAGAAAGCTGTGCTGGAACTGCAGAGCTATGTTTGAGTACACACTAAGTGTAATATATATATAAACAAATGATTGCTAACTAGCTTGCTAGCTTCATTTGTCAACAGTGATCATGTGCTGTATATTGAAACAGTATTCTTCAATTGGCTTTCAATGTTGTGATAATATAGCTATCAAGGTAGCTAGGTTAAATCTACAAAGAAAGGATCACACCTGACTAATATAATAAATAGCTAGCTGAACATAGCATATACCAACATTAAACCAAGGAAATGTTTTGCTAGTCTACGCAGTTTTCCAGCAGAACAGAGCTAACATTAAAGAATGGTTGAAAGGGAGATTTGTGATGTGTGACCATCATGCTACTTAATGATGATAATACAGAAAAATATTCTGTTAAATGGACTTGAACATATGACACAAAAATGGGTGTATTTAACTTATCAAACATACCTTGTTAGTCAGTGGACAGCTATCATGAGTTTTATAACTAACAGATTAACAGCTGATGTTATGTGTAAGTGGTGACAAATGCATACAAATTTCCCTCCAGGCAGCAGCTCAGGAATATCATATAATAAAGTTTTTTTTTTGTCCCCTGACTCAATAATCATGATTTTTTTATTATCTGTTTTTTTTTTACACACCACTGTCACTTTATGAACATTCTAACATTCCAAATCAATGAAATGATCAAATATAATAATCTAGATTTACCTAAAGAAAATAATATTTAATGTATTTTCTCTGACTGCCAATGTCTCTCACGTTTAACAACAGTGATTATATAACAGTTGTGTACAATTCTTGGCTGTAACGTTTCCCTCCTAAGCAGAAACAGAATTAGACTGATGCTGTCATATATAGATATCCAATCAACAGTCTTTCTAATGGACACATTCTAGTTTGTCATGTTTAAAAACTGAAATTATCTTGCAAGTTCAGACAATGTGCTTTATTGGGAAGTGGTGTCTTTTCATCATTTGCACGATTGCAAGATGTGTTTGCTTGCCATCAGATAAGATATGAGACGGGACAGAAGCAGCAGAGCTGCCGACCTTGTCTAACGGTATATGATATACAGTACTGCAACTGCTTTAATAATACAGTACACATAACAATAGCAGCAATATTTCAGTAGCAGTACATACAGTTTATTCATTTTATTTGGTTTAACCACAAGATTTTCTTAGATTCTAGAAGAGAATGAAAGTGATTTGTTCCCAATGAAGACAATTTATTCTCTTCATGGCATGCTGATCTTAAGTGTTAGACATTGCTTGGCTTTTTGTCCAAAGCATGTGTTTACCACGGCAGAAAAAAAGCCCGGATGAAGTGATGGGAGATGACAGAAGAGTCTGCAGGCAGAAGGTTAAAAAACAGCATGTCACGTGACTGGATAAACTCCTAACCTTGTTCCTGAGGAAACGGACAGTTTCAGCTTGGGGGGTGGGGTGGGTGGCTCGAGGAACAACCATGGCAACACATTCCTATCAAATTAGAGCCTGATGCAGAATGTACATAGCTCTGGTCATTACTGCTTTACTGGTTAATCAGTTGAAATCCATTTAGATAAATGCTGTTCTTAATCATGACTTTACAGCCTGTGATGTGAGTGAAGATCAAACAGCTAGTGTTTAATGTCTCAATATTTTAGGTGTATCACATTTCCATATGTTGTGTGAAATGTGTGTTGTGAGACTAATCATATGTATAACGACTCTATAACCAGTTATATCAGATTATAATAAAGGTTATTTTCTACTTAAATTATACACTGAAATGTTATGGCAATATCCAACCTCTTATATTTTTGCTTTTCTCTTGTTCTCTTTGCTACAAATATTTCACATGAGCAGACAAAAGGAATAACTGCATGCATCAACATAAGCTGTGTGCATGGGTATGAGTGAAGGTTTGTGGTGGACGATAGGACAGAGCACACACACACACACACACACACAGTGCCGGAATATGATTGTGTGTGCGTGTCTGGATGATGTGTGTGTTGACGTGCCGTAGCAAGAGTTCAGGGAGGCAGCTGAGCAAAATAATTTAGAATGTCCTGCCTGCTGACACAAGGACAAAAGGCACAGGGAGAACTTTCTCATATGTGGCTGCGAGACAATGGCGGAGGTTCGGGCTGCACACTCCACAGTGGTTGTTTTCTTGCTGACCTCTCGTCCTCAGAGTGATGGTTGGAGGCAGCAGACAGCCGTCCTCTCCTGCATTTCCCCAGCGCTTCACAGGTACAATAATTCCAGCGCTGATGAGCAGCATTTTCCTCCACTGCCAACACTTCAACCTGGAGATTAATAACTGTCCTGATTGCATCTACCATAGTGGTTGTCCTGTTTCACTCTCTCTTGCTGTCTCGCTCCCTCCCACCTCTTTCTCCTTTTCTGTACATTTCCCTTTTTTCGCTGTTTTACTTCCTTTGTTTTGCCATTTCCCTACATCTCTTGCTCTGCCTTTCTTTAGATCTCTAACTATACCTTTATTTCTTTCTCTATCAGCCTCTTTCTCCTTTCCCTCCTCTCGCTCCACTCCACTAAATTTCATAATGTCATTTAAGTATCCCGCAATATATTTTCTGTTCTATTCATCACATCCACCTTGTTCCAATACACTGAACACTCATCTCTCCTAAAAAGAGCGGAATAGGACTTGGTTAAATCAAAATTAGCTTCAGCAGTAAAAGATACAGTAGCTGGACAGTGCCACAAAGATTATTACCTTGGATTGAGGAGGGCACTCATTTGTTAGAGAGGCCCAGATGGACTGGAGGTGGGCACCAGGAATCCTCTCTGGGCTTGAAGGCTGAGCTGGAAATGGCTACTGAGCTCATGGGGAAGTGCTCAGGGCCAAATCAGTGCATCACTCCAAGGCCTGCACACACAGAGCGTCAGAGGCATGTGGGAACCTGGGTGACACTCTTTATCAATGAATATAAACTCACCTTCCCAAACCCAGGTTAATTTATGAGAGTTAAGGTAGTGGATGAACCTCTACAGGAAAAGGCAGGCAGATGTGTGGACTTGTTGTGATGTATTAAGTTTAACCCATGACTATCAAAATAATATTAAAAATAAAAAATAAAAAAACATTCCAGACATGACAGCCAGACATTTCATGATTTGACATTCAAATCATGATTTAAGGTTTCAGTATTCTCTAGTGATGGCTTGAGAATGGCAGTCACAAAGACAGACAACTTAACTGCATATTCATCCATAGATCAGTGTTGCCACAGGCTTTCATGTTTTCCAACAGCTAGGATTTGGGCACTTTACATAGTCTACATTAGATTAAGTATATCAGAAACAGTTTATTGCCAGGTACAGTAAAGACCACTTTACAGTACTAGGAATTTGTCTTGATGTCAGGTGCAGA
>CM075007.1:18525567-18579256 GCA_037576675.1 Pangasius sanitwongsei | reverse complement strand
AGAAACTGTTCTTATGGCGTGAGGTCCTGGTCCTGATGGACCGGAGCCTCTTGCCAGAGGGGAGGGACTGGAAGAGTAAATGTCCGGGGTGAGAGGGGTCGGCTGCAATCCTGGCTGCACGTCTCCGAGTCCTGGAGACGTACAAGTTCTGGAGTGATGGGAGGCTGCAGCCGATCACCTTCTCAGCGGAGTGAATCACGCGCTTCATCCTGGCCTTGTCCCTGGCCGTGGCAGCAGCAAACCAGACAGTGATATCTCTTAAACTCCCAAGACCCACTGGTAAGTCTAGACTTTTATTTCTCACTCTTAACCACATACCTTTTACTATTGATTTTTATAGTAGTTACTAAATATTTCAACATAATTAAGGGATAATACGCTTTAAAATGAATAACTGACTTATCAGCAAAGGAGCACAAGTGGTCAAGTGAGGTGGTCTGCTGTTATACAAGTACCTAATCTTCAACATAAATGTTTTTCTGTCAGTGAGTTGGCCTATCATTCTCATAGACATTCTTTATGACAATAATATGAGACAATATTATGATCTTGGTGAAATAAATTTTGAATAACTACTGTGATCTGCTTTTGTCACACAGACCTGGCAAATATTTATTTTACCCTTATTTGTAAAGAACCTTGAGTTCCCTTGTGTATGAATTGCGCAATATAAATACATTTACTTTGCCTTGCCTTCTATATCCCTCATGCTCTGTTCATTACTTAGTAATGTTATGGGCCTTCTGCCTTACAATGTGTAGAAATACAGCTGTAACAGTTATTATTAAATATTCTTATATATCCTTGTTTCCTAATTGCAAGTATATGTATGTGTGTGTGTGTGTGTGTGTGTGTACAGGTGGGAGGACAAAAAAAGAGATAGTGTTTAAATGGAGCATGTGATAATAACCAAGTACATCATCCTGGTAATAAAAATACGACTTTTAAACTAGTTACTTTGGAATTTTGTCACATTTTATGATGCACCTATCAGTAACACTTCAAGTTATTATAAACAACTGATGCATTTCTGAGGAATTATCAAGGACACCTCCCGTCCCCACCATGGACTGTTTGTATGTCTCCCATCAGGAAAACGCTACAGAAGTCTGTGTTGTCGCACAAAAAGAGTCATAAACAGCTTTTTTCCCTTCAGCATTAACTGCCAGCCTCCACCTAATAACTAAACAGTAGCATTAGACGCCATACTATACTGTACATTACATTACTGTTATTATGTAGTTATTTGCAAGTACTTGCATTTTATCCAATGTAAGTATCTACTGCATCATATTGCATGCGTCATGCTGTTTAACTCTACCTGTATACTGTTTACCTCAACCTACTGCACCATAACTCTTATTTATTTCATTTAACTTAATTGCCATTTGCATTATCATACTGTTTACCTTCAACTGCACACTGTTATATTAACTTATTGCACCATAACCTTATTACCTCATTTAACTTATTTGCTATTTGCTCTACTGGTTGGATGCTAACTGCATTTCGCTGTCTCTGTATGCGTACTCTGAAAATGACAATAAAGTTGAACCTAACCTAACCATACTATACTGTAGAGCTATGGATTTTAACTTTAAAATACGTCCATGTCACTTCTCTACTGGAAACATTTCAAAAACTCTGCTACTGACAGTTAATTCATTCAAAGCCAGAAGAATAATGTAGAAAGATAAAAGAGTTATTGTTGTCTCAGTGTATGCGAGGGAGTGAGGGAGGGAGGGAATAAGTGAGGGAGAGAGTGAGTGGGGGAGTGAGTGAGGGAGTGGGAGGGTGATGGAGTGAGTGAGTGAGGGTGTGAGGGAGTGAATGAGTGATTGTGTGAGGGAGTGAGTGAAAGAGTGAGGGAGGGAGTGAGTGATTGAGGGAGTGAGAGAGAGAGTGAGTGGGGGAGTGAGTGAGGGAGTGGGGGGGTGATGGAGTGAGTGAGGGAGTGAGTGAAAGACTGAGGGAGGGAGGGAGTGATTGAGGGAGTGAGTGAGTGAGGGTGTAAGTGAGGGAGTGAGTGAGGGTGTAAGTGAGGGAGTGAGTGAGGGTGTAAGGGAGTGAGTGAGGGTGTAAGGGAGGGAGTGAGTGAGTGAGGGTGTAAGGGAGTGAGTGAGGGTGTGATGGAGTGAGTGGTTGAGGGAGTGAGTGAGTGAGGGAGTGAGTCTGCCCTGCGTTTGGACTTCAACACATCACCGCGCGCGGCCCTGCTTTGAATTTGGCTCTCGGCGCAGGGCGCATGCGCAGTGCGCGGCGTGCTGTGCTGTTGCACGGCGCAGCTGTTTGGGGTTTGAAATTCCAACATGGCAGAGGCAGTGGTCAGTCTTCCCCTTCACTAACTTGGAATGGTTTCAGATCGCCAGCGCCCGCGCGTAGCCCGAGCCGCCTTCCCTCCGCCAGCCCATCGGATCGATGTCGCTCTGACCTCCGCCGTTCCCCTGTTACACACGCAGGTAAGACTTAATGCTGCCGCTTCAGCCGCATAGCGACCATTTCCACAAAAACGCTGGACTACGGAAGAGCGCCTTGCTGCTTTATCGCGTAGCACGCCTCTCCGGATATCCATGCATCATCATCATCATCATTATTATTATCCCAACAAACTGCAGGACCAAACACAAGCGACTGAATTCCCATCTCAAAATAGACATCGGAGAAATAGAGATTTTTTTTTTTTTTTTTTTTTTTTTTTTTGTGCGACGGTTGTGAAGTGCCAAAGTACACCCGGGTGGGCGAAGTTCGGTGCCTCTGACTGATAGTCGAGTTGCATTAATCATCGCACTGCATTTCCAGGTTCTGATGAGAGAAAGTGCTCTCACTTTGGGGTGGGGTTGGAATTGTTTCAGAGTAACTTTCTTGGCGAAAGGGAAGTCAGTGCGTTGCAATATTTATCCGCTGAAGGAAAAGTTTGTTATGCCATTTGGCTGCACGAGCGCTGTGCGTTCAGGGCAGCAGCGCGGCGGCTGTGATCTATTTATAAAAGCACCGGGAAGACCTGCTGAGAGACGAGCACTAGATCATACCGCGGCTTTAAATCAGCTGTAAGACAAACGCTAGTGTTTAGTTTGAGCAGGAGGCTCGGGGAGAAAACTGACATGAGCTTCATGTGTGCTTTTCCTCCCCACCTCTCCCTCTCCCTCTCCCTCTCTTGCTCTCTCTCTCTCTCTCTCTCTCTCTCAGCTCCCCAATAGCTTTTGCTGCTTTTGCCTTCTCCTCCTTAAATATATGCATGTAGGTTAAATGAGTACCTGATGAAATAAAGGCCGGCTCCCAGCCCCGGGTTACACGCTGAGGGGAAATCTGATAGCGGAGAGGAAGCGCAGTGGCCGCGCGCGCTGAAAAAAGCCCCGGCTTTCGGAATTCCTCCGGCTCTGCTCGGTTCTCTCCCCCGCTTTCCCCTGCTCGATCCCGGCAGAGATGATCAGTAGCACCGCTCTTGATGGTACGTTTCTTTTTTATGTGTTATTTCAGCGTACAGTAGCTTTATGTGTAATCTTACTCTGAATGCATGACAGATTTAAATGATGATAATATCTGTGTGTAGTGACAGATTGCCTACCTGTTTGAGTGCCTTGCGAAAGAAGAAGCGTGTTTTAGATCCGATAAGCGTTTACAAAGTAATTTATCTACTACAGCAGCGTTAGAGAAGCCCTCACTAAACCACATGGAGCCTGTAATCTCTACGCATTAGACTGCTTCACAATAACAACAATAATAATAACAACAAAAACAACAACAACAACAACAACAACAATAATAACAACAATAACAACAACAATAATAACAATAATAACATCAACAACAATTACTACTACTATTCTTCTTCTTCTTATTATTATTATTATTATTATTATTATTATTATTATTATTATTATTATTATCCAGTTTGTATGTTGTGTTATGAATGATTATTCATTTCAATTTCAGTTTCAGTAAGAGTCTAGGATTTTTTAAATATACTTTTTATATTGTCCCTGTTCGTTATTGAACTCAATTTAATCATCCTTTCTAACAAGTTTAAGATCAATCAGCAGATTGAACTCGTATTAATTCTTGGTGCTCTTTCTAGTCTTTTTCATTATAAACACTGCAGGCCTGTAGTCTGGTGACACTTATGGAGCAGGAGCAAAACAAGGAAATAATTATGATTCTAGTATTAGTTATAAGTCTGTGTTGTGTAAGTTATTGTGTGCATGGCATGCACATGCACATTTCTGTTTTGTTTCTTTTAAAAATTATTTTATGCATCATGTGAATTAGTGTTACTCATGGTGTAAGTGTGTGTGCGTGTGTGAGAAAAGTTTGCAGGACGGTTAGCTGAATTCGGCTCCATGCATTATTCAGACTGGTCATGTTTCCTGCATCAGCAGTGCAGGACAGAGTGTGTTATATACAGTTCGTACATTACGCCGTATAGTATATAGTGTAGTACAGTATGTCGAGTGTATATAAGTATAACATGTATAGTTTTGTAACCCACAATAAATGCTCGATTTTAGACATCCCCATCTTTAATTACACCTGTTTTTAGATAGGTTATGTGTTATGTTCCTTTTTGCATGTCAGACTTAACTGTCGACGTATGTTTGACGTCCAGTCATGTCAAACAAATTAAGTTATTGCTATAACACTGTTTTTAAAATGGAAAAATCAGTTGAGAAATGTTCCTTTTCCACAATTTGTTAGAGTAATAGTGGACAATGTTAACCACACATCAGCTTTCTATCTAATTCTGCTCTATCTAATACTGCATGCCTAGATTAACAAAAACATATTTTTTCCTGAAAAATCAGTTGCCCACGAGCAGCATGCATTTAACCACATAATTAAAACACTTTCAAGTGTGTTTTCAACTCCTCTTTATCGCTGAGGATCCATCAGTAGGGAAATTTACATTTACATTTACACAAGCATTTATTTTTTTGAAGTGCGTTTTTTTCTGTAGTGTGTTCTTTTTAGAATGGAAATTATCCATGACTTTTTTTTCCCTGTAAGTTTTCTGTGTTCTTTGCTTGATAAAACTGTTAAAGAGGATGCATAATCTGGTTTCTTAGATTTCATTTGATCAGGGCAGAAGTGGCCTCATTTAAGCTGTGGCAGTTTGTGCAAGTCTTTTCGATCAGCTCCTCTCACCAAGCATGTAACTGGAGTGTTTTGGACAGATTTTAGTTTCAGCTTTTGTAGCGGTAGTTTTCCTAAAGGTTGTTGGCCCGTCTGATTATTTTAACAAAGCGAGTTGAAGACGTGTGGAAAAGATGCAGTGGTCTCACATACTTCGGATTTACCCCCAGGTGCGCCTATCAGCATGTTAACCAACTTGACAGCACCGTTCACTCCTTATTGTGGGTTGCATGTGTGTGTGTGTGTGTTGACATGAAACCTCATGTTGAGTTTTGTGGTGTCCTCGATGACAGATGCTGACCCCTCCCCTTTTCAGCACCCTCTTTAACTTGATGTGTTTCGTGTTGAGCACGGGGCTTTAGGGGTACACACATACACATGTTTTATCCTCTTAATAATTTTATATTCTCTACGTAACATTTGTTATTTAATTATTAACTCTTTTTCACATTTGTATTAGAATATTTTGAAACGTGTTTTCGGAATGGTTTCGCTAATTTTAACAGGAGCAAAAGAAAACAGCTGTTTATGTGCGAGGCACTATATGAGACACAAATTCGAGTTTAATGACTGCACTATCCATTCACTATACACTACTTTATATTATTATATATTTAGCGTTATCCTAGAACAATAGCATGCTTGAATTGCTTAAGTATCTGCATTACTTTACATGAAAAAACTATTGTTTATATGAAAAAAAAGTATTCATAGTGGAGCACATGCAAATGTAATTTTGTGCATGTACCATTATTTGTTCTAAGAGATTCCAATTTGGGAATTATATTTAAACATATTTACTGGTAAAGTTTGATGATAAATGTTGAAGTAACTGTGCCAGCTAAGTAGTAATTATTTTAATTTAGTTGTCGTTAGTGTGAGTTTTTGACAGGAGTACATATGAGTGGCATGTGACATAAGTATTGTGGTCTAAAGGAAGTCATACTCTTTTTGTTAACTAGTATGAATCTAGTCTCACACATAAACAGATATTTAGCAACGTCCCCTGCAACTAAACACACTGAATGTGTTTTATTTAGATATTTCTCAAACAGTTCTTCTAAGTGAAGTTTGGCTGTTGCTATTATTTTTCCACTGAAAATTAGGCAGGACCCACAAGTGGTATTTTCAGTTTTTTAGTTTTGTGACACTTTGTTCTGACATTTTAGCATCCGTAAATTCAGTGTGATACACACATTACCAGTTAACTCCTACAGAGTAAAATTTCACTCCCTAGGGGTTAGTTTGCTAGTGGTGATTTTCTGCTTCTTTGTATCTGTATTTGTCGGTAGTTTGACTAATCCCTCAATGCTCTACAAAATCTGGCACAGTGTAATGGGTTGGGTGTCTAACCGGCGCAGTCCTCTTGGGATTGTTTGTATAAATGAGACTGACAGTTTTTATCTCAGTGTAATGGTGACAATTAAAGGAAGCTGTAGAAGAAGTCAGCTTGCTGCTAGACGAGCACCTTGGGGGATCTCAGGGCCTGTTTCAAATTGATGAAACACTCATCCGTACAGACGGATACATTTGTCAGTCTCTGTAACAAACCTCATTCAGTCCCCACACACACACACACACACACACACACACACACACACCCCACCCATCTACAGTCGAGACAAAAGCCTGGCTCGAATGAAATCAGTAGCGGGTTGTCATCTTTAAGCAAATATGTTAAATGTTGTCTCGTGTGTTTTTCATCAGGAAAACTGAGGAAACCCCTCAGGGAGAGACACATGCAAATACAAATCCCATTTCTACAGAGAGAGCCCCCTGAATCTCTCTCTCTCTCTTTTCCTCTCTCCCGCTCTCTTTCTCCCGTGGCAGCTGGCTGTGTTATCTTTGTGCGTTTCGGAGAGTGCTGTCAGTTCTCTCGATGATCTAAGTTGGGGCACGTTAGAAAGGAGCTGCAGCTGTCTGTTGCTATACTGAGAGATGTGTATGCTCTGCTGCAGAGATGAAGGACCTCAAATCCTTGACATGCTCCCTCTGCTTCCTCCCTCCCCCATTACTCACACAAACACACACACACACACACACACAAACACACAAACACACACTTATTTAGACACATATTGTTCATTGGATTGCCACATTTTCTTTCCATACTCTCTTTCTTTCTCTCTCTCGCTCTCTCTGAGTGACAGCATATGTGAATGCATGTTTTTTAAATAGATATTATCATTTATCCATGCTGTATAAAGGCACCCCAGCCCCTGTTTGCATGCTGTCTTGAGTCATGGAGCCAAAGGGAAAATATGGTGAAAATTCCACAGAGCTCCCCTAAAAGGCAAACTGTCAGCTTTGAGTTGTTAAATGTAATTTGTCCAAAATTTATCAAAGTAATTGGTCAATATCTTTAGCTTACCTAAACAGAAATATGGACGGGAATATGGCTACAGTGGTAGCATTATGAGATTATTGTAAATAGAGTGTGCAGTGATTTATTACTCCAGCTGTCCTGGACTGATGAGTCGACTGACTGCATTTGTCCATCGTCTTTTTTTAGTTACGAATCTCCATTCAGTGCTGAAGGCAATATAGTGCAAAAAAAATGTAGTGCCTGGTACAGTAGGCCAAAACAAAATGTCAAATACTCAGATAATGACAAATCTAAGAATAAAGGTTTGTACATTCTTATTAGTAATTCCTTTAGCTAATTTTATTGCACAGACAACTTGTGGATGTTTTTACGAGCGAACTTGCTTTTGTGGATATGACAAATAGGCTGCATCTAATCTAAGTTAATATTTTCTTACGCCTTATCTATCGTAGCTGCTAATTAAACGGAGAACTTTAGCTCACATCACATATCATATATTTAAAAAAAAAAAAAAAAAGCTAGACAGAGAGTGTGTGTTTGTGAGAGAGAGAGAGATATTGGGTAGCATTTTTCGATCACCAGCTCTATTCACGGCTGGCGAGAGAAACGCTGAAATCCGCCGCAGTAACAATGATTGACAGATCGACGTAAATGTGTTGCTGTGCACACTGGACTTCCATTCATTACAACGCATCGCCAAGGCAACACAACCTGACAGCATCATAACCGCAGCAATCACACTGAGCTGACATCAGGATTTGAACTGCTCACATTCCAGTTTGGGAATTTTTTTTTTCTCTTTTATGTTATGGCTTATATAAAACAGATAATTGTTTCATTCAGAAATACGCAGCATTGTTAGCTGACTTTTGTTCAGAACAATTTGAGATCGTGGTTATTGTTTCTCAGAAACACGAGCGGACGTGTCATTTTTAGACGTCTACTGGACGAAGACTGAACAAACTAGTGGGTTTTCATTAGTTTGCTCACAGGTAGTAGTCCATGTTCTTGACAGAACTGCTGTAGTCCATTAGAAGTGAACGTCCTCAGTGTTCGGTTTATTTTCCCTTGCTGTGTGAAACAATGAGCTGCCCTTCACCGGATCGCTGTCTGTCCGTGAAGCAAAGCGACGGTAGAGTGTCTGCTGGGAAACGCTTTAGAATTGCTGATCCCCAGGTGGCCACGGTGAGGTTCAGTCATAATACTTTTAAACTGGCCTTCTTCAACATTCCCTTGCATTCACAGTTTTATACGAGCAATTAGCGTACCCCCAGTGACAGGAGCGTAGACGTCTACCTTAATCACTGACGTCTTCATTTCTCTGTTTACATTCTAATTAGACATGATAAACTTCCTTCTTAATGGGCTCCATGAAGGCAGAATTTTATGCTCTTTAGTTCAGGGGCAGGCAGGTAGTAACAAACAGAGAAATAGACAAACAGCATACTTGTTAGGAGGTGGAACAAATTATTATTATTATTATTATTATTATTATTATTATTATTATTATTATTATTAGTTCAGTGTCATTATGATTTAGAAAATTTGGAACTTTAAACAGTTCAATTACATGCTGCATAGACATACAAAAATGTTTTTGTTTTTTTTTTTTTTGCTTTTCATGGGAATAGCTGTAAGTCTGCCATGAACACGCAGGTGCTAAGGATTTTTGCATTATGGTCTGCAATGAATTACAATCTAGTTCTGAATTTTTCTGATAGCCGGAGAGTGAAATCAAAGCTGTTTCAGGTCTGATCAGAGGGCAGCATGAATTTCTATCACTGCTTTCATTTAAAGTAGCGTTTTCTTTTAACCCTTGCTCTTGTGCTGGTGGACACCTTTTAAATCATTCCCAGCAGTTTGTGGAAATTTTCTTGCTGTTTGTTGCTTGTTTGGCCTTCTCTAAATTGTGAAATTGAACGATTTGATCACAGCTCTGGCAAGACCTGCACCACAGCAGAGCGACAGTTTGTATAGAGTGCAGAATATCAGCGGTGCAGATGGATTGTCTGTGGCTGTCTCCCGCTGCACCAATAACGTGCTTTTATCACTGAACAACCTTGAAAAATGAGACGTGCATTTGCAGTCCTCTTTCACCGTGGTGCGCTGTGCTCTCCAGGAAGGATTTCTTTTGCCACTGATGTGAAAATAAAATGTAAAAAAGTCACCATGATAATCACATAAAGATCCACTGTTCTTTACATGTTTAGCCTGTAAAAATCTGCTGGAGCACCAGTGTTTTTTTGGGTTTTTTTTCCTGTGCACCAAAGTCCTCTCATCTTTGGCCAAATAATATATCTGAATCCCTCCATTTTCTTCAGTGCTCTATGTCTTTGATATATGCGGATGTGGAGGGTTTTAATTGAGTAAAATTGTAAATTAGTTCTTGTCCCTTATCGTCTAAAGGGTGCAGTGCAAAAAGTCACCTGTTTCCTTCCAGCAAGCGGAGCATGCTTTTATTACAGGGTGCTAAAAACCCTTCTCTCCTATTCATTTATTTGATGTTTCTTGACATTTAAATTCATCGGAAGCCTTGTAAATTACACAAAGACATGGAAAAAAAAAAAACATGGCTTCAGAAGATCAGTCATTCTGAGCTCAGCTTCGAGAGCGAATTATATCATCTAATTAGAACATAAAATTGTAATTAATGCATTGAAATTAGCCTCTGAGAAAAATTGTCCATTGATATGCATGACAGAAAACATTCATGTGCTTGAATGTGAGCGCCAATATTTTGGCTCCCTCCTCCCACTGGCAAGAAAAAAAAAGTAAAATGAAATCCTTCAGGAATGATGAATTGAGTCATCACGTTCAGCAGCTAATTGTCTCAAATTGATATTTTGATGTACTACTAAAGATCACATAAAAGCAGTTGGATCTTAATTAGTATGATGATCATAGGGAGATGTGCGCGATTGGCACGGCACTCTGCTAACTTCCCAGCGCTCCATTCATCCTCGGTGGGGGCCCGATGGGCTGGCAGCTTGGCACCATGCCAGGGATTGACGTAGAGAAGCCGGGATGCGATGCAGAGGTGCTGTGTGAGGACTGTCTGGAGGACTGAAAGCCAGAAGCACACAGGAGCTCAGTAAAAAGAGTGCGGAGGAGAGGAGTGAGAGAAAGAAATGTTGGTAAAATGCCATGAAGTTTACGGTGTCAGGCCTACAGAGGGGGTTCGGCCTGAAGCATGCAAAGCCTCACAGGGAGGTTAGTGGTTAGCATCCACCAACAGTGCTGAAATGCTCTGAGCTAGTGCTAGCCAGCTAGAGCTGTAGGGCAGTGGGCTGACCTTTGGACTGGTGTACACTGGTATTTGGATGGTGTACCGGCTCTGCAATCTATGGACTGGAAGAATAAATATGTAAGGAAATATTATGGAAGATACATGACCTGAGGTTTGGTTGAGCCTGATCACATTTCAATATATTTGAATATTTGATGTTAACTCCTGTTAATAAATCAAGGAGTTGTGGATAAAAGTAGCTGTAGAAACTTATCAGGAGTCTGTAGCTACACTCCTGGCCCCTCGTCGGGCTCTCGGCTCTGACTGGAGGCTTCTAGCATTAGCCAGTGGGGGAGGCAGCCGGCGCTAATGATGAGCCGTAATGTAATTATCTCATCTCAGCCGTCTGTGGAGCAGCACTTTTCAGCTTTGGTGCTCACCGACACAACGCTGACCCTGACTCACCCCGGCTTTTACTGCTCCCCTCCTCTCTCTCCGGTATTACCCCACCGCCTACCGCCTTAAAATGCAGCCTGCGTGGTGCTATTTGGGCCGATGGGGTATGTGCCTGTCCCTGTCAGGATCGGCAAAGCTGCTAATAGATGTGCAATAAATAACATGCAGTTTATACCGTAACTTGGCTTTTTGAGGCTCAGCCATTACTAGCATGTAAAAGGTGCTTTAAACAAGCATTATGGCTATATCTTGCATTGCAGTTGCATATTACCTCACGGACTACCAGAGTGCTGCAGTAGGAAATGAACTGTCTAACTTCATCATTGTAGAAAACAGGTATTTGACAAACATGAGCCACCTTCATTTCACACCTCCACTTATTTAACCCCTTAGACTCTCATCTTATTTTTCAGTTATTTAGCTTGAGGCATATAAGTAATTACTATGAAAATAATATGAAAGATGTGTAGCTATGAGAGGAATGTTAGTCTGGATCTGTAGACGAGTGTAAGTTTAAAGGGTTCATTTTTTTCCTCTGGTAATACATTATCTGCTTCTATAAAGTTTATTATAAAATTTAGTACAAAGGTGACTGATCTATATTTAATTGTGGAAATTTAAAACCTATTCATTTCATTATATAATTTAACCCCTGCTACTTGGTTAATATTTATTTTTGGTGCTGTTTGCATCAGCTGTAATGAATTATTGTGAATTATTAAAGCGAGTCTGCATAAGAGAATGTCTGTGCTTGAGGGGTGCCCTTCATCCATGTCCTCCAGCTGAGGTAATTACAGAGTAAATGTGCATTTGATGAATTTAATGGTTTGAACTACACTACATGCATTTTTATATATATGTATATACACTTATACTTTATTGCTATATATATTTATTTACTAATATTTCAGTACCATGTGCACTTATATTTTAGTAATTCTGTGCTATAACTGTTTATATACTAACACTACAGTACTCTACTTCAGCATCCTTCACTGGATCAGCTGCATTAACGCAAAGTGTTAATTTCTTTTTATTGTATTTTTTCACTGATTACTCGTTACTAACGTAAGGGTTTGTGAGTCAGTTGATTAATATCACTAACATTTGGGTTTAGAGGCCTAGGAGAGGAGAGCTGTAATGATCATTCCCTAGGGACATGGATGTGTTTTTATTTTTTCGGGATGTCGGAACAACTGCCCCACCCCACACTGCCCCCTCCCCAACACCATCATCACCACCACTGTTTTATTTCTTTTTATTGTCCTCTTCTTTCACTTTCTCTCTTTCTCTCTCCTTCTTCTTAAAGAATTACTGAAACTGACCCTATTTCAGTGGTAGAAAGTCAAACCAATTTGATTTTGAATGAGCCTGAAGGCTTCTCTTAATGAAATGCTGATACAACCCACTAAAAACCATTAGGTACAGATAACTGACAAAAAGAAAGGAAGCTTATAATATGTATATATATTACATATAAAATATATAATATGTAACTCCACAATCTGAGCACACACACACTTATATATATATATATATATGTTCATATTGTGGCGTTACAGTTACCTTTTTAAAAATAATTGTTATTAATTACAGAACAAAACTTCAATATTTACATGCTTCAATACAGATTGTTTAAAAATTTTTAATTCATAATCTGTTTTCCTTTTATTAATTTCCAGTCACATTTTATTTCAACTTTCCTGACTTTTCTGACTATTTCTCTAGGCTGTAGTTTTGTTGCTCTGTTTTCTCATTGTGTTTTTATCATTCCTTCTAAAACAAATGGCTTTGGGTCAGAGTGTTGCTCTTCATTTTTACTCGTGTTAGTCTGTCTTTCACGTTGTCATTGACAATTTGTTTAACAAAGCAGAGAGAAAGGGAAATAAAGAGATTTAAAGAAATAAAGTCATTTTGTTTTAGTGGGTATACCCTATGACACTTGATGAAAAAGAAACAGATAATTGGGCATAGCTTTCATGCACAGAAGCAGAGCTTGTGTGTGCACATAAAATATTTATTTGTTATTCCGTTCGTTGTTGCCCTTTAAGAGGTACTTCCCCTTTAAGAAACAGGCAGCAGTAAAAAGCTTGTTTAGAGTGTGGCCTACTTGACGGGCCCTTTAAGTGTCCACATGGAATTAGATTAATTTAAAAGAGAAAGAGAGAATGAGAAAAAAAAGAGTGCTCATAAGGAGTTCAGCATCATTCCCAAGGTTTATGAGGGCTGACGCCTCCTTTGTGCTCATTATCAGCAGAAAACCTTGGGGAGTAATGTTGACTTTACACTGTCCAAAATAGCAGCTCCAGAAGAGAGTGACACTTCTTGGCTTTGTGTTCACCTGCACCTCTCAGCCCTCGAGAATCAGAGGAAGGGCTGCAGGTGCGAGCTGCAATCTGGATTACGGCTCACGTTTTAAATTTGTCTCAAGAAATGGATGAGCCAAGGAAACTGAGCACTTGTTTGGGCGATTAGCAGTGAATTGCTCTATCTATACCTTTTATCCCTTTTTTTTAATCTTTTTAGCACTTTTGGCTCGCAGAAATATTTCCCCTTTATTCCACACTTTTCTGATATTTCATCCCCAGCATATTTTTAATATTCCCAAAAGCCTTTTACCTCTTTGTTTCCATTATTCATCCCAAAATTTCTGTAGCGCCGAGGTCGAGGGGTTGAAAAATATTTTGTGTCCAATGAAATTTATGTGGAGCTAAGTCAGCGCTTTGTGTAGGAGCGTGCTTGTATGTCTGTATGGTAAGCCTTTGTGTGTGTGAGTGTGTGTGTGAGTGTGTGTGTGTGCTGTCATACTGTCACTAAGTCCTAATGCCTCTCCAGAGGGATACCTGGAGAAGCATCGTACCCAAGCAGACTGCCTTTAGCGGGGCACGACGCTGACACTGACTTCCCGCTGAGACTAGAGGTGTCACTGCATGTATGTAAACCAGTGACAGATGAGTGCAGAAAACACACACTGCTGAGGGAAACTCTGCTTCTCATCTGCCTTCAGTTACAACCAGAACACTGACAGAGCGAGACAAAACAGTGAAGGCCTGGGATTTTCAAACACACACACACACACACACAATCCATAGCTTGTAGAATGGCTCTGGTTAAAAGATATTTAGGACCCAGTTCTTGCAAGGGAAACCCACTTTCCTTTACTTAGAAGCAATGAAGGAGGAATTCAAAACAGTAAAGCCCCTTGCGTTCCTCAATGCAGCAGAACACACACACACTCACGTACACACACAACCCGTAGCTTGCAGCGTGGCCCCGATTAAAAGCCAGTTTTGACTAAATTCTTGCTCACCGGCGTGCAGATTTGGCCTGAGCGCTCTCGTGAGAAAAGGGCCCGGGCGGTAATTGCAAACGAATGAGGATTTGCCGACTTGGAACCTCGGGCTGTGTTCCGGGTCAGAGGTCATGGGGGGTCAGTGTTACACTCACGGCAGCCTCACTTCAACCCTCTTTCTCTGGAAATAGAAGCTGCTACGTCATACCGCCGCCAGCAGCATGGAATACAGCCTTCCCACTGCCCCCAGGCTGTGTGTTTACACGTGTGTGTGTGTGTGTATATGTGTGTGTGTATATATATATATATATATATATATATATATATATACACACACATAAATATATATATATATATATATATATATATATATATATATATATATATATATACATACATATATATGTGTGTGGTTGTGTGTGTGGCCAGTGTCAGAATTCAATAAGGGTAACTTTCAGTTAGAATCTGATGCTTAGAGTAGAAGCTTAAGTGCAGATGATCTTTGAGCTTTAATGAGATACTGCAGAAGTACTTCTGACCTGCAGTTTTTGCAAGAAAATGATAGTATACTACACACCGGTATAGTCCAGAGATAAACACTGTGGTTTTGCATGTTGGTTCTGAAGCATTTTGGCTCTTTAAGATTAAACGTCGCTGTCTGAGGCTCGAGAAAAACAGCTTGAGAACAGAACTGCTCATTGTCTGTAGGAAAGAAAGGTAACATTATGAACACTGTTCAAGGACAACAGAGACCTCCATTAACACAGACTAGAGACGAGCATAATGGCAAGTATTTAAGAAATTCTGCGAATGAACGAGCACATCACAAATCCACAAATCACTTTTTCTACCAGTGGAGTCTTTTTTAGTTCTTGATTAGTTCCTGGTGTTAGTAATATATTTTGCTTCATGTTCCTATACCATTTTGACAAATTGTTTAATATTGCACTCCTGCATCGAGGTAATAAAGTTTACTATATTTTTCAGGTAGACTCCTAAGCTTGTGTGAAATGAGCTCGTGCGTCTTTGTTGGCCTTAAGCCATCTTCACCTTTCTATTTGATTTCTGCAATGAAAAATTGTATTTATATAAGGTGAATATATATGTTAAAAACTGGCTATATCTACTTATATCTACTTTTCCATTTTCCAAATCATTAATGTGTGCTTGTGTTTAAGTAAATCCATGAGTCATCTGCAGGAGTGAGTGTTTTTGTGTTGTTTGTTTTTTTGTTTTTTTTATCCATGCTCTAGTGGGTTATTTTTAGTGGCTCGCAGTGTAAGAAACCGATTCTCATTTGAGCAGCGAATGACCCCAGGCTCTGTATATTGATGAGTGGGATTTGTTCCTTAATAGAATTGTATCTAATTAATTAGCTTTTAATTGGGAAGAATACAGAACATGCAAATACACACTCGTGCTCGCATTCACTCGTTACTTAACTACATAAATAATTGTACGTTCATTTTCTCTTAATGGAAGGTGGCCGTTCATGAAGGCCTTTTCAGGTTTATTTGAGCTGCTGAGCGGTGTGTGTGTGTGTGTGTGCGCGTGTGTGTGTGCAGTGCATGTGGACTCACTGTTCTACACAAACTCATTATGCTCAGTGGACCAGCAGAATGCCAGTGAACAGGAAGTTAAAACCTGTTCAATAACAACATTTTTTACATTTCATTACATTGTTTAATGACAAACTATGATTATCTTAGTGTAAATAAATGACTCTGATCACCAGAATACTTAGACGGCAGATGGAGGTTATTCTAATGGGTGTTCTTTATGAGATAGGCATTAAATTGCATGTAGACTGCTGTTTGCATACTGAGAGGGGGTAGAGGTGAAGGACCTGTTGTATACATTCATTTAGTTTAGTTTTCCTTTTTCTTTGCCTAATCATGACAAATTGACATCGTCCGTTTCTTCTTTCACACATTTCCGCGTCGAACTTTCTCCTGTCCTTTCTCGGCTGTACAACCCACAAACCCCCATCTCCCCCCCCCAATCCTCTATCCTACCCCCCCGCCACCAACCACCCCCCTTCCCTCCTCCCTGCCTCTAGCCGTCCTTCAGGCCTCACTCCAGCTAACACTTTCAATTTACTGCCATTAAGACAGCCAGTGAGCCGCCTTAGTTCTCCATAAACCCGCTTTGCTTTCGTCTCAGGCTCTGTTCTGGGAAAGACCATCCGGACATGAAGCTGAGTGAGTTCATTCGCGTTCTGTTGCAGGAAGGAAAACTGTGCATGATCGGAGTAGTGTGCAAAATGTCAGTTCAACATTCATCCACTTAGAAGTGCAGTGGTGGTGTCAGCAAGCGGTTTTTGCACCAGTATTAGTGTAGCTGTGAATGGGCACTGACGCTGCATTTATGGCTCTTAAATAGAGCTGAAAGTGATGTGCAATGAACGCTATTAATATTTATTAACACTCTGGACCAGGAGGTTAAAAGCAGCAGTTTTGTTTGGCTGTATGATTTATTGTGCTGTTGATGGACTACACAGCTGTGATGTTGAAGGTTAGACTCACTGCTGTACCCATCACAGAGATTCATATGTCCATGACCTTATGGAAACATCCCAGTCAATTTCGCATGGGAGAATTCACATTATTTACACATTAGTGCATAGACTTGGACACGTTACAAATCTGTTAATGTGATTTGTTTTATCATATGTGTGATGTAAATGTTCTTACACTCTATTCATATAAAAAAGAAGGGATATGTGTGTGTGTGTGCATGAGCATAGCCGTGTGTGTGTGTGTTTTTCTGTGTGTGTGCGCTGGTTGCTGGTGCTTTTGCTCAGCTGAGCATCACACCTGCATTAGCTCTGAATTATACCTTCTCCCTCTCTTCAAATCGATACGGCGACGACCGACGAACACTGGCTGCGAGGTATCACTCTTTGAGAGAGAGAAAAAGAGAGAGCGAGAGTGAGAGAGATGGATCAGCTTGTGCCAGAGACCTGTCACTCTCACAGGGAGAGAGAGAGACAGATGAGTACTTGTGCCCAGAGACCTGTGGCTCTACGTGTCCAGAACACACTGATCCTGAGGAAACTCGAGGCGAGACATAGACAGGAGAAGGTTTTAGGTTTTGCATAGGATATAAAATCAGACCAAATTAGACCCAAGCGTAGACGCCAGGATTGAGCTCACATGACAGCTGAGATTAGGGCGGCCAATAAAGCCAAAAATTTGTATAAATGTCTAATGATAGTCCTATATATTGCAGTATAAGCATACACATTTTCTTAAATATGGACAATAGTAATTTGCTAGCAACCTACCAGAAAATAGTAGTGCTGCTGTTAAAAAAAAAAAACTGTCAAAAACTGAGAATGGTACTTTTATGAAATGTCTACAAAATTATGGGAAAAAAGTAAAAAAAAATTTATCTTATAAATGCCATAAAAACATTTTAATTATTATCTAATCAGGAACTTCCATTAGAGTTTGTAATTGTTATAAAAATACTGAATCCTGCAATAAATCACAAAAGTGCATTGTACCATAGTTGATCGCTATATTGATATTTTATTGTTATATTGATCAGCCCCAGTGCTTGGGCACAATATATTGTTTGTTAATCATCATTGCGATCCTGGACTTTGCAGCACTGATACTGCAGAAGCCTGTAAGGTCTGTATGTGAAGTCTAACATGCCTACATGTGAAACAGAAATTTCCAAAGTGTTTATTTGGAATATAATAATAATAATAATAATAATAATAATAATAATAATACTAATAATAATAGTTAGTACTTTTCATACATAATTAAACAGACAATAAAAGAGATAATAACAAGAATCAATTAGGGCAGCAATAGGAGCAGCAATAATAATAAAATTAGATATTTTAAGAATCATGAGAAAAACAAAAATAAGAGTAAATGAAAACAAAAGAAAATAAATAAAAATAAAAGCAGTAAATAAAAACAGAATAAATGATATAAAACAGAGTTATCAAAAGAAAACACCACTAAAAGAAGTAGAAATAAAAATTAAAAGTAAAACAAGTAGTAAGAGTCAGAGTAAAATAGACGAAAGTATAAAATGGTGTTTGTAAAAGGAAAACAAGAATAAGAGTAAACAACAGGAAATTATAAAAACAGAATCTGAAGGAAAAAAGGAAAACAGAAGAAATGTTAAGAGTTTGTAAAATAAAAATAACAAGAGTAAAAAAGGAAGAAGAAATGATATAAAATGCAGGATTTTTTGCAGTAAAGACGATAACCAGAGTTAATAAAACAAAGAAATATAAAAAAAGAATTTGTAAAATGGAAAAACAAGAATAAAAACAGACAAAATCATAAATATTGAGTCTGAAAGAAAAAATAAAAATAAAACAGGAGAAAATATTTAAAAAAAAAGTCCTTAGCTGCTTTTAAATTATGATATAGTACAGTGCGGCAGTCCATGTTGTCTGTTTGTTGATAAAAGTGTGTACTTATTAAGCGGAGTAGCTGCAGGCCCGCCGGATGATCCTGGTGATGATAAAGCACTCAGTAGGTTTTACAGGGTGCTGAAACACACTTCACTGCCTCCTGTGTGCTGTATAAAGCTCGGATCTGTATTCTGTGATGTGTGTGGCGTGATCCTCTATTTGAGCCATGCTAGACTGTGCCAGTGGGCGAGCCAATTTCCCATAACACCCCCCTCCGCTCAGGAAAGTTCCCCATGCAGCAGGGCCACCTCACTCCAGTAACTTTGGCGCAGTACAGTCCAGAGATTTCTATTTCATATTGACCAGAGATTGCTTCAGTTTCCTCATTCCACCTTTTGAGCGGCCTGTGTTCTGCGCCTGACCTTCTCCTGCCACCGCAGTCAATAGTGACCGCCAAGCACCATGGGCTCCAGACGGAGCAATGCTATTTACAGCTGACCACCACGTTGTCTTTCTCTTTTGTCTCCTGCTCTTAACGCTTAATCGTTCATTGAAAGCATTATCGGGATTCTTAATTGCAGTTCATTTGTACACTACTGGAAGTGCAACGTCCAGAGAGCTCGCTGACATGTTTAGCTTTTCCTTATTTATATAATTCTTTATTTTCTTACATTCAGCCAGGCTTTATCTCCTGGCTTGAACACATGAACACAAAGGCAGCAGACACACCAGTCACATGTTCTGTTTGTCAACCCGCTGCATGTAGACCTGCATGTTAATGGTAAGGAAACACAGTGTCATTTTGATATACGATCAGTGGCAGTAATTACATTCTGCAGTTATGTACCTTTTCCTGAAAAAAAAAAAAAAAAAGCTTTCCCAGCTAGGGAGTTTCAAGAGCTTTGTTCATATATGTGCCAATTTTCTACTACCAACGCCTACCAGTATAGAGTGAAGAGCTTGAGTAGAATCTCGATGTGTGCTACACTGAACATCCTCTTAGATATAAGCCTACTTTTATAATGTAAAATATGTAAATTACCCATTTTATTTGCATATATTGATCTCCCCGTAGTGTCATTTCTCCCACAGCTTTAGTGAAGTGAAACTTATTCGACTATAAGTTGGCTAACTCATAAATAGACACGTCTTTAAGTGTGAAGTAGATGGACGAATTTGGTTCCCAGAGGCAGATTGAGCCTCGCTCTGCACTACAAAGGATTTTCAATCAGGAGAGACGTAGAAATCAATATAGAGTACCATGGGGCTAAGGGCCTCCCTTAAGGAAAATGTGTGCCTGAAGTTGCAAAGGCTAATAAAATCTGCTTAAGAAAGGCACAAATGTAGCACAAAATCTAGACACTGAGTAAAGTTTTATTTGTGTTCTGCATGTATTGTTTTCCATTGGTTTTATACTGGGGTATTCAGCCATGTCATACACTAATGTACGGGGTGTCCCAAAAGTCTCCATACACGGGGGACTATGTACACCAGCACCACGTCGGTTGCGCCTTCGTCAGTGGATGTTCGTGGACGTCCACTTCTCGGTTGGTCCACAGCACTTCCGTCTCTTTTGAATCTGTTAATAAGTTTGGCAACAATGTTGCGTGTTTCCTGTTAACGTCCATCTCAACCTTGCGGCAACTTCCCAATCCAGCCATGAGAATGATTTCAATACTTTCTTCTTTTGTCAAAGGCATTCTTAAAGGCTGTGTGAAAAAAAAAAAAAAAGTATGAAAAATTTTGGAAGACATTTTGCTAAAAAGTGTTAATTTCCCCTATGTATGGAGACTTTTGGGGCACCCTGTATATCCAAACTGATCTGCTGGTCAGACTGCTGTCTCTCTCTCTCTCTCTCTCTCTCTCTCGATCAGTGATCAGTAGACGAGCAAGGTAATTAGTAGTTTAGAGCTTGGCTGTACCAATGAGGCTGTTTAAATTTCGCTCAGATATCCAGTACCCACAGAGCTCTACATTTTTCATAAGCCACAGGGCTGGTCAGTTACCACATCCTTCATTTTTTATTAGTTTATACAAACAACAATAATAATATAGTAATTACGTATATAAAAACACCAGTCTGAATATTGTTACTTTAACTACTGTGCAGGTTTTGTTGTTTTGTGGTTTTCAGCACGTGGATTTGAAATGAAACGGGGAAATGACAGTTTCAGAATGCAACTATAATTTAATATTTTTTAAGTGTAGTAACATCTGTATTGATTAACCATATAGAAATGTGTATAAAAATATTACATGTAGTCAGGAATTATATATAATAATTGGTGTAGCCAAATATTATTCTTCATGACTGGTCCTTTTTTTCAGGGTATCTTTAGGTCTAATTATTGCAGTCCAGTCTCTGTTTGCGGCTTATGATAATGTATATGTTGTCTATTGAGTTTGGTTTCTCTCAGGTTTTCCTCATGTTATTAGCCGCTGTCATATCTGGCTTGTTCATTAGGGATCGAAATCTGCGTCTGGATTTCTGTGACGCTGTTTTCTGATATTTCTATTGTTAAAAGCATTATACACATAAGATAAAATGTGATAAAATGTTATATTTGATATCTTTTCTGTGCTATATGCAGTATGTTGCCCCATCATCAGCTGAACGTTCTGGTGATCATAGTTAGGAGACTGCAGTGGGTCACATGCTTGTAGCATCTGCTATGCTGCATTATAGCTGCATAGCCTATTTTGGGTAAAACCTTTAAGTGGAACTTTTGTAATGTTTATTTAAGTAGCAAGCATTGCAGGGCTTAGTGCAGCTGTGCTCCTACTTTACCTGTAGTGTACCCTCCCCATCCTACCCTGCACCTGCAGATTAACTCTGCACTGAGGGTTTCTCTTAGCTAAATATAGACTCACATTTTAATTCTCCTTTAGTGTCAGCGAGAAGGGTAGGAGAAGAAATGAAAATGTAAATGACTGTTTGGGAGTGTTAGGAAGCAAGAAGGTGACAGGGCTTTTCACTTGCTGAGTGTGTTTTTGTGCTTGATGAACAGTAAAGCAGCAGAGAGCACAATCTAGCAAAGCTCTCCAATGACTCTGACTGCAAAATGCACATACTGCTAAGTAGCCAGAGTGTAAGAATTCATTAACCACATGCCATATTTATTTATTTTTTTTTTTATCTCTGTAACATATCTAATTTTTCAAGAGGTACCTTTTCTCACATTTGGTCAGAGCTACATGTTTGACTTGTGTGCAAGTGCACCTTTCATCTAATCAGAACTAGTTCAGCTGCAACCACCCATGTAGAGTGGAGGCTTTGCATTTTATTCTTCTGTAAACAGAAATTTGCACAAACAGCACAGCGGCGCTTGAATGGTTTTATTAATTACATCAACAACATGTTAACAGGAATCGGATTATCCCATGCAGAGTTTATTTTTCCACTTCACAATCACTTTTGTTGTGGTGTGTGTAATGGAGGGTGAGTGTGAAGTAATCACAGGCCTGAATCGGACCACTGAACGAGGTAATGTGCTCATTTGCAATGGACCAGGTCTATTGGTTTGTAATTGAAATGACTGCCTGCTGTCTTTGTATTTGCAAAGAAGTACACACCCATGTTTACGCATGTGCTTGTATCATATTTTTTTGTTGTCTGTTTTGTGATGGACAATTTTGGGATGGGGGGTAAATTCTTCCCTCTTTCACACCTTTCCTTATCCGTGGCGCCATGTCCTGTTTTCTCAGGGGTTTTTTTGGTGGTCAGCGTGATTTTCTCTTGAGCCAACAGGTAATATTGGCTCTCCAGAGCAAACTAGGTTGGTGATTCTTTGAAGAAAATTGGTTGTGGTAGTTCTATGGATGCAGAGGTATAGTTTAGTTCTCTAGACCTAGCAGGTTGGTTGGTTCTCAAAAGCCTCAAGGCAGAGGTGTGCATTTGGCCTGGGATCCTGTGGGAACCAACAACAACTTTGTGGGAGTGGATGGTCAGATATGAAATTTGTATGACAAAGGCCAGGTCCATTAACAAGTGAGCATATTGGATGTGATGCACTGCTCACCTGGCAATGTGTGACATGTTCACTGCATTGATTCATTAATCTTCAGTAACTAGTTTAGCTTGGCAGGGATCACAGTAGATTAAATCACTAATTTGTTTATATTTTGGGAAATATAACCAAATAAGTTTTGTTAGAAAATATCACAGGCAGGTACAACAAAAAATAATGACTGCAGAATCACACGGGATTGCTCAAAGCTTCTTTGGGTGGGATTGATCAAGAATGTCTGTTGGAGCTAGCGGAATTGGTCAGAATTCCATTAGAAGTGAGTGAGAATGGGATTTAAAAAAACAGCCACATGTACACCTCTACCAAAAGGTCAGGGTGGTTGCTTAGAGTCAGAAACCTAGGGTTCTTGAGTTCACAAGTTAGGGTGGTTTTCTAGAGATAGCCAGTTGAGAGCCAACAGGTTTGGGTGGTTCTCCAGAGCTCCAGATTTTCAGGTTGGTTCCATAGACTCACTTTAGTTCTGAAGAGCCAGAAGGTTGAACTAGCACATTGGGTGGTTTTCCACAGCCAGCAGCCTTGGGTGGCTTTCTGAGGTTCACTGATCAGGGTGGTTTTGTGGAGCCAGAGAATCTGGATAGTTCTTTAGAGCTTGCAGGTTGCCTTGATTCTTTAGCTCCATCCCTGGGTGGATTATGGCTTTGGGACCGAGCTCTTTGGGGAAGAAATAGAGTTTGGTCAACGATGCCTCATGCAGAAAGGTCAAAGTCTTGGGTTCCTCTCTTTTGAAGTGTGTAAGTGATCTCTAGAGACGTTGTGTGTGCACAAGAGAGAGATGAGGACTGTGCGAGGGACAGAGAAAAAGAGAGAGAGAGAGAGAGAGTCCACAGACCAAGTGTAACGTCCTCACACCAGGACAGTAGTAGTTAAGCAGTTAAGGTTCCCTAACCCTAGACCTAAACCTTAGGTAAACCCTAACCCTAGTCCAACCACAACCCCAGTGCTACCCTAACCCTAGGTCCGAAGGTTGCGAGATCAGATCTCAGGACTTCCAGCGAGCAAGTGCTGGCCTCTTGAGCAAGACCCTTAAATCCACAGCTGATCGTCTGTATGTGGGCACTGTAACTCCTTTGTAAGTCGCCTTGGATAAAAACATCTACAAAATGCAGAAATGTAAATATGGCCTGACAGCCACACTGTCAGTGTCATCCAGTTCAACCTTCAATCTTACCCTGAGAGGATTCAATCCATAAGCATCTGTTCTCTCAGCAACACATGCTTGTCTCTTGTGTCATTAGATTTTAAGACATTTCCTAGCTAAAGTTGAAATTCTTCACACATACTGATGTAGACTTGTATTTGTTCACACTGGTTCATTCTTCCATCTTATTGATAAAAAGTCTCATCACATTGCTTTATGTTTGTTTGTGAGAGAGACAGAGAATAATTTAACTCTAATCTCTCTGTAGTTCTGAAGCAGGCCTTTCCAATGACTGTGGATGTGCTTAGCTTGCTTTAGAGCTCTTCACTGGCTCGCCAGTCTTTTGGCCTCTGGTGTCATGCCTTAATGAGCATCATTTGGACAGAACAATGGCGCTGCGCATATGCCCGAGACCCCGTGAATTATTGCTTTGCATAAGAAAATGCCAAATGTGAAACACTTGTCTCTTTCGCCTGTCGAGTGTTAGGCAGACAGAACGCCATCACGGGCTATTAGGCAGTGCAGGCAGCACTGTCAACACCAGCGCCTCATCCGCTCTGAAATCATCTATGATTATGTGGAAAGGTTGGAACGTTTAAATTTGCATTTGAATGATGACATGCAAGTACATTAACAATGCTATGATGAATTTAGTGTGATGTGTGTTATTATATCTGTTTGCTAAAAACCAGGCTGTGGATTTTTGTTCAGAAATGTTGTTGTGTTGTATGGGAGGATGGAGACTAGGTATTTTTAGTTTATTAGTTTGTCTTTATGGCTTCAGCCATGACTAGACCACACCCAATGCATTTTACAGTAGTGGTTCTTAAAGAGGAGTCTGGGTAGCCCCAGGGCTCTGTAAAGCATAGCCAGAGGGTCTGTGAATTATTATTATTTTTTTCATATTATATTGTTAGTGGCCAAAATGACAACCCAGCATTATCACTGATATTTAAATTCTTATTGAGTTCTTATAGTTATTATCCTATTTGACTGGTCACTTGAAAATAATGGTTTTAATCCAAACCTCAATAACTCAAAAGCAAGTAGGCCTATAAATAATATCAACTTAGATCTAATGTGTTTTGTCAGTGGAAAGTTCAGAACTAAAATGCACTCCATTTAAAATGGCTCCAATTAGGAGCCAAAAACTAAAATTGCACACATTTAAATAATGAGCCTAATATTTGAACAGTTGGATTATGTTCATAAAATAAATCTGTACTGAGGGGGTCCGTAAATTAATTTTACAGTAAAAAGGCTCCCTGGCTGCAAAAAGTTTGAGATCCCCTGTTCTAGAGGACAGAAAAATACTCATATTTTATTTTTATTTACAGCAAACGTGAAGTGTGCCAGGCTTGGCACCATCCTATGTACATCACAGGGTTGCTGAATTTGTAAGAAATGTGTGAACTACTATGATCATATCTCCTGAAAAGTTGTGATTTTGGATATTTAAAGCTTTTGCACAATTATTTATTTTTTAATTACACTTAAGAGGTGTTTTGAAATATTTTGTGGACAGGCATAAAAGTTCAAAATTTTAGATTTCTTAGATTAGACTAGACAAACAGGCATGTATTTGCACATTTACCATACCAATCTGGCAAGGGTATTCTGGTGCACTAGATTTATCTCATGATCATATTTAAAAATGTTAATATTCATATAGTTATAACAGTTCCTTACTATGATGTTTTGGCAGTGCTGTAACTGCATGTGGTCATGCCAGTATAGCTTATTGAATTATATCTATGTATGTTTCTCATCAGTGAGACAAATGTTTTTATTGACCTGCAAAACCTATCAGTGGAAACATGATTTGATTTAAACACGCAGCACTAACGCAGACACAAATCCACAATAAATTACTCAGTACAACAGCGATAAACTTTGTGTTTATGAGAGACTGTTTTACACTGATCTTGCTCTAGAGCATGTGTTCCATAAAAAAAGACAGGTGCCTATTATATATGTACATGTTTATTTTTGTGTGCATGTGTAGTAGAGGGGATGTATCATAGCTGGATTCAATTGAGTGTAAACATTTAAATCTGGCTCAGAAAAGGCTGCAGAGGCCCTCGTGACACCTCGAGATACATTATTCAACACACTGACTGCGGGGAGAGTTTGAGTGCCGGCCAGCTCACTTTCATATGCACCAGCGGAACACAAGCTGCCTGCTCTGATCTGCCGTAAAACTTGAGCCAGCGCTGGACGCTCGCTAGCCAAAACGAGTTCAGCTTCATGCAAGTCTTACCAATAGATCACTTTCACACTCTCTCGCCATTCATGGACAGGAAAGCTCGCAAGTGTGCATTCGCCAATAGTGAGGCCTTAACATGGCATCTCTAAGATTTAGCTGAGGGTTATATTACTGTTGCTTTTCAAGAACAACATATAATGTTGTTTTGTGACATGGGACCTTGCAGAATTGCTGTCAGTGTTAGGAAAATTGTTAATGACGTGGAAAGACATAAAGCATTAAGTATTAGTGAGTTGCATATTATTAATTAACATCTCTACATCAGTAAAGATTTTCTCTGTATGGAGTTGTTCCATTATATATATATATATATTTACTTGTATACTAGATTTGTACCTAGAATAGCATATTCACATTTTGGTTGAGTTTCTGAAACTTTTAGTTGCTCAACAGTTTTGTTGTAAGATTTAGTGTCAGTTATAGCTTTGTATAGCCATCAATAATTCAGATTATTTCAAATTGGTAGAAGGTTAATATGGCTAAGCTCAGAATACAACAGTCACTGAAATGAATGAAACTCTCAGCAATAGTTGTATTAATTCTTTTTTGTTGTTAATTAAAGGAAGATTAAAAACTAATTACACAGCTCTGATGCAGAAATTACAGCTGAAGTCTTTAGTGATACCTACACTTCTTTTATTTTAAATTGTGTAATATTGCACACATTTGCACTGTTTATTTTATTTTATTTCATTTCTGAAAAGCTGTGGATTTGTGTCATGCTGATGGCTGTGTATTTCTTCTTGCAGGGTAGCAGTGTTTGGACAGTTTGGTCATTTAAGATGGCCATCTTAAGTGAAGCTTAGTACATAATTTTATTTATTTATTTTTTTGATATTCAAGGTTTCACTGTTGGTATTGGAAAAGGAAGTGGTATTGTGGCATGTCTAGTTCTTTGTCCCAGTAATGTATTAAAGTGAGTCGTTTTAGCCAAAGAGATTTTTTTTTTTTTTAGTACCAATACTAGAGAAGTCATGCGCAAAGAACATCTTGTTAAACATTTTAATTGGTTATTATCAGTCATTATCAGGAGGACCTTTATTCCTACTCCTTTGCTATTTAAATGTTTTAGCAGGAGTCGATCAACATGGAAAAGGGTGTAGATTTGCCTTTGTCTGCTGCCTGTGCTTCCTTCCCTTTACAGAAGACCAAATAAAGATATTTTTCATTCACAGTGCCTCTGACCATTCTCTGTCCTTGGAAGAGACTCTTCGCTTCAGCATATCTGATTCCTCTATTGAAATTAAATTACCAAGGCTTGGACATTTAGTTTTTTAATGCTGAATTTATTCGCTAAATTCAAAGCATTGACAAATGGTTGAAAGGAACTTTGTGTCCATATTCAATAGGTAATTTTTATGTAGTTTCAGAAGACTTTGTTATAAGCAAGGTCAAGTGCCCCTCACAACATAGTTCCTCCCACAGAACCTTGGTTATGTACAAAAGAAACATTTTCATGAGTGTGTTTGTGGTGCTAATGTTCTGACTTGTTGATCCAAGATCCGTCCTTATACGTCTACATTTGCCGTGAAGCAGCCTCATGCATTATTACTTTACTCATTTATTCAATCACATTATTTTCCATAATAGTGAATATGAGTTTAAGAACCCTTCTCTCTCTCTCTCTCTCTCTCTCTCTCTCTCGCTCGCTCGCTCTCTCTGTATAACATCAGTAAAAAACTTTTTTTTTTTGTCCATAAGTATGCAGTTTATCTCTGAGGTAAAAATGGCAGACCGATAAGTGCTTCCAGGCATCTACTCTTTCACTTTGGAAGACTTGGGCCTGCTCAGAAATTGCACATTTGATATATTTGATAGACCACTTGACCGTCTGCAGTTTATCTATGGTGATGCTCATATTTAGACAGATGTGTAGAGGCTGTTTAACCAAAGTATAGTTCTGTATTTTTACCAAACATTCACCTGTGCTTTGGGCAGGTTTGTATGTTTTGTGCTTTATACATAGAATGAGAATTTAATAGTAAAATTCATAGTATGAATTAGAATAGTAGCATTAGGAAGTGTTAGAAATTCTTGTTATCAGTCTGTATTAACAACATGTTTTACTGATGTGTGAAGTAAAATGCATACATTTCATTTGATTTGTATTGCACTTTTATGAATAGAGATTGTTGCAAAGGAAATTTACAGAAATCTGGATGTGGCTCTGGATATAGAGTAAAGGAAGCAGCACACTTCATTTTAACAGCATTTTGGATATAATTTGAAATTATTCATTTACAGGCCATAATTAGATTTTAGATTTCCCAGCAAACACAAATAAAAAAAAAATCTGTATTTACTGCATAAGTACAACTTGCTGATAAATTTTCTGAGTCTTTTCATGACTCGAGTCATTTGATTTTGTTCAGTTAAATGATTCATTCGGTTTCTTTCAACACATTGTTCAGTTGCACAGTTTGCCTAAAGGTGCAGCCTGATCATACAGCCATATAAAACAACAATAGCTCAAACTGTGTAAAATATATAATAATCTTTTATATTTGGTGTTATTTTATAAAATATCCATGTTTTGAAGAATTTTCTTTTTTCACCCAGCCTAACATAGACTAATAGTGCATGCACTGAAAGGCTGGAAAGCCTGAATGAAAATCACTGAAATGAGGAGCAAATCTCAGCTGTAACCAAAGATTTAAACAATTAAACAAAATGAATGAAAGAGTTCGGCATATGTGCAAATGCAAATACGACATAAAAACAGACAAAACATCTAATGTAGAAAAGTAATAACCAAAAAAAGACACTGACCTGCTGAATGTGAGAGGAGCAAATCTTGGTTGTGACTTGAAAAATTTGCAGATCCAAACACTGATCTGCTGAAGGAGAGAGCAGTAAATCTCGTCCTTGATTGAAAGGATTCACTGACTCAAGGGGTGAGGATCAGGTTCGGCACACATGCAATTGCAAGTATGTCTTAGACAGTTCACGAATGCTTAAAAACCTCTGACAGATAGCAAAGTATCTGACATAAAATACCGTTTCGTTCCCAAATCGTTCATGAACGAAACGAAACGTGCCTAGTACACCAAGCGTGTATTCTTTTTTTTTTTTTTTTTTTTTTTGGATGTGAAGAGACACAAGGAATAAACAAGGGAGGGAAGGAAAGAGGGAGGGAAGGGGGAGGGAAACGTCTCTCTGTTACCTCACTTCTACTAATGACCTTTAAAGATCCATTTTGGATTACGTAGGAAAGTCGTTGTGCTAAGCATGTGATGGACCCTTCACAAAACGAGGGCCTTGAAAATTATTATTGCAAGCAATATAAGATAATGGATGGCCATTATTCTCCCTGCTGTCATGTTCACGTATATTGTCCACTCTTGAAATATGATGTATCCACCGTACTTACCAGCCACTTAATATCAGAAAGCGAATCGTGTGCAGTGATTTATAAAAACGTTGGTGTAATGTGCATCGTGGTCTGGTTATTGGCTAAATAATTAGCTCATTGGCTTTGGACTGATGGATGAGGAGGTAGAGTGCATTACAAAGTGTATATAGGACATGAGAATACAGACTTAGATTTTATAGATTGATGAAATCCTTCACAGCCTGATTTGGCAACTAAAATGCAACATCTGCTGTTGTACCTGGATTCTTTTCCTCCTTAACGAAATAATAACAAAAGTTACTTCACATAACATGATCCACCAGGCAGGGGATTGAAATTCCTGTTTTTGAGTCTTTTAACAAATAAAACATTTAATTATATATTAATTTGTTAAAAGATGTAGACAGTAGACACAATCTGTTTTAGGTTATGTTGGTGAGAAAGCAGATGTGGAAGAGATGAGAAGAGGAGGGGAAGGAGAAGAGGAGGGGCGGGCCAGGAGTACACAAGGAGAGAAGAGGAGAGCATCATATCAGTGCAGCTTTGAGAGGCGTAATCAGTGTTTAGCAGATTGAACTGATTACAGCTCTGTCACAGCTGGCCTTCCCTCACAGCGCAGTCATGAATATTATGCTGAGTTAGAAAGAGTGGCCTCGTCTTCCGGAAGCTGGCTGCTTGACTGACATGCCAGCTATATTAAAGATAAGTGCCCTGTATAAATTCACCTCCCATCACTACTGGCTTTTGGCCTCCCGCCTTTCTCTCTTCGTCAAATGTCTCCTGGCCCAGTGTGTGCTTGTCTTTCGATTGTGACTTTTAGCTATAAAAGTGACGCGCCGTCACAGACGCCGCCGCTGTGAGATGGAAACTTGCATATGGGGAGTTAAGTTGTAGCATGCTGACGGTGCTGCTGAGACAAAAGCAGATGGCACATTAGAAGTAAATCACCTTATTAACCTTCTCCAGTTTCTCTCTTCGCATACACCAGTGCATGGACGTGCCTAACTGACAGCTTGAACTGACTGAGCTATGAGCGAGTCGGTGTTTAAAATTGAGCCTGCAACATGTTGTTAAGCTTGCTAAAGTCTACACGTCCATGCTGGAGAATGTAAGAAAACCAATATTTACTACCTGTTTTCTTTTAAAGGTAATCCATATCCTTACATCATAACTTACATCAGAAGAGCTTGAGATTTTCTTTCAACACTTCTGTCTGTATTATCTCATTTTGGTCTGTAGAACAAAAGCAGGTGCTTTACTTGGAAAACACTCAGCAGAAACAAGCGTCATAGGCCTCAGACAAATGCAACAACACAGAGGAGATGACGGTCCTCTATGGTCCTGCTGAACATGAATAATACAGTAGATGTCATCTGAGCATAGCATACCCTGTGTGAAAGGAGAGGCATTTACAGCTGAAATATCTCATTAAAAAAAAAACCCTTTCACTATGCTGAGTTCACTGACATACCACTTTTTGTGTTTCATTTAATCAGTGCAAGACTAATTATATTAGGAGAACTGAAAATGAGAAAACATGCTTTCACACTCTGAACCCCTTTGTATTGTACTAAATGATATCAGTACAATAGAGTTTTAGGCTTAGGGATGGTTATAATGTTGCACCGATTTATGCAGACACAGTAAAATACCCAGTCTGTGATTGTCTGAGGGAATCAAAGTCAGTGCTGAGCCTTGTGTCTGACTATACTACAGCGTGTCCCAAAAGTCTCACAGGGGAAATTAACACTTTTTAGCAAAATGTAACTTTATTTACAAAACTTCCTCTACATGATTGCCATTTCTTTGTAAACACGCACGAAGTCATCTCTCCCACTCATGATGAACTCGTGTTAACACATCTGGTGTTACGCATGTTATTGCATGTCCATCGCAACCTTGCGACAGCTTCCCAATCCAGCCATGAGAATGATTTCAATTTCTAATTTTGTCAAAGGCATTCTTAAAGGCTATCTGAAAAAAATATATATAATATAAACTAAGTATGAAAAATTTTGGAAGACATTTTGCTAAAAAGTGTTAATTAGTGTCATTTCCCCTATGTATGGAGACTTTTGGGACACCCTATATTATATACAGTATACATCTATAGAAAACTGAAAAAAAAAAAATCAGTTGTATCACTTTGCTCATGGGCTTCACAAATTACAAACCACAACATGTGAAAACCAAAGCATTACATTTCCATTTAAAGGGTTCTTCGGTTTGTCGGTTTAACGATACCCTTAAATTCAAGCCGAGTCACATTTAAAAGCGTTTTAAAAGCTAATAAATAAAATCACTTTGAAGGGGAAAAAAATTAACATAGAACTTAAAGGTTCTATGTAGAACCTCTTTAAAAAGCTACTAAGAACCATTAGCACTGCTTAGTGTTAATGTAACTGGTGGTGTGTTTTCTATGCTAATTACAGTAGTGGAGTGCAGACAGCTGGACGATGCCACTTAACCGTTGTGCAGAATAACTAGAGTAAAGCTGAAACAGTCAAACTACAGATTACTGACGCTGACCAATTTACTACATAATCATTGCAATCAGATGTGTTCAAGTAGGCGAGCTCTCTGTACAAAGCAAGCTGGTGCAGATTTTGGAGTGGAGGAAAGTTTGTTCCATTTAACAGGGAGTGTACACAGTCTGTGAAAACATGCTGCAGGAACCAAATCAGCACTTGCATTTACATGCATCTGTATGGCATATGGGGCAGCACGAAGGCACAGTGGGTAGCGTTCCCATCTTACAACTTACACTTCTGATCTCAGGTTACTGTCTGTGTGGAGTTGTGCATGTTCCCCCTGTGTCCGCATTGGTTTCCTCTTACCACCCCAAAAACATTTCTGTAGGTGGATTGGTAACTTTAAATTGCCCCAGTTGTGAATGAGTGTATGACTGTTTGTGTGTGTGTGTGTGTGTGTGTGTGTGTGTGTGTGTGTGTGTGTGTGCATGGTCTGTGATGGTCTGGCATCAACATCAAGGGTGAATTCTCACCTCATGCCCAGTGTTTCTGGGATTTCTCCAGATCCACAGCGACCCTGACTGAGATGATGCATTCACTGAAGATGAATGAATGCATTGTATAATTGTGTGTATATATACTGGTGAGTTTTCTTCTTTGGTGCAGTTCATTTGGCAAGTGAAAACACCGCAAATGCATTCAGGTCCAGACCAAATTAACCAGTCGGAAGCCATCTGAGCGAGGTGCTCTTGGTCCGGTTCCAGTGGAACTCTAGCACAGTTCGATTGCGTTGAGAAAGAGATTCAATCCTGAATCGACTCAACTGCAAGAAGCAAATCTAATATGCTCTGTATTTTAGGTTGCAGGCAGCATTTTTCTCAAGATGTGAGCTGTTAAATTGAGTTGCAAGACACAAACTGAGCCACTGGACAGAGCCGTAGCACTGCAGAAATGCAACGTGTACAGGATATTTGGACCAACGAACAAAAAAAGAGAAAATAAACACTTGTATGCAATACACAAGATGTTTTGAACTAGTTATTTATGTAATTATCTAATTATTATATTTTTTATATTATTAGATTTATATTATTATATTTTAAGTAAAGGTTGGCAAAGGTTTGTTTACCTTTTTCCATTGCCATATTTCTGGCCAATGAATGGAATGGTTTTATGAGTACATTTTCAGCCAACACATCCCTCAGATTATTATTTTTTTTTCATTTTGGTTCATTTAATTATGTGCAGTGTGAAACTAAATCGAGCCAAATAGCAAACAGTTTAAACGGTTTTAGGCTTAAAGTATAAACAATAAACTCAGCAAATGTATAAACTCAGCAAACAGACTAATATGTGCGAAAGTGCCTTGAAACCAACATTGAGAACTTTTGGTGCATGCACTTCTTATCAATAAAGTATGTCCCTCCTGTTTCATGTCAACCTCCAAATGTCAAAATCGTGTAAAACAACCCCATCGAGAGTGTTTATGGATCTTTAGATTATCATAATTTCCCTCTCAAAGGGTAGCTGAAGATCACAATTAGCTAAGACACTAAATGATGTGGACTTCATCCTGTGACACACATTTAAGGCTAATTAGTTGATTAATTGTGTTTAGAAAGCTTAATTGAATTACTCCACTCTGAAGTACCCTGGAGGTAAGATGATGCAGGTATGTTGCCTTTTTTCCCATTCACTCTTTGTTGCATGGTTATGGTTTAAGCCATATCTCTCTATCATCTCCATGGTGTGCTGTGAAGGAAAAAAGGTATTGACTGAAATTCTTGGCTATATTAGGAGCGTAATATTGACCTCTGGTCTCCTGCACCCATCTGAATGAGCGGGACATGAATTTCTAAATTGACTTTAAATGGTTTTAAACTGATATGTAAGATGAATGGGCTTCTGTTGCTATAACGAACACCAGCAGAGATTGAATTACAACTGTATCTCACCCGCTCCACCTAAAAATAACAGGGGAAAAGAAGGAGAGAGAGAGAGAGAGCAAGGGAGAGAGAGAAAAGGAGAGAGAAAGAGAGAGAGAGAGAAATGCATCTCGACAGTGCATTAGAAGAATACGAGGTTGTTTTTGTTTATGAATGTAATTAATGTCTGTCCACAGTATTTGCACGCTTGTCATGCTGTGTGTGCTGTGTGCACATTATGAAAGGAAGAGGCTCTCATAATTATGTTTACATGCACAGATAAAAATCCCTGGGCCGTAATGATCAGTAATTATAAATATTTTTCTGAGTTTCTCCGGTTGCAGCCGTGTTCATTGTGTGCTATGGAAGGCAGGTTGTGTAGCTTAATTATGACATTGTACATGACTAAATGTAAGCGTCTGCATGAGCCCAGCCAAACACTTCCACTGGCATAATCATGCTCGGACCTGACTCTAAAGAGCTCATTACAGTTAGCTTTCTAAAGAGCGTTTTATCAAACACAGTTACCTAATAAGCATCTTTGGTGGTGCAAATTGGCCAAAATGGTAATGAGTCTGATTAGGCCACGCTTCAATTACGACAGCTTGCTCCTAAAGAAGTCCCATCCCCCAAGCACAGCAGCATCCTAAAAGCAAGAGGAAGCGAGAGAGAGAAAGAGAGAGCTTGGGAATTCTGCTCAAAGCCACTGCGTGTTCATACACCCTCACACACATATACACACACACAGCAAAAAAAAAGGAAAGGAAAACCACTCCACCACCTCTGTGCTTCCTTTCAGCTGCGCAGTAATGAATAGAGAATTGTGCAAGCGGCAGTCCAATTTACGCACTGGGAAATTGGACGGACAGAGTGCGGGTGGACCGCTGTTTGCTTAAAATCGGCCAAGGCTAGCCAGATTAATAGCTCCCAAAAAGGTCAGCTTCTCTGTTCCATTGGCCATGATCACAGTGTCTGAAATTAAACAGTGCGCTGTAACAGAGCTTCCTCTCCGGGGGTTTACTGTTGATCACTCTTGCTAATAACACACCTATTAGACGCCTGCACAGACTGCACATAATTATCATCAGGCTTGAAGAAGACAGCGCAGCTCGTAAAGGCTGACGCAAGATGTGAATCTTTAATCATGTGGATATACAATTAATGTGTAAACCACATGACTGTTTTTTCCCCCTCTCTGCATTAATGTTGGTTTTAGCTTGTAATAATTTACACACAAGATGATTTCCTTCCTATTATGTAATTAGCACTTTTTAGTCTGTTTCCTGTATATTGCTCACCTTTTATTAGCCATAATGAGCAAGGACACAGCTTTAGTGTCAAAGCTGCATTAATAAGGCCATATCCATTGACCACACAATTCCTCCAGCTTTGGCTCTTGTGTTTTAGCCGAGTGACTTCTGACGGTGTGTGTAATCTAAGATTTGCCAGGCGTACTGTAAAGGTAGCCTCACAGACGCTGGTAAATTAAACAGAGAGCTTTTGTCGAGAGCCAGCAAGTGGAATTTGAGCAGAGGTCCTCAGACATCCTCTAATGAAACAAGCACTAATTATGCCTGTTGCATCTTAGAGAGCAAGCGAGTGAGCAAGTCATTGCTTGTTGCATCTAATTTAAAGCTTTTTTGTCAGTGTCTTGAGATGGAGTCCTAATGAACTGTTGCAGTGATCAGCCCGTGTGTGATGCAAACATGTTGAAACACTAAGAACACTAAGCCTTTGTACTGAAGTATTGTATTTTTTTTTTTTACATTCATTGCATATTGCATATGGGACGTGAGCCTGACATGAAAATATTACATGAATAACAAGGATAGTGCAGCGATTCCTTTAGATGCACATTAATTAGTTATATACTTGTCTACATGATATCTGCTCTTTATGTTCTACCCCAAAACAGTGGCACGATATGACATATGGAAGTAGTGACATTTTTGTATTTCCCACAGAGATAGGTTTGTCTGTGTGCTTGTGTTATTTATTGTTGTGTCACCGTGCTCGCAGGCAGGCTGGAGAAGCATGAAGAGCACGGAGGAGCTGCAGTCTAAAACTAAACTGGAGATGATTCATCTTCTGCAGTCCCCTCTCGCTCATGCTCCCTCTCACTCTGTCTCTCTCTACCCTTCTGTCCCTGTTTTTTTCTTTCCATATTTCTGTCATTTTTACTGGACTTAAATTCCTTTTGATAATATCGACTTTATTGTCTCATTTGGTCCTCTGCCACAAATCACCCAATCATTATGTACTGTACAATATTTTTATGATCATTCCAAGCACCACATTACTTTTACAGTGCTCTCACATTGTGTGTTAGAATGACAGGAATGTGTGTATAAATATTGTCACTTAAAGGACATTTAGTACAGTGTATTTTTTTCAGACCGTTTATCTAAATCTCTTTGATGTCTTATTTTAGAGACTTAAATACATTAAAGGTTTTCAGGGAGACATCCCTGCCTTATGACAGTAAGAGCCTTGTAATTTGTGAGACTTGTTAAATAGCTACAGCTGAATTTGCTCTTTTGTTAGTGTGTAGCGCGCTTCATAAAAAGTCATTAAAACGGGAAGCTAGAGTATTGTTCAAAATCCCTGTGTGCATACTGCAGGGGATTTCAGCCTTTCATAATTTCTCTCTGTTCTAGTGCTAGTTATCACCCACGTCCTATATGTATAGGACCTTATGTGCACATTCATGCAATTATCCAATCAGCCAATCATATAGCGGCAGCACAATGCATCAAATCATGCAGATACAGGTCAAGAGATTCAGTTAATGTTCACATTAAACATCAGAATGGATAAAAAATGTCAGTGATCTCAGTGACATCATGGTTGTTGGTGCCAGGTGGCTGGTTTGAGTATTTCAGAAACTGATGATGATCTGGGATTTTTATGTTCAACAGACTCTAGAGTTTACAAAGAATATGCTAAAAACAAAAAAAACATCCAGTGAGTGGCAGTTGTTGATTAGAAGTCAGAGGAGAATGTCCAGGAACTCTTTACTACCAGAAAAGAGTTACAGGGAGCAGAAAAGCGTCTCAGAAAGCTCAACACGTTGAACCTTTATGCAGATGGACTGCAAGAGCAGAAGGTATTAACAGAAGCTCTTGGCCTGTGTCTGTATGATTTTATGCACTGCACTGCTGCAAAATGATTGGCTGATCTGATAATTGCAAGTGTACAGGTGTTCCTATTAATGTGTGTGTGTTTGAATGTATACATATATACATGTATGTATATTCCCAATGTAATCTTTAACAGTGCCGAAGGACAGTTATAGTCTGCACAATGAAATGAAAGCTCACATTCCCCACACATTACATTCTCCATGCAGTTCACATTATATTCGAGATAAATCTTTACATGCATCTCAAATGGATTGCTGTGGGAATACCACAGGTCCCATAGCAGTAAGCAGGCATTAAGCATAGCTTAATGGCTAATGCAGTGGTTTAGGAACACACAGTAAAATGCTACAAAATCACAAATCAAAAGCAGTCATCAGCAAACTTTGTAACATGTTGCTGTAATTTTCTCATAGTCTGAAAGGATGTGATTAATTGGAGTAATAATATTGAATCCTGTGATTGTTTTGGATTGGAGTTTTTACTGCTGATGTTAATAATAGGCTTTCTGACATGGCTGCCATGTTGATGCCAGTTTATCATCTTAAGCTTTTCTTAGCCATTCACTCACAGGCCTGACAGCTAGCCATAGAACAGATCCTTTTGACTAAATCCTTGTAAATTAACATAATTAGTGCAGCCTCATCCTGCTAATTAGTGGTGCAATATTTGTGTGTGTGGTGTGTGTGTGTGTGTGTGTGTGTGTGTGCGCGCGTGTGTGCGTTTGCTGTTTGGGCAGGTTGCTGATAAGGTGGTGGTTGGGGACATCACTTATCTCAGTGCTGCTGTAGAAAAAGCTCTGCTGTGTCCTGGCACTGACACACCAGTCCTGGATTCAACACTGTAATTTAGCAGCAGGGGTTTTTCTGTGTAATTTAATCTTAAGATATCCACTGTGCATTATGGCGATACTTACAGACGGCACTATCGTGTGTTATACTGGGAGTACAGCCTCTCTGAAATTTGTATGTTTGAGTCATGTAATACACTATTTAAGATTTATATATAGGGCTGGGGAATCAACAGGAGAATTTCATAAACACTTAAATTTGCTTTTGTCTCTTTTATGGAGGTGTGTGTGTGTTTGTGTGTGTGTGTCAGTGTGATTGTATGTGAACCACCAGTGACAGCCCATTGTTTTTTGAGTAAATGCCTCTTTGATAATCCCATGCTGAGTCTAAGATGACAGCATATGTAACTACTTGTGTTTGCAGATGGAGTTTGGGATTAAACTTGATGGTGGCTTTTGAGCCCTGGAGGCAATAAAAGAGAAGTTGAAAAGAAAAGAGAGTGAGGCAGTGAGAAATGGAGAGAGAGACATAGTGATACAGAGAGAGAGGGAGAGAGAGAGAGAGCAAGTGAGCCAGAGAAAGAGAGAAAGAAAAGACAAGAGAGGCATGTTTTTCCCCTTTTCCAGCCAGCAGTGCTCTAGGAGGCAGCAGGCAGACAGAGAGCTGTTGTAATTCATGCCATGCTGTGGGGTTTGTGTGATGAAAGCAGCGGAGCGCTGCCTGGGAGATTGCTTTGCTGCACTCCTCCAAGCAGATTTGAAACTGTCTGGGACTGCTTTAGATGAGACTTGGATTATAGAGTGACCTGCGATGTCTGTGTCACCCCGGTCTGTGCAAGGTGCATTATACTGTGCTAACCAGGTGCTGGTGCCCAAATCCGCACTGCTCCTACGATACTAACTGTCAGCAGGGCCTGTGATATGTAGCCTGCACTCCAGGTGAGCTGCAGAGTAGGAAATGGAAAGTAATATTTTGTGTTGCTCTTGCTGCTTTTTCCTTTCTGTTTAAAAGCAATCATGTATTGGATCATTGATTCTGCAGAGTTTCACAAAACTGAGGCCTTTGCTGATCCTGTTCTCTCTGTACCTTATTTATCAAGTTTCTGACATTGGTGTTTGTTTTGTTTGTGTTTTTTTGGGGTATTTAGGCTTAAAGATGCAGTGGACCCCAGAGCATGCGCAGTGGGCAGAGCAGCACTTCGACATCTCCTCCACGACCCGCTCCCCAGCCCACAAAGCTGAGGCATATCGTGGGCACCTGCAGAGAACCTACCAGTATGCCTGGGCCAACGATGACATCTCCGCTCTCACCGCCTCCAACCTCCTGAAGAAATATGCTGAAAAGTACTCTGGGATCCTGGAGGGTCCCAGTGAGAGGGCACTGCTGTGCTCATATTCAGAGAGTGCCCCAGGACTCCTAAACGGACGCAAGTCTGAAAGTGAAGTATGGCAAGAGGGCATCTACCCGATGAACTGCACCGCAGATGTGATATCTGCAAGCAAGGCTGTAGTGCCAGCCACTTTGCCGCCAGCGGACAGTGCAGCCAACATTGGCAGCTCATCAGGGGTGGTAAGCAGCCTGAGTGAACCCAGCTACTCCAGTAGCAGTTGTGGGAGCCACACACCTGCTGCCCTGCACTCGGGGATCCCCTCTCAGGAGTTTGCGAGTGGCTACAATGGCACTTACCTGCATTCCACCTATAGCGGTGGGCAAAGCACCCCAGCCCTGCCCTCCCCACATCCCTCACCTTTGCACAGCAGTGGGCTCCTTCAGCCTCCTCCACCCCCTCCTCCCCCTCCTCCAACACTGGTGCCTAGCTATAATGCAGGTTCACCTAACCTCTCCAGTTACAACTACCCACCTACAGGGTATCCCCCCCAGGCTTCTGTTGCTCCAGGCTACAGCCCAGGAGGAGCCCCCCCTCCTTCAGCCTACTTGCCCTCAGGCATTGCAGCTCCCACTCCACTACCCCCCTCTACCATTCCCGGCTACTCCTACCAGTCCCACAACCATGCACCTATTGCACCAACACCTTTGAATGGCAGCTCAGCCAACTCACTGAAAAGAAAAGCTTTCTACATGACAGGACAAGGAGACATGGACTCCAGTTATGGAAATTTCAGTTACAACCAACAGCGCTCAACTCAAAGTCCTATGTACAGAATGCCAGATAGCAGCCTTGCTGACTCAAGCAGAGGGAATGGATTTGACAGAAGTGCTGACACCTCGTCTTTGCCATTTAAGCCTACAAAACAGCCAATGTCCTCGGATCAACAGCGTAAATTCAGCAGTCAGTCTGGCAGAGCCATCACCCCTCCTTCCTACGGAGCATCCAAAGGTTCCATGGGGTCAGTGCGATCAGGCGAGTCTTTTGGGAAGTTCAGTTCAGCTGTTATGAATGAGCACAACGAGGAGCACAGGCAGCACTTGCCACATTCCATTGGCACAGTTCCCTCAAGTGGCCACCCGGCTGAGGAGCAGCTGAAAAATAGTGACTCCAGCCTGGTGGAGATGGTCACCACTGAAGTCCTCCAGCAGATGCCCCCTGTGGACTGGAGTGACATTGTAGGGCTGGAGCTGGTCAAGGCCACCATTAAAGAGGAGGTTTTGTGGCCGATCCTGAGGCCAGATATGTTCAGTGGACTGGCACCATTACCACGCAGCATCCTTTTCTTTGGACCTCAGGGCACTGGACGGACATTGCTGGCACGCTGTGTGGCCAGCCAGCTGGGTGCTGCATTCCTCCAGCTCAGTGGATCAGCACTAGTTAGTAAGTGGCTGGGGGAGGGTGAGAAGGTGGTGCAGGCCTCATTTCTTGTAGCTCGCTGCCGGCAACCTTCAGTAATATTTGTTAGTGATGTAGATCTCTTACTGTCACCACAGCTAAGTGAGGAAAGCCCAGTAAATCGTATCAAGAGTGAACTTCTCCTACAACTGGATGGAGTGCTCAGCTCGACAGAGGACCATGTCTTGGTCATCTGCTCCACTAGCAAGCCCGAGGAAATAGATGAAGCTCTGCGTAGGTACTTTGTTAAGAGGTTGCTCATCCCACTCCCAGACACCTCGGCACGACACCAGCTGATCAGTCAGGTGCTCTCCCAGCACAGCTACTGCCTCAGTGACAAAGAGGTGGCACTGCTTGTCCAGCGGACAGAGGGATTCTCGGGGTTGGACCTGGTTCGTCTTTGCCAGGAAGCCATTGTCGGACCCTTGCACGGCATGCCTGGCACAGAACTGTCCGGGGTCATACCAGGGCAGATGAGGCCGCTATCTTACCAGGACTTTGAAAATGTCTTTTGCAAAATCCAACCCAGCATATCACAGAAAGAACTGGACACATACACTGAGTGGAACAAAATGTTTGGTTGTAGTCAGTGAAATGGGCTTAAGGGGGCCATATATGGTGGCTTCTCCTCCTATAAGGGGAGGATACAATTCAGAATTCTTTGGGTGAAACAAACAATATTGAAAGGTGGGTATTACTAATGACCCTTAAATAACACCTGGAATGACACTCTGAAAGACCTGAATGATGCATAGCTATGCTTAAGTCCATATAAGGCCCTTTGCACATAGTCTAACAGAAAGTCCACTATTTGGCTCAACACTGCTGAAGCTGAGCGTCACTTGCTAAAGTGCACTGTCACTGAAATTACCAAGACAAACTCCATTGTGTGTAAATATCATTCTGCTGTTTTTGAGATTCTGTTGCTATTAAGTGCCTAAAGTGGTGCTTTATTATTTTGTATTTTGGTTGGTTTGCCTCACAATCTACATTGGTGGCATGTGCTAATATAAAAAGCTTTAACCTGAGACTAAAATCAACAAAACAACAGTATTCCTCAACTGAGTCTGATCTGTAGGCCGTTTGTGGGCATAAGAAGTTCTTGTGGCATTTGTAATCTGGACCCTAATTTATGGACTTTGTTTGCTTTTAATTTTCTTCAAAAACTCAGGAAAGTGATTGTGATTTGTACAGTACCTCAAAAGATTGTGTCAAAGCACTACATATTGGGTTTGGATTTTGATTTGCATTGAGCTAAAAGTTCCACCTCAACCGATTAAAACATGAAAAGGATATGACTATGAATGTAACCAGATCATTTCTGGACTGTTTGGGAAAAATGTGTTAATCTTTTTTTCCTTTCTTTTGTCAAGTATCAAAGTTGAAATTAAATATTAATTCCATTGTGAATAGCTTGAAACAAAGGGATGAACAATGAAGAATTCTGAATTGTGGCAGTCTTGAATACAGTACCCTGTCCTCATGCATAGCACAGTACTGACTCTATAGTACTTATGTAATCAAAGGTTAATTTAAAGCCTTAGCTATGAAAGTGAAGTTGCAGGGGACCACTATTTGTGTTTTGTGGAATTAGATGTCCATTTATCTGATCAATGAAGAGAAAAGAGAGACTCATTGCAGGTGAACCAAAACTTTTACAAAGACCACTACATATTATATTTAAGGGATAAAACACTTTGGTTATTTGTAAGTATTGTTTTTAACCCTGTTCTGCTGCTGTGTGTCATTCCTGTAACAATCCTGAAGGATCATGTGTAACCTGTGTTCTTTTCTACCTCAGTTCATCACTGTTTTCTTTCAAAGCAAAAATTAAAGAGGCTAGCTTGACGTCCTAAACTCTCTAGGCTCACTCCACAAGAAGAAAGCCCGCTTATAGAACTAGCTGCTCAAAAGAATCAACAAACGCGGCTGACACTGTCTGTGTTTCTTCTTCTCACAATATATAGTGCAGCCTCCCTGCATACACATGCTCCATAGGTTTTGTGTTGCACTCAGAGGGAACGATTCTCCAGTCATTGCGCTCCCCTTTTGGTGTTGCTGTTTTTACAGTTGGCAGCTTTTTTCTTTACTAACAGTTGACATGATACTGCCACGTGGGCAGTACCACTGGGGCACTGGAGACAAGCACCTGTGTTTACAGCACATGAGGATGAGTCAAAGAAGGCATTGTGTTGAATGTATGTTTGTGTTTGTTTGTTTGCTCTCTCCACCCCACCCCCGTGAGCATTTTATGTTTGCCATTTTGTGAAGCACTAGTGAGTGGAGTGGGGTAGGGCTGCAAATGTACAGCACCGGAGAATCCTGCAGATGCTCAGAGGATGGCTGTCCTGTTTCCTTTTCCCCCTCACTGTTTATCCTAGGCCCTTACTGCATGCATCCAATACGTAATGCTATTGAGGATGTTGTACATTCTAGGGTGTTGGCATAGTCCATTTTTACTTCAACACTGCAGTGTTTTCCCATCAATGGTGCTTAGTGGTTGGAGCTAACATTTCCTCCACTACATGTATATGTGATTTATCCATGCGCAACCAGTCATGCATTTTATGATAGACATCTAGTTAGTGTATTTAGCAGCTGTAAAATGCCATTTATTTTACCATTCTGCATTAATAATGTGATTAAGAGGAAACTTTCTGAGATGTCAAGCATGTTTGGTGTCTGTCCAGTAGAACACCTTCAGATTTGGTCTGGTCCTGTCATTATAGTAAATGTTAACATTTAATTTGTCAAATGCACTTTTGTTTTAAAGTTTATAATTTGAAAGCATCTTCTTTGCACCAAAGCAAATAGAACCAATTTACTTCAACAGACGTATCCAAAATGAAAGCCTACGCGCAACTATTTTATTAAAAAAAAATTATATATATACATATATATACACAGTATGGCATACAATAGCAATTTGCCCTGTTCTAGTTTAGTGGCATAGATTTCCACATTTATCTCAACATCCAGAATGATAAAGTACTGTGCGTACTTAAGCCAAATAGCACTGATGCCCAGAGCCACTCTTTCATGTTATGAATAATTCTTTGTATCATTAATTACCATTTTGCTGTATGAAAGATCCACCAGCATTCACTTCTGCAACATCCCTATGAAAGCTGGACAGATCCTTCATAACATGGAGGTTATTGTGGAATCCCCTGATTACTGCTGATTACAAAAGCATTTAGTTTAAAACTGCATTAGTGACAAATGCAATGAAAAGGTTTAAAGCACACTTTTTTTTCCTCAATGTACAAACCAATCTCAGATCATTTGATTTTGTTAATTTTTTTCCCTGTATATGTTTTTTTTTTCGTCCTGCATTCTTCTGCACTCTTCTAGATGTTGCTGTCATATCAATTTTCTATTCCAGACATTGATCTCTAAAACCATTTCTACCTCATTGCTACATACACACATGTAGTACCTATGTTCTGTCTTTTTTGAATGTCATGCATTTGTATAAAAGGCAAAAAAAAATATTTAAAAAAAGGAAAAAAATATAAAAGTGGAAAAAAGCTTGTCCTTGAACTTGAGCAGTCTACCTCAGTAAGACTGTCCCTACACTGAGCAGTTTAGTAGTTGGGCAAATGATGAGACACACTAGAGAGTGTTGAGGTAAAGATATTGCACACAGTCGTAACTTTGAAACACTTTGAAATCTACTTACAAAAATACCCCCACAATGGGTGAAGGATATTGTGGGCTGTATAGGTCTTCTTCAAGGTCTCTAAAATGCAGATTCAGTTTTTGGATTATAATAAAATCGCTTTACTCCTTTGTGAAATGTAGTGTGCATGTGAATGTGTGTGTGTCTGTGTGCGTGTGTGTGTGTATGTGCACTTATCAAAAGTGCGTAAGTGTGCATTTTTATATATGAAAATTCTATATGAAATGTAATTGCATTTCATATCTTGTATTTGTACATGAGCTACACTCGCACATATGTGTACTTAATGTACATTGTTGATATAACATTTTGAAACACACCACATAACGTTTCTATGTGTGTGTCTGTACAGTATTGCCATAACTGCAGTCGACGTAAATGTATTTTCATGTATTCATAGGGGCAAAGGATAATAAAAGATCATTAACATGTTTTTGAAATTCCGGTGTATGTGTTTTGTTTTGTTTTTTTTTTTTTGCCTGCTGCATTACCAGATTCATTAAAATAGTTACAAATGAGGCACACATTAGAGGCTCAAGGCTATATATTCACTAGTCATTTCTTGTGTGAGAAAGTTATTAAAACGCAAAGTTGGGATGAGGGAGAAGGAAATCTTGAGAAAGACCTATACACTGCACAATAAACATTTATCCTAATTTTTACCCAACATATCTTCAAGTAAGCAAGTTCACATCTCTCCAATTAATAATTACAGTCACTTACTGTTGTGAAATCTTTCATTTGTAAGGAACAATACACAGTGGGGCATGCTAGTGCAGGAAAATAATCAGTGATGGGGACATTCCAATTGCAGCATGTCCTGAAGTCCTTCTAATACCACAGCAATTTGCCAACAATCTTCATCGTTTATTTATTAATAAACAACACGTCATACTTTTTATTCTTTTATAGTCATGTTTAATATTGTGGAACATTCAAGTTGAGAGACAAGTTAGTTATTGATATCACGTATGTTATAACAATTATAAACAGTCATTCCCTGACCACCTTCACTTTTTTCCTCTGTCTTGAAGTAATAAGAAAAAAAGAAAAAAATGCACAGCTTGCCTTTTTTTCCGAGAAACCACAAACCACAAAACCGTCTGTCCTGAAAACCTGTTGGAAAACTTAAAGTTAAAGCTTCACCTCTGACTGTTAAAACGTGCTGACGCTCCTTCCAAAAATGCTAAATAAACTCACAAAAACAATTCTTAAGAAAAACGAATCCATTTGTGAAGAGCGTCCCCCATACAAATCCCTGTTATTGTTACTGTAGAGATATAAAGCATTGTAAATGCATGTGCAGCCTTGCAGCCAGTCTACTCACCTTCTGACCAATCAGAATCAAGCATTCAGTAGCAACGTGGTGTAAGAATATTAAAGGAGCAAAACTGTTACTGCATTCCTAATGACTTCTTCCTGTCAGTTGTGTAAGTCAGTGGTTGCTACACCCAATCAGAAATCTATAAATGATGTCCACACCCAGGTGATATTTGCAGGTGGTGGATATTTTCGACTACAATTGTACAGTTTAACAATCTGCACACATGTTAAATTGCTGTATAAGAGGGACATTTTTGTCTTTAGCCTTTGCAATGTAGTAATGGTCAGAGAACATGGCCATGAACTCCAAGGTCGAGGTTTTAGCCTAGCTGATAATATGCGAGGCATTTAACCCTAGTTATTTGAAGTAGACGGTTGATTGGCATATGCAAGCATCAATTATCTAATACCAGTGTATACACCAGTATCTCAGCACCTGAGTCCTCGTATTGACAATCTTTGGAGATATATTTTTGTGTTATTTATAGTTATAATGTGGATCCTTCCAAATATTCTAAGAGCTAGGTGCAGCTTTCTTACCCCTCCATGAGTGAAAGCTTTAAAATTATATTTGATGAGTTACTGTTTTGGAAATGGAGACTTCTAGGGCACTTTTTCTGTTTACAAGAAATATGAATCAACGTTTTTTTCCCTTAAGCTCTTACTCTTAAAATATTCGTAATCCTCATCACTCCACACTAAGTATCATCTTGAAAGGTGATTCTTATCGATCTCCCAAAATTTACTGCACATCAAGTACAAGTACAGTTTGTTTTATCACTGTCTTTTTTATTCTTCTTTCATTTTGTTATAAATAAGACATTAATGCTTTCAATTTTCCACATTGAAGGCATAATTATGTAGTAGATGCTTTGTGCGTAGGTTGCTGCTGTACAATTAACACTGGGGAACTAGGTGCATTTGGAGCCCATCGCTGTTTCATTTGTGATCGGCTGTGTGTCATTTCCACAGTCGTGCACATTAAAAGAAGCCTCTCCTAATGGATGCAATTCAGCAGGGTTCCCCTCAGAGACACCGCCAACACGCTCCAGCACAATCACAAACACAAAGGTTATCAGAGCCGCAGATGAAGAGATGACGATAGGAGATGGTTTTTTTTCTTCCTTTTGTCAAGGTGTCTTCTTCCGTGTTCATATTTATGTCACTTCTGTCTGTCCTTTGCTATGTTCCGAAGCACATACAGTATGTTCATATCGTGCATTAAGGGATTATAAATGTAACACAAATGCACCATTTCGAAGTGTGCTAGATATTTGTGGTACACAACCACTTTTTTTTTTTCTTTTTGATGGCTTTTTATTTCTAATACAAGGACAACTGGCTCGGTGGTTATTAAACTGTAAGTAATGACTGATCTACTGCTGAGAGCTTCATGTCTGAACCTTTTCTTCTGCATAGGTCACTCTTCCTGTGCTGAATCATTCACCGATTGATTTTTACCTTTTGATGAAAAGCATTTCAGGGCATTAAAGAAGACTCTTAAATGTTGCATTTCCTTGAGCATCTTAAATTATATCACAGTACATGTGACATTCCAAATGCATTTTCTTTCATTACATGTTACATTAGTCGGGGAGCACAGGGTTTTATAAAATATCTCAACATGTTTGGTGAAGCAGTTTTGATCTATTTAAAATGAGATTATTATTTGGGTCATTATCCAGATGGAGCGAGACAGTGTATCCCAGATTCCCAGATGACTCTTGGGCTACAACAGTTCTTTAAAAACCATATGTGTGTGTGTATATGTGTATATATATATATATATATGTGTATACACACACACACACACACACACACACTCTCTCTCTCTCTCATATATATATGAGAGAGAGAGAGAGACTAAGTTTTATGATTCATATATATTTTAATATATATTATTTCATCTTTTCCTATAAATAATCAGTACCGATATTTATTAACATTAAGATGTTTAATGCATTCCAATATTTCATAAGGGTAAATGGTGGTTTGAAACTTCATTTAGTTCATTTAATAAAAATGTAAAATATTTAATCTATATTAAAAATGTACTTATTCCAAATATGTTTGTTACTGGTGCTGTAGGAACAACTTAAAACCTATTTCCTTAAAAAAAAATTCCTGGAGCACAAGGTCAGGTGCATTTCAAGGTTTTTGAACCATAAGTTGAAACATTCTCCCCATTTTTCTCAAATTTGCTTATAACATTTACTTATCAGAGAGCACTTCTTTACATCACTGGTGTTTCTAAAGATGCTTTCAAATACCTTTATCTTTTTATAAAGATTAATTAAAATAGTAATAAATATTAAAACCTCCTGACTACATAATTAAGCAAGATTTTCATATCAGCCAGATTTTTAAAATCATTATTTAAAATTATTTCCTTTATTTCAAAGTGTCAGTGTTGTCTGACTGTAACAGTAGGGAATTTAACTCCAAGAACAGTTGTGCTGTCGGAGATGTCATAGTTAGTGTGCTTTGACAGTTTTTCTCTCTTCTTTGAGACGATACGATCCTCCATGGAATCATATCCATAGAAATGTTCTTTGGATCTTTTTATAGCTATAATGATATAGATATTAGGTTTCATACTTGAATAATCATTTCATCCTACTGATAAAATAAGGTTTAAATTATAGATATTCTAGTGAAACTTTAAGAATTTCTATGCATTCGTTTCATTTATTCATTAAATGTAGGTCATATTATAGAAAAATCCCCAAGAGGCATGTTTTTGAGAAGGTTGGCCTCTTTGGCCTTAAAATCTGTTCCAATTAAATATATTTCTTATTTATTTTATTATTGATCATTTATATTATTTCATTTTTACAATTTATTATTAGAACTGATTATATTAAAGGGCACAAGAAGGTGTTTAGTTTTAGGAAATGATTGCTTACTTTTTTACTCTAAATTATAACTTCCTCCAAATAATGACCCATTTTCAAAGCCGTACTGAATCGGTTATTACTGTGGTAAGATTTTCGTTAACTCTAGAGGGAAATGTCATTCTTAATAGTAAATTATTTCTTGCTGTCTTAACATACAGCTCCCCCTCTGTTTGCAGCTGGTATCCACCTCAACCTGACAGTGAATTACTCTGCAGCTCTCTAACTCTACTTAAAAGTGAATTTAACATTACATGGCAATTATGCATATTGAATGTGTGCCTGTGATCTACTATGTAAGAAAAAAAAAAGCACTCATCTAAGAAAATATTACACCAAAGAAGAAGCAAACTCAGACTAAACACTGCAACTGGTGTAATACCCATTAAATTGATTCCTCTGTGTGATTTGTGTATGTCCAGAGCTTTCTCCTTTCTTCTAGTTCCACACAAAGGGAACTTACCAATCACAAAATTATCCAAGAGGAAAATAAAGTTGTGTCAAACAAATTACACTCCAGGTATTAGTGCCTATTTTGTAAATATCAGAGATCCTTTTGTCCTAATGTTAGCTCCCTCATTAGCATTCTGATGAAAGTCGAGTGGATGTGTGTGAACTTGGGGGTTATCTGCGACGGCACAGCGTCCAGTGCTCACATCACACACACACACACACACACACACACAGACAGAGTTCGGCTCAAGAAGATGAGGCACAGACCTCTCTCAAATCACTTCCTTCATAACAATTAAAATATGCAAAGTGATAATTTTCCTTAAGTAGCCTTAAATGTGCAATCTATTTAAATGTGAGGGAAATTGCCTAAAGCTTGGACTGAGAGAGAGAGAGAGAGAGAGAGAGGGAGAGGAAGAAGAAGGAGGAAAAAAAAGAATAAATTATGCAAATAGCAGAAAGGACTCTTGAAAGCCTAATTTTTCCATAATAAGCATACTGTTTCATTTAATTTTTTGCCTCTTATTAAAAGTGACAGTTCTTTTGCACTGTCTGATGGCTATATCTGACACAAGCTGGTGAAAATGACTGCCGGACTAAACACTGAAACATTTTTTGCTAGGTTTTAGATGATGGCTACATTCACAAAGTAATTATGCAGCAGAGAGTCCAGAAATAAGCTTTAATTACATAGTAATCGCCTCTGATGGACACTGGGAAGTGTGAACATTGCCAGACTGCAATCCATCAATGCCAAACCCCTGGCCACTTTTAATTCTCCCTCATTTGCATCATAACCTCCGCACCAAGTTGCACAAATGCTGTTAAATGTTAATAGGACCTGTCTCTCTACTCAAAATGAACGCTTAAGCCATTTCATCTCTCTCCTTGTGCTCTTTCTTTCGCTCATCCCTCTTTCTCCATTCTTCATCCTTCCACTCCCCCCCCCCTCCTCTCAACCCCTATCCCTCTTTCTCACAAGCCTAACTCTGACACACACACACACACACACACACACACAGCAAGCTGTGTCTGCCCGAGTCTCTCGTCAGGAGAGGACATTAGACTGAGGCAGCACATGGTCACTGCTGTGCTAATTGGGAGCACTATGCTAAGTTTTATCTCCTTACATCTAACAAGCCATGCACACCATCTAATGTGTGTGTGTGTGTGTGTGTGTGAACAGAGGGAGAGAAAACATATGTTAGTGGCTGATAGCATATGTATATACCCTATGTTATGAGAGGCAGGCAGAGATTAGTTGGAGGGTTTTTTTTTTTTTCATCCATCTATTTATAATTTATATCAGTTTGCATCTTATGATTTTGTGTGATGTGTGTCAGACAATGTAATCCATCCACATTGTTTGGGATCCGGAGAGACGTCTAATGCCAGTCTAGAGGGACAGAGAGAGAGGCCGTTCCTTATTGATTGCAGATTGTCCCTGGTGCAGCCTGTCCTGTGAATATATTCATAAGCCCTCTCATTCCGGCCATTTAAAACTAATACAGCTCATTATCTGTCTGTCTGAAGCCCACCAGTAAACAATAACTGTTATTACTCTGAATGGAGCACTAACAGGCTCTGCTATTTTTGTTATTTCTGCCATCTTGATGAAAGCAGACTGTGAGTTTAACACGCTCGAATCTCTCTTGTTCTCTCGTCCTCTCTCTCACTCACTCAGTCGGTTTGCTACCTGATTATTTCAAAGAAATTTTATTACTGTACATAAAACCTTACCTGAAGCTTACCTGAGTTATAAATAAATAAATAAATACCTCCAGTTATATTAAAGATTCTTTTGTCTTACAGTTAGCATCCTCATTAGCACTCTGAGAAATGTGTGTGAACATTTATATGGATCCAAAAGACTGAGACCATTTAAAACTGGATATACATGTCCATACATAAATAACTGGATATAAATACACAGAACATTTTTTAATTTTGAAAAAATTTAAAACAAAGAAAGGAAAGGTTGCAACAAATTTTATTCTTTGGGATAAACCCCTTGAGATGCACCATCTCGTTTTCAAGGGGGTCCTATTACACAAGAATCCAAAAAAAAAAAAAAAAAAAAAAAAAAAAAGACACATTATATTATTTATATTTACCTCGCACATATAAATATAAACACAGATATTTCATCTAAAACAATTACAAGAAGTTTCAAAACAAGAAAACAAACCTTTTTTGAACATAGAAAATGAAGTCAAAGATCAGAAATGTAAAGGTAAATTATTCCAATCTGCAGGAGCCTTATACCTAAAAGCCTTTTTCCCCAAACACTTTCTTAACTAAAGGAGTAAGAAAAATTAATTGACAGAGTGCCTTAAGTGATATGAAGAAGAATATATCATCAAATACTGACGCACATAATTAGGATATTTAAAATGTATACATTTGAAAATAAATTGCAACCAGTGAATATGCCTTCTGACATTGAGTGGAAACCATATAAGTAAATCATACACAATACAGTGGTGTGTATCTTATGAACATCCAATAACAAATCTACACAATTTATTATAGGCTGTAGTAAGAGGCAAAAGATTACTTTTAGTCGTATTCTGATAAACTACATCAGCATAGTCAAAGAACGGTAATATAAGTTGCAAAGCAAGTTTTTTGGGAACATTAAAAGAAAACTATTTTTTGATCGATACAGTACACTGGTTCCAAAATGAATCTTACGAAGTATATAATCAATGTGAGGTTTAAAAGAAAGTTCAGGATCAATTTGTTGCAATTTGTTGCACTGAAACACGAGTTTAGAGGACTGGAGATGGATTTGATCTATTGTGGATCATCAGGTTTAACACAAACTTGGGAGTCCATAAAATACATACAAAATAGAAATACTAAAGACATAGATAAATGGGTAATAAAATAATGCATTTGATAATGAATAATGTTGTGACTTGTGTATAATTATAGCACATAGTATAGTAACAGTAACAGTTACTGTTCTGAAATTGCACTAAAATATGCTTTCCATTTCCACCAGCATGGCTAGCCACAAGAATTAAAAGAATGAATAAACTGAATAAAGATGTGTACTTAATTTACACACAAACACACAAGCCCTAGGACCAACAGAACAGCCTCAGAACATCATCAAAGCATTAATGTTCCATTCAGTCCATTTGTTTTACAGTGGGCTTGGGGATTCTTTTCCTGTATACGGTCCTCTTTTTTAGTGTGCATGTTCAGAAAGTGGATTTTGATCTCATCTAAACACAGCATTAGTTCAGATTAGTTTAAATTCAGGCACTGCGTTTCATGAGATGCTCTCAAGAAGAGCTTCTTCTGTGCAAAGCTTCCAAACAGATTGTTATTATGAAAGTAGTGTTTAACGGTTTAACGGTTGATTTGATACTTTTTTCAGGAAAAAAATAAAAAAATCAACATAACTATGCAATTTTTAAACTGTGGTCTGATGACTTTCGATACTATTATGGGACCTGATTGTACTTAATATTTCTAACTGCCTATGTATTTTTATATTTTTTACTCAGGTTAAAGTTTGGGTTAGGTTTAGGTGTAGGCATAGCATTATTTAGCTACATTAATAATGCAGTGTGTGTGTGTGTGTGTGCGTGTGTGTGTGTGTGTGTGATGTTTCAGACACAAGTCCTTCATCAGTGGTGCAAGCTAAGTGCCTAAGTGCTTCTTAGTTGATTAGTTGATAAGATTAAATAGTAATCTGTATCTCTTGATTATTATAAATGTAAATATGTAAATATAAAAGTTTAAAAGAAGGCAAAAGAAGAGGCAGAGAGGGTGAGGGGGAAAGAGAATGAATGATAAGAGGCCAGAATAAGAAGAAATAAGAGACTAGAGATGGAGAACCAGTGTGTCTTTTATAAATGTATAAAAGCAGTTTAAAGCATCTGGAACAGTCGATGTTGAAGAGAAGCTCTGAAATCCTCCTTACTAAGGCCACTGGAGCTGCTGTCTGGCTTCATACAGGGCTAAATTATAATGTGTGTGTGTGTGTGTTTGTGTGTGTGTGTGTGTGTGTGTGCGCGAATAGGTGACTGAGGCCCCCTGCCAAGGCAGCACTACCCACCTCCAATTAGTACTTGCCGTGTGCCGCGCAAAGTTCTAAAACACACAACTTTTACACCTCTCTCCATCTGTCCATCACGGAGGAGAAGAGGTGTGTGAGTGGGGGGTCACTGGGTCAGACTGCTTAGGTTTGAGAACAGCAGGAGAACACCAAGGATGGAGGAGATCATCTGCAGTCTACCTGGCTGCTGTTAAGGACCCGTGTGATATTTCTTCCCATTGCAGCACAGAAATGGAGCATTTCGCTCTCCCTACCCCACTCACTCCCTTACTTATTCACCCTTCTCTCTCTCTCCCTCTCTCTCTCTCTCTCTCTCTCTTTCTCTCTGTCCATCTATCTACCTGTGAGCATGCAGCTAACAAGCATGCAGCGATATGGTTCAGAGGTCATCTCCCACCATTCGTCTTAACTCATATTTACACCACACTTAGGAAAGGGGGAAACAATGCTAGCCATAAAAATGCACCCCAACACCACGCTTCAAGCCGGGGGGGGGGGGGGGGGGGGGGGGGGGGGGGGGGGGGGGGGGGGGGGGGGGGGGGGGGGGGGGGGGGGGGG